>CM028347.1:89801535-90407902 GCA_016618105.1 Dendrobium huoshanense
TTAATTTCACTCTAGAATCCATTAGTTCTAGTCGGCTTCAAGATGCTAGTGTTAGAATAATAAAATATAATAATTATGTGAGAACTCGCAATAATTATTTAAGTATATATATTTTATTATATAAACTATTAAGCTGCTCATATATTTTAATTATTGAAAAATAATTTAATAATTAATTAATTATTTATTTATTTATATGAAATCCTATCGATCAATAAGAGATAATTATATCAAATGACTCTTATGAGCGATTATTATAACTAATCCGTAAGAAATAACTACAGGTCCTCTCTCTTTTATTATAGGAGTTAGTTTGTTTCATAGAGAATAAACTCATGAAAAAATAAAGTGAAAGGGAAAATAGTGAGATATCATAGTTCGGAATTCAACAAATTCAAAATTAATCAAAGTATGATTTCTTTCGATTAAAATCTTGTGAAAATTATCTTGTTTAAGATCATATAGATTTAAGATTTATATAAATTAATTTTTTTCGTTTCGATTTCTTTTACATAATTTATAATGGGAGTTTTTGCAAAAGTTAGATAACTTATTTTTTTCATGTTGCAAGTTCTTACAAGAGTTTGAGAACTTGAATCTTACAGCTAGATGACATCTTTAGGAGATGGCAATAGTGAAGTATACTCTAATGCAAAAGGATTTTAGAGCTGCTTCTTAGAGTTTTGATTATGTTAATTGCCTACCAAGCATATGCTCAAGAGTCAAGACACAGCTTAAAAATTGGATGATTAACACTTTCATAGTATTTGGAACTTTGTATGCAGACAATTAAGATGGAATTACACTACAGAATTTAACAAACGTACGTAAAGGTGTTGATTGGGAGCTATATATATAAGAAGATAAGATAATATAATGCTCTTCAGTCTAATATATTTTAGAGATTTAAGGCATTTTCCCTGGCACAATAGCTATGGAGAGTTGATGAAGGTCCTTGGAGTTAGTCCAGTTGATATCAACTTGTTTAAGAAAGATGACAGAGGGCCTAAGAGTCGAAATAGATCGATAAGTATCTCAACTTATTAGATTTAACTGATCTTGCTCTTATGCGCATGTTCACATTATCAATATTTAGAATATAATATGAATTACAATTAACTTTCGTACATCATTTGATATCTAGTTAAGAATGAAATCTCCAACATCACCGAATTTGATAGCAATAAGAACTACTTAATTATAACCAATATAAAATCAGCAAACTATCAGACAATGATAAGTGTAAACTAAAATGTGAATCTCTTTCGCAATTTTCATATTTATGGATTTTTATTATCTAAGATTAAGGTTTCGTTAGGGACAATATTTTTTTTCTAAAATAATTTTTTAGTGCAAAATTTTAGTAAAAAAAAGTTGCTTTAAAAAGCAATAATAAAGATGTTCCTAATTGCGAACGTTATCACTGCTATTTTCAAGACATTTTTATACTAAAAAATTACTTTAAAAAATAAAAATATTGTCCCAAACAAAACCCAAGTTAATTCAAGTTTTTCTTAACATCCCAAAAATGAATAACATGTAAATTAAATTATATTTACCTTATTTACTGATAAAAATAAAAAAATCCTAAAAACTTTACCTTGTTTAGTAAAAGAGGCCTTTATATATATATATATATATATATATATATAATTTTTTTTTTCAAAAACAAAATTTTATTCAAATATAAGGAAAAGAAGGTACAACAGCTACAAGTCAGCAACCCGTGAACACGAAGTCAATGTCAAAACAACTAGAGGAACAACAATAAAAAACCCAAAAACAAAAAACCACCAAAGCAAACAACCAAAAACACCAGCCCAATTACTTCTTACCTCTGCGTTTATGTTTACCACGACCACGACCAACTGAACGGCCAACCACATCATTCTCACAGTAATGAAAATTCCCTTCTTCCCCACTCGAAAGCGAAGAAAGAGAATCCTCTAAAATAAGCCAGTCAGTTTGTTCCAAAGCAGAATTGTTGACGATCATAGTCACATGATATTGCATTTCAGCATTAGTCATAGTAGAAATAGGGATATAAACAAAATTAGCATTATCCTCAAAACCATCATTGGACGCAAAATTCAAAGGAGCCTGCTTCTCCAAAACCATTGAAGAAGAGGCAGCACCCCTATACTCGGGCACACCACCGCCAGATACATCTCGAATAGGAGAAAAAGAGGCAAAAAATAGTTTTACAATCCCTAAATTTGATGTTATGTATATAAAAATCCCTAAATTTTTAAGGCAAAAAATACATTCTGAATGTAATATACAAAATATACATTTCTAATTTATGAAATAATAATTTGAAAAATATATAACACGTTGGATATCACGATTTAAAACATTTCTAATTAAATTATATTATGATCGCATACAAATCATGCATGCGGCCTCAAATAAACCCATTACGCTGTGGTCGTTTGCCTGTCATAGTTCTAAACTCGTGTGTATTACAAGGGGCCAATAATTTGAATTTAGTTAGGTGGTCGTCTTCCTAATTAGTTTATTTGAATGTTAATATTTTATCTCTCCATGGACCTTCTCTAGCATTATTAAATGTTGAGATTGTTGTTGGATGGGGACATCATATTCTCACAATTAAGTTTCTATTAAATGTCGGTGGCTAATGAACATCAAATATGTCTTCTTTAGAAGAGGAGAGATCAGATGATCGAAAAGATTTACATCGAAATTGATGGTTGGAAGAAGTAAGACGGCAAAGTATGTGTCGTGTGACTATCAATGAGAAACATTGGACGTTAAGTGATATTGAGTGATTTGATTTCCTCATTATCAATATAAGAGGGGAGATTAGATGACTATATAGACTTGCATTAGATAACATCAAATAGTGGAAGATAGTAGTTGGCCTACATCAAATTATGATGATGACCAACTTTAATGTTGGTCAATGATGGTGTCTAGTAATGAAAAAATTACTGTGCGGACATCGGACGCTGTTCGGAGGCGAATCAAAGCACGTCACGCTACTTTTTGTTTTGTATCGCGGTTGTATACCTGTTGTGTACCGGGTGACGTTGCGTGCTCTGATTCGCTTCCGTATAGTCTAGTGTCCACATAATAATTTCTCATAGTAATGAGAACATATAACGTCAATTTTTTTTTAACACAAATAGAAACTTTATTAATACCAAAAAAGGAGTACAAGAAGCAACAAAATGAGAAGATAAAAAAGCTATAGAAGATACAAAAGGGTTACAACCCATCGGGCTCAGTAATTGACAGAGGCTTCCAACTACTTTGAAGCCAGTCACAAACCATCCAATTTGGATCATAGAGCAGTAACATACCAAATAGCTATCCCAACCGAGCAAGAAACTCACCACCAAAGGTTGTCACAAATCACGACTACGGATTAGTGAGCCCGAGCCACATCATTGCCTAGAAAGCTATAATGACCAACAATAAATATTAACAAAGCTCCAGTGAACCTGCAATCATCACCAAAGGCCAACCAATGCCCAAAAAGCCGCCACTACAAAGAAACCAACAACCATGGAGAAGCAGCAAAGATAACCGAAAACAACAACACATCCCCAAAAATTACTTCCTCCACGTTTACCACTCCCACGTACAAGAGGAAATATAAACAACAGGACGGTCATTATGCAAAGTAAAATCAACCCCAGGTTCATCATCATCCCTACTAGCCTCCGAAGAGGAATCAAATGAGCATTGAAGCCAATCTAGTTGCATCCTAACACTCTCCTCCAAATTGGCACCCACATGAGCAATCAAAGCTTTAGGTGATAATAAATTAACAAGGACCTCAACAAAACAATTAGTTACTTGAACAGTAGGCGTAACCGGGGAAATAAATGTAGAAACAACACCACTAGTGGATCCCTCACTCACTACACCCGAAGGTGTAACCGTTCTCACCCCACCCAAATTCTCAAGGGATAATTCATTAGGGATGCCAGACTCACCAGAATTCTCCACAACCACACAAGACATAGCATTACGAGACAAAACGCAAGGGGCAGACACAGCACCCACATCAGACAAAACGGACAAGAATTAACAGCACAACCCAAATGACCGCCAACACCAGCACAAGCCCAAGGGTCGTAAATAGAAGGTAAGACCCCAGCCACACCATCCTCGGAAACCTTCACAGTAGACATAGTAGCAACACCCTCATCAACTGAAACAAAACCGATCAACGAATTAAAAAACAAAGGGGCGGGAGAAACTGACACCAGGGACCTCAAGTCATGAACAGGAGGTTCAAATGGTGAGGTAACATGAGACAAAACAACAACAGCATCCTCAAGATTACCAACATCACAACCCAAAACCTGCTCCGCCATCTCTGTTACAGAAGGGACAACAACATTTTCAACAGAAAAGCGGGCTAAATTAGTGCTCGGGTTAAGAATAGCATTAGGGAGATCAGCCGAGCCATGATGACATTTATCTGGAACATGACCAATACACTTACAAGATGCACAAAAGGGGGGAAAATTCAGCTAACACAACCTCCTTCACATATCCAAAATTTTTAAAGCCTAACCAAATTTGATTATGATAGGATTTAGTAATATCAAGCTACACTAAGATATGGACAATAGATGGCCGGGGACCCACAGAAGTAGCTTCATCAATTTTCAGAGGCTTACCCAAAATAGCACCAAGGCCGTGAAGAACACGAGGTGTGTACATATGGGGACGAAGATGCGGAAAAGAGATCCAAATCGGTATAACAGGCGACTCAACACCAACATCCAAGCAAGATGACCATTTCGTTAATTTCATATAACAGTTGAAAACAAGATATGATCGGTGGTAAAATACCCTACAATAGTCTAGTTCATTAGCTAATTTGATCAGAATGTGTGAAGGATCCAGCAAGGTAACAGAGACTTCGCCATTTAGCTTTAGGTTAAAAAAAATTCCGAATGGTATCAAGAGAATGCCTCTTAGAAGGAAAAAATCCAACTATTGTTTGGAAATCCAAAGAGAGGGCATTCCACGGAACGTAGACGTCCGTAAATCCGGAAAAGAAGAAGAAGAAGAAGATCTAGCGAGATCCTCTAGAAAAGAGCGAGAATGAGAAACCCCCCCCCCCCCCCCCCCCAAAAAAAAAAAAAAAAAAAAAACCAGGGTCACACAACTTATTATGCTGGAAATTAAGAGATCGATAAAAACAACCGAGCACTCACCAAAACAAGTAGGCAACAAAGAGAAGAAGAAAACTTCCCTGAAATCTGGAAGAACACCGACGGGGAATCCCCAACGGGGCGGGGAGAACCCCGGCATAGCCCACCGAAAGAAACCCCAGCATACCGAGTACTTGTAGGATGAGCTTTACAATTTCATACAAAAGGAAAAAAAAAAAAACTTTTTTATCTAATTGTGAGGAAACATGGTTTTTTTTTTTTTATAGATTTATAAAGTCGAGGCCTTCGAATTTTAGAAAAATAACCAGTGCACTCTATCATATGGTCTATATTATAACAATTTTTATTCAAATAATTTTATTTTCATGGTATGGTTGGATTTGTCTAGTCAAATTATAATGCCTCGCAATAATTTGGGTGATATTCAAATTAATTTTTTTAATTTATGTATCAACTATATATGCATTTAAATATCTAAAAAACCATCTTAATATTTGTGTTTTTTTCATGTCAAATTTTTTCAGGATTAAAGTCTTTTAACTTATTTCTTTTTAATTCAACCGTAAAATTCTTAAGTTTTTTTTTTTTAAGTCAGCCATCAAATAATGGAAGAGGCTTCAGGCTTCATTTGGGATAGCTTTTTATTGTTTTTTAAATTTTTTAATTAATTTATCCTTAATTTATAATCTTTATTATAAAATTAAATATTTACACTTATAATTATTTAAATAATAAAATAATATACCTAATATTTTACTAGAATTTCCTTTTTAGAGGAACATTTTACTAGATTCTGAATAATAAGAATCGCCGTGGTCCTTTGCCTGTCACTGTAATGAAGTCGTGCGTGTAAAAGAGGGCATTCGTTTGAATTTAGTTAAGTGGCATCTTTTTAATTATTTCATTTTAATGTTCATAATTTCTTTTTCATCGGCCTCATTATTAAATGCTGAGATTGATGTTAGGATGGGGACATCACTCCTATGATTAATTTGGTTAACAAATAACAAGTATATATTTTTATTTATATACAAATTAGGAGAGTAAATGAGTTTAATCGAATTTGAGTCATAATTAATTCGACTAATCTTAGATCTAATAATGCACACAAATATGAGCTCATTTAGTGGAGAAATTATTTTATGTGGTCACCGAACGGCATTCGGAGGCTACTAAGAGAGAATCGCATTATTTTTTTGCTGTGTACCACTGTTGTATACTTCTCGGTGTCGGGTACCGTTGCACGTTTTGATTTTCCTCTGGATTGTTCAGTGGCAGCACATAATAATTTCTCCATTTAATAAGCTCAAACTCAACTCGTCGATCTAATGAGAAGTTCGAGCTCAACTCGTGAGCATAATGTTGCCGCTTCTTAAAGAAGCATTGCAACTAAGCTATGACTGATGTTTGTTGGAAAAGAAATTGAAGAAGGCAAAGAAGTCGTAATTTAAGCTTGCTAAAGAAGGAGCAATAAAGGGACCATTGAAGTTTGAAGAAAAAGATGAAGTTGGGATAAGGCCAGTGGCATTTGAAGAACAAGAAGTTAAAGAAAAATATTATAATCGTACTAGGCAACGTTTGAAGATGAAAAGAGAAAGTCACATCAAGATAATTTAGGTTTTTTTTTTTTTTTTGGGACAGATTTTTTGTTGTTTCTTAAAGCAATCTTTAAGTATAAAAATTTTAATTTTTTACTAAAAAAATTGCTTTAAGAAGCAGCATAAAAGCCATCCAAAACGAAGCCTTAATCCCTCCCAATGGCTTAAATCGAGCGGCCAACAAGCTCCTCAAGATTTAATATAAATATGAAAAAATAATGTTTAATCTAGTAGGTTCAGAAGCCATCTAGCCAAGCCCTGTCAAACTTGAATTCAAGCTCACAAAATATAGATCAAATTTTATGCATATATAATAAGAAGTATAATTAATAATTTATTTGGAACAACTTTCTTATTGTTTTACAAGACTGAAGAAAAACACTTTTTAAATTTTAGGTGAATAAATAATTTTTTTATCAACTTTATAAGTAAATAGGATGATCGTCTAAATAGTTGCAAACCAGATAATTTATGATAACAAAAGGATATTCACGAGTTCTGTCACAGTAGCTCAAACAATCGCTATTTCAATCGCTATTTATCGAATTGCAAATTGTATTTTGCGACTGCAGCAGGTGACTAGTCACAATTAATGCAATTGCGAATCCTGTTATAACTAGGGTTGTCAATTTCGGGTCACGGGTCGGGTTCGGGTCGGACCCGGAACTGACCCGGGTTCAAACGGGTCGACCCTAACCCGACCCGGATAGGTAAACGGGTCAGAAATGCGAACCCGAACCCGACCCGGCGGGTTGACGGGTTGACCCGACCCGACACGGGCGAGCGACAGCTGGGACACGGTCGCGGGCAGCGATGCTGGCGCACGGTGTGACGGGGGCGCGAGGTGCGACACGGGCGCGCGGTGCGACGGGGGGGGGGGCACGGTGAGACGCGGGAGCGCGGTGCGGGCGAGCGTGGCAGTCGCGGGGAGCGACCCTGGCAGGGCTTCAAACGGGTTTCCGGGCCGGGTCAACCTGAACCTGACCCGTTTTTTAAACGGGTCGAATCCGGGAACCCGAACCCGACCCGTTTTAAAAACGGGTCGGGTCTAACCCGAAAATTTCGGGTTGGGTTTTCGTGCCGTGTCAAATATTGACACCCCTAGTTATAACAATGCCATTTCAACAGGTTTGGAAAAGTCAACGATCAACCTATTCACCTAATATTATAGATAAAAAAAAAAAATTAATGATTGGTGTAGGCTAGAAAATACGCAATGGTAGAGTGAGAGAGTTTTGCATCTTAATTTTATATAAAGATCCATCACATAAATAGATAAATAAACAAGTTCGAATAACATCAGAGGTTTTTTGTGAAACTCTAAAAAGTACGGGGCTCTACTCGGCTGAAAATGATTCTACTATGTGAGTATTAGTTACAATATTTGCATGTCACTTTGCTCAGAGATGGTAAGATTATATGAGTTTGGAGAATTGCAAGAAAATGTGACAGCCTCTACGTTTAGGGTTGAGTGACAACGGATTTGATGGTGTTAGTTGTATGATGACGATGTGATGATAGTGGTCAGTGAATTAGGTCGGACAACAATGGTCATGAGATTAAGATTCAATGGCAATGGTCGGGCCACGAAGGTTAGATGTGTTGGGAAAAAATCACGCAACAAGATAAACAAGAAAAAGGAAATGCAACAAAAAAGAAAAATGTTAGGATTTCAAGTGGCAAAATCCGAAATCTACAAAAAAAATTATGGAGCCACACCACACAAAGAAACTTAGTAAGAAAATTGGGAGAATTTGTACAGATTTCTTTCTCTCACCCTCTCATTATATCTCTTAACTTCACACTACATTTTATCTCAAAACTAACAAAAAGATACACTTCTACGTCATGAAAAGACTCAATCCTTCAAGTTAAACATGAAAAATGAGAAATAAAATTGTCCAACCCTACCTGAAACCCAACGAAGTTGGTATTTGGAGAGCCATAACGCTTCACTCTCTGCCTCTAGCCCAACTCATAGCACCGCAACGCTCTGCTCTCTATCTCTAAGTCAAGACAACTGCACTGCAACACTCTATATATATAACTTTATTGATTTTTTAGTGTGGCATGATTTGTACGTATGAAAAAAGTATGAATCATTTTCCGGATAGCACACATTAATTATCTTTATCATAGAATTTTCTTTCAATATTTAGGTACCTTAATATTAAAAGAACTTAGCTATCTTGGGCTCATTGAATTTGTTTTGTTGAGAAACTCAATTTAATTATAAGCATGATAAATTTAGGAGTCATTTGTGTAACATCCTAGGACCTAAGGTAGGAATTTAACATACAGATCTTAGCGATTTTTCAATTCCCAATTAAAATTTTCACCCTCAGAGTAATCTAATTTTTTTAAAAAATGAAATACATCAAAATATACATAACCTTCCTCAATCCTCATAGATTTTCATTATATTCTAAATCGGTATATTCGAGAATATTAGGATAAAGTCGAGCTTGATCAAATCTAAGAAAATATTAAATTATTTAATTTGATAAAATAGGTACTTACATTTGAAATTAATGTGATTTGTAAAATAATATATAAAATTAATATTATTTAATGAATATGTTAATGCATGTCTCATTAGAATATTCTTAAAAAGATTTTTTTTTCATCAAAAAAGCAATCTATTAAAAAAAAAAAAAAACAAGGTTACAATAAAAGAAAGCAGGGAAAGACATAAAAAGAAAATTACAATAAAAAAGCGGGCTCAGTAAGCGGTTGAGGCTTCCAGCACCACTGAAACCACACTAGAACCGTCCAAAAGGTGGAGAAAGCGACTAACACGAACCAACCCGAAAGAGCCACAGCAATGGTTGCCACCAGCGAAAATCAAGGATGCGAGCCCCAACCCATCATTGCCCAAAACCCAAAAAACCAGCATATCGCTCATCAAAACAATAAAGAACACACGAAACAAGAGCAAGGGACAAGCATTAAAGCAAGAAACTATCGCCTACGCCGACCCCTGCCCCTTCCACGAGATCTACCCCGAGCGCCAACATTAATAGTGGGTCTAACATTAACAAGAGTAAAATCATATCCCGGGTCCGAACCCCCACAGAAATCCGGAGACGCCAAACCACCACCATCAGAAAATTCAGAATCAGTATCGTCATCAGAAGAGTAACCAATTAATATGGTTCCTAATATCCAGACCAGAGCTATCGCCTAAGGAAGTGCCCATAATTCGCGTATCGACCAAACTGACAGGAACATCAATAATATTATTGGCAACCGGAATGCATTCCTGAGTCACAGCCACATCCAAAACTGGAGCAGGGTCCCCTAATTGATCCCCAACAGGAAACCCCGTAATGTTAACCGGCAAGATCTCATTACAAGTAGATGGTAAAGTAGGTGGAAAAAAAGGTGTAGCATTAGGTGATAAGCGAACATTAACAGCCTCAATTATAACATAACAACTATCCAGCCTTTCAACCCCTTCCCAAGCATCCACTGTACAGTTACCCAACACCTCACGCTCAACAAGCGGAAACACATTAACTTGAGGTAGCACATGAGACTCGACGACAGGAGTGTCGATAACATACACATTAGTAAGAGCCAAAATAGAGCCATCAACAACACTATTGGAAATATTAACAGTAGGAGAAATTAAAACAGGATCCACAACTCTCATAGCCATAACAGGAGGCTCCAACGCATCAGGCGAGCAAACCCGACAATCTACATCAGGCAAGACCTCACCCTCCCCAACCATCAGAAGCAAGGCAACAACCGCCTGATCAATAACATTAATTTCACCATCTAAAACTCCTCGATCCAAAACAAAAGCACCAGTTCCCGCATGTTTATCACAAGCAGGAAAAATAATCGGGACAGAGGGAGAAACAGGGACAAGGGGAGTCACCTGTGGGACAGAGGCAACAACCGGAGACAATTTGGAAACAAGCTTAGGACAATCCAATTTCTTATGACCTAAAGCTTTGCAAATAAGACAAAAATTAGGTATACCCTCAAAAATGACTTTCTGCACATACCCTAACTTCTCCGGTCCCAACCAAACAGAATCGGGGTAAGATTTAGTAACATCAATTTCAACAAGAACACGAGCAACAGAGGGACGGGATCCAGAAGCCGTGGCATTGTCAGTTTTAATCGGCCGACCAAAAACCGAACCCAACCCAAAAAGGATTCGGGAAGAAAAGAGGTGAGGACGTAAACCCGGAAATGAAAGCCAAACAGGGATGATCGGAGATTCCTCCGACAAATCTAGAACAGGGGACCATTTTATGACTTTCATAAAACAACCATAAACAAAGTAAGATCGTTGAGCAAAAACCCTAGCATAATCCAGATCATTGGCAAGCTTGACTAACACATTAGCTTAATCCAACAGAGTAACCGAAAAATCCCCAGATAATTTCAAGTTGAAAAAAACCTACGGATTGAATCTAACGCCGGCCGTTTAAGGGGAAATTTTCTCACCAGAGCAAACTCAAAGGGCTTAGCAAGATGCATAAACTCATCTTCAGAAAACCACAGTGTCGGCATACCTCGAATCGAAGAAATACGAAAAGCCGAAAAACCTTTCGACTCATCGGAACCAGATAGAACATCTTTGAAGGATTTAGATTGCTTACCCGCAAGAAAACCTGGATCTAGCAATTTTTTCGCCATAGGAAACGTACCGCCGGCGAAGACGACCGAAGGCGGCTAGGGCAAAAGCCCTAAAAGGGTGCAAACCCTAGCAGACGAAATAGAGCCATTATATTATGATCCTGATGACTAATATTCTTAAAAAGTATATTATTAATCTTTTGAATATTTTATGAACGCAACTTAGTATTTTATAAATTTGTATATTTGCATACATATTACATAAAAATGTATTTATATTTATATTTCTATACTAATGATAACTTATTAATCTAAAAATTATTTGAGTTACCCCTACCATAAGCTTGAACTTAATTAGCTAATTGAGTTCAAGCTCGAACTCAAGCTTTATTCTTCGAGTTCGACTCGGCTCATTTATTAAGAAAAGAGAGAAAAATGTTATGATTCAACTAATTATTATAAAAAAAAAAATTGAAGAAATGAGAAATTAAAAGAAAAAAATGAAGAGTCATTTAATATAAGAAGCCAAATTTTTTAGAATTTTTTTAGATATTTATAATAATTTTGTACTTGAATTTTAATTGCATATTTATTTTAAATATATTTTTGTTAACATATTTTAAACGAGCGAGCTCACTAGCTAAGAAATCGAGTCAGGAGAACTGGCTCAAATTTGACTCACGAGTTATTTATCGAGCCAAGCCCTGGCTCACTAGTTCAAAGATAAACATGAACCCAAGCAGTGATAAATGGTTAACCAAAGTCGTGGCGTCAAAATTTATGCTAAGTAGTTGAATTTGAGCCATGTTAAAGGTGATTGGACATGACAACAACTTAAATCCACCCTTTAATTAGACAGACTGAAAATTTTTATGAAAATTAATTTTTTTTTAATGAAAATTCAACTTGAAAATAAATGTCGGTCCGATTAAATATCAAAAGAAAAATTATATTATTCTTAAAAATTTATATTCGTATTTATATCATATCATTCGATTTTTTGGATTATTAAAAATTTATTCTTTATAATATATATATATATATATATATATATATATATATATATATATATATATATATATATATATATATATATATATATATTCATGTTTCTTCACATTTTGCTATAAATTAAGAAAACAAAATTCCAAAATAAATTAGATCAAAAAATTTGAAAGATATAAGCCTTTTCTTTCCTTTTAAAGAGATGTCATTCTTCTTAAACAAAATTTAAATTTTAGTAGTTTTATACATTAGTGATATAAAGCTTATATGATTTATATACAAAAAAATTAACCTTGTTAAAATGTTTGAATTTGATTTTTTTTTAATTGATTTTGGTACTATCTAAATTTTATTCTCAAGAAATTTTTAGTTAAAACATTCATCTAAAAATTTATAAATATTCTACATTTCAATGAGGATAATTACGTCCGGTCTTCTGTAGTATCCTAATATAAGTTTGAAATGAAAAATAAATAAATAAATCTATTTCTTTCCATAAATCTATAAATATGCTATATTTTCACACATTTGAGGAGGCTAAGATGAAGATACAAGAAGGATTCCATAGAAGAGAATTTGAAAATCTATTTCCAAGCAACTGACACCAGTAGTCAGCAGTGCTGTCAGTTGTCGTTCTAAAAAGTCAATATATGTAATCAACACTAACATCGACAACTGCAATCTCCAACAAGTATGATACATATCATTGACAACAATATCATCGTCCGCTATCACCATCGACATCAATGCCAATGCCCACTATCATAAACAAGACTAATATCCATTATCAACATCAACGTTGATACCAATCGATACTAATACTAATGCACGTCTTTGTTTGGTGGCACCAACAAGTTCAAAAATCACTATTGAAAATAAGGTCAATTGACACAACATAAAAACCGACAATTGTCAACAAGGTTAATGATTATCGTTGACACCAAATAGCATGAATGATGCTACCTGTTGACACTCGTCATCACCCATAAGACTGATGCTTGTCTTTTATACCAACATTGATGCCTGGCCTCAACATCAACCTTAGCACCAACTTAGGTCTGCCGCCCATAATAAGGATGATGGCTATCGTCGACAAGAATGATCATTCTCGTTGTCACTACCAAGGTCAACATATGCTATCAACGCTAGCCCGAACATCCAGCTACTTATTATATATATTTATATTTGTGTAAAATGTGTATAATAAATTCACTATCAAACTTGTAACATAAGTTGCATGTTATTTTCATTTTCCTTGCGTCATATAAAAACTTACATCACATTAAAAAATAAGAAAAATAAAATAAAATTATTTTTATATTCTATAGCAATTAGCAAGAGTCTTTTTTTAATGAAGGGCAGTCTTTTTTAAAAGCAGATCTCTGATAGCTAATTCGTCGGAGTAAAGTGAAAGTTAAAGACAAAAGCCACGTTACCCAATTAATATCGAAACGGAAGCCTTCGCAGTCAACTTCATCCCTTCCCTTAGATTCACTCATTACCTGTTCAGCTCCACTATCCACTCTGTATCGTTTTATTCATTACAATAATCAAGTCCAAGCCCCCCTCTTTCTCTCCCTTAAATAGATCCATATATAAAGAGAAATACTATATTCCTAAACAAAATAATAATTAAAATAAATATAAATATGGCTTAAAATAGATCATTATATATAGAGAGAGAGAGAGAGAGAGGAAATAATGTAGCAAAACTTTCTATAAATTTCAAGCCCTTAATCTTGCCAAAGCTCTCATTTTTCAAGGCTTGATCACAAATACAGAGAGAGTAGAAAACAATGGACCTCGCCATAGCCATAGCACTCGCTTTGGCCGCCGCCTCCTTCCTCCCATACTTAGCCTGTATCTTGCTTCTGCGCCGCCGAAGGATGCTCTGCTTCGAGGCAGAAGACATCGAGCTCGGCGTCGACGCTGCTCGGGTCGCCGATGGGCCCGAGTTGGAGTTAGATGGGCTGCCTCCGGTACAAAAAGATGACATCTTTGCACCATCTCCACGACGCTTTACATGGACGGAAGTGGAAACTGCCACCGCCAATTTCACCTCGGATGTGATCGGTAAAGGGGGATTCAGCACAGTGTATTTCGCCCGTCTCAATGACTCCATTGCCGCCAGCATCAAGCTTCATCACAGTAGCGAACGCCTCCACCACGCTTTCCGGTTGGAGCTTGACATCCTCCTCCGCGTCCATCACCCCCACATCGTTCGCCTCCTTGGTTACTGCGACGAACAAGGTATGTACTAGAGCTGGAATTGCTGAGCAGAGAACTTAAAGTAATAAGTTGATTTCAAACCGGCACTTGATCGAACGTCTTATGTGCAGATGACCAAGGCGTTCTGATCTTCGAATTCATCCCTAATGGGAACCTTCACGACAAGCTCCACTCGGGCGCCTGCGCAGGCGACGTGCTCCCGTGGGCGCGGCGGACTTCCATCGCTTACCGTCTCGCACAAGCCCTCGAATACCTCCACGACGGCTGTGAGCTCCAGATAATCCATGGCGACATCAAGACCTCCAACATCCTCCTTGACACCGATCTAAACCCCAAGCTCTGCGACTTCGGCTGCGCACGTATGGGTTTCTCCGCCACCGTCCGGCCGCCAGCGGTGATGACCGGTTCGCCGGGGTACGTCGACCCGCACTACATTCGGACCGGAATGGTCTCCAAGAAGAGCGATGTATACAGCTTCGGAGTGTTACTTCTAGTGCTGATCACCGGCGCGGAGGCGTTCGATGAGGGGACAGAGCGCCTTTTAACGACAGTTGCTGGTGAAATGCTCCGGGAGGCGACCAACGGTGAAGTGGCGGAGATTGTTGACCGGTATCTCGTCAGAGAGTATGATAAGGGGGAAGTTGCAGTAATGGCGGCCATATCGGCGGTTTGCATTGGGGAGAATCCGAGCCTGCGCCCATCTATGGCGGATATCGTGAGGATAATAGAGGAGAAGGTGCCGTCGGCGATCTCGACCGTGGATTGTAAAGCGTTGGTAAAAGTGTAAAATTTTGTTAAGAATACTGGCCTTCAATTGGACAATGCTGTAAAAAGTTGGAAATGTTCGCTATTTGGGGGATTTACTCTCTCTCTCTCTCTCTCTCTCTCTCTCTCTCTCTCTCTATATATATATATATATATATATATATATAATTGTAATATTCATTTATAAAATTTAAATCAAATCAAAATATATTCATTAATTATTTTTTTATTTTAAAGAAATTCATATTAATTATATTTTTATATGCTTTAAAATGTTAATTGTTATATTTAGAAATATAAAGATTATTAGTTATATATATTTATAAAAATTGTATAATATGTATGTAAATCTTTTAAATAGTTTAGTTTTTTAGAATATTAAGTGTGAAGCATAATTTAATTTAAATGAGATCAAATTTCATGATCTTGGAAATCATATGTTATGTTTAGTAATCATGAGAAAAATATTAAGGGCGTCAACTTAAAAATCAAAATTGAAGAAATATATTTAATTTTGTTCGATAAAATATTAAATTCGAAAATAATTCTATTTGTAATTTTTCATTAAAAAAAAAGTAAACAGTATAAAATATTTATTCAAAATAGTGAATGCTTAGGATAAAAAGGTTTTTTTTTTTAATTTGTAGAAGTACGATAATATCTTATATTTTTATATAAATATCTTATAACAGAAATTACATCAAATTATTCAAAAAACAAAAGTTATATATATATATATATATATATATATATATATATATATATATATATATATATATATATATATATATATATATATATATATATATGGGAAATAATAATTTATTAGCCCCAACTGCTTTCTATTGCATGTGAAAAACATTCTCATTATGAAAGAACTATTAGTACATAAAATTTACTGTTTAGGCGGATGAGTCAAAATATGTCTCACAAAATATATATTGTTTATTGGTAGATCATTTAAATATTTAATATTATTAGTATTTAATAAGGATGTGTTATTTCAGGTCAATTACTTGAGCAGCATTGAAAATTTCATATTAGGAATTTTTAAAATTGTATCTAAAATCTGCAACACACCTAAAATAAGTCAAAAGTGTTTGGATTCAAGTCTAAATAGGTCGAAATCAAGCACTTTTGAGTAATATTTAAATTTTCAAGAGGTTGTTATAGGGGTGAAGTATTCGCAGAATTTCGAGTGTTTTGTAGTTGATATGAGCATCTTTATGAGGGAAAAGTCTTAAATCGTTTAATTATGAGTCCGTTAATGTAATGACATTTCAAATATATAAAATGAACCGGAACATTGCAACTACTTATTTCTTGCCTCCAATAAAGACCATATTGAGATAATAAGTTATGCAATGAAGCCATATTAAGAGTCGTAACAAATTTATTTGCTTGAACTAGGTCATCCATTACAGCCTATAATTCATTCAATGTCGCCATTTATGTGAACCATTGAATATGATCTTCATTACTTGCCGACCAATCAAAGTGTAAGTCACTGGTACATCACTTTTCAATAAGACAACAATAATCATATATTATCTCAGCCACAACATAATATTCATCGCCTCAAGAACATATTCTCAACATCATATTGAGACACAACAACTCGCATGTAGTCTGCTCAATCGGCATGACAACTATTTATTTCAATCCTTATGAATAATCTGAATATCAATTTATTAGTGAGGTGCAATACCCTGATTGTATCTCAAATGTAGGGTTGATACAAAAGGGGAATGGTTAAGAAAGATATACATCTATTTCACTAACTTGAATTTCGCGTGTCTTGAGAATAGGTAAACATTCCCTAGAATCAACTTTTTGGTCGACTAACCAAACATATTTCCAGTCATGAGCTCCCTCGACACTTTTTTCTTACTATTTTAAGATAAAAATGCATCTTGAAGACTATATATGAGATTATATTTTTACTGAATGATGAGGACCTATATTGATATATGTGTACCTCACTTTAAATGGGGTCATTCTTCTCTCTCTTAAGATTTTCTTAGGGCTTCTTTTTATATATTGGAGTTGAAATAATTATATTTATGATCTTTTTAAGGGGGTACATAAGGACATAGCAATGGCTAGCACTAGATAGCCCATAAATTATTTAGTACACTTCTTAGTAACCTTAGAAAGGTGATAGATTCATCTAAACCCAAACCTAGGTTAACCCTATGATACATTCATGTTGAAATAATTTGACATGCATTGATAGCTAATAGGTCCAAGATATCATTTGCATTGATTTATTAATGCATATGATAATCTTAATATAGCACTTTTCACAATATATTGGGATAGGACGAAGTTAATGATTGCTAATATATCACATGATATATGTTCATAATGACTAATATTGCTCACATGAATTGCTACTGTTCATATGATATGAACTGATTTATGTAAATGATTATATGCATGTTTTTAACTTTTTGTGCATTTGGTGTAATTATTGATTCTAGTTTATTGGGTCTCTTCTCATTATATGATTTTTTATTATTTCAAAGAAGGGTAAAGATCCAATAGAGTGAGGATGATCATGATTGATTGTTTGGGCATTTCTTCTATATTTTCTTTTTGTTTATTTTATAGTCATGAATATATTAAAATAGAATATTTGAATAATATATTTATGACTAATATGTATAATTCTTTAGAGATTGAAATATAAATATATATGTTTTGAAGATAAATGAAATGAAATATTTATTTACATATAGATGCTTATTAATGGCTCTCATATAGGTGTTTAGAAGATTAAAATAAGAAATTTTTCTGAATTAGATTTTGGAGCTTCACACCCGCTATCTAGCTACTAACACCAAATTGTCTTGTCCCTCCTCTGGTGGAGAAATTATTCCATGCGGAGTCCAGACGATAAATTAAGATGCGTCCGAACTGAGTGTACACAATATGTATAAATTCTATACACAGTTTGGGTCAAACTGTGTACACACTATTTATACATAGTGTGTACACTCACAGTCCGGACGCATCTTTTCCGAACTCGACGCGGAATTTTTTTTCCATCCGGTGACCTTTAACCCCATAAATTTTTTTTTTGTTTTTACAAAAAAGTTGTATGTTTTCTAGGAGATGTACAATATTTATATATTTGCATGTAGAACGTCGGTGAAACATTAAGATAATAAATTTCCCCATAATTGTCGCATGCCAGTATGAATTTTAAAGTTCCACCAACCAATTTCGACTCTAATTGCAATGGGATATGATGATAATAAAGCTAAATTTATATTAAATTTTAATTAATGAAAACTTCTTTAGACTTAACTCCAGCTAATAAAGGTTGCATTTTTTAATAAAATAATAATAATTTCGTACAATATAATTCATATATATAAGACTCAAATCTAAGATCTCTTGATTGATAGTCAAAGCTCTCAACCATCCAATTTCAGGTTGTGTATTTTGCCTGACTCAGTTGGTTCTAGCAAAACCTGAGCCCTCTTTCCACTCTTTGGACAGATATTGTTTGACCTCCGTTTGCAACTAGATTTCAACTTTTGACAATTGATTATTGTAATCTGATCGGACGATTCAGTCAACCATAATCTACTCAAAAACTAGTATAATCATTTCAACTGAGCGTAGCCCTGCGATTTTTCTCTTTTCAGAATTTTCCACAAAATATCTTGTGTTCTATGTTTGTGTGTTAAATATTCGTATAACATTTAGACATAAAATTCTGACTCTATTGCCGTATATATTCTAGTCCGCAATAATATTATAATTATCTTAAAAGAGTTAGGTGATTATAAAATTACTTATATTTAAATATAAGTTAAAATATCCTGATTTAAAACTATGAAAAATAATGAATCATAAAATATGCGATGCTAATCTCCTTTAAAAAATAAATTTGTCCTCTAACTGGACCACTGATACTTTCGCTGATCCAAAATTTTCCTCAGTTCATATAACTTTCGGTGCCATTAGCGGTGGAGCCAAACTGTACGAGACCAAAGTTTTTTTTTATTTTGTTGGCGGTGGTTTGGCTGTTTTTATTGCGTTGGCAGAGGCTCAGATGGAAATATTTCATAATTGCAGAATAAAAAAAATTAAATGCTCGGCCATCACTCTGTACAGAATTTATTGTTATTAATAATTATATTATTATTCTTCTTCTTATTATTATAGAAATGAAAAAGAATTTGAGTGTTTAAATATAGTTAAAATGAACTTTTATTCTATCCAGTGAACGTACGCAGAGGAAGGTTCGGTTTTAGGCAAAAAAAAGTCTGTACTGAGTTTTTCACACCTGTATCAAGATTTTAAAAAACTCGGTACAGGCTCTTTTTTGCCTAAAACCGAACCTTCCTCTGCGTACGTTCACTGGATAAAATAAAAGTTCTAGTTAAAATAGAAACAGATTTAGAAAATCACAGAATTTGGAAGACTGAAAGAAAATGTTAAGGGCAAAAGAGGACTCAAGTGATCGAAGAGAGTACTCACTTAAACGTAAAATTATTTTGTGTGTATACAAATGCTGTTAGAAGGCGACTCAGAACGCATCACGTCATTTTGTTTTGTGTACCAGGGTTTTGTACCGCTATATACCAGATGATGTAACGCAGTATTGGGTCTTCACGTGATGGTATTCCTCGTTATTGTTTGATATTGTTCGATATTTCTCATTTTTTGACACGATTTGACCTCTGACCGGAGTCGGAGGACGTAATAATTGTTCCGAGTAGTGGGCCCATAGCATCCATATTTCGTCGGCAAAAATAACACCATCTTATTAGAAAAGTGGCAAATTTGTTAATATATAGAGAGTTGGTCTATTGAGATTTGAGACAGCAAATCTGTTAATTGACGCTGACGATACGTCGAACATTGAAGTTCTGAATTCTGATCGAATAAGCTTCTTACGCTTCCCAAGAAAAATAATAAACTACGCTATCTCTCTCTGTATATATATATTAAGTCTGATATAGGTATAAATTTGGCAAAATTTTATGGATGAACATCTCTTATGTCAGTTTTAGCAAGAGAAGCAGGAACCGCAAAAAATATAAGAACGAGCAGTGATAGGCTTTGACGCATTTAGAATCGGCGGAATCATTCTTTTGAGTGCGCCGATCAATTCGGCGTATTCCACTGTTTTTCGAAATTCCTGAGTTGTTCTCGTTTTCCGGAATTGCTTTGGGAGGGAGAGATTTGTTTTGGCTCTGTTTTGGCGGAAGTGCCTATGAGAACAGTAAAAATATATGTATAAATTTGTTTTAAATAAATGCTTAATTGTAATATAATTTATAAATTGTAATAAATTTTTGTATAGTTGTAATAAGTAATTTTATTTTCTTCATTGTTTTATTTAATTTAAATAAAAAAAAATTAAAAGATATATTGCAAAAAAAAGATTTAATTGTTATAATTATAATTATATTTCAGATAAAAAAATTAATATTATTTTATATTCCATATAATATTAAAAATATATTTTATGTAATATATTTCATAACTAAATGGTCCCTCTGTAGCAAGTGCCTCCTCATCATCGTCCACCAAAACACCAAAAACCATCAAATCACAAACCCTATTTCTTTTCACCTTTTCTTTTTTGCTTATTACCACTCGCATTGAGAACACCACGAATAGCAAAATGGTCTTTTTCAAATTCATGATAATCAGTTTCTTCCTCACTAGAAGTAGAGGAAAGTGAATCCTCTAAAATCAACAAGTCAGTTTGAATCAAAACAGAGTTTTTTGCATACTTAGCCACATGATCTTTCATTTCAACATTAGACATAACTGAAATAGGAATATTAACAAAATTAACATTTCTCTCACAATCGTCATTAGAAAGTCAAACTGATTGATCATGAACCTACTTATCCAACACCAAATTAATCGAAGAGGAGGCAGCATCCCGAATCACAGGACCCATAGGGGATGGGTCAGCACAACCAGGTAAGTCTCAACTAGGAGAATCAGAAGAACCAAACTATTCAGCGACCAGACAAGGCACCTCAGCCATAGTCAAACTGCACAGGGGACACTGGAATAATAGAACAAGTGGCCAATCCAACCGGACCATCACCCTCACTTAAAAAACTCAACTGACCCAAAGGATTAGGAGTAACCAAATCCACAATAACACCATCACCAGCATTCTCCACAATAACAGGATTATTCCTAACATGAATAGTAGGCTTCGAAGAAGAAACATGATTGGGTGGAGAGGAGAAAAGAGGCATTCACCCCGATTATGCCTAATAGCTTTACAAAGATCACAGAATGGGGGAAAACCCTCCATTTGCACATGCTAAACATAATCCAAATTCTCGAAACCCATCCAAACTTTATCAGGATAGTTTTTCGTGATATCCAATTTAACCAGAATACGCGCCAGAGAGGGTCGCGAGCCAACAGAGGTGGCGATGTCGATTTTAAGAGGGCGGTCAAATAAAGATCCCAAAGCATGAAGGATCTTAGGAGCGAAAAAGATGGGGCCGAAGGTTAGGAAAGGATATTCAAATGGGAATAACTGGGGATTTCACACCGATATCAAGGGCAAGAGACCATTTAGTGATTTTTATGTAGCAATTGTAAACCATGTAAGAACGATGACAAAAAAAAAAACCTACTATAATCCATGTCATTAGATAATTTAATCAACACATGAGACGAATCCAGTAAGGTAACCAAAAACTCAACCGATAACTTAAGGTTGAAGAAAAAAATGCTAGATATAGTCTAAATTAGGGCGAGGGGAAGGAAAAAATCCCACCAAAACAAATTGGAATGGAGCGGCTAAAGAAGTAATCTCCTCCTCAAAGATCCATACAGCAGGTAAACCATGGAAAGAAATTGTTTTGAGAGGCGGGAAACAAACATGCCACGCATTACCATATATATATATATATATATATATATATATATATATATATATATATATATATATATATATATATATATATATATATATATATATATATATATATATATTACCCCCAATTATAATATTTATAATATTAATACTATTTTATAAATTTATTTTACAAAACCTAAACAAATTAATCAAATTTATAATTATTATACATATTTTTAAACTTAAATAGTTTATAAATAATCATGCAAAAATATTCATTTAACTCATTAGATAGAACCAAAAAAATTAGTTAGAATAATTCATTATACATAAAATTATTTTAATTTTAATTATTTATAACTATTAACTTTTACTTATAATACATAATAATAACTATTAAATTTATTTTTCATTAAATTAAATATAATTTTTTATACTAAAAAATATAAATTATTATTTATTTTATTTTATATAGCAATTCCGAAAAAACGAGAGCAATTACAGAAAACGAGAACAACACAGGAATTTCCGAAAATAGTGTAATACGTCGAATTGATTGGCATACTCAAAAGAATGGTTCGGCCCATTCTAAATGCGCCAAAGCCTATCACGACTCTGCTCGTTCTTATATTTTCTATCGTTCCTGCTTCTCTTGCTAAAACTAGCGTAAGAGCTGCTCCTTCTTAAAATTTGGCCTATATATTTTATAGTGTATATAAATTATAATACAAGAAATTTGATTTAATAATATATAAAAAACTATAAAATAAAAAATTATTCTATGATTAAGAATATTTTAAAAGTATTTATTATATAACAAATGCATAAATATAAATAAATGAATAATTAAATATTTAAATTCACACATTTTAAAATATTATTCAAATTCACTTAACTATTTAAATAAATATATGAACTATCATAAAGATTCTTCAAACATATTAGTTATGTATGCATATTAGTTTTTACTAAAAATTTCTAAAAATAAATATGAAGAAGAGAATTCAACTCGGAGCTCGATTCTCATGAAATTTGTGCAATTGTTATGATCAAAAGAGAAATAAATATAACACATTAATTAGAATTACAAGGTAAATACTTTATACTATAAAATGACACTTAAAGTGATTATTTTTTTGGGTATGCAAGAAATTTACAATGTCATATATTTCTGATCAAATTTAGGTTTCGTTTGGGTCTGTTTTTTGTACTGTTTTTTAAAGCAATTTTTTTAGTAAAAAACTTAATTTTGGTACTAAAAATTTGTTTTAAGAAGAAGTAAGAAAGTCGTCCCAAATGAAATATCAATGTATCTCAATTAATGATTATTTCCCTCACAGTCGTGGTATAAATTTATATTAAGAACTTTTGATATTTAATATCTTTGAGGACTATGATTGAATAACTTTAATTTTTATTTGGTTATGGGTTAAATTTCAAAATACTCTCATAATTATTTATATACAGTCATTTTAGTGTCAAAATATGTTACTTCAACTTAGGCTTCATTTGAGACAGCTTTCTTAATGCTTCTTAAAGCAATTTTTTAGTATAAAAATTAAAATTTTTGTACTAAAAAATTGTTTCAAGAAACAATAAAAAATACATCTCAAACGAAACCTTAATCTCTCAACTATACAAAATTGATCGAAGACAGTCCCTTTGAAACTAAATTGAGATCAATTTTGTGGAGCCAATAGACTAAATTGTTATCAATTATATATCACAATAATAACATGATGAATTATTTTGAATCAATTTTGTATAGTCGAGAGTTTAAATTAGAACAACGTGATACTCTAATGTTAAATTGATCATATATGAATAATTATTTGTGGACTATTTTGAGATTATTACGAGATTCAGAACAAATGTAAAGCAAAGGTTTATAGTTAATTTTACCGCATCGCTTCCTCACGCTCTGAGTTTTAGGGCTTCGCCCTAAAACCTCTTGGCAGCGCCTCCGCTTTCCGTCTGTTTCGTGCGTCTGGGAAGGTTCTTCTTCCTTTTGATTCTGCTTTTTCGTTTGGATGGCTTCTTCTCGTCTCCGTGATCCTGGTTTTTCGCCTCTTTCGTTTAAAGAAGCACTTTCTGGATCTTCATCTAGTTCTGTGGTATTTCCTGAGCTTAAGGTTTCTTCTTTTAGAGGCATGCCATCTTTGTGGATTTCGAAGTTGGAAGTTGAATCTTTAGCTGCTTCTTTTGAGTTTTCCCTTGTCGGAAAGTTTCCTGCGAGTCGTCCATCGTTGGATGCTATTAGGAAGTTTTTCTTTAATCTTAAATTGAAAGGGGATGTGTCTGTCACAGTTCTTAACCAGAGGAATGTTTTGATTAAATTTTTTAATGAGTTGGAATATTGTCGGGTTTTTTCGCATAAATCTTATTTCGTTAACAATTGTTTCATGAAATTGAATAAGTGGTCTCATATATTAGATGTGGAACTCGAATCACCTGTTGTTCCCGTCTGGATCTCTTTTCCAAGTCGTAGGCCTCATCTGTTTGCTTCGCGTATTCTAAATGGTCTGGGTAGGATTTTTGGAAATCCCTTAAAAACTGATAACGCTACTTCTACTTGTTCACGTCCTTCGGTAGCGAGAGTTTTGGTGGAAATTGATGTGTCTAAAAAATTTCCTGAGAAAATTTGTGTTGGCCCGGAAAATTCAGGTTATGTTCAGTCGGTGGTTTTTGAAGATTTACCGGAATATTGTGTTCACTGTTCTTCTTTGGGACATTCTAAAGCTGGTTGCAAGATTCTTCACCCGCATCTTTTTCCTTCTTCTGCTTTGGGGGAGGGAGGGAGATCGGATGTTAGGAATGATGTTGATAGCGTTAATGAAGCTGGTGTTGTTTTTGCCCCTTTTGTTCCTCTGGTTTTAACTGAGAATAATGTTTTTTCTCCAGTTTGCCCTCCTTGTAATAACTTCATTTCCTGTGAGAATGTTGTGGGATGTGAGAATACTGATTTTGCGAATGATACCGATGTTTTACCTTCTGTTGAGGCTCTGCCGGTTTCCCCTGATGCTAAGGGTGTTTCTGTTCAATTGGATGTTGTTAATCCTGATGTTGCTGTGAATGATGGATCTGTGCCGGAAGTTAGTGAATTTTTAGTCTCTTCTCCTGTTATTGTTGAACCTGCTTCTGCCGAGGGTGAGAGAAGGTCTGGTGGGTTGGATAATGTTGTTTCGCCTGTTGTGGGTGGTGTGGAGGAATGTGACCGGATACAGAATATTGTTAGGAATGTGGTTCCTAATTTATGTGAACGGGTTGTCAATTCGAATGTTCATGGCATGTTGGCCTTTAATTTGGTTGATGTGTCGGTGCAAGTTATCGCTCCACAATTGATTCAGGTGGGTGGTACTTCTGGTGTGGATGTAAGATCTCATGGTGATTGGTTGAACAACTCGTCTGATTATGAGTCGGATTCTGAGTCCTATTCAGATCCTAGTTACGAGTTGAAAATGGTTCGTGATAGATCTCTTACTGGTACTTCTCGTGGAAAATTTTGGGGAAGAGGCGGTAGGAGAAGATAGTAATTTTTCTTTTTGGTTATTCTGAATGAGTTTCGTTTCATTTGTTGCAGGGCGATGATGTGGCTGGGGCTCGTGTCCTCGTCGTCTTTCTTGTGGCAACCTTTACTGGATGGTCCTTGCGCGGCTACGAGGATGCTTGGAGCCTCGGTCGTCTACTGAGCCCCTATTTTTTTTTTTTTTTTTTTTGGATCTTTTTTCAATTTTATTCTGGTTGTAGTTTTTTATTGTTGTTCCTTTTTTTTTTTTTATCTGTTTTTTTTCTTCTTGTTGGTGTAACCTCTTTTTTGGATTCTAATATATTTGCTTTTGGTTAAAAAAAAAAAAGTTAATTTTACCGACCAACTTGACTGTGTTTGAGCTGCAGCACAGCTATTGAGGTTTAATGTCCCATCAAAAATTTAACTAACGGAGATGAGTGTGCCCTCAGAGGTCAGAGCTATGGCTTTTCTGAAGCCATTATTCTGAAATAGTAGTTGGTGATTCAATGGAGCCAATGGAAACGAGGAAGAGTTAAGATATTTCTTCCAGACATAAATTATTAAGGTATATATATGTTTGCTTTAAAGGAAATGGAGTGAATGCAAGTTTTTTTTTTTTAATTTACTTTTGAATAAAAATAAAGAAAAAAAAATCAATCGACACTGTTATTTTTATGTAGGAGTGTAAATGAGTCGAGTTCTTGATTAATAGAGTCAAGCTTGTTTAATTTATACAAAGCTCGATGAGACTAGAGTTTGACTTGACTGTTCAAACTCGATAAGAAAGATCGAGAGTTACTCGTTTTGAATCTTGATCTTTTATTTTGAATTTGGTCAAAATAATTATTTAGGTTAATATGAATGTTGATTTATTAATTAATATTCATCGAACATATTGAACAAGCTAATGAGAAAGGCCAGACCAACATCAGACTCATATAAAATATGAGCTCAAATTTAAATTTGAACTTAAACTCGTGATTTGATAAACCCGAGCCATTAGTGAATCTAGTTTGAGTTGGCTCATGTGTTGACTTGCTGCTTGCTCATTTAGCTATATATATATATATATATATATGCCTTGAACCAAAGTAGATATTTAAGGCAGCAGTTGGGAATCATCAAAGATGGGGCAAGATTTGCCAACTGAGATATTTGATAAGAAAGATGCTATACAAATTAAATAAAATTAATTTAAAATAGTGTCATAAAAGTTACTTGCTTTCTTTATTTTTAATTAAAATTAATAAATTAATATTCTATTGTTCATTATTTCTATTTCGGTCTATTTTTTAATGAAAAATATTTTTTAAAATAGCAAAATATTTTATTTGAATATAATTATCTTACTGGTTTTAAAAGGAAATATAGACTTTAAAATTTTAATTTTTTAAAATTAACTATATTGTTTGGAATATAGGCTTCATTTGGGACGACTTTCTTACTGCTTCTTAAAGCAACTATTTAGTTCTAAAATTAAAATTTTTGAACTTAAAAGTTGCTTTAAGAAACAATAAGAAAGCTATCTCAAACAAAATCTAAATTATTGTTAAGCACAAATTTAACAAGCAACAAACTCCAGCAAACCATTTTCCACAATAAATAACTATTTTACATTAATTCAATCACCTTATCGCATTCTCTTCTTCACTACTCTCTCTTATTCGATTTGATGCTCTGAGATTGGAAAGTAAAGCATCCCGCCCACTCAGCACAATCTGGAAGAATCCATCAATTTGTGTGCAGAGATGATCCAACCCCTCAGAAAGTTTCTCAGACCTTCCAGCCAAATCAGAAACAAGTTCCTCCACTTCTTCTAGTAGTTCTTCTCCAGCTGCTTCCTTTTCACTCTTCTCATTTTCCATGCAAACACAGCCAGTTAACACATGCAACCTCTCCACACACAATTCTACAGCTTCTAGCTCTCTCAACATTATTGCTTTTTCACTTGAAAGATGGGTCCGGAACTCTGATAGAACAATGGCTTGTAGCTCATTGAAGGCACTGGACCATAGGAACTTGTCAGGAACAAGCAATTCAATTAGAGGCTTCGAACAACCTGACAGTGCTGCCGTAATAACACTGCAAACAATCACAGTATGAACCTTCACTCCATAAAGGGCTCTCAACAGTAAGTTGCTTTTGTCTGAATATCTCAGCTTTTCAGAGTAAGGGATTCCTGCAAGATTCTTCAAGATATCATGGCAGTTTTGGAGCTTGAGATTGTTAGAGCTAAATTGACCCTTCCAATCATGAAGAGATGCCACTACTAGTTTCATCTGCTGGGATGAATTGCTTGGGTGTTCCAATATTTGAATAACAAAGTGCAAGAAAAGTTGAGACTGATCCAATCGAGAAAGCAAGGAGCTTAAAGCAATGCAAATGTCGAGCAATTTTACACTGCCATCTAAGTACAAATCAATCCATTTCTCATCCCAATCAGAGACAGGAAACTGTAGATCAGTAATTAAGCCTTTGATGTTTGTATGAATCTCAGATAAGGACTCGATAGCCTGCCGCATCCAAGAAAGTGTAAGAATTTCAGATAAATCATTTGGCTTAAGATTTGTCAAACTTGTGGCGAGCATTAGCTCAAAATTATTAAGCAAGGCTAGAAGCTTTGGTGAGAAGTGAGGCCCCCTGGAAAAGATCATCTTGAAAGGATTTCCAAAATGTAAGAAAGTGTGATGCCCATCGTCCGTCCGACTCATTTTTCAACTGTTGCAATAGAAAGACCTTTTTAGTAAAAAAAAAAAAAAAAGACTAAATCAAATTATGTTTGATTACATATTATGATTACACAGGCATTAAATAAAAGTGTGGGGGTGTTAACTAGAAAAATTATTCTGGGCGGATGCCGAACGGTCCAGCGTTCGGAGACCAATTAAAACGCGCCATGTCATTTTTTTGCTTAGTACTGTTGTGTACCGAGTGATGTGACATATTCTAGTTGGTCTTCGGACCGTATAGTGTCCACACAGAATAATTTCTCTGTTATCTGGCATGAACTATCCTTTTATATTATTTCATTGGCATATCAAAATGTGTGTGTGAGATATAGAGAAAATTGAATTACTATAAATTTGGAAGGATAGAGTCATTTATCTTCGTACATCTTTCACCTCCATCAAAATTTTTTGAATGGCCACGATTTGAAGTAGCTTAAAGTCATCACTAATATAAAAAATAATTAAAATATATATTCGCTACTTTAAATCAGAATCATTCAAAAAATTTGATGGATCATGAAAGATGTTTGAGTAACTGGCTTTAATCATTGGAACTAAATGAAAATATTAATTTTGTTCTCTTTGGCGTGTGTAGACGGAAGTACTAAATGAGTAGCATCTCATAAAAACAAACCAAAATTCATAATTAAATTAGCATAAAATTCAATTACAACCATGATAACAAACACATTTACATTAAAATGGCCCTCAGAAAACACTTGTATGAAGCTGAAGTATAAAATTGCAGAAAAGCCAGGCAGAGGCTATAGGTAGGTAAAACATTACTCAATTAAAAAAATAAAATTTAATCAATACTTAAGTTAAATTATTTATACATTGATTTAAGATTAGCTTAAACATTCAAATATTTAAAATAGAACTTTTTAAATTGATCCCTTATATTAATTAAAGCATTACATGGTATATAGATTAAATCAGATATATTAGACATATTTGATAAGATATGAAATCCCCATGATTTTAAAATTTAAATATAAAATGAATTTTCTTCAAATTAAAGGAATACAAAACTTAAAATAAACTTATAAAGCCTACTTTAAAATGGATCTCTGTTTCTTTTAGGATTTAAAGGTGATAGAGATTCTCTTTTTTTTTTTGTCATACTATTTTAAAATTAAATATAAAACTAATTTAAATATTTAATAATTGGTAGAGAAAACTTTTTAGAAATCGATATTTTACATTAATTAGAAAAGTACAAAGATTGTATATAAATTGATATTATATAGATTTGAAAGATTTAATTCGCCCCCATTTTTTATGGCTTTATCCTTTAAAACAATAATATTTTCCTCTACCATTAAGAGAAAAATTTGAGAGAATCCCATGTTAAAATGAAGCTCCCTTTTTATATTAGGCTTTGAAGAAGGTGGACATTTTCCCTTTTTATCCATTAATGGTAGACATTTGCAAGAGGATGTACCTTGGTGTATGCTTTTTGCTGATGATATTCTTCTTGTTGATAAGACTAGAGAGGGAGTTGAAGGTAAACTTGAATTATGGAGGTCAATCTTAGAGTCTAAAGGTTTTCGCTTGAATAGATCTAAAACGGAATATATGGAGTGTAATTTTAGTAGTAATAGACCTAGTGAGGGGATTGTGACTCTGGGCGATCAAGTCATAAATAAGAGTACACGTTTTAGATATCTTGGATCTATTGTTCAGAGTTATGGTGAAATAGATGGGGATATTATCAGCAGAATTCAAGTTGGATGGTTGAAGTGGAGGAATGCATCGGGCTTGTTATGTGATAAAAATGTACCCCTCAAACTTAAGGGAAAATTCTATAAGATGGTAGTGAGGCCTGCAATGCTTTATGGTGTCGAATGTTAGCCATTAAAAGAGAAGCATAATACTAAGTTAAATGTGGCAGAGATGAGGATGCTCAGGTGGATGAGTGGCTTTACCCTTAGAGATAGGATACGAAATGAGCATATACGTGAAAAGGTTGGAGTAGCTCCAGTAGAAGATAAGATTTGAGAGAGTCGCCTTAGATGGTTTGGTCACATAAAAAGGCGGCCTTCCGATGACCCGGTTAAGAGAGTAAAGGTATTAGATTTGACTTATGTTAAGAAAGGTAGGGGTAGACCTCAAAAGACTTGGTTAGAAAATATTAGGAATGACCTTTCTTTATTAGATTTAAACGAGAATTTGACTTTTAATAGGATACAATGGAGAAAAAGAATTCATGTAGCCGACCCCACATAGTGGGATAAAGGCTTGATATTATTGTTGTTGTTGTATCCATTAATGTTAACCCCATGAGCCCATAGTATTACGATAGTGTTTTGATGTTGCAAACATAATTTGGTTGAACTATTTCTACTAACATATTTTTATATAGGGTTAAGTACTAACATTGCAAGTACACACCGGAATAGCAAATTACAATGTCAGGTACACTTAAAGTAAAAATATAAAACACTCAAAGAAAGCTCATAGCTCAAGATAGCAAAGCTAACTCATGAACAAAGCAAGTAAAAACTTTACAAGTCAAGAAAAAATAAGCTAGATAGAGAAAAACAAAAGTGAAGACAAGAATTAATTTTTTTTAAGTCTTATTTTTAAGTGTTTTAGGTATAAAGTATTCTAAAATAACTTGCGCACCCACACACACTAGATATTTAATCAAAATAAAAATTAAAAAGAAATTTATACAAGTTGATCATATAAGTCGTACCGTATGATATGCCTTAATTCGAGATAATATTAATATGCATTAATTAAGGATATTTAATTGAACTAATCATGCTATATGAATATCAATCGTACTATACAATCATTCTTATTTTAAATAGCACTAATTAATTTTCTTAATCAATTAATTCAAACTTTAAACTGATTGTATTATACAATGTACAACGTACTATATGATGGGTTTTTTTAATTAATATAATTAAGCAGCTAAAATTACAGGTTGAGAGATACTAATAAAATTTTATTGACCATATTATAGAATAGCGATCGTACTATACAATCAAATAATAATATATATTAATTTTAAGAATTAGGATTTTGAGCCAGGGCACTTAATATAAATTGAATTTTTAAAAATCCTAAATGTGAGAAACTAAGAGAATTAGTAGGAGAGCCCATCCTTAGCCTTAGACTAAAACCCTCATGCTAGGGTTTTTGCCCTAGTCCGTTCCTGACTCCGGCTGCCTCTTCTCTTCGTCGTCTAGCCTCACTCGTAGGAATGTTTTTTCTTTCTTTTGGGAGGATGTTGTTCTTCTAGTTTTCTCTCTGTTTTCCCTTGATCTTTCCTCCTTTGCCTTTGCGGATTGTGGCTAATCAAGTGAAATTGTTTGATCTAGTTTTTTTGCTGGGAATCATATTCCTAAGTCCTTTCTTGATGCTCTTTCGGGAGTTGCATCTTCTGTGGGTTTTTCGGAGCTTAAAGTTTCCACTTTTCGTGGTTTAGCTTCGTTATGGATTTCGGAGGAGGAAATCTCATCCCCTGCTGCTCCGCTTGCATTTTCGTTAGTCGGTTTCTTTCCTAATGTCGTTCGCCCTTGAAAGTCATTAGATTTTTTTTTACCTGAAACTCTCTGGTGAATGTTCGATTACTTTACTCGATTTTAGGAATGTGCAAATCAAAATGATCAATGACTGGATTATTGTCGTGTTGTTTCTCACCATTCCTATTTTGTGAATAATTATTTTATGAAATTAACGAAATGGTCGCCAAAATTTGATATTGCCGAAGAATCTTCGGTTATCCCTATCTTGGTTTCGTTCCCTAATCTTCATCCGCATCTATTTGCTCCCCATATTTTGCATGGCCTTTGTTCTATTTTTGGTCAGCCATTATATTGTGATTCTGCAACTTCAAATGGCTCACCTCCTTTGGTTGCCCTTGTGGTTGTTGAATTCGACATTTCAAAAAAATGTCAGGATTGTGGATTGGCCCCCAGAGACATTTGGCTATATCCAAAAAGTTTTAATGGATGATTTTTCCTCTTTTTGTGATCATTGCATGTCTTTGGGTCACCATAAGATGGAATGTGCTTCTTTGCACCAGCATTTAACTAAGGATCCCTCTCTTTCTCTTAAGCATGTCCCTGTTGTCGGTTTGAAATCTGCTCCTACTGTGGATGATATCCCAGTGTGTACTATGGTTGTTAACTCTTTGCATCCTCATGTTGATGCTGCTGTGATTGGCAAGTGGATATGATTGCGACTGATCAAATTGGTAATACTGTGATTAATATTGTCCCCAATGCTGAGTATTCCACTCTTGATATTGTTCCTATTGTTGAAAATGTTGATTTGGGAAATCACCTTTCTCAGGATTTTATTCTTCTTAATGAGACTAATGGAGGTGTTTTAAATATTGTCATTGAGGCTATTGTTGTTAATCATAATCCTCTTAATGCTATTGTTTCTTCTAAGGAGCCTAAGAATTTGAACAATTTGGATGTTGGTTACAGTGTTGTTGGGGAAGAAACTGAGGTGCAGATGTTTAACTTGAATCTCACTGGTGGTGCTACTTGTGATGTTAATATGGTGGAGGATGCTAATTGTTTGGCTGTGTCGGTTCATAATGCTTGGTATGGTGCCCAATGTTGGGTTTAATCAACATGTGCAAACTCCTTTGGATGTGAGACTTGGTGGTTTTATTGCTTGTGATAATATAGTTGATGTTATTGATAATATATGTGCCAATAATTGTAGGTTTAATCTGATAGCTACTCCTGTTGCGTCCTCTACTATTGGTAATGGTGTTGATGTTGAGTTTTCTATTAATGATTCAGGTGATAACTCTGTTCCTTGTGGATTGCTGCATTGGGAGTGCTCTTTGGGGGATATTGTCCTGCTTGTTACTGGCCCCTCTTTTGTGGTTAATGGGGTTGTTGCTTCTCTCCTCTACCTACTAAGGATATGGCTTTGTCGCCTATTATTGCGGACCGGAATGTTGATGATGTTCTGATTTTAATTATTTCTAAGGATGTTTTGAATGCTAAATTGTTGTTGAATATGAATGACACTTGTTTGAATCAATATGATTAGCTTGATGGGTCTGTTTCCTCACCTTGTGAGGGTGTTGGGGAAGAGTTGGATGACCCCATATAGGAGTTCCATGTGAAGTATAGTTTACATGTTGGGCGTATCGTTCAAAAAACCTTTTCTCGTATTGGTGGCAAAAGAGTGGGAGAAATTCTAAAAAGTAATTTGGCTTTTTGTTCTTGTGTTCTTTGAGTTTGGTCCTTTATGATCTGTTGTGGTTGGCCTCCTCTGTTTGGTCATTGAGTGTTTTGGCTGTTTTGGCATTTGGTTGTTGTTGTCTTTTAAGTCTAGGTCTCCCATTCCAGTTGGGTTTGTTGGGGTGAGATGATACCTTTAGCTATTGGTTTTGTTGGTTTTTTCTCTTATGTGGTTGTTGGAGGTGGGTGTTGTCTTGTGGCTGTTTGTTGCTGATGTTGCTTGTGTTGGTTGGATTTTGGGTTGTTGGTTTTGGTTGTCTCTCTTTCCTTTTGCAGGTTTCTAGGTTGTTGTTGCTGGATCGTTTGGCTTCTTCTCATGGTCTGTGGATTTTCCGGTTGTACTTTTGAGCTTTTTTCCTCTTATTTTTTGGGTTCTATTGTTTTATTTTTTTGTTGTTTTTCAATGTAATAGGTAGAATCATTGGCTCGTATGTTCTTTTTTCAAAGGTTGTATATTTTAGAGAGCTAAAGGTTCTTTAAGGACTTGTAATTTTTCTTTTTATTAACACGTAGGTCCTTTTATGGGTTTTTTCAAAAAAAAAAGTAGGAGAACCTAGAGAAAATAAATAAATAAAAAAAAGGATAACCTAGAGAGAATTTTTTCTTGGAAGATGCTTTTGAGCTTTGATTTACAACTCTAAGGGAAGATTTTTTTTCATGTGGGTGTACACCTCTTTTTGTCTTCTTTACTATACCCTGCAATCACTCGATCTGAAATTGGGGTTGCTGTGAGAGCTGGAGTTTTGCTTATGTAAGAAACCTTTTTAATATCAAAAAACTTATGTATACTCTGTGGACTAGCTGTTAAGCTAGAGTAGCGGCTTGCTCATGTTGTTCTTGTTATTGTTGATCTAAGCTACAATCAAAGTTGTTTTTGTTGTACAAACCATTGTTGTAGTTTCTATTGTTCATACAACTATCTAGACTACTATTGTGACTCTTTTTATTTATCTAGATTACTGAGGAGTTCCCAAGAGTTGCATTTCGGGTCGTTGGCACTACTAGTAGTGTTCCATCTGTCGGTTGGGTTGCTTCTAATATCCGATTCACAAATTAGTTCTTGGTAATGATATTTCTAGTTAACTTCAATGCCAAGGATACCCAATCCCTCTATGCATCATAATGGGAAAAAGGAAGAATAAAATACAATTCACAGTGGGTATAAATGGGAAAGTATAAAACAAAAATCACCCACAAAAAAGTATAATCATTTTCAAGGAAAACTACATCGAACATCAAGTGTAATAAAGCTTCTATGCCTAAACTATCATCAACCTGGTCAACAAAATCAAAATAAATGAAACCTAATGACAAACTCTTTGAGCTTCTCAACTTTCCCTAGTTCACACGCATGCTTAATATGATGCATTATGCAAACACAATGCCGGCCAATCCCATCAGAAATGACAGATAATTCAGAAGTAAGATTTTTTTTTTTTAAAAATTCAAATACATGCTATCTTCAAAAGTGCATAACCCTACGAATTTTAAAGTGAATGACTGTCAGAGAATGCAAAAAAAGTAAAAATGGTAGTATGCATAAGTGAATTATTGAGGAAGTAACATAGTGCAGCTTCAAGGGATTGTTTGGTAAGTTGGTATCTTAGATATCCTGTTATCTTTTGAACATATGTAGCTTGTTTGGTTTGCTAACACTTTCATGTTGGACCTATCCATATGTCAATTGACCTAAGATATCTTTTACTAATTGTCCTACTAGCAAACATTTAGATAGCACCAATCTCAATAAATAAAACAAAAAGCATAAAAAAAGGCTGCAACCACCGTTGATCATTCATTTTAGGAAGAATGACAATTCCACTGACCCAACCAAATAATTTTTTTTAGATTGCATCCCTAATGCAGAACAAGCCATCAAGCCAATCAAATATTTTAACAATAGCACAATTGGTGATAATCCAATTACTAACAGGTCTAAACTTGACCAATTTTTAAGCCTTTTTACGCCTGCTTAGAATTATATTTAAATTTATTATAATTTTTAAATTTGAATTATTTATAAGATTTTTATATTTTCTTGAATAATAATAAGTTTAAATTTGAAAGTTTGTATATATTGGATAGGAATAGTTTCATATTTAAATGTTTTGCCCTTGTAACCCTATTTTAATAAATAAGGATCCAATATATGTAAATGATTTATTATTAATTAATAATTGAATGATTGAAATTATTTGAAACTAATTGAGTGCTCTATAGATACAAATTGTGTATGTAAATCGATACAAGTTGTGCATGTGGAGTTATTTTTATCTTCCTCGGTATTGAATTTTGACCGACTTAAATTCATAGCCTCATGTCCACAACCCGATTCTAGTGCCTTATATTGTCCATTTTGAATCATCTTAAATCTCGCTCATAATAGCCAATCACAACCACTTCCCCCCTTGTTATCGCATTTGATGTTCGCTCCACAACCCCACATTGAACTTAGTTACTTGTCTAGCCTTAATATTGAACCACATATTGCTTTATTATACACAACAACATGCGGGTTCGACGAGTCCTAATCTCACATGAAATGTCAACCAATAATCCCTCGCTTGATTATAAGTCTCCTGATACACCACAAAGTGGTGCAAGCAACATTGCATACACATAGCCCAATATTCTCGAGTGCCTGCTTTGCACCTAGCAACACATAAATCCACACCACATAAATTCTATTTATGTTTTCATAGGTTGCAATAATTGATGTTTGTTGCTTTCTTAATGTTGTTTTCATGCAAAAGATGTTTCCCTTTTGCTACTTCTGCAAATTCCATATTGCTGAAATCAACAAATTGCAGTCCAACCGATGAAGTTTCAAATTGTTAATTCAGCACACAAATAGTGAAAATACATCAGATGATTGTTGTGCAAAAGAAAATAAAGGCCAAAATAGAAGGACATCTTATTGTACACAACAACAAAGATAGAAAACATAGAAGAGTGCTATGTATATTTTAATTAATCACAAGGTCGTTAAAGAGTCTAGCTAGAAACAAATACATCTCTCCTTTCCACATTGTCGCCACTTAATTACTAACTTAGGTCAAACGTTGAGAGCTTGAATATAAATTACTTTCACTATCAAGCCAATGATGTGGCTGAGATAGTAATTAGCAGCCTTAGAAATCTATTTAGACATTTGGATGAAAAAGAAAATCTAGGCGAAAGGATTTGCAATTATTTATTTTTAAATTTGCATGCAACTGCGCTATATGAAAATCTAGAAGCAATACAACATTTGAAATTATTCAATAACTGAACCGTAGAAATCCTTTAGATTTTTTCCCTTTACTGCTGCATGCATATGCTAATTCTACTGCAATATTTGCATAAAATATACATGATTTATATAATGAGGTTAAAAAAACAAATTGAATAACATACTAAAAAATATTATAATAATGTAAATGTTAAGAAAAGTCTTTGATGATATAATGAAGGTGACATTATCATGATTCATACGTCTTGAACGCTTCACACAAATCAGACATAAAAAACTATATTTAAAGGCCTAACATCAAAATTAGTGGAAAAATCAAATCAAATGCTTATGTTTCAATTTTGTCTCTTCATATGCTTATCAGTCATATTTTCAACCTTTAAGGCATTGCCTTATTGAGAAACATTCAAACCTCAAGAATTGCCTGCTGATTATTTTATATAAGAAACTTCTACTACAACTATTGCTTTCACATAACCCATCATTCCAATTCGGTAGCCTACTTCGATGTTGAAAGTATCATGCAAGATGAAATGATACTTAAAAAAATGTTAAGCACGGATTTTTAGTCGGGTGAAAAGATAAGCCTACCTTAGCAGATACACAGATGACCAAAGGGGAACTACAAAAGTTAGCCTATTGGAAGACTACAATTCTGTATTCAACACTTAACGAATTTTTACTACAATTCTGTATTCCAATAAATAGCAAAATTAACCACCAAAAAAAAAATTCACAGTTCATACGGCATCCTCATCGGTCACCAAAAAAAAAAAACAATAATAAGGTATAATCGGGCGACTATCACCTTGCAGAAACCTAATAACGCAGAGATAGAGCTCGCGCTCCGACAATAACGATTTCAGAAAAATCAATTGGTGAAAAGATCGCCTCAACTAGCAAAAAATAAGTTCCTATCAGATCCGATAATGACCAACAAATAAGCAGATAAGTAGACTCTGCGCAATGAATCGAAGTCTTCTTAGCACATAAATTTGAAAGCTAGGGCTAGCTAAACTATCAAAAATAAAAACCTAAATAAACGCGATTAAGATTACACGGTTTTTCTAGAGGAAGATATCGAATGGAGAAGGAAGAAGATTGCGTACCTGAAAGGAAAAGCAATGAAATATGCTTGAACAACGGGGAAGCAGCCTGCAACTGCGACGCACGTTTGCCGTTTTCTCACAAATACCTAGCCTTTATAAAGAAGACAATGGTCATCCCTTCGATAGTGACTCCCCGATTTTTACAACGGAGTGGGTCCGGCGAGGATGGCCGGCTCGTCGATATCGAGGTTGGTGAAGGTTCGATGAGGGGATATGTTGCCGTCGCTACAGTCCGTCAAGGACCTTTGACGGCAATCTTGCAAGCTGCAAGGAAGAAAGCTATATTATTTCAAGAGAGTGCCTGTAGTGGCACATTACAACAAATATTGAAGGGGTATCGTACCTCGACCCGATCCCCTGATCTGATCTAAAAAAATTTTGAGTTTTGGACTCATTAGATTTGTCATACAGGTTGAGTACGGATTCAAAATTTTAATCTATTTTTCAGATCAGATTCAAATTGATTCGGAAATTCAAAGGTAATCCAAATTGACTCAAATCCCTGCTCACAACCTCCTGCTCTGATGCTTGACTCTGTAGAAATGTTACCGTCGCAGAACAGAGAATAGACGGAAGGAAGAAGAATAATAGAAACAAAACTTTATTGAATCTTTCTTGATTCCAACATACATCAGGTGATACAAATATATAGTCTATTCTACTACAAGATGGACACGTGTAAAACTAACATTGGATATGGGAAATACAGTTTAATATTAACGGTCCTTAACATGCCCCCGCAAGCTGAGTGTTAGTATCAATGGTCAGCTTGTTGCGAAGTAATTTGAACCTAGGCGTTGCCAAGGGTTTTGTTAAAATGTCGGCAGTTTGATCGACCGTGCTTATTGGAAGAAGCCTAATAGTGTTGTTTTGAATGTGATCGCGCACGAACCATTGGTCGATCTCAAAGTGTTTTGTTCGTGTGTGGAATACAGGGTTATTGGCAAGAGCAATGGTTGGGAGTGTAGCACGCCGAAGTCTGCTAACAAACGTTTGATCCAAATTGTGTCCGCCGTGGCCGAGGCCAGCGCACGATATTCCGATTCGGTAGATGATCGGGAAACAGTATTCTGCTTTTTGACCGTCCATGACACCAAGGTATCACCGAGAAAGGTGCAGAATCCTGAAGTGGATTTTCGAGTTTCCGGATCGGACGCCCAGTCGGCGTCCGAGTATGTCCTGAGCATTAGATTGGATCGAGTAATCGGAAGACCAAAATCGGTAGATCCTTGGATGTATCTGAGAAGTTTCTTGAGCATAGCGGAGTGAGTGGGAGCCGGCTTGTGCATGTGTTGAGAGAGTGCGTTCACTGCGTATGCAATATCCGGCCTCGTCAGAGTTAGATATTGTAATGATCCTATAATTCTTCGGTAGGTAAGCTCATCGAACGAGGAGGGTTCGTCTGGGCTTGATGCTGGTAATTTTGTAAAAGACGGATTAGCGACCGAGTTACATTTGTGTAACTCGACCATTTGAATTATTGATTTTGCATAGAGAGTTTGAGACAGAAAATACTTATCTTGCGTGTAGTCAATCTTGATGCCGAGAAATTGATTGGCCGAGCCTAGATGTTTCATAGTAAATTTGGATTTTAGCTTGTTGACGAGATCAGTCATTGCACGTTCGTCATTTCCGGTGAGCAAGATGTCGTCGACATATACCAGTAAGTAGAGATGTATATGATCTCTATGTAGTGTCAAGAGAGACGGGTTTGCCTGGCTATGAGTGAACCCAAGCTGTAAGAGATAGGTAGTAAAAGTCGTGTACCATTGTCGCGGAGCTTGACGTAGACCGTAGATGGCTTTTTGTAATTTGCATACATGATGAGGATTGGATGCATCCTCAAAGCCTTGGGTTGGCGCATGTATACCGTTTCATTTAAGTCTCCATGCAAAAATGCATTTGCAACATCAAGTTGCTGAACTTTCCATTTGTGAAACAAGGCTATGGTAAATAAGATTCGGATCGTCGGGAGTTTGGCTACTGGACTGAATGTATCCTGGTAATCTAAGCCATACTCCTGTTGGTTACCTTGAGCCACTAGTCGTGCTTTGTAGCGAGCGGCCGTCCCATCTGAGTTGAACTTGGTTCTGTATGTCCATTTGGAGCCTAGGATAGAGCCAGTCACGGGCGGCGGAACCAGCAGCCAGGTACCTTGCTTTTGTAGTGCATAGAATTCTTGTGCCATTGCCTGTCTCCATTCGAACTTCTTGCTTGCTTCAGTATATGTGGTCGGATCACGGGAAGGATGATCTTGATGAAGCAGATTGAGCTTGTGGACGGGTTTAAGAGACCCCGTTTTGGTCCGAGTCGTCATGGGATGAGTGATATTTCGGTTCGATTGCTGAGGTAAATTGATCGTGTGCATCACGGGCACAGAACCTTGATTGATTGTTGTGGTCGGTTCAGGATTTGTTTGGGCGTTAGATCGACCAAGTGGTAACGGAGTGTTGTTGTTTTGAGCTTGCAATGTAGATGGCGGAATGAGCAGCGATGGTGGCACCGAATTGTCATGTTCCAGTTCTTGAGTAACCTTTGATTTAAAGGGAAAAACATATTCGTTAAATCAAACATTTCTAGACACAAAAAAATTGATTTGTTACCGGATTAAGACATTTATATCCTTTCGACGTATCTAAATAGCCTAAGAAGATACAGGAATTCGATGTCGGTGTAATTTTCGTGCGATGAGGTGGAGGAAGCAGCGGAAAGCGTTCACACCCAAACACCCTAAGGTGTGCATATGAGGGTTGAATGTTAAACATTCTATGGACCGGAGCTATATTCGCAGTTGTTGCGGACGGGAGCCGATTAATCAGGTAGGCAGCGGTTGTAGCTGCTTCAAGCCAGTAACTTAGCGGAAGCCCAGCAGTAAAAAGAAGAGTTCTTGTCATGGTGATTATGTGTCTGTGCTTACGTTCAGCTATCCCATTTTGTTCAGGAGTATAAGGACAGGATGTTTGATGCCTTATTCCTGCATTTTTGGTGAAAGATTGGAACCGATTGTTAACAAACTCACCTCCACCGTCAATCCTTATAGTTAGGAGTTTCCTGTTTGTTTGTCGTTCAACAAAATTTACAAAGGTAATAAAAGTGTTCGTAACGTCAGATTTATGTAATAAGGGAAACAGCCAGACGAATCAAGAAAAATCATCCACAAATATGACGTAGTATCTAAAACCTTGGTGTGAGGGTACCGGCGAGGGTCCTCACACGTCTGAATGAACAAGTTCAAGAGGAAAACGACTACTACTAGAGGAGCGTTCGAAAGCTAATTTTTGACCTTTACAGGACATACACTGAGTACAATTGTATTTAGTAGTGCATATATGTAACAAAGGATTAACACGAGATATATTTTGAAGAACGCGATGATGGGGATGTCCGAGACGCAGATGCCAAATCGCCTGAGAGGATTTGTTTGATGTGATCTCTTTTACGGTTGCACTTTGAGGACAATTGGCGATCTTGTAAACACCTTGATTGCACGGGCCTTTAAGGATGACTTGATTTGTCATCCGGTCCTTAAACACAAAGCCGCTTGCGTCAAATGTTATAGAAATAGGATTGTCTTTAACAAGATTAGAGATAGATAATAAATTGTATGACATGGAAGGAATATGCAAGAGTCGAGATAGAACTAGCTTACTAGCCGGGGTAGGAAGAATTCCTGAACCCGTATGAGCTATCGGAACCGTTCGGCCATCTCCAAGAATGACATTCTCGGTGCCGTTGTAGGTGTTGTAAAAGTCCAGGTTCTCTGTTGTGTTCGTCATGTGGGATGAAGCTCCGGAGTCTATGTACCAATCCGATGTTGAGTTGATGTCGTTGTTAGCGACGAGCGCGCTGGTGTTCTTGGCCGATGGCTGTTGAGGCGTGTAATTTGTGTGAAGCCAATGCCAACAAGCTTCCGCACTGTGTCCCTTTTTCTTGCAAATTTGATATGTAATAGAAGAGTTCAGGTAATGGGTAGTATTCGAAACGGTGGTTGGCCCCGGTCGTCCACGACCACGCCGACCCCGACCTCTTGCCGTGTACAGAGCAGATTGATTGTCCGGTAGTTTAGGAAATTTAAAGGCCGCCGATTTTAGGTGAATTTCTTCGCTTATGAGAAGCGCATAGAGAGAGTCGAGAGACAGCGATCCTTGCATTGTGCGGATGGTGGTAGCGAACGATTGGTAGGCCGGCGGAAGTCCATTCAAGATGTAAATTATGACGTCTTCTGGATCTACTGAAGAGCCAGCCGAGGCTATCTGATCCACTATCTTCTTGATCTCAGTGAGATATTGAGTCATCGTCATTGTCTGCATTGAGATGTTATGAAGCTCGTTTTTGAGCTGAATTACCTTGGATCTATTTGACGCCTGAAATCGGCTGTGAAGAGTTGCTAATATTTCGTGAGTTGATTCAAGATGAATCACGTAGGGAAGAACTACTGGCGAGATGGTGGAGCACATGGCCGTCGTGAGATTTTGATCTGTGACATGCCAAGATCGCAGATCTTGATTAGGATTGATATTTTCGAGATTCGATTTTGAATCAAGAAACTCCGCAAATCCATTTGCTTTGAGCAGTTTGGCGATCTGAGTGCTCCAAATCGGGAAGTTATCCGGAGTGAGAGCGTGAGGAACCAGAAATTTGAGATTAGAAATTACGAATTTCAGGGAGGGAAAGATAACAGGATTGGATGTCGCAGCCCCTGTTGTGGTGGTGCCGATCGACGAGGATGCCGGTGCCAGATTCGTCATTATCGGTCCTCAAGATCGACCGCTGACTGATACCATGTAGAAATGTTACCGTCGCAGAACAGAGAATAGACGGAAGGAAGAAGAATAATAGAAACAAATCTTTATTGAATCTTTCTTGATTCCAACATACATCAGGTTATACAAATATATAGCCTATTCTACTACAAGATGGACACGTGTAAAACTAACATTGGATATGGGAAATACAGTTTAATATTAACGGTCCTTAACAGACTCAGGCAAGTAGTCATGCTCGGCTGCTCGCCCTCCGCAATCCCACGTTCTCATCCACACCTAGGCCCACTCCCATGCTCGCGCTTGCATGATGCGTCTGCACTGGAATGTCAGATTCACCCCCGCACCGAGCCCTCTCCACCGCACCTTCCCCCTCTCGCACCCTAGCTCGCTTGTTTACGACCCCTTTGCCCGAGCATCCTAATATGACCTTGAAATTTCAGGGCTAGCAGGTCGAATAGTGTCAACCCGGGAACCCAATGAGTCATGTCCGGGTCTGAAGTTTCAACTCATTTATAAAATCGGATAGGGTTAGAGTCAACCCGTTTGGACCCAGGTCAATTCAGAATTCAACTCGAATATCTCTTTTGACACCCCTACCTTCAATTATATTCTACTTTATAAATGAATAAAATGGTAAAACTATAATGTGAAAAGATGGGTTCATTGAAGAGTATCTATTTTTAGATCCCCCGTTATTGGTTCAACATCCTTTATTGTCTCTTCTTCACTCTCATTAATTGAACTCTTGCATGGGTTGGTTTTGTTCCAATAAGTAGCTGCGAATGTTTAGATGATTTCAATTGTTTGTAAATCAATAGAAAAATTGAATTCTTATTTGGACAACCCCAAAATTTGAATGGGGTGAACTCGCTCTTATATATTTTTAATTTGTTGATAAGTTGAACTCTCCATTGAATAGCTTTAATTTTTGAACATTTTGATCTCTAATCCATGAGTTGAACTTTCTTTTGAACGACTTGAATTATCAAATAAGTTAAAACCTTTTTTATTCGACTTTGACTGTTTGTGAGCTCAATGAGATGGGAAAATTATTACGTCTGGACAAAAAATTGAAATTCCAGACAAATACCGAGCGGTACCGAGTGATGTACAGAGCACAGTACCGAGCACCCAAGTGACGTGGCGTTTTGTTATTGGTCTCTGGACGCATTCGATGTCCGGACACAATAATTACTCGGATGGATGAGCTCTACTCTCCCTCATATATCAATTTTTGTGTGAGTAGAATTCTCTATTAGACTCTTTTATGTTTTGGATGAGTTAAACTTTTTTTTGTATGGCTTCAATTCTAAGACAAGTTTAGGCTTCATTTGGGATGGCTTTTTTACTGGTTCTTAAAGCATTTTTTTAGTACAATGAATTTAATTTTTGATGTGAAACGTACATGCGATGGAGTTACTTTAGGAAATTATAGAGAGCAATTTGAACAAAGTAATCCAAATTAAAATTATCATTTGTAATAAAAGAGTGAACCTAAGAATTCTTAGTTTTAACTCGCTTAGGCAACGAAGAGCGACATTCGATTAACCAATCAATTCAAGAAAATGCAAAGAATAATTGTAAAGCTACGATGGTAACAAGAGTCCACAATTTAATAAAGAGAACTTTCACCTTTGGAGCCCTTACACTCGACTAATTTAGGCTTTAGCGGAAGAAGAATCTCCACATTAGAATCGAGGTCACCCCGAGGAAGAAGGAGCCTAAGATCGTCGCTCTATGAAAGGTGGCCGGAGAGGTGGAGGATGGCGGTCATCCCAGGATGATCCAACTGGCTGGACAGCAGGAAGAGGTGCAGAATTTCTCTGGACAGTAGCAATTTGATCTTGGACAGATCTTGGACAGCAACCTTTGAGGTGCAAGAAACGTTGGAATGCTCTTCTAGGCTGCTGGGAACTTGGGACAGCAAAGTGTGGTCTTCCAGAGTGCTGGACAGCAAGATATTTTGTTGGAATGAGGGGACAACAAGCATAACTTCAGTGCAGCAGCAGATTTGAGCGTGTGGAGGGCTCTGGTCAGCAGGTCCACAAGCTTCCAATCCTGGACAGCAACCCAGTTCAGGGGAAAACCAATTTTGGGAGAATTAGAATTCTGAGTTGGAATTTTAATTTAGAGAGGAGGGAAAATAATTGGAGAATTCAAATTATTTTCCAAGAGGTGGCCAGCAGTTTCACAGGATTGAGGAGGTTTAATGGAGGGGGAATTAAGGTGAAAGAGAAAGAAAAAAAAATCAAGGGAGTTTCGGCCAGGCATAGAGGGGAAAGGAAAGTTAATTCTCATTAAGTGGGGCCCAAAGTAGAGTAATTAAATCCTAATCAAACCCTGAAATTATGATTTTCATATTTAATTGGGACTTAAGTAACCTCCCAAATTGAATTGACATGAGAGGGAAAATTGGAATTTGAATTTCAAATAGAATTAATTGCTAGTAATTGTTGGCTGTAAAAAGGGCTGATGGATTAAGCAATTAATCTAGCATTAATTGTTGACATTCCACGGATTGGGAAATCAGAGGGAAAGGGAGGTGAAGGCTGCAGGTGGAATTTCGGGAATCTGGGGAAAAGAGGCTCACGGGTTGGACTGCGGGCTGTGAGTTTGGGAGGCGGTAGAGGGTGGCTGCACGGGGAGATCACCAGACTGCTGGGACAATTGCAAGGTTGCGGCCAAAGGCCTGGAGGGCCAAAGAAACTGGCGGCCAATGGAGCCAGCCGCGGTGAGAGGCGGGATTGCTGGGTGAGTTGGGTTGTGGGGAGAAAATGTGAGAGCTCGTAGCTCGTTTCTTTGATTTCCTTCTGGGATCGTTCGGGACGATGTTGAGATCGTCTAGAACGATCAGAATTGGCTGATTTCTGGGTGGATCGTCCTGGGACGATCAGTGCTTTGCACAAGTCAGTGAGCAAGGGTTTTTATCGTCCAAGAAAAATTAATTATCGGCCTGAAATATCGTCCTGGACGATTGGATTTTGTTCACATCGTCCTGGACGATGTGGCGATCGGCCGGGCCTATCAGTTCAAAGATATAAGAAAATCAGCTCGTTTTGAGGAGAGAGAAAATCATTTTTTAAAACCAAAATATCTGAGGAGAGAGAAAGAGAAGGAAAGCAAAGGAAAAAGCTTGGTTTCAGAGACATGCATATTGTTTCCTGTATTGTGCTTCGATTACAGTTGTAGGTATTAGGTGACCTGCTGGGCTTTTTGAAGCTCATTATATGTGGTTAATATTTTCAGGTCAGGGCAAGGGAGCAGATGATTGAGGTTGATCAGGATCTTCAGGTTTCTGTTCTTTTTTATTATAGTGATTCTTTTGTACTCATGACAGGATAGATTTAAGTTCATGTATTCCTAGTGTAGCTCCTTAGTATTGTACATGATCTTTTGAGATATGAATAGAAATGTTATATTGATGTTTTTTCTGTTATAGATTTTTGTTAGACTGTGATATTGATGTTATAGATAGCTCTGGTAAATTGTTAATGGTTTGATTGAAATTCTTTCCGAGTTAGATCTTGGGGCGTCACAAGTTGGTATCAGAGCAGTGTTATTGGAAGAAGAGATTGTTACCAGAGTTATAGGATTAGATTGAGAGTTGGGTAGACTGGATAGCTGTAAGTGCATCCTTTTTGCATACATAATTTCATGTGTGTATCATTTCTTCTGAACTGTGCAGGTGAAAAGATAAATGGATAATTCGGAATCAAGTGTACCAAATGAGCAACACAGTGCAGCTCCAGTACATTCAGAGAGTATGATGTAGTTGGCTACTGCTATAGCACAGGTGATGGGGGATGCACAGAGTAAAATGAGTGGAAGTAAAGAAGAAGATGCTGATAAGCATTTACAGATGTTTCATAAACTGAAGCCTCCGTTGTTCAAAGGAGCTGTGGGACCCCAGGCTACTGAAGATTGGATAATGAGAGTAGAGAAGATCTTTGGCAGCATGCACTGTCCGGGCAATTGAAAGGTACCTTTGGCTGTATTTCTGTTTGAGGGAGAAGCAGAGCGATGGTGGATTGGACAGCAGAGAGAGAAATTCCAGGGAAAAACAAATACTGAGATCACCTAGGATGAGTTTACTGCAGTGTTTCGGATGTGGTTTGTACCTCCGTCAGCTCAACGACAAATGTAGGAAGCTTTTATGAGATTGGAACAAGGACGCAAGACAGTGATGCAGTACGAGGCTGAGTTTACTGCACTTGCGAGGTATGCTTCTCATTTGTTCCCTACTGCTGAAGAAAAATGTTATAGATTTCTGCACGGACTGAATAGAGAGCTGAGACATCCACTAGTACCCTTCAGAATCCATGAGTTTTCAGAGTTGGTGGAGCAGGCCAGACTGATAGAGATTGATTTGACAACACCAGTATCGAGATATGACGACACCAGGAGGAGGAGAGATGAAACCAGACGAGAGGAATCTGGTAGAGAAAGGCATAGAGAGAAGAGAAGCAAATATGGTGATTCGAAGGGATCTGCATCGGGATCTGCATCAGTAGTATCTTATGGTTCCAACGAGTGCATTCATTGTGGTCGACGACATGCAGGTCAGTGTTACTTAGTGACATGACAGTGCTTTCACTGTGGACAGCAAGGGCATAGAGTAGCAAATTGCCCTCAGAAAGGATTAGGTGGAAGAACTGATTCTGGTACAGGACAGTAGAGGACAATTGGCTCGAGAGCCTACAGCGATAGATCAGGGAACCGGATGACTGATAGGACTGATAGAGCTGTCAGAGATAGCCAGAGGGAGACTGTTGCGCCACGACCTCCTGCACTTCCTCCAGTGGTGCCACGTATCTATAATCTACAGCATTATGATGATCAACAACGTTCAGAAAGTTCTGCTGGTAAGCTGATTTGACTAATTGATTGATTGACATATGACCATGCATAGTGACATGTGATTGAATGAATTATGTGATTTGTATGATTTTTCGACGAGTTTTGATTTTGATTCGAATTTGATTTTGGATCGTCCTGGCTTGGCACAAGTCAGTGAGCAAGGGTTTTTATCGTCCAAGAAAAATTAATTATCAGCCTGAAATATCGTCATGGACGATTGGATTTTTTTCACATCGTCCTGGACGATGTGGCGATCGGCCGGGCCGATCAGTTCAAAGATATAAGAAAATCAGCTCGTTTTGAGGATAGAGAAAATCATTTTTTAAAACCAAAATATCTGAGGAGAGAGAAATAGAAGGAAAGCAAAGGAAAAAAGCTTGGTTTCGGAGACCGCGGAGCGCTTTTTGTCCGTCGCCGCTGTTGGGAAAAGTGTTGATCTCGCGGTAAGGACTCCGAATCCTATTTCTGTTTTCAGAGATATTGAGTTTTGATCATATTGTGACCTGTTTTGTGTTTTTGTGATCGAAAAACGGACCCGATTTTGTATTGACACAACTTTCACCGCATAACTTTTAATATGTTATAGATACGAATATTCTACATGATTTGATTCTTTTCTAAAACGATTTCACCGGTTATTTTGGGTTCTACGCGATTTTGATCGAATAGAAAAATATCAGGATATTTATTGTTATTGATTCAGTAGAAGAATAGTCTTATATTGTTGTCGTGAACATTCTATTGTAATTTGGTGAATTGTGATTTTGTAGGATTTTTGTGTAAATTTGATAGACTGCCGTTACGCTGCCGAAATTTCGTACGATTTCCGATTTGTCTGAGATTGGTGAATTGAATAGATATGAATATGAATGTTGATATGATTGCTCTACATTGTTCTTATATTGACTATATTGACTATTGAATTGACTATGGATACTGAAAGACAAGCCTGGTTGAACGTTGGTTGGAGATTGATTGACCTGTACAGGATGGTGGGCCGACGGGCTTTCCTTTAAACTATTGATTGATACATTGATTGGGAGGCATAAGGAGATTCTTATGCCGACGGGCACAGAGTATCGACTCTTATTGAAACCAACGTATGGATATCTACAACAGCAATATGGATTTCTACAACAGCACTATTGATAGCCAGTTGTTTGTACTTGTTCAGTAAGACCATTATATGAAATTGCATGTGTACGATATTACAACGTATGAATTTCCTGATAGACATAACCTATTGATTTCCGATAGATTTATTGATATTGACGGAAATATGGATTTACTGTATCGTACGATTTCATCGATTTTATTGATTGATCGTTGTTCTACTGTTTATTGATTTGATTTCCGCTGCATTGATTCATTGATCATGTGTAATTGATTTCCATTAATTTGACTGATTGACATGCATATTGTTTCCTGTATTGTGCTTCGATTACAGTTGTAGGTATTAGGTGACCTGCTAGGCTTTTTGAAGCTCATTATATGTGGTTAATATTTTCAGGTCAGGGCAAGGGAGCAGGTGATTGAGGTTGATCAGGATCTTCAGGTTTCTGTTCTTTTTTATTATAGTGATTCTTTTGTACTCATGACAGGATAGATTTCAGTTCATGTATTCCTAGTGTAGCTCCTGAGTATTGTACATGATCTTTTGAGATATGAATAGAAATGTTATATTGATGTTTTTACTGTTATAGATTTTTATTAGACTGTGATATTGATGTTATAGATAGCTCTGGTAAATTGTTAATGGTTTGATTGAAATTCTTTTCAAGTTAGATCTTGGGGCGTCACAGAAAATCTCAGGATGAGTATAATCCGGATGAAATTTCCTTGCGTTCTCACACTACTTGATCATAAAGAAAATCGGAAGAAGGTCTAGAACTCACAAAGAGATCTAGCTCTTCCAAAACTCACTAAGAGATTTGAGAGAGAGGAGGGTGAACTCACAAAGAGATCATAAGTGGAAAATATTTTCATTCATCAAAACTGAAATTACAATGCATGAGGCCTCATATAAATAGGCCAAAATGATAAAAACAAGAAATGATACAAATGCCCTTCCGGGCTACATAAGCGACTAAATGCCCATAAGGGCAAAAACGGAAAAACAACAAAATAAAATACGCTACTACATAAAATGACAAAATACAAGTCATGCTCGTGGCCGTCGATCTCCGGCGTCGAAAATGCTGACGATGTCCTCATCAATTTTAGCACTAAAAAATTGTTTTAAGAAGTAATAAAAAAGTCATCCCAAACAAAACCTTAATCTCTTTGATAACTTCAAATATGAGATGAGTTTCTGAGTCGCATTTTGATTTGATTAACCGAATAATGTTGATTGTAGGTGTACATATTGATCCTTCATAGCTCACCGAGTAGCTAAAGCCATGCACAAAAAGATATTTTTTGTCTAAAAACTTCATTTCTTTATTTTATAGCTTCTATAAGGAAATATTTAATGGAAAATAGTTATCACTAAAGAAGGAAGAACATATCTATAGTATAAAAGTTTTCAGACGTGTAGTTTGGGAAATACAAATGATGCTAAATATATTTACAAATGGAGACAAGAATATACACACATTACGTACATCTAACATGATAGAATTTTCCACTGTGTCAGATCTCTTCATTTAAAACAAAAAGAAGCCAATGTCTGCAATGTTTCCTACACCTTGGAAACACGCACTCGAAATCCATTCACAAGACGAGCTGAAGGGAAGAAGGACATCCGATCCTCCGCAATTTGAGTCCACCTGTTCACATTTTTTGTTTTAATAACACATATTAGAAGCATCATTTTGCTATCAAGATTTCATTGCACAATCATGTTTACTTTTGTATACATTGAGATATTGAGAAAATAATCAAAATGATTTATGGATTTTTTTATGAATGATCAAAATGATCTTCAGTTCTATTAAAGTATGATTTTGATCCCTCAATTTTTTAAAAAGGAATCAAAATAATCTCATGATGAGACTATTTTGACTCTTTTTTAAGTAGTTGAGGGACCAAAATAATCATTTAATATAATTGGAGACTATTTTGATCTTTTATAAAGAGTTAAGGAATCATTTTGATCATTCTTTTTTTTTCTTGTGATATTTGAATATTAAATATATACTCTGACTATCTAAGCACCGACTCGAAAACTCGACCTGAACTAGCCCCAAAAATTTCATGTTCAGGTTAGAGATTTCAATCCATTTGTAAAATCGGATGTGGTTTGGGATGACCCGAAAACCCGAAATTAACCCAGTTTGACCCATATTTAGTTAATTTAAGAGAGTTTTAAAGTATTGTTATGAAATAATTAAATGTTATTTTCAAAAAATAATAAACAATGTTGTCCAAATTAAATTAAGTTTGATTTATTTTAAATTTATTGAAATAAATCTTACCTTAATTTGATTTAGGTTTAAATAAATTGAATTAAAAAAAATCAGTAAAACATACCCGACGCGGGTCTGGTTCTGGTCCGAAAAATTGACCAATTTACAAAAACGGGTCGGATTTGAGTCGGGTTGAATAGTACCGGATTAGACCCGAACCCAACCCGTGACGTGATTTTGATAGCCCTAGTTGAATGTTGGGTATTTTGATCATTTTATTTTATTTTGTATACTTGCAAATGATCAATTCGTTATGAAAATCAATAAAATTGACTTTAAATATTTTTTTATTTTATAGCTCACAATGCGTGATCTGATCCTGAATAGTATATGCAATAAATAAATTAGGAGTCCAATGCCAAATATAGTTAGTGTTATCACATAAGCCTTTCTTTTGGGAATTTTTCCTTTAGATGGGTTGTTATGTTTTAGCCTTTTAGGCCGTTGTTTCTAGCAATTATTTAAATGCCTAATAGCAAAGAGTATTAAACCTATTCAAAACAATAATGACTAAGGGTTACTTAGGGACCGCTTTCTTGTTATTTTATTTTTCGTATATCAATTATAAATTTGTTTAGATACTACTTTTTTATTTTTATCTCACTATTTTTCAAAAAAAAATTTGATGAAAAATTGATTTTTGCAATCATAATAACGAAGTTGTTTTCTCTACAGTAGCTTCACAATAAACTTTATAAAATGCTGGAGCCACCCCAAAAGATGAACAATTATTATGTCCGGTCGGAGGCCAAATCGCACCAAAAAACGAGAAATACCGAGCAATACCAAACAATAACGAGGGATACCATCTTGTGAAGACCCAATACCGAGATATACCGAGCAATACCGAGTTATACCGAGATATACCGAGCAATACCGAGTTATACAAAAGTTGCAACTCGGTATTGCTCGGTATAACTCGGTATCGGTCTTCACAGAGCGGTAATCCTCGTTATTATCAAATAATACCTAGCAATACCGAGCAAATACTGAGTTTTTTGGCGGGATTTTGCCTACGACCGGACATTCCTCTACGTCCTTACACAAGACCTAATAAAAGTTCCCAAAAGAGACCCTATATCGACTAAGACATTGATATAATAGTAAACATTGTGCACAAAAATAACTAATGCTTTGTTTAGGATGACTTTCTTATTGTTTTTCAAAGCAGCTTTTTCATACCAAAAATTCTAGTTTTAAAATTTTTTGTACTAGAAACCTACTTTAGAAAATAGTAAGAAAGTCGTCCCAAACGAAGCCTAAGTCTTCATCTGAGACAGATTTCTTACTGCTTCGCTTTTCAAACTGCAATCATAGTTTTTGTTTGACCACTATTTTTCACTGCTTTTAGAAAATTTTTGTATTAGGAAGATACTTTTTACGTCTGCTTTTAAAAATTTTACTTTCTCTATAATAATGCTTTACTTGTGACGGCTTTAAATCATTATTTTTTCCTGCTTTTAAGATATTTTTTATTAAAAAACAGGTTTACAAAGCATTAAGAAAGCCGTCCTACTTTTATAAAAGCTATGACCGCCAAACAAATCCCAATTCTATTCCATTTTATAATAATAATAATAATTGATTTATACTCTTTATCTTCCTAATATCATATATTTATAGACTGATCCAAGTTTAATTAGTAGCTAAATTTCAAATTACAAGTACTCAATAAGAAAGAAAAGCACGATAAGGACATAAATATGGAAACTGGAAGAAAAAAAAAAAAACTAGTAGGTGTTACTCTAACGAGAGAGAGATACAGAAAACCGTTCCAATGTTTCGTTTGGTATGACTTTTTAGTTGCTTCTTAAAATAGTTTTTTAGTATAAAATTTTAAATTTTTTAATTAAAAAAATATTTTAAGAAACTACAAAAAAGCTGTACCAAACGAAACCTAAGGCTTTGTTTGGAATTACTTTCTTATTACTTCTTAAAACAACATTTTAAAACAAAAATAAAAAAATTTTTGTAGTAGAAAATGATTTTAAGAAACAAAAAAAAAGTTGTTCCAAACGAAGCCTAAGTTGTTCCCCTTCTCCCTGAAATATCAGTAGTTCTAAGTATCCAATATCACCTGAAGTCCTTTCACTCCATTTAAAAATGGTCTAATTATACTTATTAATGCAATATTATTAACATTTTCCCTATAATTTATGTAACTAGGTTGTAGCATAAACAATTATAGATTTTAGGTTTGACAAACAACTCAAACATAATGATTTCTTAGAGAAAGCGGGCAAATTAGTTCGCTAATTTTTTTGGTGGATCAAAATAGTCATTGACTATATAAAAATGTCAATTTGGTTCATTTATTCGTTAAATATGGATCAAATTAGTCTTTTTGTCGAATCATTTAGTTCTCTATTTAAAATTTGAATAGACAAAAATGAAATGTTTAAATAATCAGTGATCATTTTGATCCTTCATAAAAATAGGGGCATCATTTTGATCCTTATTTTGATTTTTTGAAGTAATGAAAATTAAATCATTATTGTCTAAAATATTTTTTCTTTGGCAAAGTAATCAAATGAGCACTTAAAATAAACTAATATCAATCTAAACAAAGATGATTCTCAAGTACTTAAAAATAAATTAAACAATAATTAAAAAAATGGAGAAAAATCATGCTCCACACGTTGAAAAATTATTATGTGCTGACACCGGACGTCATTCGGAGACGAATCAGGATGTGTCACATCACTTTTTTACTGTATATTAGTGTTGTATACCGAGTGACATGGCGTATTTTGATTTGCCTCTAAATGATCGGGTGTCCTCACAGAATAATTTCTCCACATGTTAGTAGCCAAGCAACAAATACTAACCTGCATTTGCTAACAAAATGATGCAAAAAGAAAGCAATCTGAAGGCGTGAAATTTCAGCCCCAGGGCAATATCTAGCTCCCCCTCCAAAAGGTGAAAAATATGGGCTAGTTCTCCAATTTCTCTTCTCCTGAAACAAAACTAAAATATATAAGTAAACATTCTGGGATTTCAAAAAAGTCCATATTAACTATAAATTTGATGCAATTTACATGGTTTTATACTCTTATTATCTATGATGATTAATAAAAATGATGACTTGATTATGAAATTAATGAATTTAAGAAGGCATCACTGCAATTTAAATTACTTCATACAATACAATATGATTACTGAACATGAAAAACCTTGTTCTCTTCAGCCAACCATCTCCATGGGTTGAATTGTAAAGCTCCAGGGTATATTCCTTCATCCAAGTGAATAGCTGATAGAAATGGCACCACAAGGTAGCCTTGTGGGATAGTAAAGTCTGAAGAAATTATCCAAAAAAGAAAAGATAAGTACAAGCATGCCCTTATTGAAGGCAGAACATTCCTGTGATATGAATGAGGTAGGCAATACTTATTTTGATTTATATGAAGGAAAATGGTCTGCACAGACTTAGACTTCGTTTGAGACGACTTTCTTACTACTTAATGCAACTTTTTAGTATAAAAATTTGAACTTTTCTACTAAAAAATTGTTTTAAGAAGCAGTAATAAAACTAACCCAAACGAAGGGCTTCGTTTTGGACGGCTTTCTTACTACTTCTTAAAGTAGCTTTCTAATTAGAAAGTTGTTTTAAGAAGCAATAAAAAAGTCATCCCAAACGAAGCTTAGTAGTAGATCAATCTTTATTGTATCTTCTTTTCTAGTTTTGATTCTTTTCGCTCCTGATGATTATTTATTGTTTAATATCATTCTGGTGTCCTTAAAAACTCCCTTGATTAGAATTCTATTATCTTTAATAATCGTAAGATAATTGTTTAAGGAAATAATAATGAAGAATTTTAAAATAGGAAGCTTCATCACCTTTATATTCCACATCTGCTTTTGCCTCCCTCAGCAACCAAATAGCTATACCCCCAAGTCTTAGGGTTTCATCAATAACCTGCGTTATGAACATAACAAGACATTAATTAAATATGCTGATGTTTTGCTTGATAAATTGAAACAAGAAGAGAAGAAGAATTTTGAATAAAGTCATACGCATTGAGTGAAAGGCATTGCTTTGTAGTCATCCCATTCAAGAATCTCATTGTGGCTCATTCTTCTGATGCTCGCATGCTCAATCTGTTTAGTTTCAGCAACCGAAAAAGAAGTTAATGAAGATCAGGATGAAATATATCTTTAATGATATTTCTGACAATTGGCATGTAATTATATGTTCAAATAGGTAATAATTCTGAATCAAATGAAAATAGGTCATAATTGGCTTGCAATTAATTGTTCAAATTGGAAAATTGTTTAGTTGCTCTTCATATATTTTGATTATTAGTCTTTTGAGTAGTTATTGTTATTGAAAGAACTATAATAACCGTCTGATAGGAAATACTTGAGTTCGCAAGTAAACATAAGGGAAATACTTGACTTCGCAAGCAAATCTATCACTAATTGGTGAAAACAGCAAGAATAATGCAAAATCTGGGCGAAATCAGCCCCAAAACGATGGATTGCAATAAGAGAAATAAAGCCAAACAAACACGAGAACAATATACAAATGATCCTCAATTCGAGAGGAGGATTGTCTCTCTCAAATCTCTAGACAAGAGAGAGTCTAGAGCTTAAACGCCAAGAAACCCTAATTTGCAATCAAACAAAACATAAGAATATTCATAAACATCTTTCTCTCTTAATACCCAACCTTTCCTAATCAAATCTCCCTTCAAATACCTAGCCGTCCTATCCTTTTGAAATCAAATCTATTGCAAGCCTTGGGACCCACCAAGTGGGCGAGCAACATGAGAGGAGGCGGAACTTGTCCGCCTGTATGAGTCCGACCGTCTTATTAACTTGAGTTTTCGAGCCGGGTCATGAAATACTTAGTTTTCATTACTGTTCAAAAATAAGACTTCTATTTTTATTTGTGATGTCCTAAGACTAATATGCATTTTCACATAAGGGCCTAAACTACATGGAGTTTTATATAAATTCTCCAAAAGATATTTATTCAGTCATCAACAATTATCATTGTTGTTTCCTAGCTTGACTTTAATTAATATTTACTCATTTCAAAACACAGCATTACAAAGCATTGTATGGAAAATGGAAAAAGCAGAATCCATGTTTCAAGTAAAAACCACTCACCAGGAGCTCCTCTAATGCCTGAGGGCATTGAGTGAGGAAATAAACAGCAAACAACATTGTTTTAGTTGTAGTTTCATTTCCAGCAAAAAGCAGATTTATAATGAAATCAGCTATTTGATTATCATTCAAGTTCTCTTCCTCCACCAGCCTCCCAAGCACTCCACTTCTTTCTACAGATCCACCCTGCTGCATCCCAACAGCTATTGTATTCTTGATCTTGGCAATGATGCCTTCTCTTGCCTGTAAATTCAACAAAATAATGAATTAATTGACTAATTCATCATTTTTATTGTTTCCAACTGCTAATTTGGTTTAAGTATGACAGCTAATTGTAATTGTCTTCATTATGGTCATTCATATGAAGGATTCATTCATTATACCATTGAATTTTGATTGATCTGTGGGCTCCGAAAATTCGGCCCCGGCCTCCGCATCGCGCGATTTCTTTATTCCCGGCGAGGGAGTTTTAACGAACTAAGTTCCGGGGTAAATTTTGGAAGGCAGATGGGTTTGTAGATAAGACACTACCCAGAGATTTCGCCCTCATTTTGTGAGGACTTTATGATCTGAGTTCTGGTTTCCTATAGGCGCAAGCCCCTATAGTTGATTACCTCTCCCGATCACGAGAGAGAACTTTCGATTAAGGCTAGTCGTCGATCAGATTCGTATAGAAATACGTGTATCTGGCATATAGTAGCAGCAATGGGTTATTGGTATTGAGGATTGGAAATTTGGAAAGGGTTTGAAGGTTTTGATATTTAGATAGAAATTGCACCATCTTGCACTTAAAGCGGATGGTGGGGGAATGGATGATAGACCCGATCAAGATCCCATGGTTCCGTCGTCCCGGGCCATCGTAGTCCCTGGTCTACTTAGTCAGAGGAGGTAGTCGACCCAACCTGACAGAAGGATCCTTGTCGGCAGCCATGGGTTGCTTCGTCCAAGGGGACCTTGTAGACCGGGGTTGAATGTTTGTCTAAGGGGACAAATTTGAATCCACCTTAGCTTACAGAGGGCTTTGTGCCCTATCGATCATATCCTATTGATTCATATCTCAAGGATTTGATGTCAGTAAGGAGCGTATTGGCTCTGGCCATAACCGAGATATCGTGGTGCCATTTGGCGGCGAAACCACGCGGTTCAGAGGGCCCCGGGTCGTCGTAACCGTTCATCCTGCGGTGGCCATTTAGCGGCAGACCGCCGGTTAGAGGACACGTACCACGTTCTTACTGGCAGGAGATTGTTTGAGAATGGATCCTAGTGATATTTTCGACTAGGCATTTTAGCTCTTTTGTGAGCTGAAGTAAATTTGAATTTCTCCACCTCGGCAAACTGTTGCGGAGGGTGGATGGATTTTGCTTTGAGAGATTGATGGATTGATTTCAGATTTAAATATCTGGATTTTTGGGATTGATTTTTTTGAATTTTTGGAGTATGGATTTTATGTGGACTTTGGGTATTTGTGGAGCTTTGGATTTTGATTGGACTTTTTGGGAGGCATGTGAGAATGCCTGAGACTAACCCCTCCGGTTGAGATCATCATTCAACACGGCCATCATCGGGGTGACCTCCAGGTCACTTGAAAAATATTTGGATTTTGTAGAAGTTTGAGGGCATTTTGAAATATTTTGTGGACCCCTCCGGTTGAAATAAGCAATCAACACGGCCATCATCGGGGTGTTTAGGGGTCATTTCCATTTGATTGAACCTTGTCGACCCTATCAACTTATCGATAGGGGATCGGGTTTCTCGTAGGCTTTGTGCCTTTTGTTTAGTGAATTCTCTTGATTTTAGGCTTTGAAGGCCTAAAAAGAATGTATTTAGACAAATACACCGGTCGCTATAACCGTGTATTTTGTTAGGTAGTTCGAATCTTGTCGACTTCTATTGATCCGTATAGAAGGATCGGATTCGAATTTGAATTCACTTATTTCCCCGCGCAGCATCCCTAGACGTCACGTGTGTACCAATAACACGCTCGCCGGGGCCCATGCGGGTTTGGATTGTATTTTCCCCCTTAGTGTACCTATGTGTATACAAATTAAAGTGCACGTGCGGGGGTATTCTTGGAATAGACGCCTTCTGTCTGCTTGTATATGTGTTGCAGATCCGGTGGCGTGGCGTTGTAGAATGTAGACGCCTTCTGTCTGCTTGTATCAGTGTTGCAGATCCGGTGGCGTTGATTGTAGATTGTGGACGCCTTCTGTCTGCTTTCATAGATGTTGCAGATCCGGTGGCGATTTAGTCTTGATATTGACTCCCCCCTTTCTCATTCACCGGGGAAAGGCTTTCTTTTGGACTTTGAAGTATTGGACTTGATATTGACTCCCCCTTTCTCATTCACCGGGGAAGGTTTTTTTTTTTTTGAACTTTGAAGTCCACTGATTATTACTTTGCTTTGAAAAGATCTCCTTTCGAGATCTTTAATGTAATGGACTTTTTCGTACATTGGGTTGTCGTTGTACTCAGTGTACTTATAGATTTTGATCACCACTGTCGTAGGTGATATATATACTTGTGTCCACAGTGGTTCGTCATACTTACGATGTACACACTGTTGTTATCCACAAGTGGTTCGTGCTTATTTGAAAGGACCCGTGGTATTTGCTACGAGCTCCTGGAACTGTTCGTAGGAGATGTACTTGTGTTCACAGTGTTTCATTGTACATACGACACGCACACTGTTGTTAACCACAAGTATTCATTTGCTGGAGATCAGTTGTATCCGCTACGGCCTCCTATTAGTATTCGTAGGAGAGCCCTTGCTTTTATATTGAAACCACCTTTCACCAATCTCAGGTGGGTTTGTTGGGTTGCATTTGTTTGTAGGAAGGCGGATCATTCATCATTGGTCTCCCGTATCGCCATCTCAATCAACAGGCGAATTTGCTAGTGTTGGAGAGTGGTTTCGGGTGCATGTAGGAGGGACACCAATGCATCTCATTCTTGCAGGTACGGTGCTCCCTGATTTTGTAGAGACTGTTGTAGGAGTCCGATACATTATTTACTTGCATGCATTGAGATCTTGTGTGTTGTTCTTGGAAGTTCAAGTCTTCTGAAACCTTGTTCGATTCATGTTAGAGTTTACTTGAGCTTGAGTTCTATGTTCGAGGTCCCATGATGTCCAAGTCTTCGAGTTCAAGTACATGTTCGAGTGCTTGTTCAGAGTCTTCTGAAGTTCTTTGCACGTTCATTTGAATGTTCAAGTTGACTTGAGTTTGACTCCAACTTTGATTTTGTTTCATTTGAATTTGGTCTTTATTAGTCATTTGAATTTTGTTCAGGTCCTCTGCACATGTTCAATCAAGTTCAACGGTCCACAAGTCCATAGTTTATTGGAGTTCAACTTTGTTCTAGCTCTTTGTTCTTGCATGTCATTCGAGTGCAATCAAGTCCAAGCTCCAAATTGTTTAAGTCCTTGGATTTTCAATCCAAATTTCGGCAGCCTCCCGGCGTCTCCCCCGTTTAGGGGAAAACGACGGAAAAACTGGGCCTTTCCCACCACGCTAAGAAAAGCGTGCATGGTAGGTGCTCTCTTTCGAGGACACCGTGGCCGTGTAATTTTTCGATCCTCCACCACGCTAAGAAAAGCGTGCATGGGTATTTTTTTGTTTGTAGAAAAGTATTTTTTTTATTTTTTATTTTTAGGAAATATTTTGCAAGAATAGAAAGGCAGTTATTTCCCCGCAAGCGGGTACTTATGGGTATCCCTGCTTCGTCGCGCGCATCGCACCGGGATCCCTTCCCACCACGCTAAGAAAAGCGTGCATAGGCGGGGTTTCCAAGGCGATACAAACTTCGAAGAAGGCATTTGGTGATTACCCGCTTCGTCGCAAGCGTCGGGACGCACTCCCTCCCACCACGCTAAGAAAAGCATGCATGGGTGGTCGTTTTGTCTCGACGCATGCGTTGAAACAGGGTTCTCGGAGTTTAGGGTTTAGGAGTTATACCTTCGGGGCCGGTGGACCGGCGGTAGAAGCTCGGGGACCGAGGCGGGAGAAGGCAAAAGCATTTTTCTTATTATTAATTATAATTAATATTAATTACCGTAATAATTAATTAATTATAATATATAATTAATTATTAATTATCAATTAATTATATTTAGTAAACTAATTATAATTATAATTAAATAATGATTAATTATGATTAATTGAGATTAATCATAATTAGCCAAATAATTATAATTTATAATTAATTAATAAATATTAATTAATGATAATTAATTAATGAATTATAATTATAATTAATAATTATAGATAATTAATAATTATTATAATTAATAAAAAAAAGGAAATCATTTTTTTTTTTACGGGATTTGGTTGAAGAAGCGCTCGGAGGGCAGAAAGTTACCTTCACTGCCCGCAGTGAGCTCCCGTTGTAACTTCCGATCAAAATGTTGAACTTCCGGTCCAGCAGGAAGGAAGAGCCGGAGAAGGAGCGAAGTTGCACAGCCACTGAGGAGCCGGAGGAGCGCGCGAAAGGTAGAAGGTTACCCTCACGGCAAGCGGGCTCCTGTGTTGGTTCCGATCAAACTGTCGTAACTTCCGCTCCGTCCAGGAAGGGAAAGCCGTCCGAGGAGCGAAGTTGATTGGCCAAGGAAGAGGTCGCGTCGACTTTTCTCTCCCTCCCTCTCTCTCTCTCTCTCTGAGGTTGGGATCGGCACAGGAGATCGGAGAAGGGCAGCAGCGACGGGAAGGGGAGCTGGAGCGGATTCGGGAGAGAGAGCTTGTGCGAGAGGAAGCGTTTTCGCGAGAGGAGGCCGAAGGCCTCTTCTTCGTTGGCTTTTAACGACGCGAGCTCGTCGTGCCAAGTCGTGGGGAGATCGTGGGATGACAGCCACGACGTGCGTGCGACGTGGGGAGCGACGTGCTTCGGCAGAGAGGTAAGGGATTTGATTTTCTTTTTTTTTTTATTTTGTACAGCAGGTCAACAAATGCCCCCCAACAAATGTGGTAGGCGTCTGGAGCGGGCCACGTTTGTTGCATGCTGATTGATCCTGTGGATCTCTAGATTCTCATTCTAGATGTCACACTAGGGTTTCTATTTAGTGGATCTCCAAAATTTCATTTGGATGTCACACTAATTTTCTTTTAGTGGATCTCCAAAGTTTATTTGGATGTCACACTAACTTTCTTTCTCCACTGCGCTTCTAGATATATCCATAGATGGTTGATATCTTGTTGAAATTTTAAATATTTATTTGGGGATTTCGGCACGCAACGCGATGTCGACCCAAATAAATATTTAAAATGCCCCCAGCCTTTAGGGACATTTGTAGATGTCATTCAGGGTGCTCATTCAGCAACTTTAGCTAAAGCCCTGAAATTTTGATCCTTCTGTCCTGTGCTTTGTGCTGCGGACTTGATGAAGGGTTGTCTGATTCGTCTTTGATGACTTGTCAGAAATTTTATTTTCCTTCTGCCCTTTGCTTCTAGCTTTGGCGGGCTTGATGAAGGGGTAGATGCCGGTGACCTAAACCCTTAGGTTTGTATTAGGTCGATGGCGAAAAGTCATCGGTCCAGAGCTTTGTGCATAGCGGACTCGTTGATGACGAAATCCACTTAGTTCAGCCATAGGCTTTTCATGAACTTTGGGATAATTTTCTTCGGTCCTTTGCTTTGTGCTTTGGTGGACTTGTTGAAGAAAAGTTCCTTCGATCCTCGCTTTGTGCTTTACGGATTTGTTGAAGGATTTGCAGGTTCTGGATTTGATTGATAGTACCGAATGTAGGTAGTATCTTGATCCTTAACCACTTGAGAAGACTTTAATCTGAATAACTTGAGTTTATCAGATCGGGAGAGCTGGGATTTGACAGCTCTTCGTCCTCTGGTTGCTGAGATGGGGGTTCCTCTACTGCGGCCTTTCTTATGGCTTGTTGAGTAGATGGAGCTGCCAGCGATCCGGCCATATTTGGGCTTGTTGGATCCGACCTTTTACACCCATTCAGGCTTCAGACTTGAGCTAGGGGAACTGCGCTTCCCAATGCTGATTTTGCTGAAGTTGACAGATTTGGAGTCATCCTTCGTGATTTTAGATTTTGGAGCATACGAACATTCAGTAGCTGCTCGAGACTCATTCTTCCACTGGAACTTTGATTCTCCAGTCATTTTGGAGAATTTTGTAGACTACGATCACTTGAACTGGTCGAGTCAAATTGACCTTCGTTCTTCCTACAGTCCCTACTGACGGGTTGACGAAGTGGGGGTTCCGCTACTACGGCCGTTCTTATGGCTTGTTGAGTAGACGGAGCTGCCAGCGATCCGGCCATATTTGGGCGTGTTGGATCCGACCTTTTACACCCATTCGAACCTTAAGCTTCAGGCTGTTGAAAGACTTCAAGCTTTTCTGGCTCAATTTTGTAAGAGTGTGTAGCCACAAAAGTCTCTTTCTTGACTTTTGAGTCTTGGTTTGTTGGAGAAGGTGTCTCTAACTTTTGAAAGATCACCTGCATATACTTTGAAAGAAAAAATCTTTGCATTCTTTAGCACAAAATAGCATTTGAATTGATAATTTTAAATATTTATTCGGGGATCTCGGCATGCAGCGCGATGTCGACCCGAATAAATATTTAAAATGCCCCTTGTCTCGCAGGGACATTTTAGAGCAGAATAGGATTGGAATCTTGAGATTTTAAATATTTGTTCGGGGATCTCGGCACGCAGCGCGATGTCGACCCGAGCAAATATTTAAAATGCCCCCAGTCTAGTGGGGAATTTTGAAATGCGTTCTCATGACATAAGAGAATTTCAAAATGTAGAATATATACGCTAATAAACATGTATGAAAACATAGCGTATTAAACATGACATCTGCTTGAGCAATTCATGAATAATATTTCTTCAGGTATCGGCCATTGATCGGCGGCATGGGCCTCTGACCATTTAGGTCGATAAGTTGATAAGCTCCACCTTGATATACCTTTTCGATGACGAAAGGTCCTTCCCAGTTGGAAACAAATTTGCCACCAATTTTTCTGTGCGGGATGATTGGTCTTCTCTGCACCAGGACCAATTCCCCCTCTTGAAATGATCGAGGACGAACCATTCGGTCAAAGGATTTTGTCATTCTTGCTCGGTAGATCTCCAGGTTCTGCTGAGCTTGTAACCTGATTTCATCGAGTGCATCGAGCTCCTCCATTCTTAGACGAGCATTTTGTTCTTGAGTCAGCTCATTCTGGACAGCAACTCGAAGAGATGGAAGTTCAACTTCTAGTGGCAGTACGGCCTCAACTCCAAATACTAGAGAGTAAGGAGTGGCTTTGGTTGGCGTTTTGTAAGTTGTACGATACGCCCATAGCGCTTCTGCCATCTTCGTATGCCACTCTCTTTTGTTCTTGGAGAGAATCTTTTTTAGCAATTTCACCAACGTTTTGTTGAAGGCTTCTGCTAGACCATTTGCTCTTGGATAGTAAATGGAAGAGTACCGCCAATCAATTTTGTGTCGATCAACGAACTTATAGATTTTTGTACTCTTGAAAGCAGTTCCGTTGTCTGAGATTATGCGGCGTGGCACACCAAATCTGTAGACGACATTGTGGGTGAAGAAGTTGATCACGTGCTCAGACGTAACTTCTTTAAATGGGGCTGCTTCTGCCCACTTAGAAAAATAGTCTGTCGCTGCCAAGATGAAGCGGTGTCCTGCTGATGACGGCGGATCTATTGGCCCGATAACATCAGTACCCCAACATTCAAATGGCCAGGATGCTATTGTAGGGTGCAGCGGATTTGGCGGTTGATGTATAACATCACCGTGGATCTGGCACTCATGGCACCTCTTAGCATGATTGATACAATCTCTGACCATGGTCGGCCAATAGTAGCCCATTCTTTTAATTTTGATTGCCATCTTGGGACCTGATTGGTGTGCTCCACAAAGTCCTTCGTGAACTTCTGCCACAACTTTATCAGCTTCTTTGATCCCTAGGCACCTTAGCCACATTTGTTCGAAAGCACGCCGATACAATGTGTTGTTGACAAATGCATATCGTAGCGCTCTCTTCTTGATTTGAGCAGCTAGTGATTTGTCTGTTGGCAATTTACTTTCTTTAAAGTAATCAATGAAAGGAAGTCTCCAGTCATCTTCTTCCTCGACATCTAGACAATGCCACCATGATTCTGAAGCCTGACTGGCCTTGCGACTTTTCTTAGGAACTTGCTGTTCTTCAGACTGATCTTCGAGATCAACTGGTTGGGGAGGTTGAGGATCAACCGGAGTTGCATCCTGCTGGCTTGAATTTGGTATTCCCTCTGCCTGCGGGAATTGTAATAATGCTGGCTCTAGGATCCGACGATTGTGCACCATAATTATTATAGGCCATTCGTCGTCCATATTCGCCATTTCTTTAGCCAATTTGGCAAGAGAATCGGCTTTGGCATTTTGACCTCGGGGAACTTGAGTTAATTTAACAACTGGAATTTGCTCCATAAGCTCAAGAACTCGCCGATGATAACAGGCCAACTCGAACTTGGTGATTTTGTAAACTCCCAATACTTGATTTACAACAAGTTGAGAATCACCGAAGATTTGGAGATTTTGAATTCGGACATCGATTGCAATCTCCAATCCTGCTATTAGGGCTTCATATTCAGCCTCATTATTGGTCCGAGGTTCAGTCAAACTGAATGAAAATCTCATTATGCCTCCCTCGGGCGCCACGAAAATGATTCCAATTCCAGCTTGAGCTTTTTCGAGATTTGGAGGCCGAGCACGCTTGATTGACGATGCTCCGTCAAAGTACATTTCCCATACTCGTAGCATCTCCTTTTCTTCAACATTCATGATCTGCTCGTCAGGTAGATCGTCGTTGAGCGGAGAATCTGCAGGGATAGGATGTGCAGCGAGAAAATCTGCCAACACTTGCCCTTTCACTGCCTTTTGAGGGACATATGTGATATCAAACTGCAGGAGTATCACTGCCCACCTTGCCAAACGACCTGTCAACGCCGGTCTTGTCATCAAGAACTTCAGCGGATCGATCTTTGATATCAAGGTGATTTTGTGAGATAGCATATAATGGCGGAGCTTCTGAACTGCGAAAATCAGAGCCAAGCAATGCTTCTCAATTGGAGAGTAGCGAATTTCTGCCCCTATCAATCTCCGACTGATATAGTAGAGTGCATTCTCTTTGCCTTCTTCATTATGCTGGGCCAATAGTGCTCCGAGGGACTCTTCTAGTGCTGCCGTATACAGTATAAGAGGCTTCCCGGGGATTGGCGCAGCAAGAATTGGAGGATTCAACAGATATCTTTTGATGCTGTCAAATGCTTCTTGGCACTCTGCGTCCCATTTGAAACGGACATCTTTCTTCATTAGTTTTGAAAAGGGCTGACATCTACCCGATAGATTTGATATGAATCTCCGAATGAAAGCCAATTGTCCTTGCAGCGAGCGAAGCTGTCGAAGGTTCCTTGGTGGTGGCATCTCCGTGATTGCCTTAATTTTGTTGGGGTCGATCTCTATGCCTCGATGACGAACAACATACCCCAAGAATTTGCCGGAGGAGACCCCAAAAGCACATTTGAGAGGATTCATCTTCAGATCAAACTTTCTGATTCTCTCAAATACGATTCTGAGATCTTTTAAGTGATCATTTCGGCCAAGACTTTTAACAACAAGGTCATCTACATAACACTCGACCTTCTGATGTATCAAATCATCAAATATGTGAGTCATCGCCCGCTGGTAGGTGGCACCAGCGTTCTTCAAGCCAAAGGGCATGACTGTGTAACAGAAAATCCCGATGGGTGTCCTAAATGATGTATGCTTCTCATCTTCTGGCGCCATCTTGATTTGATTGTATCCTGACGATCCATCCATGAAGGAGAACATGTCGTAGTTGGACGTATTGTCTACCAGGAGTTCGGATACAGGGAGTGGAAAATCGTCTTTTGGGCATGCTTTATTAAGGTCCCTAAAGTCAATACAGACACGAATTTGCCCGTTCTTCTTCTTCACTGGGACGATGTTGGCAATCCAATCGGCATACTTTTCTTCTCGGATGAAGCCTGCTTCTATTAATTTCTTTGTTTCTGCGATCACCTGTTCTTCAATCTCCAATCTCATCCTTCTCGGAGCTTGTTTGATAGGTGCTGCATCTGATTTGATGGCCAATCTGTGAACTGCTACATCAGGGGATAAGCCGGGCATCTCAGCATATGTCCAGGCAAAGCAGTCCCTAAATTCACAGAGAAGTTCTTTTATTTCTTCTATTTGATCTTCTGGTAGAAGAGAGCTAATGAAGGTTGGGCGAGGGTCCTCCTCAGTTCCCAAGTTGACTTCTTTGAGCTCGTCCATCGTAGCAGCTTGTCCACCATCTTCCAGTTCTTCTGGTGCAGGCTCAGCTCCTACTGGTTGATTATCATAATCATCAGCTTCATATGTCTCTTCAGCGACATCATCTTCGGATTCAATTTCCATGCATGTGATTGCCTGACAAGTCTCTTTTTGGAGGAATTTTCTTTTGATGAACCCGATGCCTTTATATGCATCTGTATCTTTTCGTCGTAATGGACGCGGATTTCTTCGATACCAGAGGCTCAAGCTTGTACGAAGCTGTCGTTTGGTAGTAGGAATATTGATTTGCTTTCGTAGCATTCTTTGAATATTTTTGGTATTGAATTTGGGTAGCCTCGTAGGAAATAGTTCCTCGGAGTCGAGGAGCATGCAATCCCAGTCATGATTCTCCTCTTCACGAACTCCTGTAGAATATAGTACATTCTTTGGCACAGTCCCATTTTTACGGGGAGGCAGATAAAGAGTGGAGAGTTCTTCAATTTTATGAACCTCGCGCGAAATGATTTCCTTGAAATGTTGCAAGGGAACACGTGTGACTACGAGTACGCTGTCTGAAATTAACAGACTGTTTATTCTTCTAGAGAACACACTCTGCACTGAATTCATATAGATTGAGTCGTAGTCATAATCATCATTTGAAAATTCAACCTGCCTACTCCATTCATCTGTGGACCGGCATACTTTTCTAGTTTTGACAGGAGTAACATCATCTTCATCTGTGTCGCTCCCCAGATGAGGTACATGTTTCTTTTCTTTAGGAAGGATTGGTGATTTGGGAGGAACCGGTATTGATTTCTTTCTCTCTACACGCTTCTTATCACCTTCCTGTTTGAATTTCTTTGCAGTCTTGGAATTTGATGATCTAGCCTCAAGAGAACTTGACGACTTTTGCTTCTTTGGCATGAAGTACTTAGCATCTTCATAAACTGTTACTTCATGTACTGCGAAGGGCTGAATATCACCAGAGATTCTGAATTCTTCTCCTTCTCTGAGATACTTCATACACTGGTGTAATGTTGAGGGGACAACGCCGTATTCATGCAGCCAGGGGCGACCCAATAACGCCTTGAACGAAGTGTCCGCATCAATTACATGGAATTTAGCTTCCGTATGGAGTTCCCCAAATACAAGAGAGAGCGTAAACGAACCAAGGGTTTTCTGCCCTTTCTCGTTAAAACCATGCACCATCAACTTGTCTTGCCCAAGATGTTCCACATCAAGGCAGAGGGATCTTAGTGCCTTAAGGCTCATAAGATTTACGGAAGATCCGGGATCGATCAAAATTCGACTGATCACCATACCGTCGCTCTCTGCCGTAACATACAGAGGGCGGTTGTGGTCTGCCGTTCCAAGCAGCATATCATCCTCGGCAAAGGTGATGAGGGGCTCATTTCGAGCTTGCAAAACCTCAGTCAAGTTGCGCTCAGCAAAATATGCCTCATATCTTTCGGGGTCCTTAAGAGCTTGGATCAAAGTTTCTCTAAGGTCTTTAGACATCAAGAGGGCATCATATATGCTGAGTTGTGCTGGGATCTTCCGTAAGTGAGATAAGATATTGTAATCTATCCCCTTAGATGAAGTCTCTTTCTTCTTGGAGTCATTTAAGATAATATCTTCATTGACAATTATCTCTTTTCCTTTATCTTTGTTAGGAATCCCCTTCTTTGGTGGAGGCGGCAGTACCTTGCCACTCCTCAACTGCACCTGGGCCACCTCATCTGATTCAGACTTGTTTGATGAAGCATTCTCTTCAAAGTCAGCCATTGTTGTGTCTGGGGATTCATCTGTAGACTCGGAATCGTCTCCCAACTTCACTTGTTTCATTTGTGATTCTATGCTTGGATCTGAATCTTCATCATCTGGAAAACATAGATCTTCTGAACTGAATTCCATTGATGATACCATTAGACAGAATTCAGGGGCCGCTTCTTTAGCGTATTTCTCCCTTTCTGCTATTTTTAATGTTGCTGAGATGACTCGGCATATCTCCGTAGGAAGAGATTCATCTTCAGCTTCTTCTTCATTTTCATCTATTTTAAGCTCTTTCATAAAATCACTGAGCTTAATAGGCCTCCTGACAGTCTGGTAATATTCACCTAAACTATCAATAGCCTTTTGAGTTGCAGTCTTCTTCGCCATAGGCTTCTTCAACTTGGCTTTCTTCTTAGAAGACTTCGTCTTTGCATTGCCAGACTTTGACGAGCTAGCTTGGACAGGTTGCTGTTTAGAAGTGGATGCATTGGACGCAGGCAACCATTTTAGATTCAGCACCGGCTCAGTAGGAGACTTCCACTTGACACCTGGAACTCCTTCTAGCTGTTTCAACATTTTTGTTGTCTTCTTGGAGACCACAGTCTCCCATTGTTCACCTTGAATAGGTTCTTTCATTTTTTCTTTAAGCGGGAGTACGGAAGAGGACGTGACTACCCGGGTGGATTCTTTTCTGGGACGAACCAACACATTATCTGATAATGTCAGTTCTCCCCTCTTGTACATCTTTTCTAACCAATCTTTGAAGACATAACAATCTTCAATTGGATGGCTAACTACCCGATGATATGGGCAGTAGTTTGGGTCGCCATTGTGTTTGGACTCTTCAGGTCTTTTGCATTCTGGCAATTCTAGACCGTTCTTGAGTGCTTGTCGGAACAATTTGGCAACACTTTCCCTCTTGAACGAATATTCTTTATTCATTTTCTCCTTGAGAGAGGGGAACGTTCTATCACCAGTTCCCGTGGGTTGCTTCTGGCGCTCTCCTCCACTAGGAAAGGCTCGAGGTTTGTCGTTTCCTCCAAGTACCAGTTTTGGCTGAGGATTTGAATTGTAAGCCTGTTTTGACTTTTCTTCATATTGCATAGGCTGTTTTCCTTTGTCTACATTATACACTACCCGTTTACCTTTATCAGGTCTGGGAGGGAATGCAGAGTATACCTCATTCTTTCTGGCATCAGGAGCTTTAGCCTTTTTGGGTTTATCAGGGAGGCTTTCAGATTTTGATAAGTTCAACTTTTCAAACTTAGCCACCCTATCCAACAGATCTTGAAAGGTGGTGATTGAAGCCATGCATAAGAAGGGTTGCATTTTATCATCAATGTTTCCCATCAGTAATTGAACTGCATGTTCTTCTTCTAGTTGCTGCTCGCATTTCATACTGAGATTGCGCCAGCGTGTTATGTATCTTGTTACTGACTCATCTTTTCTCCTCTTATCAAGGGCAAGATCAGCAATGGTAGTCTTCTCTGTTGCACTGGCAAACCTTTTCACAAACAAGGCCTCTAACTCCGCAAAGGTCTTCAGTGAATCATTTGGCAGTTCGGCATACCATTCAAAAGCAGTTCCACTCAAGCTGCTCACGAATTGCCTGAATAGTAGAGCATCATTGCCTCCTGTATTTCCACAGGTTGCTTTGAACTGCGCCAAATGCTGTCTGGGATTTTTATTGCCATCGAAAATATTGAACTTCGGTACAGAATATCCCTTTGGATATGGCACCTGATCGTACTCTGCTGGGTACGGGCGACCTTTTCCTACCAACTTCTCTGCTTGTTCAGCAGCTATAATGGCCTTAATCTTTTCACTGATTAAGCCTTCCAGCTGAGACGCAGTTACAGGTTCAGAGGCGCTCGCCACATTTTGGGGAGTGCGCTGGCGGGCAGGATCATCATTCTTATCGCCACCTTCAGGTACACATTTCACTCCTGAGGCTTGAGGCGCTTGAGGGTTTTGAGGATTTACGGCTTGGTTGACAGGCTGAACCGGTGCAGGACCCACAGAAGTGGTTTTCTGCATCATTTCCATCATAGCTGTCATCTGAGTCATCATCTCAGTCATTTTATCATTTAACTGAGAGATTTCTCTGTCTTTTGCTCTCATCTGCTGCCTCATTTGTCGTCGCATATCTGCGAGTGTAATATTTTCAGCAGCAAAGGGGTTTTCTCCGACCTCTTCTTCTTCCTCATCTCCTTCTTCTGAGGAGCGAGCACTTCGGCTGGCAATGGATCTAGCCCTGTGGCGACGTCGATAAGTACGTACGCGTGGCTGTGATTGTTGGTCTTCTTCATCACCATCATCATCTTCCTCTTCAATGTGGCTGACCATACGAACCACCTCAATTTCCATAGTATCTTCATCACCATAGTCTTCTTCATCTTTTTGCACCTGAATTTCTGAGCGGCGGCGCCACTGAATTTCAGGTTCTTGACTTGGAATAAGTATTTCTTCAACCCGTGGACTACGATCGAAGTGAACTTCCTCTTTGGTTGAAGTAGGAGAATGACGGGATCTCCTGGAAGACTCTCCAGGATGTCGACCGTCGTTATAATTGTCGTCATTATGGGCCTTCTTTTGGACCCATTTCTGACGAGTTTTGTTAGTAGGGACGGATCTCCGGGAGACTGCTCCGGATGTCACGCCTGATCTATCTTTTTCTTCAAAGATATTTTCTTTTCGAGGCTTCGGCCTCCAAACTTGTTTGCCTTTCCACCGGGACCTTTCGGCGGCGGATCCCCGAACATATGGTTCAGGTGTCACGCCCCGATGCTCACCGCGTGGAGCTTGTTGTCGGTAATCCCTTCTTTCAACTATCACAGCAGATGATAGTCTATCTCTGGGAGGAGTTCTTCGGGCCTCAACAATCAGTGGCCTCTGGAACCTCTTTTTCATTAAGCCCTTCTCCTTAACTATCTTCAGTACACGGTGTACCCGGGCAGACAGACGCTCAGGCTCTCTTATCTTCTGAGGGGTTGGAGCTTCAGGTTGACGCTCCCAGAAAGATTGCTTGAGCTCACCAGAAGAGCTATTTCTTTTTACCCACTTCAGGTTGGAGAACTTGTTCTGAGTGGGGATATTACTTTCTAGTTCTTGTGCTGGCAGATTGGAGGGATGGACTGGTACAGGTAACTGCTGAGCTCGCAGCTCTACATTTCTCTTCCTCCTATGCCTCCTTGTAAGCCTTCCTCCAGATGAAGAAGCTTCATTATCATACCTCCCAGGTGCAACAGTCTCTCTGGGCAGGGCGGTGGTGTTTGCAGTCACCACAGAGATCTTTCTTCCAGTGACAACCCTCTTTGCAGTAAGGGTCTCAGGTTGGGATAGTCTTTCAAACACAGAAGTTCTTCCTTGAGCAGTATTCCTGGTAGCAGTCCTTTCAGAGTGGGACCTTCCAGAAGGTTCTTCAGAGTTTATGCCGTACACAGGAACGGCTGCAGCCCTTGCAGTAGCTGCTGAGAATTCGAGTCCGCCAAAGTGGATGGTGGCTCCAGTATTTCCAGTTTCAATCACAGCGTTCGCCAGCTGGATCCTAGCTCCTCGTCCCAGTTGGACGGTCATTGGTGTGTCCTGCATTTCCATTCTACACAAATGAAAGGCTGGGATTAGTGATCATAATTAATACATCATCACCCCACATTTTCATAAAACAGGAATAACGCAGGACGAATGATAGCAGGAAAATTAGCATGGAATTGAAAACCCTGCTAAACAAATTTCCATTGATCTTATTTAAAAGATTCATTTTTTGGGACCTTTCAGTGATGGATCTTTGGACATAAGGACCAAATGTCACATCCTGATGTTCACCGTACAGAGCTCAATATAGATTAGCTACTACTATAGCATATAAGTGACTAGCCAGAGATGGAAAGAGAAACCAATCCCCAGCGGAGTCGCCAGAAATCTGTGGGCTCCGAAAATTCGGCCCCGGCCTCCGCATCGCGCGATTTCTTTATTCCCGGCGAGGGAGTTTTAACGAACTAAGTTCCGGGGTAAATTTTGGAAGGCAGATGGGTTTGTAGATAAGACACTACCCAGAGATTTCGCCCTCATTTTGTGAGGACTTTATGATCTGAGTTCTGGTTTCCTATAGGCGCAAGCCCCTATAGTTGATTACCTCTCCCGATCACGAGAGAGAACTTTCGATTAAGGCTAGTCGTCGATCAGATTCGTATAGAAATACGTGTATCTGGCATATAGTAGCAGCAATGGGTTATTGGTATTGAGGATTGGAAATTTGGAAAGGGTTTGAAGGTTTTGATATTTAGATAGAAATTGCACCATCTTGCACTTAAAGCGGATGGTGGGGGAATGGATGATAGACCCGATCAAGATCCCATGGTTCCGTCGTCCCGGGCCATCGTAGTCCCTGGTCTACTTAGTCAGAGGAGGTAGTCGACCCAACCTGACAGAAGGATCCTTGTCGGCAGCCATGGGTTGCTTCGTCCAAGGGGACCTTGTAGACCGGGGTTGAATGTTTGTCTAAGGGGACAAATTTGAATCCACCTTAGCTTACAGAGGGCTTTGTGCCCTATCGATCATATCCTATTGATTCATATCTCAAGGATTTGATGTCAGTAAGGAGCGTATTGGCTCTGGCCATAACCGAGATATCGTGGTGCCATTTGGCGGCGAAACCACGCGGTTCAGAGGGCCCCGGGTCGTCGTAACCGTTCATCCTGCGGTGGCCATTTAGCGGCAGACCGCCGGTTAGAGGACACGTACCACGTTCTTACTGGCAGGAGATTGTTTGAGAATGGATCCTAGTGATATTTTCGACTAGGCATTTTAGCTCTTTTGTGAGCTGAAGTAAATTTGAATTTCTCCACCTCGGCAAACTGTTGCGGAGGGTGGATGGATTTTGCTTTGAGAGATTGATGGATTGATTTCAGATTTAAATATCTGGATTTTTGGGATTGATTTTTTTGAATTTTTGGAGTATGGATTTTATGTGGACTTTGGGTATTTGTGGAGCTTTGGATTTTGATTGGACTTTTTGGGAGGCATGTGAGAATGCCTGAGACTAACCCCTCCGGTTGAGATCATCATTCAACACGGCCATCATCGGGGTGACCTCCAGGTCACTTGAAAAATATTTGGATTTTGTAGAAGTTTGAGGGCATTTTGAAATATTTTGTGGACCCCTCCGGTTGAAATAAGCAATCAACACGGCCATCATCGGGGTGTTTAGGGGTCATTTCCATTTGATTGAACCTTGTCGACCCTATCAACTTATCGATAGGGGATCGGGTTTCTCGTAGGCTTTGTGCCTTTTGTTTAGTGAATTCTCTTGATTTTAGGCTTTGAAGGCCTAAAAAGAATGTATTTAGACAAATACACCGGTCGCTATAACCGTGTATTTTGTTAGGTAGTTCGAATCTTGTCGACTTCTATTGATCCGTATAGAAGGATCGGATTCGAATTTGAATTCACTTATTTCCCCGCGCAGCATCCCTAGACGTCACGTGTGTACCAATAACACGCTCGCCGGGGCCCATGCGGGTTTGGATTGTATTTTCCCCCTTAGTGTACCTATGTGTATACAAATTAAAGTGCACGTGCGGGGGTATTCTTGGAATAGACGCCTTCTGTCTGCTTGTATATGTGTTGCAGATCCGGTGGCGTGGCGTTGTAGAATGTAGACGCCTTCTGTCTGCTTGTATCAGTGTTGCAGATCCGGTGGCGTTGATTGTAGATTGTGGACGCCTTCTGTCTGCTTTCATAGATGTTGCAGATCCGGTGGCGATTTAGTCTTGATATTGACTCCCCCCTTTCTCATTCACCGGGGAAAGGCTTTCTTTTGGACTTTGAAGTATTGGACTTGATATTGACTCCCCCTTTCTCATTCACCGGGGAAGGTTTTTTTTTTTTGAACTTTGAAGTCCACTGATTATTACTTTGCTTTGAAAAGATCTCCTTTCGAGATCTTTAATGTAATGGACTTTTTCGTACATTGGGTTGTCGTTGTACTCAGTGTACTTATAGATTTTGATCACCACTGTCGTAGGTGATATATATACTTGTGTCCACAGTGGTTCGTCATACTTACGATGTACACACTGTTGTTATCCACAAGTGGTTCGTGCTTATTTGAAAGGACCCGTGGTATTTGCTACGAGCTCCTGGAACTGTTCGTAGGAGATGTACTTGTGTTCACAGTGTTTCATTGTACATACGACACGCACACTGTTGTTAACCACAAGTATTCATTTGCTGGAGATCAGTTGTATCCGCTACGGCCTCCTATTAGTATTCGTAGGAGAGCCCTTGCTTTTATATTGAAACCACCTTTCACCAATCTCAGGTGGGTTTGTTGGGTTGCATTTGTTTGTAGGAAGGCGGATCATTCATCATTGGTCTCCCGTATCGCCATCTCAATCAACAGGCGAATTTGCTAGTGTTGGAGAGTGGTTTCGGGTGCATGTAGGAGGGACACCAATGCATCTCATTCTTGCAGGTACGGTGCTCCCTGATTTTGTAGAGACTGTTGTAGGAGTCCGATACATTATTTACTTGCATGCATTGAGATCTTGTGTGTTGTTCTTGGAAGTTCAAGTCTTCTGAAACCTTGTTCGATTCATGTTAGAGTTTACTTGAGCTTGAGTTCTATGTTCGAGGTCCCATGATGTCCAAGTCTTCGAGTTCAAGTACATGTTCGAGTGCTTGTTCAGAGTCTTCTGAAGTTCTTTGCACGTTCATTTGAATGTTCAAGTTGACTTGAGTTTGACTCCAACTTTGATTTTGTTTCATTTGAATTTGGTCTTTATTAGTCATTTGAATTTTGTTCAGGTCCTCTGCACATGTTCAATCAAGTTCAACGGTCCACAAGTCCATAGTTTATTGGAGTTCAACTTTGTTCTAGCTCTTTGTTCTTGCATGTCATTCGAGTGCAATCAAGTCCAAGCTCCAAATTGTTTAAGTCCTTGGATTTTCAATCCAAATTTCGGCAGCCTCCCGGCGTCTCCCCCGTTTAGGGGAAAACGACGGAAAAACTGGGCCTTTCCCACCACGCTAAGAAAAGCGTGCATGGTAGGTGCTCTCTTTCGAGGACACCGTGGCCGTGTAATTTTTCGATCCTCCACCACGCTAAGAAAAGCGTGCATGGGTATTTTTTTGTTTGTAGAAAAGTATTTTTTTTATTTTTTATTTTTAGGAAATATTTTGCAAGAATAGAAAGGCAGTTATTTCCCCGCAAGCGGGTACTTATGGGTATCCCTGCTTCGTCGCGCGCATCGCACCGGGATCCCTTCCCACCACGCTAAGAAAAGCGTGCATAGGCGGGGTTTCCAAGGCGATACAAACTTCGAAGAAGGCATTTGGTGATTACCCGCTTCGTCGCAAGCGTCGGGACGCACTCCCTCCCACCACGCTAAGAAAAGCATGCATGGGTGGTCGTTTTGTCTCGACGCATGCGTTGAAACAGGGTTCTCGGAGTTTAGGGTTTAGGAGTTATACCTTCGGGGCCGGTGGACCGGCGGTAGAAGCTCGGGGACCGAGGCGGGAGAAGGCAAAAGCATTTTTCTTATTATTAATTATAATTAATATTAATTACCGTAATAATTAATTAATTATAATATATAATTAATTATTAATTATCAATTAATTATATTTAGTAAACTAATTATAATTATAATTAAATAATGATTAATTATGATTAATTGAGATTAATCATAATTAGCCAAATAATTATAATTTATAATTAATTAATAAATATTAATTAATGATAATTAATTAATGAATTATAATTATAATTAATAATTATAGATAATTAATAATTATTATAATTAATAAAAAAAAGGAAATCATTTTTTTTTTTACGGGATTTGGTTGAAGAAGCGCTCGGAGGGCAGAAAGTTACCTTCACTGCCCGCAGTGAGCTCCCGTTGTAACTTCCGATCAAAATGTTGAACTTCCGGTCCAGCAGGAAGGAAGAGCCGGAGAAGGAGCGAAGTTGCACAGCCACTGAGGAGCCGGAGGAGCGCGCGAAAGGTAGAAGGTTACCCTCACGGCAAGCGGGCTCCTGTGTTGGTTCCGATCAAACTGTCGTAACTTCCGCTCCGTCCAGGAAGGGAAAGCCGTCCGAGGAGCGAAGTTGATTGGCCAAGGAAGAGGTCGCGTCGACTTTTCTCTCCCTCCCTCTCTCTCTCTCTCTCTCTGAGGTTGGGATCGGCACAGGAGATCGGAGAAGGGCAGCAGCGACGGGAAGGGGAGCTGGAGCGGATTCGGGAGAGAGAGCTTGTGCGAGAGGAAGCGTTTTCGCGAGAGGAGGCCGAAGGCCTCTTCTTCGTTGGCTTTTAACGACGCGAGCTCGTCGTGCCAAGTCGTGGGGAGATCGTGGGATGACAGCCACGACGTGCGTGCGACGTGGGGAGCGACGTGCTTCGGCAGAGAGGTAAGGGATTTGATTTTCTTTTTTTTTTTATTTTATACAGCAGGTCAACATGATCAAAATGTTTATAGTAACTAATCATAAATTTTAACACAAAAACAATCTCTTGAAGCATGGTGGAAGAGATAATTGTTAGTAATGTAAATATGAATAAAATTGTCTTAGGCTTCGTTTGGGACAACTTTCTTTCTGCTTCTTAAAGCAGCTTTTTAGTATAAAAATTTTAATTGTTTACTAAAAAACTGCTTTATGAAACAGTAAGAAGGCCTTTTCAAACGAAACCTTAAACTACTCACCTTCATAGCAGTGTGATAGGCAAATCCTGGCAAATTAATTGGGACAGATAAGCAACCATCTACAAAATCAGAAAACAGACATGCCATCTCGTTGATTTCAGACTCAGATGACACTCCCATCAGTTGATTAGCCATCAAATTGATTGCCACCTTAAGACAAAAATCATAATAATCATTCAAATTGCAAAGTCTTATTGTGTAATCAAAGAAAATGCAAAGCATCTATGCTTTAACATACCTTCCTGCAAACATCCTGAAGCACAACAACCTCATTATCAGGAAGAGAGTTTATAGTTTGAAGCATTATCATTTGTACATCACTTAAGAAACTTGAGTTGGAACTAATCTTCTCAAGCTTCATTATATTCACTGCAATTGCATGAAGTTTCTTCTGCTGCTCTCCATGAACTACAATCACCCCATTCTTCCCAACCAGATCTCTAAAAGACTTTGGATAGCTAGATTGAAATAGCTTTCCTTCATTCTGCATTATATACCGGTTGAACACTGGATCAGCTGAAACTACAGCTCTTCTTCCAAATAGACTGCAAGTAAACACTTTTCCATGCCTACAAATGAGGAAAGGTTAAACACATTTATTAGAAAATATTGTTATGAATGTTATCATTCATAAAGCTACAGTTCAATGAAAGATGCATGAGAGTTTATTTACATACCTTTTCACCTGCTCTTCAACAAATTTGGGGGGATGAGAGCTTGATATAGAGTTGTACAACCTAAGACAATCGCCGATAATGGCTGACCAGCTAGTATCACCTGGTGGTAATGTGATGGACCCAAAGCCTATCTTCTTCTTCTTATAATTCTGCCAGTAAAACCAAGAAAAAATGCAGGAAAGTACTGCAATAGAAATGCTCCATAAAAGAAGATAGTTTTCCTCCATTCAGCAAGTAAATCCTACAAATAATTGACAAGGGCACCAATCAGAGCTCAAAATATTCTGTTAGAATAGAAAAATGCAACCAAATGGATAATTCGATCGCTCTGAAGACAAGTGGTTTGCAGAATTTTGGAGAAGAGCTAGTACTCACAAGAAAAAAAAAAGAAAAAAAAGAACTAAATTGATCAGAAACTGAAGTAAAGTCTCCCTGAAGAAGCTAATAAATCGTTTCCATGCATTTATAAATGAAAAAGAACATTAACAAGAGCACCATGAGAGTTCAAATCATTCAGAATAAACTGAAATCAAATGAAAAATTCGAATCAGTATATAATCACACAAACAGTACCATTTCCAAAAGCTTGGAATAAGTTTGCTTGTATATTTCGAACGAAGAAAGGCACTTCTCTTCTACTCTTTACATCTAAACACAGCACAATCAACTCAACGATATATTTTCAGGTAGTTTGAACGTTGAATATACTGAAGACTAAAGAGATCTTGAAAAAAAAAAATTTCGATGAAGGTAGAAGCTCTATAAGAGCTAAGCTACTATATATACTCACCCTGAACAGTATCTGAATAAGCATTAATTCCCACAGGAGATTGATGAAAAGGAAGAGTTGGAAGCAAATATATATATGCAAGCTATTCTTCAACGGCTAGAAAACAAAACCGCCTTATCAGATGTAGTGAGCTAATAGCTTATTATATACGTAGTCCCACTCATGTCAATGAAAAGAAAATAATAGTGGGAACAGCTGCACCGAACTTGTGTGAACTAGAAGAGCATGAAACATGGAGGGAGATTCCCAAAGTTTGAAGACTACAGAAACGAAGGAAGCGTAAGATTCAATTTTGTATATTATATTCTTTTGCAGCAAGTTTGCAATCTCAACAAGCTTAATTAGGTCCTTTCCTGTTGTTTAAGATTGTAATCTAATGTACTTAGATTGCGGATCTAAGGTTAGTTAACGCGTTGTCTCTGTCTCAAGAAGTTGCTTATCTTGTCAAAGGATAAGCACTTCTCAGAGTTTAGATTACTGTTTTGTTCGGAAGAGCTAAAAGGATTAGAATATTTGTTTTGGCGTGAAAAGCAGTGTCAAATTTTAGTTAAATGGAGATCAGGTTAGCTTAAGTTGAGGTTAGTTAGATAATCTTGGAAGAATAAATCATGATTAGGCTAATTATTGAGAGGTTTGCATGCTTTTGGCATTGATTAGTTATCTCAACATCTTTAAACCCATACTTAACTAATAAGCTTAAACTTGAGCCCCACTAATTAATAAACTCAGGAATGGAACTAGCCTTAATTTTTAAGGGGATAAGTAAAGTGTAGATATTTTTTTTTCATAAATATTCTTACAACAAAATTTGTTCTGAGTGTGCTGCCACCCTTATTTGTCCATATACTTGATCGTTGTACGCTTCACAGATATATTAGGGGTCCAAAAGGGCAGATCCCCTGGTGGAACAAATTTTGGTTATAGGGATATTTTTGAATTCTCTTTACTATTTTTTTCTTTGTACTTGGTTCATCGTTCCCTAACAATAACATATCTACACATTGTGTTAAATTATGTTGGGGCAATTGCTTAAAGATCATAGTATTTTAAAAATTTTAAGTGAGGGCAATTGACTAAAAACTCTTGTAATAAAGATTAAAAGATACATAAAGGGAGACAAATTACCAAAAGAATTATATAATAAAGAATTTTTTTATTTTTTCATCTGTTATCTTAAGATGGATCCGCCCCTAGCTGAAGAAAGCTCAAGCCAAAATAAAAAATGACTTCAACTAAACTCATTTACCCATTTGATTCTTATCTTATATATAATCATCAACATCACAATCCTTATCTCTCTCTCTCTCTCTCTTATAAATTATACTAATAAACTAACATGAAGGGCTAACATCATTCAGATTCTCATTGCATCAAGTGGAGCTTTATGAAAAGAGTGGCCAAGGAAAAGTTTCCAACATCAGCTTGGAAACAGATAAGAGACAGCCATTGGTTTAAATAAAAAGCTCACAGCGAAAGAAAGAATAATAAGAACATAATTGTCTCAGGCAAGCAAGCGCTGCACGTCCACTCTGCCTTCTACCGACAGCACTTCTCTCATAGCTTACTATTAGCTGTCATTCCAATATCTTCCCTCGATGACTACAGTAGTATTTTAGCACTAAAACTGAATAATAAAACACGAAGATTAAGTATAAAACAGATAATTATTACTTAATGACCAGACATTGACGTAATGAGTGATGCTTAAAGGCGAGGAGTTGAAGGGATGGAAGCGTTTAAAATTGATGAGCACAGTCCACGAGCAGGAGACAAGAGAGTATAATAGGTTCATTTCGTCGTCTATCTTTCTCGCGGTTGGCTCAAGGCATTGACCACGCAACAGTTCATTAATGGCGATGAAATAGGCCACGGTAGCGATAAGCTTTTCAGACTAAGGACGATGAACTATCCCTATTTTTTTGTCATATTGCATTATACATTTATGATGAAAAGGCAACGACTTGGATATTAAATTTTAGTCGTATTCTTTGCAGGTTAAGGCAGTGTACTATTCAATTTCTTGATAGCCTGTAAATGGTTTCAGCATTTAAGATGTATTGACAGATATCATATCAATAAAACTTATTTAATATGTTAATAATTATTTGAATTATGTTAATAAGGTTATGTGCGTGTATGATAAATGATAGTCCCATATTAACTATCAACATATAAAACATTTTTTATCATAGAAGTCAACATTTGACTCACACAATCGAGAAAAATGATTCATATAACAGATTTTATGTGGTGGGATGAATGTTTGATGTTATTGTTGTTGTGCAGAAGTCTATATTTATGTATATTATATATATGAAAATATGAATTATATCTACTAATGAAAAATTAAATAAATTTAGTTATCTTTCACTTTTCTATGAAATGGTTTTTGGTCTATTTGTGTTCAACTTTTGGTTCACTCTGATGGGCTTTGGAGAATGCTATGTTTCAAGACACATTGGGCATAAACTAAAAGGATGAACTATGATGTGAAAATTAGAAACATTGACAATAATAGATGATAAATGCATGCTTTAAGTTAGCTAAAACTATCAAAATTTTCATTATAAAAACCCAAAGCAAGCATGTCTGAGAACATTTGATAAAACCAATGTCACAAATATGCTAGAATAAGGGTCTATTCGGTAGAGATTTTGGGTGCTTTGCTTTTCAGATAACAATCATAATTTTGTTTGACTATTGCTTTCTAACTACTTTCTAATATCTTTTTAGGAATTTCTATTGTGAAAATATATTTTATGCAATAATAGTAGCGAAGTTATTTTCTCCACATCAACTTCACAACCAGCTTTATAAAACATTGTAGTCGTCCTAATTAGATCCTAAATCTAATAAATATGCTTAATGAGTTTCATATTTTTCCAAATAACTTATAAGTATTAAGAAAATTAAATAAGAGGATATTTGTTTTTTTGAATAATATAAAATATTTTTCAATGAAAATATATTTCTTAGAATGCTTATGTAATGAAAATTTTTAGCAAAAGTTTTATCGTTTTTGGATCAATGCAAAGTTTAAGGAAAACTCACATTAAGTGATTAAATATTTTGGTTATCTCTAAATAAAATGCGATTAAAATATCCTTATTGATTGAGGATATTCTAACCCAATTTTGTTCAAAATAGAATTTATAATGATATTTATTAACTTTTAGATAAGCCAACCAACTAAGCTCAGACCTGAGATGAAGCTTATTGCCATTATATTTGCTTTGAAATAAAGTATAATATATGAATAATTGGTCAAACATTTTCTCAAAACTCCAACACCATGTTTCTTGAGCTTCACATTATTACTTCAGTAAAAATAGAAGGTTTATGATCAAATAATTTATTAGCTTTTGATCTTTTGTACCATATAAAGATGAGATTGGACTTTCTATCATCCAACTTGGTTCTCTTTCATTTGAGAACATATTCACTAGCAATACTCTCAAATACCTTTAACTAAGAGATGTTCCAATTTCTTCATATTCATATATATTGAGACATCATATCCTTTATGACTAAATTTGGGAATTAGTTGAGAGTATAAAAGTTATTTACCATTGCCTCAACCCAACATTTGGTAAACATGATCTTATTATTGATCATGGTCCACCTCCTCCCTTCTTCATGATCCTCATTTAGCTTAGAAAAGAGTGTTAAAGAGTGCAATGTATTTGAGAGTTGATGAGAAATGAGATAAATTAAGTGAATGATACTATGAAGGGAGAAGTCATAATATAAACAATTATATAATGATCACGTGGTTTAGAAGGGGATGAAAATATCACGAGTGACATTTGAGTTGAGAACTTGAATACATCACGATGCTTGTTTATATACCTCACTCTAGGGAATTAAGTTCAAAGTAGTTTGCATTAATTTAATATTGACTTTTGAGATTTTATAACATTTTATTATGTCACTCATATGTTAAGTAGAATGTGTATTATGATACCTAAGATTGAGTGGATATTTAACCCATTAGCCATAATTTGATATATAAGATTTTGTGTCTTTATGAGATCATAATTAGAATGTGTAAAGTGCGGCACAATAAGTAGACTGATTATGTAAATGATTTAATAAAAATTAGAAAAATTCATCTGATCTTTTAAAATTGATAACTCCTCACACACTTGACATATTTAAGTTTTCTTAGACACTATAGGATGTTTTTGTGTACTATAAAAATCCTAGGGTTTGGAAACCTAATTTCTAATGAATTAAAAGCAATTTTAAAAATACTTTCTAAAGTATTTGTAAACTTATTAATTAAAATTAAAACATATTGACTCCAAATTTCAAACAATTTTAATCATATTGTTAGGATGCCTCAGATGTGATGGTTAAGATAATTTATAATCATCATATGAAATGTTTGAGATCTTTTTTGCATGTATATCTTGCCAGAGAAAGCTTATTGACAAAGTCTATAAAAAACTTTGAATATATATAAGAAAAAGTACTAGCCTTTTTCTCAATCATTATTATTATTTTTTTAAACAGCCAGTATCCACTCCCTATTACATTCGAATTGTGCTTGGTTGCATGACTAATCATCGACTAACTTAAAAGAATTTTTATTGCGTCCTCCCACCTGACGTAGAGATACGTCCTCCCACCGTCAAAAAATTCAGTTTTTGCTCGATATTGCTAAGTATTATTTGATAATAACGAGAAATATCATCATGTGAAGACCAATACCGAGTTATACCGAGCTATACCGAGCAATACAAAAAATACCGAGTTTTTTCTAGGAAAAACTAGGTAATTTTTTTTATTGCTCGGTATTGCTCGGTATAACTCGGTATTGGTCTTCACATGATGATATTCCTCATTATTGTTTGGTATTGCTCGGTATTTGCTTGATATTTCTCATTTTTTAACACGATTTTAGCTCTGAGAGGACGTATCTTTACGTCAGGTAGGAGTACGCAATAAAACACACATCAGAAATATGCTGATTCATATTTGATTGGACCCACTAAAAAATTGAAGAAGAAGTGGAGGCTACCAAACGTACTCCCACCAACCAAGCTCGCTGGGTCTTTTCCCAAGTCTTCCTTCTCGAAAGACTTTTATTTCTTTCATCTTAGTATTGATATTACCGATCCCTGCCTCTCTCGATTCCTCCCACCAACCACATCTACCGCCCCGATGTCCTCGCCGGCTAAATGTGCCACCGTACTTACCTGCAAAGGTGCTCGCTCCTCTACTGCCATTTTTATAGTTTCCCCGTTTCCAATTTCGAAGTCTCTTATAATTCTGACACTTTCTTCGAGTTCTGTCTTAGCTGCGGTGGCATGGGGGCCGGGCGAGCCTCTTGCGTTGGAAGAGGTGGAGGTCGATCCACCGGAAGCAATGGAGATCCGGATCAAGGTCGCCTGCTCTTCTCTTTGCCGCAGCGATATAACCCAGTGGGAATCTAAGGTTGGTTGGATTGTAAAGTTAAAATCTACTGTAGCTTTTTATCTAGATCGTTACTGATTCGTGTATCGCTATACCTGCTGAGATTAAGATATTCGTTCATTTCGGAAACATAAGTCAGGTCTTAGTTAGCAATCATTTTACCACCGAGCATTTTTTTTTTTTGGTGTGTGGTTTTGCCCGTCCTATGAACTGGAAGGGAGTGGATTTGGATATACGTCCACAGTTAATACTGTTGCGGGCTAGAATATATGCGGCGATAGAGTTATAATTCTACGTCTTAGCGTTGCACGGATATCCAGCTCACACACAGGGAACACAATATTTTTTACGTGGAAAACCCGGAAAGGGAAAAAACCACGGGGCCTAGCCCAGTTGAAAATGATTCCACTAAAATTTGAGGAAAGTACAATGGTCTGACTTGTCGTTGAAGACGACCAGATTACAAATATCAACTGAGAGTTTTGCAAAAGTCCAACGTCACTCCACTGTCAGATGGTGGTCTGACGACACTCCGATGTCAGGTGGTGGATCGGTAGTGGCACTTCAGTGTCAGGGGGTACTTCAGCTTTGGAAGGAACTTCGGCATGCCTTGGTGGTCTGTCTATGGTGCGACAGAACTACAGCAGTGGTGCGGCAGCACTCCGGCGTCCCTTGGTGGTCCGGCGGTGGTGCGGTAGCACTCCGGCGTCCCTTGGTGGTCCGCGCGGTGGTGCGGAAGCACTACGACGATGGTGCGGCAGTACTCCGGCGGTGGTGCGGCAGCACTCTGGCGTCCCTTGGTGGTCCGACGGTGGTGCGGCAGACCTACGACGGTGGTGCGACAGCACTTCGGCGGTGGTCAAGGAGGAGCTAGGCGGCTGGAGATTTCTTCCTTCTTCTCTCTTGGCTTCTTCCTTCCTTTCATGTGGAAATGAGATTCTATTTATAGAATTCTTGAGTGGCATGACTTGTAATTAAGTGGAAGATCAAGGGTAAATTTGGAGGGGTTCGAATGGACGACCGATCTTGATTCCTACGATCATGTACTGTTTAATGGATATTTGACTGTCATAATGATATCGGAATTTGATAATCTTGGGCTCGTTGGATTCGTCTGGTCGAGCCGCTCGATTCGATTATAAGCATGTCATGATTGAAGATTGTTTGGTAACCCAAATTGTGGTTTGATCCTTTCAAAAGTGTTTCGGGTCTTTGATTTGGACTCATTTCGGCTCGGATTGAGTCGATTTTGGTGTCGTTGGGTTTGTGTTTCTAAGACGCTCAGTTCGACTGTAAGTTTGCTGAAATCTGATTTCAGATGGTCTCCGATCTATTTTTTGAAGTTTCCAACTTGATTTTGCCTCGAGATTCGTGCTCGATCAAGACATATTTTTGGTGACGTATCAGTTGCCCCCCTATTTTTGGACGTCGAATCTTACAAAGTCCAAAAATACATGTATAATTTCAGAACTTACAATATCATAATCATATCTTTACAGGATAAAATTACATATTTGTATAAATATATACAAATATGATTACTAATTTAATTAACTAGTTGATTAATATAAAATCAATAACATCCATTTCACGTGAGAACAAAGTTATAGATTGCTCTTAAGCTTTGATAGCATATTTCTAAAAAAAAAATGATGTCATATATAATAAGCTATATATGACGTTGATAACATATTAATATATTAATTTATTAACTTTATTATATAACTTAAATAACAGTTAATGATATATTAAACATTATAATAAATGTTATATAAGTTAACGTACCGTACAACTTTATTATATAACTTAATTATATTAATATAGTTATAAATAGTTATAAACATTATAATAAAGTTAGCAGATATGATTAGTGTAGGTAATTTATATAATTTTATTAAAGTAACGTTATAAGGTTAACTCATATAATTAATATAGTTAACTTATACAACGTTATAATAACATTTATAAAATTATAAAGCCACTTTATATATAAATGTTGTATAACTTAAAATTAATGGCATAAATTATAACTATTGTATAAATTAAAATTAGTGGCTCTTCATCTCTCCCTCACACCACTATAAATACCCCCTTTGGGGTATGAAAATTTGCACCTCCCCCTCTCTTCTCTTCTTTCTCAAGCTGAGGCCTTCCCCTAGCTCTGTTCAGATGGGTATCCCCTGTTCAGCCCTAGGGACCCTCACTGAGTAAGAGGAAAGTGTGAGGATGGAAGTCAGGCAGAAGACCGGTATTACTTGAAAATCGAGCAGAAGGCCGACATCGGGCGGAAAACTGATGTCACCCATAAGTCGGGCGAAAGACCGGTGTCACTTAGAGGCTAGGAAGAAGGTCGACGTCACTAGGAGGTCGGGCAGAAGACCGACATCACTTGGAGGTCGGGTACAAGGCTGACGTCACTTGGAGGCCGGAAAAAAGGCCGACTTCACTAGGAGGTCGGGTAGAAGACCGGCGTCACTTGGAGGCCGGGCAGAAGGTCGACATCACTCAAAAGTCGGGTGCAAGACCGATGTCACATGAAGGCCGGGAAAAATGCCGACATCACTTGGAAGAAGATCAGCGTCACTTGGAGGTCGAGTAGAAGGCCGACGTCACTCCAAAGTTGGGTGCAAGACCAACGTCACATGGAGGCCGAGAAGAAGGTCGATGTCACTCTGAAGTCGGGTGCAAGACCGGCATCACATGGAGGCCGGGCAGAAGGTCGGCGTCACTTGGAGGGCAGGTAGAAGGCCAACGATACTCGGAAGTCGAGTGCAAGACCGACATCACATTGAGGTCGGGCAGAAGGCCGACATCACTTGGAGGCCAGGTGAAAGGCTGACATCACTTAGAGATCGGGCAAAAGACCGGCATCACTTGGAGGCCAGGTAGAAGGCTGACGTCACTTGGAGGTCGGGTAGATGAACGGTGTCACTTGGAGATCGGGCAGATGATCGACAACACTTGGAGGCCGGGTAGGAGGCCGATATCACTCCGAAGTTGGGTGCAAAACCGGCATCACATGGAGGCCGGGAAGAAGGACGATGTCACTTCGAAGTCGGGTGAGAGATCGGCATCACATGGAGGCCGGGTAGAATATCGACATCACTTGGAGGTCGGGTAAAAGGCCGACATCCCTTATAGGTCGGGTAGAAGACCGACGCTACTTGAAGGCTGGGTAGAAGACCGAGGTCACTCCAAAGTCAGGTGCAAGACCGGCATCACATTGAGGCGGGGCAGAAGGCTGACGTCACTTAGAGATCGGACAAAAGACCGACGTCACTTGGAGGCCGGGTAGAAGACCGACATCACTTGGATGTCGGGTAGAAGACCGACACTACTTGGAGGCTAGGTAGAAGGCCGTCATCACTCAGAAGTCAGGTGCAAGACCGACGTCACACGGAGCGGGGAAGAAGGCTGACGTCACTTAGAGATCAGACAAAATACCGGCGTCACTTGGAGGCCGGGTAGAAGGCCGGCATCGCTTGGATGTCGGGTAGAAGACCGGCGCTACTTGGTGGCCGGGTAGAAAGATGACCAAAGATATAGCAACGGGCAGTAGAACGTAGAATTTGTCAAAGATATATAACCCATATGAGATTGTATATCATAGCATTTACTCGATGACGATAACATGTATGGAAGAGGTCGAGAGAATCCACTAAGAATGTAAGACCTATTTGAGGTTGTATATCAGAGCCTTGCTCGATGACGTTAACCTATGTGGAAGAGGTCGAGAGAATCCACCAAGGATGTAAGACCTATCCGAGGTTGTATGTCAGAGCCATGCTCGATGACGTTAACCTGTGTGGAAGAGGTCGAGAGAATCCACCAAGGATGTAAGACCTATCCGAGGTTGTATGTCCGAGCCCTGCTCGATGACGTTAACCTGTGTGGAAGAGGTCGAGAGAATCCACCAATGATGTAAGACCTATCCGAGGTTGTATGTCAGAGTCATGCTCGATGACGTTAACCTGTGTGGAAGAGGTCGAGAGAATCCACCTAGGATGTAAGACCTATCCGAGGTTGTATGTCAAAGCCCTGCTCGATGACGTTAACCTGTGTGGAAGAGGTTGAGAGAATCCACAAAGGATTATTTTTTCCTTGATTGGAAGGGGGCGAATGCCAAGGAGGAGAAAGTCCAGCCAGAGACTGTAAGCAGCTTGCAATTTAATGGAAGCATCCTTGCATTTGTTAACAACTTTATGACAAATAGTTTCCAAAGATAATATCGTGGATGTCAGAAGATTTGGAGGAATTTTCTTTGCCATGTTTGTAGTCATGGTTGCCCCCCAGCTTACATCTGACTCAAGTGAAATTGATGCATAATTAGTTGATATCTGAGGGGCGATTAAGAATTGCATAATTTGCCCCCCAGTTAGGAATCTTTTCCCACAGACGGCGCCAAACTGTTGCGGGCTAGAATATATGCGGCGATAGAGTTATAATTTTATGTCTTAGCGTTGCACGGATATCCAACTCACACACAGGGAACACAATATTTTTTACGTGGAAAACCCGGAAAGGGAAAAAACCACGGGGCCTAGCCCAGTTGAAAATGATTCCACTAAATTTTGAGGAAAGTATAATGGTCTGACTTGTCGTTGAAGACGACCAGATTACAAATATCAACTGAGAGTTTTGCAAAAGTCCAACGTCACTCCACTGTCAGATGGTGGTCTGACGGCACTCCGATGTCAGGTGGTGGATCGGTAGTGGCACTTCAGTGTCAGGGGGTACTTCAGCTTTGGAAGGAACTTCGGCATGCCTTGGTGGTCTGTCTATGGTGCGGCAGAACTACAGCAGTGGTGCGGCAGCACTCCGACGTCCCTTGGTGGTTCGGCGGTGGTGCGGTAGCACTCCGGCGTCCCTTGGTGGTCCGCGCGGTGGTGCGGAAGCACTACGATGATGGTGCGGCAGTACTCCGGCGGTGGTGCGGCAGCACTCTGGCGTCCCTTGGTGGTCCGACGGTGGTGCGGCAGACCTACGACGGTGGTGCGACAGCACTTCGGCGGTGGTCAAGGAGGAGCTAGGCGGCTGGAGATTTCTTCCTTCTTCTCTCTTGGCTTCTTCCTTCCTTTCATGTGGAAATGAGATTCTATTTATAGAATTCTTGAGTGGCATGACTTGTAATTAAGTGGAAGATCAAGGGTAAATTTGGAGGAGTTCAAATGGACGGCCGATCTTGATTCCTACGATCATGTACTGTTTAATGGATATTTGACTGTCATAATGATATCAAAATTTGATAATCTTGGGCTCGTTGGATTCGTCTCGTCGAGCCGCTCGATTCGACTATAAGCATGTCATGATTGAAGATTGTTTGGTAACCCAAATTGTGGTTTGATCCTTCCAAAAGTGTTTCGGGTCTTTGATTTGGACTCATTTCGGCTCGGATTGAGTCGATTTTGGTGTCGTTGGGTTTGTGTTTCTAAGACGCTCAGTTCGACTGTAAGTTTGCTGAAATCTGATTTCAGATGGTCTCCGATCTATTTTTTGAAGTTTCCAACTTGATTTTGCCTCGAGATTCGTGCTCGATCAAGACATATTTTTGGTGATGTATCAAATACAAAGAGAAATAAAAGTATCAAAATTTACTACTGTTGACGAGCTTTGCTCTTAAAATGTAATTTAGTTATTATTCTTGAAACTCGCTTGGAAAACCCATTATGTTTTGCTTATTGCATTTAATATGAATAAAATAGTATTAAATTAATGTGATGATTGTTCTAATATTAATTCATTTGAACTTGTAATTTAAAAAGTAAAAGATTAATGTTTGTTACGGGAACATTTGCGGCGGTAGAAAGATAAAGAGTTTAATGTCTTACCTTTGTACGAATATGCAACACATAAATAGATAAAAGAGAGGGATTCAAGAGTCATAAGAGACCAATATTTTTTACGTGGAAATTTTTGAAAAGGGAAAAAATTATGAGGCCTATTCAATAAAAATGATTCTACTAGTGTTTCTTGTTGTTGATTAAAATGAGACTCTTCATCGGGGGAAGGCCTTCGTCCAATGTGACAAATATACATCATAACGGGCACATTACTTGGTTGGACTTGGAATAATCCAATGATATGAGAGTTGTTCTCAAGAGAGTGTTGGCTTGCTCGTTTTGTTGGTAAGACTGTAATTGGGCGACTTATGGAGATTGGAGAGACTTTAGTCGGTGGGAGACAGAGGTAGGAGGGATCGTAGTCTGCAGGTGACGCAGGTCCGAGGGACTGTAATCTACGGGTAAAGGTGGTCAGAGGGACTGTAATCGGCGGGCGATGGAGGTTGGAGGGACCTTAGTCGGCAAGCGACAGAGGTTCGAAGGATCGTAATCTGCAGACGACAGTGGTTGGAGGGACCATAGTCGGCGAGCGACGGTAGACGGAGGGACCATTGTCAGCGAGTGACGAAAGTCAGAGGGACTTTACTCGGTGGGTGACGATTGTTGGAGATACCGTTGTCGGCGGGCGATGGTGGTTGAAAGGGATCACAGTCAGTAGGCGACGGTGGTTAGAGGGATCATAGTTGGCAGACGACGGTGTTCAGAGGGACTATAGTCGTGACAACATGGCAGAGGTATGATAGTGATCGATTGGCGTGCGGTGGTCTGACAGTGATCAGCGGATGGGCGATGGTCCGACGACGGTCGTCGGCTGGAGGAGGTTTGGTGGTAGTAGGTGGCTTGGCGGAGGTTTGATGGCGGTCGGCTTACGGGCGGTCGAAGAGTCTATAGTCGGCGGGCGATGGCGGTTGAAGGGACCATAATCAGCGGTTGACGAAGGTCAGAGGGATCGTAGTTGGCGGGCGATGGAGGTCAGAGGGGTCGTAGTCAGGGGGAGGAGGCGGTGGTTAGAGGGACTGTAGTCGCAACAATTGGGCAGAGGTCTGATGATGATCGGCATATGGGTAATGATTCGACAGTTGGGCAGAGCTCGAATGATTGTAGGTGGCTTAGTGAAGGTCTGACGGCGATCAACAGATGGGCGTGTAAAGGTTGTTTCTCCCAGGATCATCCGGGACGATCATGGATTCGTCCAGGACGATCTGTACAGAATTGTGAAGAAATCTGTCTGTTCGTCTGTACGAACCTGGAAGAGTCGGGACGAACAGTCGGGACGAACCAAACCCGAGGGTTTCGTCCCGCGACGACGAAATTGTCATTTAATTTCGTCTGGACGATCTGTGTATATGGGAGATCATCCCGGGACGAACAGGGCATCGTCCGGGACGATCCTGTGTATTAAATATCTGAATAGTGCCGATTTTGAAGAGAGAGAAAGCCCATGAGAGAGAAAAACAAAGGAAAAAGAGGAAAAGTGGATTTTTGGGCGACTTCCGTCCGTCGCCGTAGTTGGGAAAGTTGACCGACTCGAGGTAAGACACATTCCGCCTTTCTAAATTTTCAGAAATGAGGATTTTGACGACTTTTCTGTTCCGAATTTTGTTTCCGTTAGCGAATTTCTGGTATTATTTTCTTCTGACAAAGGTTTTACTGCGTAACTTTTGGTATGTCTCTGAAATGATAATTGTGCACGTTTTGAGTATTTTCTGGGAGATTTTTACTGGATATTTTGAATTCTGCGGCGTTTTAATTGGATTGCAAATTATCAGGATGTTGAAAAATGTTTTGTCAGTACAATGAAAATCTTACAATGTTGTTGTGAATGTTCTGTGGTAATTTGGTAAATTTCTGAATCTGTGAATTTTGTGTAAATTCCGTATACTGCCGTTATGCCTACGAATTCTGATTTTTCTGAATTGATTCCTCGAATGAATTGAAGTGTTTGTGTGCTATCAAAAGGGAGTTATAAGAGGTTAGGTTCCTTTGAGATTCTGTAAGTGTCAGGGAAATTTGATATGAGCTCTGAAATCTTAAAATAAGTTCTGTTTCGGAATTCCGCGAATATCTGTTATGTTCTGGTGCTATAAGCACAAAGGAAGATATAAGGAGATTCTGTAAGTGTCAGGGAAGGGAGACATAAGGGGCCAGAATCCGTCGAGATTCTGTAAGTGTCATGGAAGGAATACATAAGGGGTTAGAATCCGTAGAGATTCTGTAAGAGTCTGGGAATCTGAAATTTGTTATGTGACTTATCTGATCTGTTTTATGAATTATCCGATATACATTTCTAATTTATGTATGATTCTGGTTGAATCTGATATGAACTATCTGATATGAATTATCTGATATGAATGTGATTTTATCTGAATTCTGATTTCGGTACGATTCTGGTTATTCCGTACGATTTTGTCTGCTCTGTGACTTGAAAGCTTTATGATATCTGTTCTGAACTCCGATTCGACATGACTTCAGTTTTCTGTATTAGTTGTTTGATTTATGATTGATCAAGTATCTGTTCTATGATTTTCGTACTGCTATTTCTGATGTGAATTTCTGATGATTTGGATTGGTGAGTGATGTCTTGCTGAGCTGTTAGCTCATCCTTATTTTCTACATGATTTTCAAGTTCTGGGAAAGGGAATGAGGTCTTGGACTAGACGTTCTGAGTCTGATCTGTGATTAGGTATTTTATACTTTTGATGTTTGTACAGTCATGGCTTATCTGTTATGTTCTTTCTGTCTGTAAGCCATGTACTGTATCTGTATATGATTATTTTGATGAAAGAAAAGATATATGAACTGTTCTCTATTTGGATGTTTATAGTAGCTCTGTGTTTTTCTGTCTATTTAACATTTGGAAGAAGTCTGAAGCAAATTCCAAAACTAGATCATGGATTTTCAAAAGTTCCGTCGCGACCCGATGCGAGCGGGATCCATCCCGGTCGGGTTGGGTCGTGACAGGGCGGTGGTCCGATGACAGTCGTTTGGCGACAGTCAGCAAACGGGTGGTGGTCTGCCTACGATCAGCATACGGGCGGTGGTTCGGAAAATGCTGGCGAATGGCTGGTGGTCGATAAAAGTTCGTTGTCGGTGGTGCTTAGGTAGAACTTTAGGATCTTTGAAGCCTCAAAGCTCTCTCCAATATCTAACCAAAGGTTCAAGCCCTTCTTTCATGTGTGAATCTATTTATAGATTTTGAGAGTGATATGCCGGTAAATTTGGAGAAGGGTCAAGGTTAATTCATGTGGGCTCCAAAAATTCCATGTACGCTTCGGCCTCTCCGCGCCCAATCTCTCTCTTTTTCTTTGTTTGTGTATGTGACGGTAGAGAGTTAACAAGTTTAGGTTCCGGGTGAATTTTTAGAAGGCAGATTAGGTTTTAGATGAGACACTGCCCAGATTTCACCCTCATTTTGTGAGTACTTTATGATCCGAGTTTTGATTTCCTATAAGCGCAAGCCCCTATAATTAATTACCCCTCCCGATAACGAGAGAGAACTTTCGATTAAGGTTGGTCGTTAAAGATATTACATAGGTTGTAAATCAAATGTATAATAACAACAATTTTAGGGTTTGAAATTTGGATATGAACTTTGTAGTTTGAAACATAAATTTTATCGTCATAAACTTAAATTTTGCGTTGAGAGGAATGAAGATGAGCCCTATCAAGATCTTATGGTTCCGTCATCCCGGGCTGTCATAATCCCTAACCTACTTAGTCATAGGAGGTAGTCGACCCAACATGACAAAAGGTATCTTTTTGGTAGTCATGTGTTACTTCGTCCAAGAATACCTTGTAGACTTGGGTTGATATTTGCGTAAGGGGATATATTTGAATCCATCTTAGTTGACAGAGGGCTTTATGCCCATCGAATATACCTTATGATCCATTACTCAAGGGTTTGAAGCCTTTAGTGAACATACGAGATTTGGTCGTGATCGAAATATAATGGTGTCATTTTGTGGCAAAACCATCTGATCAGAGGGCACGTTTCACGTCCCTGCTGACAAGAGACTATTTGAGGATGAATCATAGCGATACACGGGCTACACCCGACACACATTCGCTCTTTGTGAGCTGATGTTAATTTCAAATTTATCACCACCGACAAACGGTTGCAGGAGGTGGATGAGTTTTAGTTTTAGGTTTTTTATGTGATAGATTTTACTTCAAGAATTTGGGCTTTTGTTCGATTTGAGTTTTGACTCCTCCGGTTGAGATTTTCTGTCAACATGGGCATCATCGGGGTGACGTCAATGTCACTTGTATGTTCTTAGGATTTTGGGAGGCATTTTGTACTTTAAGTCATGTCAACTCCAGTCCTTTTATGGAGGAGGAAGATATTTGAATATTTGACCTACGCAACATTCCCAGATCGTTAGATTTAGGAATCATATGCGACGATCGGAGCACATACGGGTTTTGTCTAGTTTGAAAATATAATGAGCATTTGACCCTGCGCAACATTCTCAGACATTTGTCTTTATAACTTTAACACGTTTGTCAGAGCACATACATGGTATGATGCACTTCAGTTTGGTGGGACCATATTTAATACATAAAGGGAGGATTTTAAATTTTTTAAATATGATCTATTGTGCCAGTCATTTCATTTAGAAATGCCCAAGATTTCATTTAAGGGTCTACGAACGCCTTGTGTCCTCTTGTAAAAGTTTGTTACGGATTTGGTGGCATTTAACATCTTATCCTTCGAATCTTGAGCCTTTATATTCATGCTCATGCTATCATATGATCTTATCATTGTGATGAAAATAATATAATAAAACTTATATTTATTTTTCTTCATGAGGAAGCACATTTCTTTCCATGCATCTATGTTTCTAGTTCACCCATATGTATCGATTACATCGTTAAGAAGCATCAAGAACGACTATAGTTTAGTGTTTTTTTCTACAAGCTCTTATTTGACGTATCCACTAACAAGTGTACACTAAGTAATGGAGCTTGATTCGGCGTATCATTAATGTTCTATAACATCAACAATATCATGATGGCTTGCACTTTTTAATATTATGATCAAATTGCCTTGGAAGTTAGTTCACATTTGTAGGAAGTTGGGTCAATATAATATAATCATCTATTAATTGATCTTGACATTCCACAAGCAACATAAGTAAGATGCCTTAGTAATTTAGAACATAGTGAAAATCTTCCATCAAACGAATATTTATTTTATAGATGTGGGCTCATTTACTAGCCTTAGTTATAAATCTCATAATTAAAGTTGGCACTGCAAATTATGTATAGAGAAAGTTGCTAGCATCAAAACTTCCTCCATGGACTTCCAGAAAATTTTCGTTTGATATTCCGGCGTCAGTTGGCGGTCGGGCAGAAGTTCGGCGTCGGGTGGAAATTCGGTGACGGGCGGAGTTCTGGCGTCGTGTAGATGTCTGATGAAAGTCTGGCGACAGGATTAAGTTCGGCGACAGGCGAAAGTCCGACATTGGGTAGTAATCCGGCGACGAACGAAAGCTTGGCGTCGAGTAGAAGTCTAACGAAAGTCCGGCAACGGGCATAAGTCCGACGACATGCGGAAGTCCAGCGTTGGATAGATATCTAACCACGGGCGCAAGTCCGACGTCGGGTAGAAATCTGGTGAATGGCAGAAGTCTGTCGGTTGGTGGTCGGGAGCTGGTTGAAGAGTCTGGTGGCAAGAGAACTCTTGTTTCTCTTCCTTCTCTTCTTCCTTGGGCTCCTTCTTCCTCCCCTCAATGAATAATGAAGGGTCTATTTATAGTTTCCTGAGAGTGACATGACCAGTAAATAGTAGGAAGATCATGGTAAATTTGGAGTGGTTTGAATGGACGGCCGATATTGAATCCCTTGATTGTGAACCTTTTATTGCCATTTGAATGCCTTAATGATATCAGAATTTAACGATCTTGGGCTTGTTGGATTCGTCTCGTCGAGCCGCTTGATTCAACTATAAGCAAGCCACGTTTGGAAACCATTTGATAATCCAAATTATGGTTTGAACTTTCCAAACATGCTTCGGATCTTTGATTTGGACTCATTTGGGCTTGGATTAATTCGAATTTGGTGTCGTTGGGTTCATATTTCCAAGCCGTTCAATTCGACTGCAAGTTTGTTGAAATCGGAGTTCATAAGGTCTCCGATTTAATTTTTGAAGTTTCCAACTTGATTTTTCCTTGAAATTCGTGTTTGATTAAGATAATTTTTGAGGATATATCAAGTAACATTTTGTTTTGATTGATTGTTAGTAATTAAAATAAAACAAACTATTAAGAGTTTACTCAGACAAATTTAAGGTTCTAATTATTGATTTGAGAATAATTTATTGAATTAATTGTTAATTATTTAATAATGATTCAATGAGTTTAAGTGATTACTAATTAATTTATAATTAAGGCCATTTTAATTTAAGGGTTTCATTGTTAGATTAATCACGAGCTGATTAAATAATTTGACTACTTAGATGTTAATTAGTTGATAGAGATTCCACGCTAGTAACTAATTAAACTTAGTGGTTAATATTTTTGCCAACCAATTACTGACTAGGTATTAACTTAAATTTATGATGATTTTACTAAGCTATTTTGTGTTTATTTGTATTATTTTTAATTACTAAATTAATTAATCAATTAGTTTAGGTGATTAGTAGTTAATTTATAATTAGGTTTCTGATAGGAAATACTTGAGTTCGCAAGTAATCCTAAGGTAATACTTGAGTTCGCAAGCAACCATAACCTAAATTGGAGAGTAAACAACAACAAAACTGATGTTTACAACAGTTTAACAGCCCCAAACAGTGAAAAACAACAAGAAATTGAATATGAATATGAAGAAAATCAAGTCAACCACTTGTATTTCACTAGTAGATGGAAGGAAACAATAACCATACAAGATTCTTCAAATCATGAGGAGGAGAACTCTCCAAAATCTCTAGCCAAGAAGACTAGAGCCCAAGCCTCCAAGAAGATCCAAAAAATCAGCCCAAATTCAAGATGAAAACCTAAATCCCCACCTTTCTCCCTTCCATTCAAATTTCCCCCCTTCCATTCAAATTTTCTCTCCAACACTTGAATTAAACCCCGTCATGGGCCCCAAGGCTTTCCCCCCTCCAACACTTGAATTAAACCACATGTGGGGCCTGCCTGGAGTAAGTAAGGAGCCTAACATTATTCCCCTCCCAAAGACTCACCTTGTCCTCAAGGTTAAATGAAGGGAATTGATCTTTCATTATTTCAAATGGCTCCCTCGTAGGTCGTAGCATCAAATTCGGGGAGGCGTCTCCATTTAATCAGCACTTCTTTGTTGTCCCCTTTATCTGATCTTACTCTTGTAAGTTCCAGTGGTTCAAAGACTACTTTCAAATCCTCAGTCAGTGTAGAAGGTAATTCTGCACTAACTGCTTGCTCCCCTAGAGCTCTCCTCAACTGAGACATGAAAAACTGGGTGTATGGTGGCTGATGGTGGTAACTTCAATCGGTACGCCACTGCCCAAATCCTATCCAAAACCTCATAGGGGCCGAAGTATTGCGGTGCCAATTTCTTGTGCCTCCTCGCCACTGTTCTCTGCCTGTAAGGGCGTAGTTTTAGGAACACCTTCTCTCCCACTTCAAACTGCATGTCCCTCCTATGTGAGTCCGCCTATTTTTTCATGATTTTTAAGCACCTTGTCCCTTTCCTCTAAGTACTGCTCTACTGAAAAAATTGGTGTGCTTTCCCTCCCATAGTGCACTAGGTGTGGGGGATCCCTTCCATACATCACTTTGAAAGGAGTCATCTGAGAAGCAGAATAGTATGATGTATTGTACCAATACTCGGTCCACGGTAACCACTTCGCCTAGATTCATGGTATTTCAGAAGCAAAACACCTCAAATAGGTCTCCAAACTTTGATTTACCACCTCCGTTTGTCTGTTGGTCTGAGGATGGTATGCGGTAATCCTTTTAAGAGTTGTGCCCTGCAACTTGAACAACTCCCTCCAAAACTGGCTGAGGAACACTTTGTCACGATCAGTCACAATGGATTCCATTCAGTCTAACCATCTCCCTGATAAATGATGTTGCTACTGATACCGCGGTGTAGGGATGTCGTAAGAGGATGAAATGTGCATACTTACTAAGTCTGTCAACCACCACCATGATGATAGTGAATCCTTCTAATCATGGTAGGCCATCAATGAAATCCATAGACACTTTGTCCCATACTCGGTTTGGAAGTGCCAAGGGTTGTAATAATCCTCCTGGAGCCATGGCTATGCATTTGTTTCTCTAGCACACTTTACACCTTGCCACCATCTCCTCAACATCTTTATGCATTCCCTTCTAGTAAAGCTCAGATGCTAGCCTTCTATAGGTTTTCTGCACTCCCGAGTGACCTCCAACCGCACTGCTGTGGAACTCCTGTAATAAGTGGGGAAGGTTCGTGGCATTACAAACTTCTCCTGATACAACAGTCTCTCCCCCTCCATATAGTAACTAGGGTGGCAACCCTTGTCTTTCGTCAGATCCTCCTTGATCTTTTGTAACTCTTCATTCAACATGCTTTCTTCCTTGATGGCCCTCCAATCGACCATCAAAGGTATAGACACAGCCAACTTCTGGAGCTCCCCAACACACCGGGATAAGGCATCGGCCGCTTTGTTCTCCAACCCCGGCTTGTACTAGATCTCAAAATCATAGCCTAATAGTTTGGAAAACCATCTTTGGTGCTCCTCGGTCACCATCAGTTGCTCCAACAGGTAATTCAAGCTCCTCTAATCCGTTCAGACGATGAAATGTCTACCCAAAAGATAAGGACGCCACTTCTGAATAGCCAAGACAATGGCCATTAACTCCCTCTCATAAACTGACTTCAATCTCCCCCTTGTAGATAACACTTGACTGAAGTACGCTATAGGTCTGTGGTTCTGTATCAACACTGCCCCCAACTCATATCCTGATGCATCTGTCCCAACTACAAAGACCTGGCTGAAGTCCGACAGAGCTAGAACTGGAACAATAGTCATGGCTTTCTTCAATCTCTCAAAAGCCTGAGTCGCAGTCTCTCCCTAAGAAAAGTTGTCCTTCTTTAGCTACTCGGTCAAAGGCCATGCAATTGTGCCGTACCCCTTCACAAACCTCCTGTAGTAACCAATCAATCCTAGGAAGCCTCTCAACTCCCTTATGTTCCTAGGTAGAGGCTATTTCTGTATTGCCTCAATTTTGGTTTTGGTCGGTCGCCACTCCTTGGGGACACCACATGTCCTAGGTACTCCACACTCAACTGGGCAAAGCTGCATTTCTTCAGGTGGGCTCTCAACTGATGCTCCTGAAGTATTCCCAAAACCACCTTCAGGTGTCCAAGATGCTCCTCCACTGTCTTGTTGTACACCATAATGTCATCAAAGAATATCAGTATTAACTTTCTGAGGTATTGCTTGAATACCCTGTTCATCAAAGACTGAAAAGTAGCAGGGGTGTTAGTGAGGCCAAATGGCATTACTAGAAACTCATAATGCTCTTCATGTGTCCTAAATGCTGTCTCCCTCATTTTGATCTGATGGTACCCGGATTTCAAGTCTAACTTGGAAAACATCACCACTCCATATAAGTCATCCAAGAGCTTATCAATCACCGGAATAGGGAATTTATCTGACACTGTCCCCTTATTCAACGCTCTGTAGTCCACACAGAATTGCCAACTCCTATCCTTCTTTTTGACCATGTGGACGGGACTAGAGAAAGGACTCACACTCGGTCTGATGATCCCTGCCTCCAGCATCTCCCAGATCATCCTTTCAATTTCATCTTTCTGTATATGAGGGTAACGGTAGGGGTTTGACACTAATTGGCGTCTCTCCTTCCTCCAAAGTAATGGCATGCTCTAACTCCCTAGGTGGTGGTAGACTTTGAGGAGGTTGGAAAACCTCGCTGAATTGTTGTATGAACGGCTGTACTAAAGAGAGAATGTTTCCCTCTTCTTCCAGTCTGACCCCCTCCAGGCGATGCAACTCTACCAAGTATCCTCCTCCCACTTCCTCTATGGTTCTTATCAAAGACTTGAGAGATACCCCAGTCTTAGTTAGCCCCACATCACCTTGAATAACCATCTTCTTTCCCTTATCCATCAGCTCCATCCTCAATGTCCCCAATTCACCTTGGTATCTCTCAAGGACTGTAGCTATTTCATCCCCAGGATGACATCAGTGCTTTTAAGTTCCAAGGGAAGAAAGTCCTCCCTCACCTTGATCCCCTGAATCATCGGCACCACTCCCTTACAAACTCCTCTACCCATCTCTACCTTTCATGTGCCCATCATCACCCCATAGCCTCATGTATTGACTAATTCCATCCCAAGTCAATCAACAATCTGGATGGTAATGAAATTGTGGGTTGCCCCACTATCTATCAATACCACTACCTCTCTATTTGCTATCTCTCCCTTCACTTTCATAGTGTGACTGGGTGTGAATTTCACTACAGAGTTCAGGGATACTTCTGCCAAATCAAGATGCAACTTTTCCTCCAATTCTAGCCCGCTCCCACCTCCCTCTTCAGCTTCCTCGTCATCACAGACGGTGAGAACTTGAAGAGTTCGATCATTGCACCTATGCCTCGGCATGTACTTCTCATCACACCTGAAACACAACCCCTTGGCCCGCTTCTCTTGTATTCCTTCTCAATCAGTTTCTTGAAATTCCCCCCTCCTCCGAATCTCTCCTTCGGCACCTCCTTCATGCTCCTTTGTGCTGGTCCCCTGGGAGGTAAAAAGGTGGTGGTCATCCAGCATGACCCCCCCTAAGTTGCTTCCCCTAGCCACTCTCTCCATCCTCCTCTGTTCTTCCACCAACTGTGCCAACTCCATGGCTTTCCCCAGGTTCCTTGGCTCCAAGACTCTGACTATTGCTCATATCTCCGGTTTGAGCTCTTTCATAAAATTTCTCTCCAGTGTCGTCTCTGAGATATGATCCAGTCTGCTGGCCAAATACTCAAATCTGTCGCGGTAGTCGGCTACGGTCCACTCCCGAGTCAAGACAAAGAATTGCTCATAGAAGTCTCATCCCCTCTCGATTCGGAAACGTTCTAGTAAACATTCATTGAACTCCCTCCAATTTCGGATGGGCTCACTCCTTTCACGCCATTGATACCATGCAAGTACCTTTCCTTCCAAACATAATCTTACTGCCATCAGCTTTTCCTCCTCCGTCAACCCATTGACGGCTAAGTATCGTTTCACTTTGTAGATCCAGCCATGGCCGTCCTCGCCCTCAAAGACGGTCATCTTCAGTTTTCTCACCCTTGGATCACCACCGTTCCCTCGAAATCCTCCATAACCTCCCATTCCCCGAGAGGGTGGTGCTCCCCAATTTTCAAGTTCCTCTCTCCTCCGATTATGCCCAAACCCTTCATCGTACTCCCCTCTCCGTCCTCCAAAATCAGCACCCCGACGGTAAACTTCTTCCCTTCTTCCAACACAATCGGCGCCCCTCCTTTCATATCCCATGCTCATCTCCTCCCTAGACAGCGGTTCAAGCGGAGGCATGCCATCCTCTCCCTCAAGAACCTCCACTTCTAGATATTCTCTCCCCCCGAATGGGTTCGGAATACCTCCCCTTCCCTGGACGCTAGTGGTCTCCTTCAATTCCGATGTTGCCGGTTTTTGTTTGTCTTCAAGCATCTTCTTCATCAAATCTTCCAAGGTGGCGAACCTTCCATCTATCTTTTCATGAATGGCCACAAATTGACTTTGAAAATCTGAAATTTTCTCCTAAAAATCTGTCTTCAATTGACCTATTTTTCCCTCAAAGACTCCAACTTTTCGTCCGACCATAATTCCTCCGATGCGGCACCAAAGAGATTCCTTTGTGTGAACAAAAAAAGCTGCTGAAATTACAGATTTTCAGCCTCCGATGGTGCCAAGACAGCGCTCTAATACCAATTTGATAGGAAATACTTGAGTTCGCAAGTAACCCTAAGGTAATACTTGAGTTCGCAAGCAACCCTATCCCAAATTGGAGAGAAAACAGCAATAAAACTGCTGTTTACAGCAGTTTAACAGCCCCAAACGGTGAAAAACAGCAAGAAATTGAATAGGAATCTAAAGAAAATCAAGCCAACCACTTGTATTCCATTAGAGATGAAAGAAAACAATAACCATACAAGATTCTTCAATTCAAGAGGAAGAGAACTCTCCAAAATCTCTAGCCAAGAAGACTAGAGGCCAAGCCTCCAAGAAGATCCCAAAACCAGCCCAAATTCAAGATGAAAACCTAAATCCCCACCTTTCCCCTTCTTTAAAACCAATCCCCATACAAAATCCCTAAATATCCCTTCTATTAAAATTCCCCCCCCCCCCCCCCCCCCCCCCCCCCCCAATTCAAATTTTCTCTTCAATGCTTGAATTAAACCTCATCTTGGGCCCCAAGGCTTTCCCCCCTCCAACACTTGAATTAAACCCCATGCGGGGCCCGCTTGGAGTAAGTAAGGAGCATAATAGTTTCCAATTTAATTTAAGGTTTTAATTGTTAGATTAATCACGAGATAATTAAATAATTTGACTACTTAGATATTAATAATTTAATAGATATTTGGTACAGTTCACTAATTAAAATCAGTGGTTAATATTTTAATTTGCCTAACCAATTAGTGACTAGATATTAACTTAAATTTATGAGGATTTTACTAAGCTATTTAGTGTTTATTTGTGCAGATTAGGGATTTAATAGACTTATTAGGTTTAAATTAGTGAATTTATGGTTAACTTCTTGAATATTTAGTAATAAATTAATGACTATGCTGCTCATTTGAGCTAATTACGTACTAATAAATGTTTTAGTTTTGATAAAATAGTGTTTAGCAGGGATTATTAGGGGTTTATTAGACTGTTTCAAGTTTGGCATAGATTAATTCGTGCTTACAGTGCTCTCTTTGTGCTTTATCACTCTCTTCTCTTCCTCTCTCTTTCATTATCAATTCCTTAATCCTTTAATACTAGAAAAAAATGGATTATGGGATTAAGGAATGAGAGGATTTTTAATCCCTTAATCCATAGATTATTTGATTTTCTTTATCTAATCAATTATAAACTGTTTGATAGGATTAAAGGATTAAGGGTGCTTTAATCCTACTTACATCCAAACAGACCCTAAACTTATGCTTGCCAGCAACTTTTCTATTTAAACAGCTTTTCTTTCTACAGGCACAACCTTCTTTGTTTCCCCGGATATTCGGACATGAAGCTTCTGGGTTTTGCTCTTCAGCTCTTTTTTCCATTGGGGATCTTGTACATGTTGTATGCTAGTAGCAAGTAACTGAATTGCCTACATTGTGATTTTCCAGGGTTGTAGAGAGCGTGGGAGAAGGTGTGACCGAATTTGAGGTAGGAAATCATGTGCTTACAGTGTTCATTGGAGAATGCCAAAGCTGCAAGCACTGTTTTTCTGGAAGAAGCAATATATGTCAGAAGCTTGGTCTGGAACGTAAAGGGGTCATGCATACTAATAAAAAAACCCGCTTTTCTATAAAGGGCAGACCTATATACCATTATTGTGCTGTGTCAAGTTTTAGTGAGTATGCTGTAGTTCACTCTGGTTGTGCTGTTAAAATCAGCAAGGATGCACCAATGGATAGGATATGCCTCCTCAGCTGTGGAGTAGCTACTGGTAAAGTTTTTTTTATGCTTACAATTGGACATTAGTAACATTTTTTTTTTCGTATGCTACCCATTATTATAAACAATAACAAAAGAATTTTTGTGCAGTGCATATAAGATTGTAACACAGCTTTTTAGATAAATCTATTGCAAAAAAATTTGGTATCATTAGGAGACGCGTTATGTAATTAGCAAGGCTTTTTAAAACCGGGCCGGTCAATGAACCGGAAGAAGGAGGGGTTAGTGGTTTAATGGTTCGACTGGGGTCGAACCGGGGTCGAACCGGATGATGTAATAAATAAGAAAATTAATATAGTAATATGATGATCTAACCTTAAACTTAAACACAAATTCATCCTATCATACAAATCAAATATCTAAATTAAAAATAAGTTGGAGGTTATTTTATAAATAATATAATTCATATTTAAAATAAGATTAGTTCACATATATATGTTTTTAAATTTAATATAAATAATTTCTAATTTATTTTATATGTTTAGATATACTTTATACTTATGAAAAGTATACAAAATTTCCATTATAAAATTATATCTATATTTTTCTTGTTATATTATTTAATATTAAAATAAAGATAAAAATTTTAAAAAATATATATTAGATAATTAAATAAAATGAAAACAATAATACATAAATATTAAATATTATTAAATTTTAATTATATATATATATATATATATATATATATATATATATATATATATATATATATGTAATTATATTTATAGTGTATGTATAGTGAACTTGAGAAGTGAGAACTTTTCTTTAGGTTTTAGTCTCACATCACCTAGACAATATATGTTAGCATTGTTTTTGTCTATATAAGCTTTTTGGCTCCTTTAGGAAAAGGCACATGATATGATGGGCCATGTGTCATGTCATAAAGCATTCTTTATTTTGTTTAATTAAAATATATAAATTTTAAATTTATTTGTTAAGTCAAATATTTAATAATAAATTTATTAAATATTTTATTTAATAAAATATTAGCCAAACCGATTTTTGAAAACCGGCGCTGGTTCGCCGGTTAACCGGTTGAACCACCGGTTCAAGCCGGTTCAATCCGGTTTGTGGCTAAAGCGATTTTTACAAAATTTCGGACCGGCCGGCGGACCGGTTCATGGTTCAACCGGTTGAACCGGCCGGTCCGGTCCAGTTTTTAAAGCATTGGTAATTAGTAACAAACACATTCATATTTTGAGTTGATGTATCATAAAATCTCTTCTGGTTTCTGTTATTTTCAAAGTTTTAGATCATTGATCATTAAATGTCTTCCTAATTGAGATTTTTGATTAATTATGATTCATTTAGGATATGAAATATGTGTAAGAAGTGAACATTTAAGGTAATTTCATTGCACCGGTTGTTGAAGTTCTCCTTTCTGTCGGCTGTTAGAAGTTGTCTGTTGTGCAAAAAATGCAATCATGCCAAAGCCCTTTTCATCATTTTGAAGAAAGCTTTCTGGAAATTGAGAAGGTAGAGAACTTTCTTTGAATATATATATATATATATATATATATATATATATATATTCATGTCACTCATCAAAATTAGAAAAATTAACAACCAACTAAAAAGGTGAACTCTGTCATTAATTGGGATAATTCCCATATTTTCATATGTGGTATTATCCCCACATTTTCCCCGTTACCTCTCAAGATGGTGGTGAATGAATATTTAGCATTCTCAGCTTATTAACTAGTTTTTAAAGCCTGATTTTTGAAGCCCTTTTGTTAGAATATATATCAATTATTGGTTTGTTGGAGCATAAGTGATACTAATAACCCCTTCTTCATCCTTTTCTTTAATGAAGTGTCTGTTAGCATACACTATAATGCATTCCACTACCCTGATGCCCAACGGCTCTCTGACGAGTCACGTGGGTGGTTACGCGTGACTCAGCCTACAGATTACTTTATATATGTAATTCATAACAGAGAAATGAATTAATGAGCAAGCTACAAAAACAATGTTCTCATCTTCTTCCTTAACATTCTCTGCTTAGCTCATCCGTTTTTTGCAGGTTCTCTTCTATTCTCTACAGGTTTTCTCATGGTATCAGAGCAGTGAAAGGCTTCACAGCCATCACCCAAAATGTTCAAACCGGAAGCCTCAAGCCCCCAGCCGACGTCTTAGCCAAGCTCATCCCTCTCCGCATCCATGGCGGAGTTCACTATTCCATCCCCTCTGAAATTCTTGATGTCCAACATCAAGCAGATCGTTACAATTCAACTCAACAATGAAAACTACGCCATCTGGAGAACCCAAGTGCTCCAGCTCTTCACGGCAAATGGATTCGAGGGCTACATTATCGGAACCTGAAACCAGCTGAATCGAGTACAGACTTCAAACTATGGAAGCTTGTCGATCAGAATCTGATTTCTGCTCTGTATTCGACGGTATCACCTTTTGTGCTCCCTTACATACTTAATGAACGATCTGCTCACGAAATCTGGACGACTCTTGAAAATAAGTTGCAGCCGACTAATCGGTCAAGGGTAATCCAGCTCAAAAACACGCTTCACAACATCACCATGGGTGACTGCTCGATGCAACAGTACCTGGCCAAAATTAAAACCGTGGTCGATAATATCGCCGCAGCGGGCTCTCGAGTGGATTCAGAGGATGTTCTTCACTACATACTCAACGGATTACCCGCGTCTTACAACTCTTTTTGCACCTCCATTCGGACATGCCAGACTAGCATCAGTCTTGAAGTGCTGTACTCACTGTTATGCAGTGAGGAGATCAACATCCAGAACCAACTTCTCAAAGAATCTAATGTGTCAAAGGACAATGCTGCGTTCTATGCAACCACTCGACCAAATCAAAGCAGAGGAAACTCTTCTAACCGTCCAGGTCGGGGTCGAGGCACGTCTAGCAGAACCATGAACTATGTAAATCCGACAATCGCCGGATCACCTCGCCTAACCAACCAACCTCGACCCATCTGCTAGATATGTAATAAAATCGGGCACATTGCAGCACAGTGTTGGCACAGGTCCAACTTAAGCTATGTTCCGGCTCCTCCTCGAGCCATGCTAACTCAGACATTCCCTGCTACACCTACTGAATGGGTGTTGGATACTGGAGCTACGTCTCATCTCACGTCCGACGTGAGCACTCTCCAACAGCCGCTTCCTTTTCAAGGTCAGGACTCAATTTCCATTGCCAATGGCAGTACGCTCCCCATTCAGCACTCCGACGACGGTATATTACCTCTTCCTCAATCAAACCGTAAGTTCCTCCTCCATAATCTTCTCCACGTCCCAGCTCTATCCCACAATCTACTTTCCATCCACAAATTAACCTCCGATAACAACTGTTCCATAACTTTCGATTCCTCCGGTTTTACTATCTTTGATCTACAGGACAAGCAGACTCTGCTTCATGGTAGATGCAAAGATGGTCTCTACTCGCTTTCAACACTCCGCCCTCCAACTCATTCCCAAGCTCTTCAAGCCACCTCGTCGTCCGTCCCTGCTTGGCACGAGCGACTCGGCCACCCGCATTACCAGATCTTACAGGCTTTAGCTAAATTAGATACTCCTATCCGTTGTTCCTCTACTCAATTACAATGCAAGTTTTGTAACATGGCCAAGAGCCATAAACTATCATTTACTAATAGAATGCAATCGGCCTCTGCTTCATTTTACTTGTTCACATTGATGTATGGGGTCCTGCCCCTGTTTCATCGCTCAATAACAACCGCTATTATGTAATTTTCATTGATGATCACAGCCGTTTCTGCTGGCTTTACTTAATGAATTCAAAATCTGAAACATTAAGTAAACTACAACACTTTGTAACTCTAGTCCAAAATCAATTTCAAACCACCATTAAAACGTTAAGATCAGACGACGACGGGGAATATACAAGCAACCAGTTCAAATCCTACATCTCTTCTAAAGGAATTCATCACTAGTTTTGCTGTCCTCATACCCCTGAGCAAAATGGCCTCGCCGAGAGGAAGCATCGTCACCTCCTTGACATAATACGCACACTCCTAACTGCTCATCTCCCCCCATCCTTTTGGGCTGACGCACTCTTAACAACCAATTATCTAGTTAACCGTATCCCATCCAAAGCCCTCAACCTCCAAATCTCATTCCAAAAACTTTTCAATTATCTTCCTTCTTACTCTCACTTACGTATCTTCGACTGTCAATGCTTCCCTCACCTCCGCTACCAAGCACCCACTAAACTCTCCCCTCGCTCCATTGAATGCACATTCATCGGCTACTCCCCTCACCACAAAGGATATAGATGCTATGATCCCCTCACCAACAAAACTTACATCTCCCGCCATGTCATTTTTAACGAACACTACTTTCCCTATCACTCTTCTCCCTCGGCTCCACTTTCCACTAATCCAGAACCATACATATCTCCTCTCACCCTCCTACCTACCTCAACAATTCCCACCACTACACCTCAAACTATATCTTCCTCCCATTCACCACCCTCCCACATCACTCCTGTGATGTCCCAGGCATCTATAGTGAAAGGATTCGTCGACAGTCTTGATCAACCATCACTTCCTGCTCCCTTGCCCTGACCTGAAATTATTAACCACATATAATGAGCTTCAAAAAGTCCAGCAGGTCACCAAATACCTACAACTGAAATCAAAGCACAGTACGAAAACAATATGCATGTCAATCAGTCATATCATAACAGTCACTTACACATGATCATTGAGTCAATACGTAAGCAGTAATCAGTACAATAACAGAAATCAATACAGGAACGTGTCAAGCTATCACTATCAGTGGAAGAATCAATAAACGGTATAAAAGTTCGTAAAGCCCAATGAATCAATACGTGCGTCAAATCTCTACAGTAGTAGTTGTATCAATAACATCAGTCAATTCAGTACAGTAGACAAATCTTCATATCTAAAATTTCAGTTAAATCGTTAAAGAAATCTTCGTATCGGTAATATCAATCAAATTAATCAATAAATCATCGTATAAAAAGAATTCGTCAGTTCAATAATATCAAATCAATACTATCGTTCATGACTGCTAAAAATCAAATCAATTGGAATCAATCAATGCCGTAGAATCATATCAAGACGTACACTTGTAATTCTATTCAATATCCAATAGCACGTGCTCAGTGAATCACATGGAATCCAGTAATCTATATCACATGTTCAGTGAATCATATGTCACTTACACAGTATATCACGTGCATAATGTAAATAAAGTGAATCAGTAGTATCAGTGCCTATATCAGTATCAGTACAATCCAGTGACATGAGCAGTAATGGTATAACAGTGAAATCATGCATTAACAGTAAATCCGTACAGTAACTAAATCCGTACAATAGCAGTAACGATAAATCTGTCAGTATCAATAAATCCGTATAGTAGCAGTAACAATACTGCTAAACATGCAATTCAGTACAGTAGTCATACAGAGCAAGTAAAAGCACTGGATATTAAGGTGTTTTTCAGTCTTGTCATTGTATCTTGTATCTTGAATCTTGTATCCGTTGGCTCAGTGAAAAGAGTCGTCACTTTTTGCCCGTCGGCACAGTAATCATCTCCTTATAACTCCCTTCAGTAATCACGTGATCAGTAGAGGATAACACCAAACCCTTTTTAAAGGAAAGCTCATCGGCCCATCATCCTGTACAGGTCCAGTCTCCAACCAACGGTTCAACCAGTATTTACTTGTCTCTCACACACACAGTACACAGTAGTATCAACAATTTCAATTATAACCACATTCATCAGCATTTTATCAACACATTGCAACCAATAAACATGATTTCAGCTCAATTTAGAAAATCCCTTAAAATATTGTATAGTAGACAGAAGTCGTTATAAAATGCACAGTTTCAGAAAATTAACAAATTACCAAAGATAGTGTAAAATATCATTTGGAGACTTTCATTGTACTAAAGTAACATTTTTTAACATTCGGATAATTTTCTATTCAATAAAAACACATCAGAATTCAAAATACCCGCTGAAAACTTTCCAGAAAATACTCAAGTCGTGCAAAATCATCATTTCTATAACATATCAAAAGTTACGCTGTAAAAGTTTCGTCAATACAAAGTTATGCACGTTTTTTCGGTAATGGAAACACAAAAATGAGTAGAAAAATACCAAAACTCGAAATCTTCGAAATCAGAAATAGGATTCGAAGTCCTTACTACGAGACGAATAAATCTTCTAACAGTGGCGACGGACGAAAAGCGCACCGCGAGCTTCAAAACCAAGCCTTTCCTTCCTTTTCCTTCTCTTTCTCTCTCCAGCTTTCTCTTTCTCTCTCTTCAAGTTATTCAAAATATCTTAATCCAACATATATCCATTCAGATCGTCTCGGACAATCCAAAATTGTCCCGAGACGATTTGCCCTCTGGACAAATCTCGTCCAGACGAAGTGTATTCGTTTATGGACGATTTGCTCTCTGGACAAATTTTGTCCCGACGGTTCGTCCAGGCTCGTACAGGTTCGTCCAGACGAACCATACAGATTCTTCACAATTTTTTTTAGTTCGTCCCATACTAAGGCCAGTTCGTCGGACTAACAGCACTTACAAAAATGAACTTTTTAGGGGTTTTACAACTCCCACCACCTCTTCTCCTACCACATCTCCTTCCCCTACACCTATGTTACATCAACCAACATATCTCCCTACCATCCCTGCTCCCCACCCTATGCTCACCCGTCTTAAAGCCGGGATCACCAAACCCAAACCAATTCTTGATCTTTTAGCTTCCCGCACATCCTCCACGTCTCCAACATCCTTCACTCAAGCCAACAAACTCCCTGTCTAGCGTGCTGCTATGGCCGAAGAAATTGATGCTCTTCATCGTCAAGGAACCTGGTCGCTCGTCCCACCTCCCAGTCACGCTCCCGTCCTGGGCTGTAAGTGGACTTATCGTCTGAAGCTCGACTCAACTGGTCAGATAAACCGCTACAAAGCTAGACTGGTAGCTAAAGGCTTTGATCAAATCCCTGGTATTAACTATCACGAGACGTTCAGCCCCGTAGCCAAATTTCCCACTGTCTGTATTCTCCTCGTCATCGCGGTTCAACACAATTGGAAAATCTCCCAATTGGACGTCTCTAACGCGTTTCTCCATGGCGAACTCGAGGAAGAGGTTTATATGAAACAACCTCCTGGATTTATCAGCACCCTCAGCATGTCTGCAAACTCCACAAATCTATCTACGGACTTAAACAATCTCCCAGGCTCTGGTATTCCAAGCTCACCACTCATCTCACCACCATCGGGTTCCATTTCAGCAAATCAGATCCCTCACTCCTGCTCTACACCGCTGGAACCACACGAGCCTACATCCTCATTTACGTCGATGATATGCTTGTCATCGGCAACGACAATCAATTCATCCAGCAGCTCTTTACCAGCCTAAAGCAAGCCTTCTCCCTCAAAGAGCCAACCAATGCCTCTATGTTCCTCAGCAGCAGCAATATGCTCAGGATATTCTACAAGCCAGCGGCTTTGTTAACTGCAAGCCATCGCTCACGCCAATGGCTCTCAAACCACCCGCAACCACCAGCTCAACCGAACCACTCGGCGACACCAAATTCTACCGACAAATTGCGGGTTCCCTCCAGTACCTTACAATCACCTGACCTGATATTGCTTTCACTACCAACCAGGTATGTCAGCATATGCACGATCCCAAACCGAGTCACTTCCAAGCCTTGAAACGGCTTCTCTGGTACATTCAAGGCACAATCACCTTTGTCTACCTCTGCTCCATAGCAATCTCAAGCTATCTACATACGTCGATGCCGACTGGGCATCTGACCTCTCGGACCGCAAATCTACCACCGGGTTTTGCACCTTTCTGGGATCCAATCTCATTTCTTGGTCTGTTAAAAAGTAGACGACAGTCGCCAAGTCCTCGACTGAGGCAGAATATAGGGCTTTCGCCGCTGCGACCTCCGACATAATCTGGCTTCGCTGATTGCTTCAGGACTTCGACGCCCCACAAGACCAACCAATCAAGGTGTACTGCGACAACACCTCAGCTCTAGCCTTAGCCAAAAATCCGGTCTTCCATGCTCGCACTAAACACATAGAGATTGATTACCACTATATCAGCCAGCATATCAACAATCATCAAATCGAAGTCCTTCACATTACCTCTGCCGATCAGCCCGCTGACATTCTCACGAAGCCACTGTCGGACTCTCGTTTCCAAGAGCTACGAACCAAGCTGACCATCCTTCCCAGGGACGTTCAGCTTGCGGGGGACTGTTAGCATACTCTATAATGCATTCCACTACCCTGACGCCCAACGGCTCTTTGACGAGTCACGTGGGTGGTTACGCGTGACTCAACCTACACATTACTTTATATATGTAATTCATAACAGAGAAATGAATTAATGAGCAAGCTACAGAAACAATGTTCTCATATTCTTCCTTAACATTCTCTGCTTAGCTCATCCGTTTTCTGCAGGTTCTCTTCTATTCTCTGCAGGTTTTCTCAGTGTCTTTCTACTTCCACATATTATGTTCGGTCATAATGTATTGGTTTTTGTATAATATTGATTGCGGCCTTGTTGTTATAAAACAAATTCATAATATTTGTACTCTGCACTTTTAGGTCTTCTATTAATCCTTTGAACCAGATTAAGCTAGTTCCCTAAAATCTCTTTTGCATGCATGGGGGAAACTGTTGAGTGCTGGTTCTTGTTTATCTAATTGACAAGGTTTCATCATACTTTAGTACCTCCTCCCATCAATAGAGTTTCCTAGTTTGCATTTGTAAATTTTTTATAGTAACCCTTTGTCAGGTGTAGATCTTAAACGTTTTAAGATCTTGTAAATAACCTTTAAGCATTCCTCACATCGAGAGTGCATGTATTGGCATGTTATATTGACTATAAAGATAATTCTTGGTCTTATATAGGATAAATGTATTAGTATCCCAATCAATATTTGGTATCTCCCCATGAGTACAAGAATTATATCTTTAATTTCTCTATATTTTGTGTTTCACTCAATAGGTGTTGTGGCTAGTTTACACTAGCATTCCAATTTATGTCAACAGATCAAGTATGTATTTACGATAGGAGATGAGGATACCTTTCTTGCTTCTTGCCACCTTCATTCCAAGGAAACACTTCTGTTATTCGAGATTATTAATTTAAACTCTTTTCTAGGAGTAGTTGCTCAATTTCTTCAATGCCATCTTCAGTTGAGATAATGTAATTGATTTGCACAATAAGAATATATTTTTTCTCTATCATGTGCATTTTGAAGAATAGTGGATGCCAGTTTTTCATCAAATATGTTCATTTCTTCATATGATATTTGTAAAACATTCAAATTAAGCTATTGTTTATTGCATTAATTCATATAGGACTTCTTTAGTTTGCACTCTCTTTCATTTCTATTCTTTTTTTTAAAAACCAGGTGCCAAGTTGTGGGCTTTGAAATCTCTCATGAGCTCTTGTGATCCATTTCTTCTTGCTCTTTTGGAATTCCAAGAAGAGATACAATGACTTTACCCAGACAAAAATTGAGCTATTTAATATTTATATTTGATACGCGTTATCAATATTTCCTATAACTGCAAGATCTCATTGTTAATTTCTTTATATTTGATCTCGAAGAATACTCTTATTTAATGACATAAATTATGCTTTGTTTTTACGGTTAGAATTTGGTTTATTCTAAAGACATTGATGGGGATACTTGGTCTACCTGATCAAGATCCGTGGTCCCATCATCCTGGGATAATGTGCTGGACGTTCTGTGACTATCTATGTTTATTCACTCTTCTATTTTGACAACTATCTATGTTTCTATATTTTGTGGTTTCTCATATGCTTGCTGTAGCTATATTTTGTAGATAGTGGCTTCTTCAGTTCAGTCTTTTGACAAAGCTTTCCTTAAATTCTTTTGTTTCTTTGTGATATTCCACGAGGACTATAAATAATTGTTGATATCAGTAAGTTTGAGAGGGGAAAGCTTAAGTTTTATTATACAACATAATCCCTATCTATAGTTTTATAAGATGCCTTATAAAGAAGCAAATAACTATAGAATAATGAGTAATACAATCCTTCTTAAATCAGCTGCCTAGCTATGGAAGGTTTTCAATGTGATTCAGGTGGGGTTCCCCCAGATCTCTATTCATAGTCATGGGATCTATGTGAGAACAAGAGGCTAGGATTTAACACTTCCCCTCAAGCTGAGGATTATAGGTCTGTCATTCCCAGCTTGACAATCATTCTTAGAAAGACAAAGCTGTCCAATCCTTTGGTAAGGATATCTGCAAGTTGATCTTTCGATGATACATGGTTGATGCATATTAGACCACTGTTTAATTTTTCTTTAATAAATGTATGTACACTTCTATTTTTGTCATGCTGGACTGAATTGTAGGCTATATTGATTGATGATTTGTTCTCATAATGTAGTTTCATGGGATCATCCCACTTGATCTTTAGGTCTTGTAGAATTATCTTGATTCATAGTAATTATCATATTCCTAAGGTCATTGCTCTATATTCTGTTTCTCCACTAGATCTTGCCACCACATTCTATTTCTTGCATCTCCATGTAACTATGTTCCCTCCAAGAAATGTGCAGTTTCTAGAGGTAGATCTTCTGTCTACTGGTGATCTTGCCTAATCAGCATCAATATATGCTTCTATGGTTAGCTAGGCTTTCTTTCTGATGACTTTGCTTTTCTTCATGTCTTCTCCTCCCTTATCTATTCATTTTTTTTAATTAGTTGGTAAGCATGGTTGAGTTTTGTTAAATTTGCTATAATTTGGATTTTGTTGCTCTTTTGTGCAAAATTTCAGTGGCGTGCATTATTTTTGTTGTTAATTTATAATAGAGGTTCATAAATTATTTGTTTGAATTGGTTTTTTTTCCTTGAAGATATTAAAGAATTGTTTCAACACAAATAACTTATTTTTTTGCAAAAATTCCATATTCGTTGCATTTGTGGATTGTGTCTCAATCTTTGTTTCTAATGCTTGATTTGCATTAGAAACAGAGATTCTTGGACGTTCTACATAAATGTGACTATTGTGGATGTCAGTTTTTTTTTTTTTTTGCTTGGGTGTTGCAAAAGTACAATTTTCTAGTTCCATTATTTGATATATAATATTGTAGCCTGCTACTAGTGTCACAAAACCTTTGCTTGAATACATATTGAGCTCGTCTTCGCGTTAACACGAAACATGTTTTACTATTAGGATTTGGTGCAGTTTGGAAAGTTGCTGATGTATCTAAAGGTTCAGCTGTAGTTATTTTTGGTTTGGGCACTGTGGGTCTCTCTGTAAGTACTGCAGCAAAATCCATTTTTCATCTAACGTTCCAAATTTTACATCACATCGATTTTCTCGGGAAAGGTTTTTGATTCTTTGCGTGTGTTTGATGTAATTAGGTGGCCCAAGCTGCTAAGCTAAGAGGTGCTTCTCAGATTATTGGTGTGGATAATAATCCTCGCAAGTTTGAGAAAGGTGCGTGGCAGCCATTATTTGCTCTGTTGCATTCCCTAAACTCTCCGTGCTTTTAGTTTCTAAAGTTCTTTCCATAATGCAGGAAAGTCTTTTGGTGTAACGAGCTTCATCAATCCTGATGACTGCAATGAGCCAATCCCACAGGTAGTAGGATGAATGAATGAAACATCTATGCTATTCTCTGAAGCAGCACTGCATTGGGGGGTAACAATATACATGCCCACCATTATTATTAGACCTGTCAATATTGGACCCGACCCGAAAACCCGACAAGAAAATTTCGGATTTGGGTTGACCCGAACCCGAAGCGGGTCGGGTTCAGGTCATGAAAACCGACCCGTTAGAAAAATCGGGTCGGGTTCGGGTTGACTCGGGAACCTGGGAATAACCCGAAATGACCCGGAATGCACACAAACCCGTCTGCCCGGTGCCAGCCTGCCCGCCTGCCAGGCGCCCGCCTACCCGCCTGCCCAACGCCCCCCTGCCCGCCTGCCCGGCACCCGCCTGCCTACCTTCTCGGCTGCATCACATCGCGTTGCGTCCCGAGGCCAGGTCTCATCGTGTCCTAAGGCCATGTAGCGTTGAGTCCAACGTTAATCGTCGGCGCTCGCGGCAGTTCGGAGCCGCTTCCGGCAGTTCCGCGCCGCGTTGCTTCCCGAGGCCATGTCGCGTTTGCGGCATCCGCGGGTCGGGTCGGGTTCGGGTCCAGAAAATTGACCCGCAAAAACGGGTCGGGTCGACCTGAACCTGAATAGTGTCGGGTCAGTTTCGGGTTCGGGTAACCCTTACCCGAACCCGACCCGTAACCCGAAATTGACACCCCTAATTATTATATTTTCTAATGATTTTCCATAAGCATTCTTCAAAGGCTTCCTACCACAATCTCTGTAATTCTGGTGAATATGCATATAATGGAAAATTATTACGTACGGCGTCTGGATTCGCCTCCGGACGGTCCGGACACCGTTCGTAATAATTAGCCGCATATAACACATTGCTTAATGTTTGCTCTACGCTGGGAGTGGTACTTAAAGAAGTATTCTTGCCAAACACAAAAGGAAGGACAAAAAGAAGGAAAACTCACAGCCATTCCCAAATCATAAGTATACCCTTAAAAAAATATTAAATAAATAAATAAACAAAAATAAAGACAAAAAACATTCACAATCAGTATAACTCATAAAGTTCTTTTTGTCACATTAATCTCGAAGTCACCAAATCCTCCAAAACCAAAAAATCTTAGCAGTCAGGAGAGAGATCAATTGAGGAACAAGGAAGACACCATGATGCTTACCAAAGATGAAAAAGCTGCTCCATTTTGATGTTACCTCTTGCAACATTTTCTGAATTTAAATGTTGGTGAAGAAATAAATTGAGCAGCTTTTGATGTTACCTCTTGCAACATATGCTTCTCTTATTCTACTTGCTCTTATGACAACTAAAGGACCCCTAAACTTTGAGAATCTTTGCATCCCCAGAATCTTGCACCCTACATCACTTAGAGCACCTAAAGGTACCATATTCATTCTCTTATCAGCTAAATGTCTTAGCCCAAGCAAGGTACATGATGTACCATAATGAGTTCTAATACAAATAGTCCTAAGACCTATAGTAGTCCTAAGCGCACCATTTTTTCCCATATAAACAAATTTATTGTATCATTTATTACTAGAAAATAATAACCAATTATGGCACCTGAATAAAACATGTTGAGTCAATAGCCCAATAATATTTTTGCATGTAACTTATAGTTATAGAAAGAGCACCACCTAAATCTATATTAGTCATAGTTGCATTTGCTAATATGTTATAATGTGTTATGCCCCGAGATCTATATTAGAAGAATTGCATATATCTTTCATTTTAGCATCTAAGAAGAGCTTACCAATTTCTTGTGATATTGGAAAGAATTATTTATGCTGTCCGGAACCTCATATCATAGAATACTTACATTTGCATGAAATTATATGTAAAACCACGTAATGAGCATTAGCCCAGTAAGTAATCAAAATCTTATGATTGAAATCAATGTATGGTAAAAGAGAACAATATGTTGTAAATCATATAAAAATATATGCATCAATGTATCTATGCTTATTTTACCTAGAATTTTTTATACACATATTTAATCGGTGAAAATGTAATAAAATTATATCATATTGTTCATAACGATCAAATCTATAACATATCAAAAAGTTTTACGATGAAAGCTTATAAATCATGATATAATACATTTTTTGTAGATTTAGGAAGCCACTTTAAGAAGCAGTAAAAAGGGGTCCCAAACAAAGCCTTGCTTGAGATCTTCAAGTGTTTCCTTACATAACTCTTTCTTATTTTACACTACACCTGGACGCTAGTGCACCGGCCCTTGCACACTTCTCGTTGCATTCATGTCATAAAGCTAGTCGCTTCTAAGGAATGGCCTTGCATTAACACAATGTATTAAAGTATCATATCATGATTATTTGATATGTTTTACACTGGTTGCCAACGAGCTGATGCAACTTTTCATTTTTCTCATCCAAGAATTAGGACCTAATAATGATAGTGTTTAATAAAAATCTCGAAGCTAAGGGATAATATAAAATGAGAAAAATAAAGGAGATGTCATTGTGCAAACTCTAGAGAAACTCCTTTCTTATAGTTACCAATCTCACCCGCACATGACTTGAGAAGGAAGTTGACACACAAATTGAGGATTTTTGGGCGAAATTCCTGATACAAGAGTTTTGACGTCCTGAGAATCATTCTATTCCTAAAGTTTCTCAATGTTTTAATTAGGAAAAATTCAGAAGTAGCTATTAATTAAAGTCAATATACCAGGGGATTCAAGCAACAACATAGACATGTTGGTGCAGACATGACACTGGTCTTTAGGCCATAAAATATGAATGGACAATATCTTGTATGCATGCCCAAGGTAAACCTTTCTGTACCATATCAGGTTCAAAGCAGTTCCAATAATTGCAGAAACTAAATCACTTGTGCTGCTCTTCTCTAGATCTGGCTGCGAAGAGTTTGATGTTCAAAAGAAACAAAAATGTTCTTTTAATCAACCATATTCTTTTACCCTCCTATTTAGACATTTCAGGTATCGCATCACAATATTACTAGACAATCTAACGTTCAATTAGTGACCATCCATATAGATTAACAATTGTGAATGCTAGAAATTATGATTGCTATGGTGCAGCAACATGGTTTAAGAGGCGGTTTTCGAACAGAACGCGTTGGCGACTAACACAGTTATGGACATGCAGCAATCTTTACACTAGAGATCCAAGTGAACTAATTTTATATGCATGGCTTTGGAAGTTACTAAGGTCTGTATTGGATTTATGGTTGCTGAAACAGAAGGCTTCTTTCCGTGCAAGTTCTCTTTTACTTTTGAATAAATTCATTGTAGAAAAACTTCCTTTTACCCATTATCTTGAAATTTAAATTTATTAAAGCAAGTTTTAACGTGATGCTTTTTTATGAAGATGTATAGTTGACTATCTAGGCTGAATAATTATTCTTTTTATTTTTTGCATGATCTAAAGGTTTTCGCTTGAGTAGATCTAAAACTGAATATATGGAGTGTAATTTTAGTAGCAATAGACCTATTTGAGGGGATTGTGACTTTGGGTGATCAAGTCATTAATAAGAGTACACATTTTAGATATCTTGGATCTATTGTTCAGAGTGATGGTGAAATAGATTGGGATATTATCAGCAGAATTCAAGTTGTATGGTTGAAGTGGAGGAATGCATTGGGCTTATTGTGTGATAAAAATTTCCCCTTCAAACTTAAGGGAATATTCTATAAGATGGTGGTGAGACTTACAATGCTTTAGGGTGCCGAATGTTGGCCATTAAAATAGAAGCTTAATACTAAGTTAAGTGTTGCATAGATGAGGGTGCTCAGGTGGATGAGTGACTTTATTCTTAGAGATAGGATATGAAATGAGCAGATACGTGAAAAGGTTGGAGTAGCTCCAGTGGAAGATAAAATTAGAGAGAGTCGCCTCAGATGGTTTGGTCATATTAAATGGAGGCCTTCCGATGACCCAGTTAGAAAAGTTGATGTATTATATTTGACTTATGTAAAGAAAGGTAGAGCTAGTGATGGGGACATCAGAGCATGAAAAGTATATCTGAGGCGTGGCCGTCAATTTGCGGTCACGATCGAGTCGATGTGTTTTGAGTTATTTCATGTATTTGTTTTATTATGTTATTTGTTATTTATGTTGTAATTATTTTTCCAGTTTTACCTCTTTCTTAAGGGAAGTCGTATGTAAGCCCAAAGGGCAAGGTTGTCTTTTATCTTTGAGTCCTTTTTGTAAGAGGTTGTTTATAGCCCTCATGTTCTTCTTCTAAAGTTAATGATTGAATTATAAAAAAATTTTGTGCTATTGCTTGAGTTCTTGAGAGATCTTGAGAGTGCTTGGAGAGAGAGCGAAATCCCTAGGAGAGGGAATTTGGATCACCCACCAACCTTGGAGACGGTCGGATTCATGATTTTCTTCGTTATCTATTTTCCTTCTCCTTATCTCCTACCCAACCGTCCGCCTAGCCCCACCTCATTCCAAGCCACAGGCCACCTTCATCCCCACCATCCTTCCACCGAAAACTCCCCAAGTCACCTCCACTTAGCCGCCGACTCCCTTACCCGTACCCCAAGCAAGCCGCCGGCCCCTGGCCCCTTACCCTCTCTTGGATTTATTTCCTATTCTAGATTGTCATAATTTTGGATAGATTTTGTATTCAAATTCACTCAATTTGAAATTTAAAACCTTTCCTAATATTATAAAATCTATTTTAAAAAAGTTTCCTAAATTAAACTCCATTTGAATTTCAAGTTAATTGGAATTCCTTTATCACTTTCCTTATTTAAGTTAACTTATTTTTGGAAATGATTTGAATTTGAAATAAATCAATTTTAGATTTCAAATCTTTCCTTTTTCTCTTTATCCTATTTTGGGAAAGGTTCTTATTTAATTCAATTAATCAAATCATGATGGATTGATTAATTAAAGCCTTAACTCCAAATTTCAAATCTTTCCTTTTCTCTTTATTCTATTTTGGGAAAGGTTCTTATTTAATTCAATCAATCAAATTATGATGGATTGATTAATTAAATTCTTAACTCCAAATTTTAAATCATTCCTTTTCTCTTTATCCTATTTTGGGAAAGGTTCTTATTTAATTCAATCAATCAAATCATGTTGGATTGATTAATTGAAGCCTTAACTCCAAATACATTGCATCTAGACACTTGGCCCCCCCCCTCTCTTTCTTGGCCGAAATTCCCAAGGGCCCACCCACTTAATTCCCTTCCCAAAATTAAACCTCTTTCTTTGGAATTAAATCCAAATTCAGCCTAACCTTACCCGTCCCCTCTCTTTCCCCTTTAGGCTATATTCAAATTCTTGCCAAATCAAAGGACTTTAATTTGGATAGATATTTCAGCCTTCCCACCTAATTTTTCCCCTCCAAACTTTAAACCTAATCATGAAATTCTGAACCTAATTCTTCTCCAAGTTTCTTCCATTGGTCGGTCACCTCCCATCCTTCCCTCCACTTGATTTCTTGAGAGAAACTTCTTTCTCTCAAGGGGATTCTTCAAGGCAAATCAGGGATCATTGTCTTCAACGCGTGGGAGAAATTTCATTCTCTCCAATTGAACCTTCAAAGGAAGTTATGAATAATGACCTCATCCTCTTAATGACTTATTTCCAGATTTTGACAAAGGTGAACATTCTTCCCCTTTTCAATTAACTCTCTAATCCCCTCTCCTTGTAGGTGATGACGATTCTCAAGGAGCCGAGCTTTACCTTTGCCTAAGCTAGTAAACGTAGTGGTTTTGCTTCGTCGTTGCCCAAGACCTAGTAAACGTAGGATTGAGTGCACTTCATTTATTTCTAATGTTATTGTTAGATTAGAGATTTTCATTGAAAGCTATTATATTTGCATGTCTTTGATTTTCTTTGTTATTTTGATAATTCAAAGCTCTTATTTGTGCAACTTAGCCTAAACGGAAATGATCGTTCTTACGTTTTATTTTGTCGTTTTATTTGATAGTAGTTCTAGTCTTTATTCTTCTAATCAATAAGTCGTGCAAGTTCTTATTAAATTACTTTAAGCATTGTAGTCCTACATCAGCTAGACCTAAAAAGATTTGGTTAGAAAATATTAGAAATGATATTTCTTTATTAGATTTAAATGATAATTTGACTTTTAACATGACACACTGGAGAAAAAAGATTCATTTAGCCAGCCCCCACGTAGTGGGACAAAGACTTGATGTTGCTGTTGTTGTTGTTGTTATTTGTATGAAGTTGAAGAAATCTTTTATGCTAATATGACAGGTGATTAAACGGATGACAGATGGTGGAGCAGACTACTCATTTGAATGCATTGGTGATACAGGAGCAGTAACTACTGCGCTGCAATCATGTTCTGATGTAACATCCATAACATTTTAAGCCGCATGATTAGTTTTTAGTTATAATGTTTAACCCATATTTTTTGTATTATTTGCTTAGGCATGGGGAATGACAGTGACTCTAGGGGTGCCAAAAACAAATCCTGAAGTGTCATTACATTATGCTCAGCTACTTTCTGGAAAAACTTTGAAGGGCTCTCTATTTGGAGGATGGAGACCAAAAACAGATCTTCCATCGTTGGTCCAGAAGTGCATGGACAAGGCAAGCTCCATTATCAAATTCAGTCTCTTCTTCTCTTCATTATTGTCATTTTATGAATGAAATTTTCATATTTTGAGAAAAAGTATTCTACTCTTAATCTGATTGGTAATTAGATGTGATTGGGATTTCTTAAAAAATTTGCTAAGTTTATATCACATGCTTTTGCAGGAAATTCATCTTGACGGGTTCGTCACACACGATATTATATTTGACAATATCAACGAGGCTTTCAACCTAATGAAAGAGGGTAAATGTTTGCGATGTGTTATTCACATGCAGAAATAATACATTTAATATAGAATCATGCACATAAAGGTTTCGTTTCGGACACCTTTCTTATTGCTTCTTAGAGCAGCTTTTTAGTACAAAAGTTTTAATTTTTGTTATTAAAAAGCTGTTTTAAAAAGCAATAAGAAAATTATCTCAAACGAAACTTAAACCTCAATACAAAGGACTGATGATTGTTCCAAATTGTAATTTGGAATCAGTTTATTGGATTTTGTCCTTTTTCTTCTGTGTAGAGTTCTTGCTTGACTTTGTCCGAAGTTGAACATGTGCTGAATATATTGTATTGATCTGAATACTTTCGCTTGGCCGGTTAGCTTTTGGCATTAATAAAAGAGCAGGAATATGAATATCCGGTCGTCATTGTTTTCAGTCGGCTTTATGATTTCATTAAACAAACAAAATAATTTGATTATACTTAGGCTTTCGTTTGGGACGATTTTCTTACTGTTTCTTGAAGCAATTTTTTAATAAAAAATTAAAATTTTTATACTAAAAAATTATTTTAATCAGTAAGAAAACCGTCCCAAATGAAGTTTTAATGATGAGCATGAATTGTACTGGCAGCATCGTTGATTTCGTATTTATGACGACGATGACATTTTTTTTTAATTGATGCATCAAACATTATACACTGTTGTTTTTATCAACCTTGGTCATGACTTTGGAGTATGTCTACTTTCACGTGCTCGGTTGTTTGCTTGACGTTTTTATCATGAAGTCTGAGGTTTCGTTTGGGATAATTTTTCATTGATTTCTAAACTAATTTTTTTTACAAAACAATTTTAATTCAAAAAAATTTTTAACTGAAATATTGTTTTAGAAAGCATTAAAAAAGCTGTCTCAAATGAATCCTAAATATTTGAAATTTGACCTTAGTTGCTGTTGGAAATGGCATCAAGTTACCAGCCATTCACACAGATTCAGAGGTCAAACTCTCTTATATTAAGACTTGATGCTTTTTGGATAGATGAAGATTAGAATGGCTAAGAGAAATTTTGTTTCAATATGAGTTTGAAATTTCAATCAAATTGATTGAAATGGAGTTTTAATGTTTGCTTTGTGTGAAATTGCTTCTTGCCAAAATTGTTTTGATGTTGATTTGAACTTTATTGGGTTTTAGGTTTCGTTTGGGACGGCTTTTTTAATACTTCTTAAACTAAAAAAATGACTTTAAAAAGCATTAAAAAAGCCGTCCCAAACGAAGCCTTAGTTATACTTATAATGACATCAATTGGATTATATTATATGATTATTATTGCATGATAGAGTCTTTAATATTTTATGTTTATATTTATGATTTAACAAATACAAATAATTAAAATATGATATAGTTATGTTGAAATTATTATACTAATATAAGTTGGTGTACTAATATTAAATTGTTTCCCACATTTTTTTAATTTGACTTGGCCTTTAGAGGCGGTCTCTTAAGGGATTAATTATTCTGTGTTGATGCTGAATGTCATCCGGAGATCAATCAGAATGTGTCACGTCACTCTTTGCTCGATGTCGCGGCTCGGTACTATTGATATGATGTATTTTGATTGGTCTCCGAATGACATTCTATATCCCGTCTACAGAATAATCTCTCTCCTCTTAAGATAATGGTTGATGGTGTTGTGGAAGGTGATGTGAAAGGTTTAGGGGTGCTAAAAGACGCCAAGTATGGAACATATTTGATCGAGACGCCTTTAAGAGAGAAATGTTTTGATTTACTCATTAAAAATAGATGATGATGATGAAGCTAATGATGATTAAGGACTTTAAGGTGAAGGTGAAGAGGTGGAGATGATGATGGTGCTGCACCCATCAATTTAACTCAGCCTTCTGCCTCAATGACAGATAAGAGCTACAGATCATCAGAGAATTGAGGATTTGAGCTAACTCATAAAATATGTCCCCCTCCAACCTTTCTGCCATCTCTATTAATTTTCAGGAGAAATTAGAGCCAGGTTCCGGATTCCAGCGCGGCATGATTGAAATTAGGGGTGTCAATATTTGACACGATTAAAAAATCCGACTCCAACTCGAAACCCAAAAATTTTGAGTTAGGGTTAACACGTTTCTCAAACGGGTCGGGTTCGGATTGACTCGAAACTTGAACTCAACCCGGGAAAAATGCCTCCTTCCCTTCGCATCCTTGTACACGCTGACTGCACATTTGACGTAAATCATGTTGAGTGCCCGCCGTTGCGTCGAGTGCTCGCATTGGCATGTCGTCTTGTCCCGAGTGCCCGTCGTTGAGTCGAATGCTCCTCTTCGCCAAAGAACTCACCGAGCCGCTGATGCCTCGCACCGCCTACGGCCCCAGGGTCTCAAAATCGCCGTTGATAAAGTAGCCTTCAATTATGTTTAAAATATAATATCAATCATTATGTAGACAAACACATAAAATTATTTATTATCCTAAAAAAAAAAAAATTAAAGCGTCATTTCTTATATCCCCCAAAATAATATCAATAAAATAGAATATCAATCGTTATGAACACAATGGGCATTGGACATGCAAAATAATAAAAATTTCTTAAGATCGCATTATTATTATCGCTCTATATATTCTTTTATTTGAAGAATTCGACCAAGGCAAACAAAGAATATTCTTTAAAAGACGTGCAATATATCTTTTAATTATTATAATAAATAATGCCTTCACATGAATAATCTTTCACAACTTCTCATATTCATCCCTTTACATTTATGTCTTATTTCTTTTTCCTTTATGCTTTTGTTTTATATTCATTCCATTTTACATCAAGACAAAGTTGTATATAAGTGAAAAAACTTTTCTTGAATTTTAAATATGTTAAAATAATTTTAAAAACTTCCAATCTCTTCCTTGCTTCTTTTGAATTGTCTCTCCTTCTAATGGATATTTGTTCAAATATCAAAATAAAATTTTGATGCATTCATAATTCGATCTCAAAATTTTAATATTAATTTTAAAATTTCATGATTACATCAATAATTTCAAATAAATTTTTCTTGAATTTTAAAATATATCAAAATAAATTTAAAAACTTCCAATCATCTTCCTTGGAATTCTTTTGAAGAGTGTTTTAATCATTTGGTTTATAATTTGGAAGCGTGTGGGATGAGTGGGGTGTTGTACGTGTTGATCGCGGCCTTGACGGGATGCCAGTGCTTATATTCGTGTGCTTATCGTTCCAAATTGCGCGCGCTATATGGGCTGCCAGAAAGGCCTTGCTGTGATTGTCTTGCACACTGGTGTTGTGAGACCTGTGCACTTTGTCAGGCTTATCGTGAGCTCCAAAACCGTGGATTTAACATGCCTCTAGGTATCAGATCTTCTTTAAAGAGTTAAGAATCAAAATTATTCTTTAATATAGTTGAGAATTATTTTGATCTTTCATAAAGAATCAATTGATCGTTATGATCATTTTCTCATAAAAACATCAATTCAGTTCCAGACTCTTTAAACACGAATCAAATTAGTCTTTTTTATTAAATTATTTAAATTTTTATTTAAAAATCAAGAAATTAAAATGATTTTTTTTTTGAAAAAATAGAAGATAATTATAATCCTTACCTCATATAATATAATTTATTATAAAACATTAAAACCTTCAATATAAGAAATTATCCAACGTCATAAAACGCTAAAACTTTGGTCAGATCATATACCAATTGCCATTAAAATTTGTCGCATAATAATACCGTGTTAGTTCCATCATTCACCAACTAGCATGTGTACTTTATTATTGAATATATACAATTAAATAAATATTTAATATCTTTTACAAAGTAAAGCCCACAAATTATGTAATGCCAAACTCTTCTAACTCCATTGAATTGGTATTTCAAAGTTTTGGCATTTTTTAGCTTAGTAGTTTAATGTTTCAAACATGAAAGAATTCCTAACGCAGTGATTAATTAATAAACTTTTTCATAAAATCAAGATTTGTTTTTTTTCAAAGCATTTTCAGAGTACAAAGTTTAAATATGATGATGTCGAATAAGAGTTGATTTAGGCTTCGTTTATGACGTTTTCTTATTGTTTCTTAAAACAATTTTTTAATAAAAAAATTAATTTTTTTCTATTAGAAAATTGTTTTAAGAAGCAGAAAAAGAGTCATAATGAAACCTTATATTTAGTCAAAATATTTTTTTTTTATTTTTTTTTTAATTAAAAATTTTGTACTAAAAATTGCTTTATAAATCAATAAGAAACATATCTCAAACGAAATAAAACGATAAGAAATATATATAAATATATGTATATATATTTTGTACGAAACATAAACGGTAAGAAATATAATATAAATAAATTATATATAAACTGTAAAATTTCATTTAGGATAAAGACATTTATAATATAAATATATGTACACATATATTAATATATACATATATACAAAATGATCACATATATACAAAACACAATATATGATGTCAAAAGTTGACATGACCTGAAACTGAAAAAATTTAGTTTCGGATTAACCTGTTTGTAAAATAGGTCAGATTCAGATCTACCTGTTTGTAAAATAGGTCAGATTTGAATTGACCCGAAATACATCCTTCCGCCGCAGGATAACCCACGAATCCTGACCGCTCATCCCCTGGCGGCGACGCCTTCCATCCCTGATGGTGATGCCTCGCCGGTTCGCCCTCCCGTGGCCAATTGACCCAGTGTCCGAAAGGTCCGGCCAAATACCTAGGTTGTTGTGCAGCTATCCTAAACCCTAAAACTTTCAACGACCATGAACATTTAAATCTATTTGCAACTTGTATCATCCTGGAAGCTTGCCGTGCAGCTACCACCACCACTTGGTCAACAAGATTTACACGACGATCAAGCCAAATCAACCATTTCTATATGCAGACGAAGACAGCTAATGACGCAGGTTAAGAGAATACTCCCTCCCTTGTCAATATATAATAAAGCAGCCTCATTTACTAATCAAATAGGCAGCGAAGCTCCGTTCCTCTATAAACTTTCATCATCACCACCAGTTCTCAAATCAATGGCAGATTACAAGCCTAACGCTGTTCCTCCAATGGCTACTGGCTATCCTGCCGGCGCTCCTCCGATGCCAATGCCCGGATTCCAAACTCAAGCTCCCGCTCAATGGTCCACCGGCCTCTGCGGTTGCTTCGACGATTTCGGCAACTGTAAGCTTATAAAGGATCATTCTATACTACTTTTGCACCTTTGAGATTCATTAAAGTTCTGTTTCCACCTTCTCAGTAGAATCAGCTTATTGAATTTCAATTACAGGTTGCCTCACTTTCTGGTGCCCCTGCATCACCTTCGGCCGGATTGCAGAGATAGTTGATCGCGGCTCAACATGTAAGCGACCAACGAAGCTCCATTGATTTGCATTTTGTCATGATTTTATGAAAGATTAATGCTTAGTTTGGGTCCTTTGGGATGACTTTCTTATTTTTAGTACAAAAATTTTAATTGTTATACTAAAAAACTGCTTTAAGAAGCAGTAAGAAAGCCAACCTAAATGAAATATAAAAGAGTGTTTTAATCATTTGGTTTATAATTTTGAAGCGTGTGGGACGAGTGGGGCGTTGTACGCGTTGATCGCGGCGTTGACGGGATGCCAGTGCTTATATTCGTGTGCTTATCGTTCCAAATTGCGCGCGCTATATGGACTGCCGGAAAGCCCTTGCTGTGATTGTCTTGTACACTGGTGTTGTGAGACCTGTGCACTTTGCCAGGCTTATCGTGAGCTCCAAAACCGTGGATTTAACATGCCTCTAGGTAATCTCTCGGTCTCTCTTATTAGGCTTCGTTTGAGACAGTTTTTTTACTGCTTCTTAAAGCAGCTTTTAAGTAGAAAATAATTTATGTACTATAAAACTGCTTTAAGGAGCTTGGGATTTTTGCAGGGTGGCATGGCAACATGGAAAGAATGCAGGGTGTTGGAATGATTCAGCCACCACCTGTGCAAGGAGGAATGATGCGTTGATCAACAAAATTATGTGAGGATATATATGACCATACAAAATGGATCATAAAGATCTCAAAGTCTATTTTTATATGTTTTATATTAGAATATCCTCACATAATTTTTTGTTTTCAATTGAGTTTTTCATGCATTTGTGATTCCTGTTTTGTGTTGCAGTAAATTTTCACTTTTTCATATCAACAGTTTTCACTAAAATCATCTTCCATATAAGAAGTGGGCGTCAAAGAAAGAGAAAGTCTTCTTGTTGTTGTTTGTGTGAGATAAATTTCTTGTACATTGTTTTAGAATTTGTTGTTTGAATTGCTTTTGAGTCACAGAGGAGATTTTGTTCCATCTCTTTTGGAAAATTTCATACTTCTTGTCTGAATTTGGAGTTATAATAATGAATTTTTTTAATGAAGTGGTTAATGATGAAGTTTGTTAATGATTCAATATTATCAAGCTAAGGCAGGCTTAATTATAAGTTTTTGTAGGTGTTCTCTCCTTTCGATCAAAACTTTCCACTCACTAAACTCAAATTTGTGTGGCTTAAATACAAAAGCAAATATATATTTTGTATTAGAAATCTGCTTTAAGAAGCAGTAAGAAAGTCGTTCCAAAAGAAGCATTAATCTATCAATCATTTGCTTTAAGAAGGTATAGCACAATTATGATTTAAGGGTGTCAAAATAGAGTTTGGTGCTGGGTTTCAGCCCAACCCAAAGTTGACCTTCATTGAATGAATCCGACCTGGGACAAAACCTTGAACCAATCCTCTCTCAACCTATTTGACCCAACCCGACCCACTAATATATTTAACTAAAAAATGTATTGAAAGCTAACATACACTTACACAACAAGTAAGAAATAATAATTAAATTAGTTCTATTTCCTCATTTAAAGTTCAATATTGATACATCACCAAAAATCATCTTGATTGAGCATGAATCTCGAGGCATATCTCAATTGAAAACTTAAATTCAGGACCACCTGAAGTCCAATCTCAACAACTTATACTCAAACTGAACGCCTCGATGAGGCGAACCCAATAACACCAAAATTGGTTCATTCTCAGCCCGAATGAGATCGAATAAATAGTTTAAAGAATATTTGGAATATTCAAAATATTAATTGAGTGATCAAATGATATCCAAATATAGCATAGTTATAGTAGAATCGAGTGGCTAACAAGATGAATCCAATAAGACCAATATTGCTTAATTCTGACATCACCGAGGCACTTACATGATGAACTAACACTCTAAGACATGAAAGGGTCTTGGACTTGGAGGGCTTGGACCTTGGGCTGGATATTAAATAGAATTTTAAGGCATGAATCCCAGAGCACCACTGTTGATGAACCCATTGCCAGTTAGCCACCATCCGGACTTCTACCGATCTATCTTCGCCCAATGTCCACCCTGCCACCACTGCCGCAAGACCATAGCCATGCTACTGCCGGACCTCTACCCAACCATCACCATTGAACCTTTGTCTAGTAGCTATCGTTAGGTCTTCGCCCGACTACAATCCTTCCCACCACAATAACCCGTCGACTAAGATCCCTTAGACCATCGAGACATGACAACGATCCCTCCGGCCTTAGTCACCTGACTATATCCCTACGATCTCAGTCACCCGACTATGGTCTCTCTGATCATTGTTGCTTGACTACGATCTTATTGACCAAACAAAGAGGCCAACATTATATTGAGATCAGCTCTTATATCAATTGATCTTCCAACCCCAATCATGTAATTTGCTTTATACGTTGTATATTTGCTACATTGAGTTAACAATTTCCGCTGAGGAAAAGTATCATTTGTAATCAACGACAAACACTAGTAAACTCATTTTAATTAGACCAAGCCTCCTAGTTTTTTTCTTTTCATAGGCTTTCCATATAAAAAATTTGGTGACTCGTATGATTGTTGCACTCTTCTCTTATATGTATGTGTGTTAGATCTTCATTCAAAGCTAAGGTGTCACAAATGTTCTCCCTTCAAGTTGGGTTTGAGCCCGAACCAAAGTTGACCTGCATTGAACGAACTCAACCGAGGTGAAAACCTTGAACACGAACCCAATTTGTCCCCAACCTATTTGACCAGACCCAATAATACATTTAAGTACTGAAAGCTAACTTACACACACAAAAGTAAAAAAATAAAAGTTAAAGTAGTTCTATTTCCTCACTTAGACTTCAATATACAACAAGTTCTAAATAAAAATACCCTCATTGACAAGGCAAATTATTAGGTCCGATGACCGGATCTAAAAATAGGTTTGGACATCCAATAAAAACTTGCCACGTCACTTGCACTTTGACTGTGCTTTAACTGCACTTTAGGTGCACTTTGACTGCGCTTTTTTTGACTGCGTTTTGAATGCGTTTTGCCCGCGCTTTTGACGCGCTTAACTTAAAATAATATTTTATTAATATGCGGACCTATCTCTAGGTCTGGTGACCGGACCTAATAATTTGTCCATTGACAAAGCCTCTATATACTAAACATCTATTAAAAAAACTGCTACGAAGAAGAGAACAAGAATTATGAAATGAAATAAAAATAATAAAAACTTTCAAAGTTGCTAAACAGTATGCAAAGCAATCTTCAGCCTTTCTTTCAGTTTCAGCAAATGAAAATACTCTCCAGAGATAACTCCCAAAGGTTTCAAAGCTCCCAAACGAAAGCTATATCCAAACATCACTTACAAGATTAGTAAGTGTAAAACAAGCTTTTGCGTTTTTGTTTTTAAGAAAGGAAGCTAAGGCAAAACCTAATGATTTTATGATATTCTCCATGACAGCACCAAGTTCAAGATCTTTTAAATCTCAAAGAAAAGAAAATAAAAAGTTCAGAAATTATACAAATAATATTTCAACTAAGTCTTCGTTTGGAACGGCTTTCTTACTGCTTCTTAAAACAGTTTTAGTTTTTTAGTTTTACAGTAAAAATTAAGTCTTCGTTTGAATTTTTACTATTCTTAAAGCAGCTGCTTTTAGAAGCAGTAAGAAAGCCGTCCCAAACGAAACATAAGTTAATGTCTTATCTTGTTCACCATATAACTAATCTTTTATATATGCCGATACTTCAACAATATCATATTTAAATGTAATTCGCTATTGATCAAGAATTCTACCATTGTTACGAAATGCACTTTCAAAAGAAACTGTAAACATTGAAATGCACAACACGTCACAAGCCATAACAAAAACTTCAAGAACCCTTATTTGATTTCATTTCCAACACTATAAGATATCTAATTTAACTTTCTTATTTAGGCTTCGTTTGAGACGGCTTTTTATTGCTTTCTAAAACAGAGTTTTAGTTAAAAAAAAAATTTATACTGAAAGCAATAAAAAAGCCGTCCCAAACGAAGCCTTAGTTGGGCTCGTTAAAATGAATTTCAAGTTCATATTTCTTAAGCAATGAGAGTGAGTGGGAGCTAAGAAAAATGAATTTCATTACTTAATCTCTAAAGTTAATCACTATTATATCATGATTTTCCTTTTAACAGTTTAAAATATTAGCAATTCATAGGTCAAGATCAGGTTAATTCTGAGTTGGCAGATCGATTCGAACCCAATTCAATAATTTAATGGGTCAAAAAATAAGACATAAACCTAAAATTCTCAGATGTGCTATGGGACCATGTCTTCTACTTATTAGGTCCGGATATTGGACGTAGAGTTACTTCCGGACTCCAATACAATATTGACATGTGGAATGTACACGTGTCTGCAAAATTTTAAGTCAAAAGCGTAGGTAAGCAGTCAAAGCACAGCGTACATGTCAAATTTTAATTGGATATCCGGACATATATCTAGATCCGATGTCTGGACCTAATAATTTGCCATCACCCTTCTATTGGGCAAATTCTTGCATCCGGTGTCCGGATTTGTCCGGACATCAATCCAGACGCGACACACCAACAAAATACACCGAGCCCCAATGTATTTGGTTGATGTGACGCAACCGAATTGGTTGTCCGGATGTCAGATGACCGGATGCAATAATTCGCCCTTCAATTGATATTCTTCCTAATAATGAACATAGGAAGACTAAAGGCTATTATAATAATGAAAAAGCCAACTACAGCATTTTCCTTCAGTGTCAAAAAGGCCTAAAACGAATTTTTTTTTTTTTTTTGCTCATTTAATTCGTTGGACTCTTTCAAACGGAAAAGCTGGAATAGTGGAATGTACGCGTTCGAAATTAACTACGGTTTTTTTTTTACTATATCATAAGGTAAACTTCATGCATTGAAATTTAAATCTGGTCGCTGGCATTAATTTTTTAAATATAATTATAATACCACTTGATTTATTTAAATCTTAATTTCGCCATTGGCCAGCAATCATGTGCATTTTATTATTAAATAAATTAATTTAATTTTACAAGCATAAAGTATATATTGTTAGGATTTAAAAAATTAATAAAAATATCATCAATACATTAAATGTATTAAATTTACATTTTTTTAATAATTGAGTAAATTTTATCAATTTTTATTATATATGATTAGATTAATAAAAAAATTCAGAATTTCTTGAAATCATATATGCAAATATGAAATAAGAATATGGATCAAAATAAACTTGTTGCGGGCTAGAAAATACGCGGCGGTAGAGATTTAATTCTGCGTCTTAACGTTGTACGTATAACTAGCTTTTTTTAAAAACCCTTAAAAATCTAGCCCAGTAAAATGATTCTAGACTTTGAACAAAGGATTGAATCACCTCCAAGGGTGATCAGATTACAATCAGTTACTTAAGTAAGACAACGTACTGAACGTAATTCTTATAGGGATCGAGTGTCGGGCCTTGAACAGGACGTCACTCATGAGTGTCGGGCATATCAGGTCTTATTGAATGTCAGTCCTTAAGGCACAACATTAATAAGCCACGCATCAATTAGCTTCAATGAATCCTACGATCATCATTCTAGGGTCATTCAGTGACATTCTTCAATGAGTATAAGCTCGTCAAAATCGGAGACTGTTTGGTAACTCAAATTGGGTATCAAAAAATGACTCAATAGGCTAACTCAACCTGAGCCCGATCAGAAAAATTCAAGTTTGAGTTAACTCATTTAATAATCGGGTCAGGCTTGGGTCAAGAATTTTGACCTGTTTAATAAACGAATCGGGTTTGAGTTGACCCATCAGTCTTATTTTGAACTGAAATTACCTATTTATTTTTTTTATTTATTAGTATGACTGTTTTATTTTTATCAATTAATATAAAATATATTGTTTAAAAGTTATAAAAAAGGATTATCAGGTAAGGTTTTGGCCATTAGGTGCTAGCAGATTGGAATTGGTCCAATTTTTTATCTATTTGTTAAACGGGTCAAGTTCATGTTGTCCGAATTCGAATCGAGTCAACTTCAAGTCAGATTGAATCTGACCTATTGATCTGTTTTTTTTTTTTACATTTAGACTAATTAAGACAAACTTACGCTTACAACAAATATGCAAGCTTTAAATTCAAAGCCTCTTTATTAATAATCAAAACTCCTAATCATTAGAACAAAATGAGCTGGGTTTTGACACCGCTACAAAGAAAGAATCAAAAACATTTTAAGTTATTAAACGTGACAGCTTATAAACATTTTTTAAATAAAATCTGGCTTACATTCAATTTCCAAAAAAATAAAAAATAAACCTTTCAACAACCCTTAATATTTTATTTATCTAATATGCAGGCGAAATCTTCATAGCAGCTACCGCTCCATGGTCCACACGATTTACCTTACTCTTATTGACTTAGCTTTCCATTATGATTCAGTCAAATCAACCACATTATACAACCGAGCAGCAAGATTATATATGTAATATCCCTGCCTCATCTCCATAGCAAAGAGGCAGGAAAGCTCTCAAGCTAGATTTTGCCAGCACTCCTTTCCTTCATCTTCACCTCCAACTCGTCAATGGCGGATTACAAGCCTAACGCTGTTCCTCCAATGGCCACCGGTTATCCTTCCAGCGCCCCTCCGATCCCAATGCCCGGATTCCAATCTCAAGCTCCTGCTCAATGGTCCACCGGCCTCTGCGATTGCTTCGATGATTGCAGCACCTGTAAGCTCATAAAGACTTATTATATACTACTTTTCACCTTTGAGATCTGTCGTCTCAACTAGAATTAGCTTACTGAATTTCTATTACAGGTTGCCTCACTTTCTGGTGCCCCTGCATCACCTTCGGCCGGATTGCAGAGATAGTTGATCGCGGCTCAACATGTAAGCGACCAACGAAGCTCGATTGATTTGCATTTTGTCATGATTTTATGAAAGATTAATGATTCGTTTGAGACAATTTTCTTACTGCTTCTTAAATCAGTTTTTTAGTACAAAAATTTTACTTTTTATATTAAAAAGCTGTTTTAAGAAGCAGTAAACGAAATTTAAATGAGCGTTTTAATCATTTGGTTTATAATTTTGAAGCGTGTGGGATGAGTGGGGCGTTGTACACGTTGATCGCGTTGGTGACGGGATGCCAGTGCTTATATTCGTGTTTTTATCGTTCAAAATTGCGCGCCCTATATGCTCTTCCAGAAAGCCCCTGCAATGATTGTCTTGTCCACTGCTGTTGTGAGGCCTGTGCTCTTTGCCAGGCTTATCGTGAGCTCCAGAACCGTGGATTTAACATGTCCTCAGGTATTTGCTAAATTTTCCTCAACAAGTTTTGGTCTTTGTTGTACATATTTTGTGAAGATATTTGGCTGGATTTTGACACTTAAAGGGCCATGGGATCTGTTGCAGGATGGCAAGGCAACATGGAGAAAATGCAAGTGAACCAGGCGCCGCCTGTGCAAGGAGGAATGACGCGTTGATCTCCTATTTTAACTGAGTTTTCATTCCTGTGTGATTCTGATCTCTTCTTCTTTTGGCAAGTTTTCAGTTCTTATCGCCTCTTCAATCTTCTTATAATTTCCTCGCGGTTTATCTTCGAAAGTGGTGTCATTTAGAGCATGAGAAGAAAGAAGAAAATCTCGTTGCTGTTGTTGTTATTGTTGTTTTGTGTGTAAGATTAGTTGTTTGTAAATTGTTTTAGATTTGCTTATCGATGGTTGTTCTGTTTTATTTAGACTGTTGTAGTAGATTTGGTTCGAGCACTTTTGGGCAATTTCATTTTGGTACGCCAATTTTGGATTATGCTAAAGATTAAGGTTGTTAATGATTTAGGCTTTGCTTTGAACATATTTTTGATTGCTCGCTAATTTAAAATTTTACCTTTAAAAAATGGTTTTTAGAAAAGCATTTTTTCAACTCTGCGAGAGAAAGAACTTTTTAAAAGTAAAAACAGAAAAAGCTTCAAAGCCTTAATATGAACTCTTTGATATTACTATAGTTTTTTATTAAAACTAACTTTATTGTAAAGTTGCTATGAGAAAAATAAATTTTTTCGAAGATATCGTTAAAAATAATTTTCTTGTATAAAATTTGTTTAAAAATGATAAGAAAATATTAGTCTAATAAAATTATGTATACTGCCTGAAAAAATAAAATAATAAAAAAGTTATCTGAAGCAGAACCTAAATTCAATCTGGTTCGGTTTAAAAAAGGATTAAACTTTAATTACTTCTTATTCTTTAAAAGAAAGTCTTTTATTACCAGTTTACCTTACGCACAAGAATAATTATTTTGTGTGAACATCAGACGCTCTTTGGAGACGAATTATGACGCGTCACATCATAAATCATACTTATAACAATACAGTTAATTCATAATTAACTGAATTTCAGCCACCTGCTTCGCCTATCAATGTTGAGAAGGATTTTTGCCTTGTTAACTCAGTGGTGCCTAATGGATCTTCTAGTAATGCTATCGATGTGTCTCCTGATATGGACTTGTCATCTTATTTTGCAAATGAGAATGAAAATGTGTCCTTTATAGATGTTCCGATCGCTCTAATCTCATCCGATGCTTTGAAAGCTCATTTGTCTTTGAACATGAAGGATTCATCTTTGGATAACTCTGATTGGCTGGATGGGGATGCTTCCTCGCCTTGCGGGAGTATCGGGGAAGACTTGAATGATTCGATGTATGATATGTATAGTTTGAATGTGGGGCAAATCGTTGAAAAAGGTTTTTGACGTGGAGGTGTTAAAAACAAGGTAGGAAAAAAGGCAAAAGAAGGTAATTTTTCATGGTGGAACATTTGAATTGCTATCAAACAATTGGATCTAAAGAATTAGTGGTTTGTTTGGACCTAAAGAAGCTTTATGGATGGAGTTCATTTTTGAAAAAGGGGACATATTTGATTTCCATCAAAGTGGAATTCTCAAAGTGTAGCATTTCAAATTTCAATGGATTGCTTGACTATGGAGTATGGATGCTGCTTAAAATTCTTTGGCTATATGGATTAGATATGAAGTGATGTGGGACAAGTTGTTATATTATATGTATTCATATGGAGCTTTTTTTTATGATCAGATGGAATCATTTTATTTTAGTTATTGGAGTTTTGTATTAGTGTTGTGTCATTTGACTTATTGGTTTGAGCTGTTTTTTAGTTGTTATTTGTTTGTATTTCTCTTCTTTTTGGGACCTTTTTAGTTTGATGTAGCTCTTTAGAGCAATAGCTTATTTTGGTCCCTTAATTTTGTATATTTGGTTTTTATTAACCTCATGATCATTAAGTCATAATCAACCAAAGTATTTAATGTGCATGCTACAATTTGTTCTTTTTTACATTAATTAATTGTTTTATTAAACTTAATGATTAATTAACAATGTTATTTTTATTTGTTAGCTATTTGGAAATCAACCTGAATTTGGTTGGAAGTATGAATTGTTTAAATCATTGGCTTGTTAGGCTTTTAAGCTGCCATATTTAAAATAATTATCATTAAATTTAATTATAAATATTTAAAAACAAGATTTAACTATCAAGTTATGAAAAATGAAAACATGATCATAATCTCCTTTTTATACTCAAGTATTCTAAGTTTTTTAATAAAGGTTGAGGTGAAATGATTTGGTCCAACAAGAATTTGTCGTAGATACAAAGAACTCTGTTAGCTAAGAGTTATCTCGAATTCCTCAATAAATAAACCCTAATACCCTATTTGGCAACCAACATTACTTAACTATTTAGGATTTAGTAAATCCGGTAAATCTTGGATTTGGTAAATCCAGAGTTGTTAAATCTTAAAAATTGATTGACAAATCAAGTCATAATTCATATTAAATTATGTGGAATTGTTTAACAATGTAATATAAGATTTAATGCGGTTAGTTTGTTTAAAAATTAATTTTTTTATATTTTTAATTTAATTTATGTACTAAGTAAGAGTTATTTATTAATTTTAATTTTAATTACAATCAATAAGTTATAATGATAAATAATATAATTAGAAACTAGCTTAATTATCAAATAATTTAATTACTAATTATAGTATTGATTGTCAAATTAATTATTTAGTTGTTAATTTATTAAATATTTGATATCTAATTAATTAGTTCATTATTTTTTGAAGTAACTAATTATTTAACTAATATTTCAACTTAAATTTTCATTAATTATTTAAGTGTTATTTAATTAGTTTTAATGATATATTAATATAGTTAATTATATTAAATTTAATTACTAACTATAAACTAATTATTAAATTAAGCTAGTTAAATTATTTAATTATATTACTAATTATTTAATTAATCTAATTAATTATTAATATTTTAAATTCTATTAATTAAGCTAAATTATATTTATGTCTAAGAATGGCAGGGCATTTAGGCTTTGAGTTTTAAATTTAATTTATATTTTAAGTACTAGTTACCTAATAATTTCATTTTTAATTATCATCAATAAATTATAATTACTAAAATAATATAATTAGAAAGTAATTTAATCATGAAATTACTTATTAATTTTTATTTTAATTTTTTATAAATTAAATATTACTTTTTTAATTTTGATTATCATTAATAACTAATTAAGTAATTGTTATAAATAAAACAATTAAAATTAATTTGAGTGATTATTTAATTATTAAGTATATTATATTTTGATTAATTTTAATTAAATTAGTTTAATCAATTCCTATTTAAATTTTCTGCCAATGCCCAATGCCGCCGATTTCAAGAATTTCTGCTCTGTCCTTCTGTAGCCGTAGGCCTAGGGTTTTCTATTCCTCTTCTAAGCTGTTCGTAACTGTTCGACTTCGCCTGCTTCGCGCGTGAGGTGAAGTTTTGAACGAGTTGATCAAAGACTTCTTCGCCTCCTTCGACGTCGTTCCTTCCTGTCGGGTCGGAAGTCACGACAACTCCCGTTCCTTTTGTTGGATCGGAAGTAACGACGACGGGAGGGAGCTCAGTCGTTGCGAAGGTAACCATTTTCTCCCATTCGCGCACGTCTTCGGCCAAATCCCGTAAATCCGCCGAACTCCCGGATTTAGTAAATATTGGATTTACCGCGCAAGAAGGTTGTAACGGCGGATTTATTCCGCATGAGATTTATGCCTGTTTGGGAGGATTTACGCTAAATCCTGCTCAAAACCTGCGTAAATCCTGTTGCCAAACAGCCCCTTTAAATTTCTTTTTACCACATTTGCCCCATCTGCAATTTTCATCGCTCTCGCCGACTCTCTCGCCGTCAGCTTGGTCAAGAGACCATAGAGTAGCTCTTGTCGGTTCTCTCCCCTCCGCATTGACCTTTTCCCAGCCAAGCTGTGGCCCAAGCCTCTTAAAGAAAGCTTACGCCTCGAGCTTTCTTTCATTAGAATTCTTTCATTGGAATTATCTTATATTGCTCAGTTTTAAACAATGATATGGATATAATAGATTTGGTTATCTTGATCTGTTGTATAGAAGAGTGAGTATAATGGTAAGGACATAACTTCTAGTGTTAAGATTGATTGGTTAAAATTTGGGAATGCATCTAAAAAATTAAGTGATCGGAGAATATTATGAAGGCAATATTAAAATTTAATGAAGTTGTAACTATGCTAGCTGTGTTTTATGGATTTGAGTATTGACAATAAAAGAAGTCTCTATTAGCTTAGCTATGCATAACAAAATAAGAATTATAAGATGAATGGATGGCAAAATTATGAAGCATAGAGAGATTATTGGAGTAATATTAGTAGTAATACTATTGAATGTTAGATAGTAGAAAATAGACTTTAGTGATTTATGTACTCTGCCTGAAAGATAAAAATTATGCCCATAAGGCAGCAAGACAAAATTTTCATTAGAAGATTAAGATGGGAGAAATGGATAGGCTTAAGGCAACATGGAAGGAAGTTGTACAAAAAAAAAAAATACTTATAATAGTTTTAACATCTCATGCAAACCTTGGCTCCAAATTTTAGGATAAATCCGTCAATGATGATGATGATTTTCTCAATTTTCTGCCAGTAACTTCTATTTAAAATGAAGTTCTAGTTTTCATATTTTTTGCTGAGAGTATGTACTCTGGTATGGGCTATTTTGCTTGAAGGACTGGTTTTAAAGACCTAACAACTCTTGTGATCATTGTGTGCTATTTAGTAACTTATGTTAGAGCCTGGCCTTGTTAATTTAATTATTACGTTTAGACCTTGCAGCATCAATTTGAGAAGCGACTGTTACTCATCCAATCAATTTTTAAGAATCCATGTTTGTCTGTGTGACAAGAATGAAAAGTAAAGTGAGATCTAATATGAGATATTTGTCTCACCATCAAATAGTTTTATGCCCTTACCACCAAAGCTTTAATAAAGATATAGATAATTGGATGCTAAAACATATTTCTAAGGCTTCATTTGGAACAACTTTTTTGTTACTTTATATACTGCTTTTTATCAAAAAAGTTTCTAATTTAAGAAGTTTTTGTACTAGAAAACCAATTTAGAAAGCAGTAAAGAATCCCAAACGAAGCTTAAGTTTTCGGCAAAAGTGAAGAAAGAAAGAAATGATTCTGAAAAATTCCTCATATGAATTTTCTTTCTTTGTCCTTTTTCTATTAGCAATCAGACAGCTGATGGAGCATGAAAAAAGTAAAGAGAAGCAAACTCCAATTGAATTTAGGCGCAGAAAGATAATTCCTGGTGTGGAAAAAAGTACAAATGTTTCTCTAGCAGCAATAAAGAATGTAGAAGCTGTTGTGGACGAAGGTTCTGGAAATAAAATTGCATCTCCCACTCCCGAAAAATCTGATCGGAAGCTGTCTAGTAAAGGAAAACAACTTAATGATAATTCTCCAAGTCAAGACATCCTATCAGAAACACATATTCCTGAAATAACATTGAAATCCACACAACTTCCAGAAAAGTATGTTTGTGAAACCTGTCATCCTCATCTCCTATATATTACCTTCAATTTCCTAACTTTTAGCCTTCATTCCAGGTTGAAGACATTGGCCGACCTTTTTGATCGAATGTGTTCCTCTGTTAGATTGTTGGGTTTGAGGAAGAGGTTGCCAACTTTTCGGGACATTTGCACTCAAGTGGAGATATTGACTAAAAGGTGCAGGAATAACATAGTTCACATTTGATTAAAAATATAGTTGGCCTTGAAACTGATTTTGTCCTGTCCTTTTTAGGAAGTTCTCATACGCCCATCTTGCGCAGATGAAATATGTATTTCCTGATGCTATTCAGATAGAGAAGGTACTTGTACACGATGAGAGAACTTTATGTATGAAACCAGACTTGAAAGTCAGAATTTTATTCGATATCATGGGATGCCCTTCATATCCTGGACAGACTGTATCTATGGCTTTATGCCGTGCCTTTCGTGTGAGATTGTTGGAGCAGTTCAATGCCAATCAAGTATGTGCTCTATTTTCCATTTCTGAATTAATGAACTACAATATTGAACTTCTGTTTAATTCTTTAAAACCTGAAATGTTTTTTTATTTGCAACCTTTGCCACTACCTCTCATCCATTTGGAATTTTTAATATACCCTGGTTATTTTTAGATTTTAGGAAATATATTATTTACTGCCTAAGAACTTCTGATGCAACAGAGGGAATATTCTAAAAGAATAAAGACATTGTTGGATGGATAGGTTCATGAATAGAAATTCAAAGACATGTCCTCAATATCTTATTGGTGCTCGAAACTTGTCCGTGGGACTTTTAGGTGTTGAGCTTCTTAACTATTATTTATTCCTTACGCTATATTATATGGGGTTTAGTTATTTTTAGTAGTATTTACAAAGTGGGAGATATTAAGGTAATGATATCTCCTCGTTTATTATGCATCCAACATTTTTTATAAAAAACAGTGTTTTTATGTAATTCAGTATCCTAAAGTAGCTTATTTACATATAACACTACTAAATCTTTTATAATACTTACACGCCTCTCAGAATTTTCAATCTTTTCAGAAATAACACCGTGGTTAATAGAAGAGAAATATATATCTATTTTGAACTTTAACTACATTCACTCCTTCGCTGCCTCTTTCCTTCACTCTTACCTTAGGATACCTCTATGCTTCTCTTTGTTTTGCGGGGTTGGATGATCTCATTAACCTTGTGCATAGACAACAAGGCCTTACCTACTGTTGAATAGGGTCACAATGGCTGCATTCGCTTGTTTGCAGGGCTGATGAAAATGAGGAATGAATGCTAAGTAATTATAATTAGATTATGAGTTTACCAAGCTGAACACCGGTACTTTATTTTTTTTGAAGAAATGAATATTAGTAATATTAAACATTATTAATAGAAATATTGGGTTTATTGTTCAGAGTGCTCGTGAAATAGTTGTAGATATTATTAGTAGAATTCATGTTGAATGGTTGAAACGGAGGAATGCATTGGGCTTGTTTTGTGATAGAAAAGTCCCCCTAACTAAAGGAAAAATTCTATAAGATAGTGGTGAGACCTGCAATGTTTTATGACGTGGAATGTTGGCCATTTAAAGAGAATCATAATATTAAGTTAAGTGTTGCAAAGATGAGGATGCTCAGGTGGCCGAATGGCTTTACTCTTGGAGATGGGATTGGGCGTATGCGTGAAAAGGTTGGAGCAGTTCCAATGGAGGATAAGATTAGAGAGAGTTGCCTTAGATGGATTGGTTATGTAAAACAATATCCCTCTAATTACCTGGTTAGGAGAGTAGATGTATTAGATTTGACTTATATTAAGAAAGATAGAGGTAGACCTAAAAAGTTTTGGTTAAAAATTTTTAGAAATGACCTTTCTTTATTAAATCTAAATGAGAATTTGATTCTTAATAGGTCACAATGGAGAAAAATAATTCATGTAGGCAACTCCATATCGTGGGGTAAATGTTTGATGTTGTTGTTGTTGTTATATTAGTAATATTAAACATTTCATGGTGTTGTAAGTAAATCAGTCTTTTTTTGCTGTATATTTAAATATCCAAAAACTATAATGAGTTAGTTTTGGATGCATATAGATTGAGAGTACTTCAACAGATCCTATCATGTCAATATATGTACATGGGTAAAATTTTTTTTTTTCATGTTTGTACATTTTATTTATGTAATGGTGCTAGGTTAGACACCTTTTTTAATTAAAAAAAAATCCTTTTATTCTGGTGCCTGTATTTATTTTATGTTCCAAAGTAATTTCCTCTTATTGCTAGACTTTATGTAAATTTTCTGTTGAGAGCAGGATGCTGAAATTCCTGAGGCTGTTCTTCCAGAGCCATTCAATCAAAGGAATGATATCGAATATCTGGATCCTCTGCCAGTAAAACCATTCAGTGAATTTCCTCAGCAGGCATCAGTGGAACATGATTCCTTTTCAATTGCCTCTCATTTTTCTTCATCATTTCGTAAGCATTTTTGTCAGAAGGAAACTGTCCCAGAAGCTGAAAGAACTAAAGTTCTTGCCTCTGCCTCACTGTCTGCAATTGCTGATGATGATGTAGGCAAGTCTAGCAAGAACGTTTATATAACCACTCGTAAAGATAGTATAACTTTACTGTCTGCCATTAAATCTCCTTCTGAAGCCATTTACATTCCAAGTCCTGATAATTTAGTGGAGAGGACACCTGAAAAAGGTGCTTCGACTGCATATAACATAGTATCTGAACTTATTGATACTGAAAGTACTTGTATTGTACCCCAGTCAAGTCAGAATACTCCAGAAAATGTTAGTAAGATTGCAAGTGATGCAATTTCAGAAACACCTGCTTTGCAAACTCCCAAAAGACCCATGCCGACACCCATTGAAATCTTGGTCAGTACAAATGAAAAGTCAGTTAACAAACCCAAGTCAACACCTTCAGTACGTCGCACTTTAATGTACTCTCCACAGAAGATGGACTTGAGCAAATCAAAGCTTGACTTTGACACTGTAGAACCAACTCAAGTCCATGAACATTATTCCAATGAATCCCTGTCCATTAAAAGAAGCATTTGTGAACAAGAAACAAAACTGGTACGTCTCTTTATCCAATATGTTGTCCTTAAAATGAATGTTTTGAAACCAAAGCTATGTTGTTTGAGCATTTAGAGAAGTCATTCAATTCTTCTATCATTGAACTCTTTCTATGAAAATGCATTGAATAGCTTCTCGATCATTTTTTTGCCCTACTGTCACATATTTATTGAAATTCAAGTTGATCCTAAATCCTAGTTGTTATCATCATCTTTTGCCTTATCCAAACTATTTTGACACGGCTATCTTATTTAACATGTTATACAAAATTAGGTGTTTATTATTTTGGGAGAACTTGTATTGTATATTGAAACATGTTTCAATTTTCATGCATTCAAAGAATATGTGATGAGGACATCGCTCAGAGATTCAGACACGTGTACCGGCGATGAAATCGTAGATCGACGACTACGATTCAGCGTCTTTACTTTTGACGCTTTATTTTTTTATCTAGTTGTATGCATGATGTTTTATTTAGTTTTTGTTATTTTTCCGCTTTTACCCTTATTGGGGAGTATCTTGTCATTGTAGCCCAGAGGGCATGTAGTGGCCCATTGTGTTGTAAAAGGATGATGAATGTTTAATGAAATTTTTTTGTGTTCTTCTTCTTCTTGTGTGATGACTAGAGGGAAGGGAGAGAGCTCGTGGTGAGCAAGTACAAGGCCCACTAGTCGTTGGAAGAGTCCACGGCTCGTGATAATTTCTTCTTTTCTATTTTACTTAAGTTTCCCTCATCTTCCTTCCCCTCTCCACCCGCCAGCCCCTTCCCAATCCTACCTCCACCGAATGCTTCACCTCTCCCATCCATTCCATCCTCTAGCTCCACCACATCCCGTCCAACCCCCATCCAAGCCCACCTCAACTCGACGGCAAATCCCTCTTCCCCTTTGGTCGCCGGCCACCTCCTCATTCATCAAACCGTTATGATGATTTCAATCATCATAATGACCCCCTAACTTAGATCTAGCATTGAGGAAGAAATATGTGAATTTTGAAATTCAAATTTCGAAATTCTAAACTTTTCTTTATTTGCGAAATTTAAATAAGGAAAGTTTCTAAATTTGAATCCATTCGAAATTTAATTTTGGAGGATTCATTATTTTTCCGCCTCGTTGTCATATCTTGTTTGGAAAGAGTCTAAATCCTCCCCCCATTAAATCCCCAATCAATGCATTAATTGCAAATTAATTTCAAATCAAATTTCAAATTAGTTTCCTCTCAAATTCTGAATATTAATTTCAGGTTTGGGAATAAAACCTCTCTCCCTCTCTCTCCATGTTGTCGGCCCCATGCTTGGGTCTCTCCCATTAATCCTCAATCAATGCCTTAATTACAATCAATTTGAAATCAAATCTCAAATTGGTTTCCCTCCAAATTTACTCAAATCCTGAAATTAATTTCAGGTTTGGAATAAAACCTCTCTTCCTCTCTTGGATCAAACCTAATTCTCCCACCCTAGCCGACATCCCCTCTTCTCCACCTTTGGCCGCCCCTTCTCTTGGCGTTCTCTCCTCATGCTTATGGTGCATGGCCGATCCTCAAGTCGATCACGGCTTCGCTTACAACGAACGAGGGGAAATCGACATCCTCCTCTCCCCCTTCTACGAGCCGAACTGGGAATACGACGAAACGGTGGAAAGATATGTCAAGCGCATCCGTTATTGCTTAGCAGAGACGATCGATCTTCAAAAGCCGAAGACGATTTGGCTTCTCGTTGGGCGATCTACCCCTTCTCCGTCCGTGGCTACCTCTCCATCAACAAGGACCTTTGGTACTATCTTCCTAGTGGCAATTTCTCTCATCGTATGCTTCATCTTCAACCGCTAAGCCTAAGAGTGATTGAGTGAGTAGGAACTCTAAGTGACCATGTCTTGATGTTACGCTTTGGATTCTTGATTACTTGTAATTAGAACTATTATTTAAATTTTGTTGTTAGTGCAATTGTCTTGCTAACCTCTTGTAACGGCTTACCTTTACAACGGAAAGTTCTAAGAATTTAACTTGATTGAAGCATGAGTTACTAATTAGCAATGTACTAATTCAATCTTATTTGTTACAATTCCAAAGCAACTCTTCGCATGTTTGTCTTACATCAATATGCAAATTGCAACTTTGTGTAATTTGGTGTCAGGGAAGCAATCCTCGACTGTGGGCTTTTGTAAACCTTTATTGCTTGAAATACCGGACAATAAATTCTGCCCCATTTATTTAATTGTTGTCTTGTATGCACTAATTTTCGTATTATATACAGACTTGTGAAGCAACTGCTAGAATAAATGAGGCTCAAAAGCTGATCCAACCAAACTCTGAGAAGCGTAAAGCTATACTTGATTGCTTGCCAGCCATGTTTGACACAATCCAGTATATTTGTCAATCTGCTGACTGTTCTTTGATTACAAAGCGGGAGCTTGTCCACAAAATAATTTCAAATAATTTGGATATTGAAGAGACGAGTAATACCTATTGCCAACGACCCCATTAAGGCTTCATTTGGGACGGCTTTCTTGCTGCTTCTTAAAGCGGCTTTTCAGTATAAAAATTTTAATTTTTATACTATAAAGCAGCTTGAAGAAGCAGGAAGAAAGTCGTCCCAAATGCAGCCTAAATCCAATTCTTTGTTAGTTGTATGATTTCTCTTTAAAGATGTGATTTTTATTTAATTAATCATTTGGATGGCAGGTGAAGTGGAAGAGCAATTGGGCTTGTTGGAAGAGTTGGTTCCAGATTGGATGTGTAAGAAGAGCACATGTAATGGAGAGTTCCTTTACTGGTAAGTACCTATTAATATCTCTAGTTGAGATTATTTTAGTTTTTTAATACAAATGAGGGTCTTTGAAACACAATATACTAATAATATTAGCCACCTACCCACTTTCCTGTTCCCACCCAGATGATTTTTTGCCTATTACTTCCCAAGTATTTCCAGATTTCTTTTTGGAAGCCCTCAATATTTTCTTATACTCCGCTTGGAGCAACTGAATGCTTAACCTTGGATTATATGTTTGCGCTTATTTTCTATTCAAATTGTGCCTGGAAGTGATGCACTCCTGTGGGAATTGAATTATTGAAAGGGGATTTGAAGTAATCTGTAGAATGCACATTTTACAATTTTTTCCTTTTCGTAGTAATTTGGGGAAAATATCGTTTGATGCTTCTCTTATAAAAGCCTTTGCTCATTCCCCATTTTTTTTCCCATTTAGATGGCCTGTTTGTTATAATTTAGGGTACATAGGAGCCGTATCTCAAATCTTCATTATTTAAATATCTAACTTCGGAAAAAAAGAAAAAAATATCATATACTATCAAATATAATTGCTTTGAGAATTTGGTGAGAGTGTGAAGTATAGATAGAGATTTTATTGTGCTCTTCATGATTTTTTCTTTTGGGGACATTTAGGCCAATTAAGACAGACTCATACACACATCGCATACACAAGACTCAATTTTGAAACCTCCAAGTTGATAGCCTAATCTCCCAACCAAAAGACCAAGGTGAAATTGTCATGTTAAATTTACTCTGGATTTTCTTTGTTATTTGCAGTATCAAACGTTTGCCTGATCCAGATTCTGTTCGTACTAGACTTTCAGAAGATGTGTGAAAAAAAAAAAAATTAATTATGCTGCTAATTCGCCTCATTCGTCTTCCAATTTGGTCAATAAAATCTTGAAGAGACTTCAGTGCTTGTATGTACCAATTTGCTCTTCCAATTTGGTCAATACTGCATATTGTAAGCCTGTTCGACTTTCAATAGACTAGGGATTTACTTGATTTGCATTTGGCAAGCTAAACTTTTGTTCCTAGGAATTGATATATTAACTTTTTTTCCACTACACAATGAATGATTTTGTGGCAAAGCTGGTTTTTTTTAATGTCGACTTAATTTTCATGATAATCAGGAAAAATTGTTTTGTGCGGACACCGGGCACAGCTAAAGTCTGGAGCCCAATGAAAATTCGTCACGTCACCTGGTACTGAGCAGTACTGAGCCTCGGTACTCGGCACCGAGTGATGTGGCGCATTTTCATTAGGCTCTGGACGGCGTTCGGCGTCCGCACAGAATAATTACTCGATAATCAGAGGTTGGACCAATGAGTAAATTGCTCTTATTATAATCTTGAAATATGAATTGTAATAGTAGTTTATCTGTAATGCAAGGGCGTTCTGAGTTTTATTTGTTATTTGAGTGAATATTGATATTGAATAGTTATATTTCGACTTGCCTCTCAATTGAACTATCTAGATCATTGTACTCTCCATTGTATAAATTTATCATGAAATATTGTAGCGATACTATTTGCAGTAAAGCTGGTTGTTGAGAAAACTAAATATGATGGTCAATATAGGTGATTTAGGGTGTTTTTGGATGCTGAGAATTCACTCAAAGTTGTAATGTAAATCCAAATCAATGATTATAAATTTTTAGGCTTCATTTAGGATAATTTTTTTATTGGTTATTAAATTAGCTTTCTAATACAAATTTCTATCTAAAAAAAATTTGAGTTAAAAAGTTGCTTTAGAAAGTAATAATAAAACTATCTCAAACAAATTCTTAGACTTCGTTTGGAATGGCTTTCTCACTGCTTCTTAAAGTCGTTTTTAATAAAAAATTAAATTTTTTTTACTAGAAAGTTATTTTAAAAAGTAGTTAGAAATTCGTCCCAAATGAATCCTTAATTAGTGACACATTTGAAATATTTTGTTTCATTGCACACATTGAACAAAGACTGAAACAATTTGGTTAAGTCTGATTTCTCTACTCCAATCTCTTCCTCTTTGCAATGCTGGGTGAGATCTCATTCATGGACATTTTCATGCTCCACATTTATAGGAAACCATCCAATGCTGGATGCACTTTCTTGTTTTCAGCAATTCCTTGAGGTCATAATATCACTAGATACAATTCTACAACCTTCTCTTCCTTTAAGCTTCTCCCTAAATCGCTTCATAATCAAAGTAATATTAGGGGTATGTTTGGGCAAGCTTCCACATAATTTTTTTTAATTATTTTTATATTTTCATATGGCTACTGTTATCAAGAAATAATATCTGATAATATATATAATATTCATTGTAAATTTTATAAAAGTTCTCTTTCAAAATAATTTCACAATCACTTTTATATATTTGAATTCAGAACAAAATTTTGCCGCATGGTTCAAGTTGAAGGTATTTTCAGTACCTCAGAATTTATTCCATTCTATGCACGCATTGCTGCAAAATAATTCATTATTTTTGGCGACCAGGAAGAGAACTATATATAATGCATGCATGCATGATTCTGCTTCAGTTGTTCTCAAGTGGGAGAATCACAGCAATCTATAATTAACGTAATTATCTTAACAATTATGCATTATTATTGCATGAAAGCATCCGATAACGTCTGATTGATTCACCAAAGGGAATAAACAAATAGTCTGTTTTGGTTATATCGATCTCTATTTGAGCCAACCTAACCTTTGGTTCATTAAAATTTATTCAAGCTCAAACCGACAAATTGTATGATATTAAAAAAAAAAATAATTCATTTGAATGTAATACATGATAAAGTTTTTTGTTTAACATCCAACATTAAATTAAAATTTATTTATTTTTAAACTTTGGAGTTAATTAAAGATAAATTTACTCACATATCACATACATAAACTTCGAACTCAAAATTTCTTGACAGATCAAGACGAGTTGCCTATTAAAATTTATTTCAAATTAATTCAAAAATCATTTGATCACTAATTTTAAATTCGAATTTCAATACAACATCATTTAATTCGAATTGACATCATATATTTTATTTAATTAATAATATAATTATAATTGATTATTTGTATGTATTTATTTTATTTTATAAATATATTGATTTCATTTAGGCCTATCTCCGTTCTCATTTGATTCATTATTTTTAAGCAGTTCTTATGCTGACTGTCCTCACATTTTTATCGTGTTGGCGAACGGAAAGCTCTCTCTTCGCATTCTCTCACTCTCTTTCTCCCTCTTCTCGAATTATGGATTAGAATACTGAATACCAATTCCTTCAATCATGGCAGGAGATGCCACTCTGTATATTTATTATTAATAATAGCCATCTTCTCAGTCATCATACCCCCATCCAACGGCTATTATTGTTCATCAAGACTCTGATATAACAATTCATCCAAAATAAGCATTGGATTATCTTTACTGTCTCCGTATATCTTTTCTTAGAGAATTAGCAAGTAGAGATTTCAAAGTTCTTAAAGGTGGCCGGTCATGGTGGGTTCACAGATTAAAGCCTCCTTTAATGGAAGCTTCTTTCCTACATACAGTTCAAGAAGGATGGAAACAAGAAGAATGAAGCCGCCATGTTTTGCAGTAGTACATTTTCCAACGCAGAAAAATAGGTTGCAGGAAGCAACAAAGATTTTTTGCAAGTTTTTTAGTTCTCTTCCATTCTTAGCCAAAGGAGATGTAAGCTGTTCTTCTTTTACTTCATCGTTTTCTTTTGTATGAATATTCTGATCGAGTTCCCAAACTGACTCATCAATTCATTTAGTATATTCTGACTTGAAATCTGAAAGGATTTTGTGAACCCAAAGGATTTTCTTAGATTTATTTTGGAGTGCACCTATAGTCATTAGAGAGAGAGAGAGAGAGAGAGAGAGAGAGAGAGAGAGAGAGAGAGAGAGAGAGAGAGAGAGAGAAGAGAGAGAGAGAAGCATGAATATTTTAGGAAATATATATAGCATGCATATATATATTTTCTTTGACTATAGTCATTTTTCCCTGATTATACACTACATACTTCCTGCAGATTAACTGTTGCAACATTCTTGGTTTCAGTAAGACTTATGGGTGTCCATATGTTCTCGAGGATGATGACTGTGAAGAAGAAGATGATGACGATGACGATGATGATTGTGAAGATGATGATGACGATGATGATGAATGTGAATGTGAAGATGATGACGATGATGATGATGATGATTGTGAAGAAGAAGATGATGATGACGATGATGATGATGATTGTGAAGAAGAGGATGATGATGATGATGATGATTGTGAAGAGGAGGATGAAGATGATGACGATGATGATGAATGTGAATGTGATGGCTAACCTGATGAAGAATTCTAGTTCTACGTACTTCAATTTGGTTTTTCTTAATTTCTTATTTTTTTTGAATAATTTAGCTGCCTTATTCCCTTAGGAGTTGGAACTAACATACTACTCCTATGACCCTCATTAGATGTGATAGAATTTTAACGCCAAAAAGTAAAAAGATTTCTGTTAACAAATTTTAGTATTTGCGATTAACATTGTCGCATTTATAATCGAAAAAAAAAAACCGATTTTTCATAATTTATGTCTGTAAAGTTTGTAAAATGGGTATTGGGCAATCTCTAAGAACTGTAGAAGATTTTTTCAGTATTTTTCAGAGAGAGAGAGAGAGAGAGAGAGAGAGAGAGCATTTATGCAAATTTCATACATAAATAATCAATTTGTAAAATATTTCTTAAGATAATTTTTATACTTTGAATTCTAACTCTTACAATTCTATACAACCCTTAAAAAACATTTATGCTTACGTGTAAGAATATTTGAGATTATTTTTTAGAATTGAAGGATTAATATCATAATTAAATTGGTAGAATTGCAACAAATTTTTAAATTGCATAAATTTTTTTAATAAACTTTTTGAGTCTCTCTTTTGTTGATTATTAACAAGTGGGTTTTATTTTCAAAGGCCATAGCTTTCATGATAGAGTTTTCTTGTGATGTGTATTGTCATAATCCTAATATGATATATCAATAATAATACTTAGGGGTGTCAATATTTGACACGACCCGAAAATCTAACCCGAAAATTTCGTGTTTGTGTTAATCCAAACCCGAATATGGTCGAATTCGGGTTAAGATTTTCAACCCGTTTTAAAAATTGGGTCAAGTTTGAATTTGGGTTGTCCAGGAAACCCGAGATTGACCCGGCCGGAATGACCCGCACTGACAGGATCTGCTAGCGTTGACCGCGCATGCCTAGATCGAGCTGCTTAGCCAGCTGCCCGCTAGAGTCCCGAAGCTTCGCGTGGCGTCTCGAGGCTAGCTCGCATCCCGGACTTGCCAGCCGCGCAGACCGTGGACCCATCTACCCGTTGTCCCCGCTTCTTGTCGTCAGTCGTCAGGCCGCTTCGGTCGACTTCCGCTGCCGCCGGCCGCCAGCCCACCACTACTGCCGACCCACCGTTGTCAGCATTTTCATGCCCGTGGGTCGGGTTCGGGTCCGAAAATTTTACCCATTTCCAAAAATGGGTCGGGTTCAGGTTTACCCACATAGTGCCGGGTAAATTCCAAGTTCAACCCGAACCTGACCCGTGACCCGAAATAGACATCCCTAATAATACCTATTAACTTATATGGTAAGATTTGATAAGATATATTAAGCTTAATCAACGCTAACACACTTACCCGCACTCTCTCCTCAAAAGTATTCTCTAGCTACTACCTCTCACACCATCATCGACCTAGAGCTCTATGTTGATCATTATCTCAGGCCTTCATTATCTCTTCCTTCTTTGATGTTCCTCTCATGATGATGACCTCTTCGCATAAATGACCCTAGTTTAGCATGAGCCCTCCTTCTATCATGATGAAAGTTTCTCATGATTTGGCCACCTTCTAAGGCTTCTCAATTATCTAGATTTTGTTAATGAATTGCCATTTATTCTCTATTTGTGGATGATATTTATGATCATCATTCTTTTATTGATGTTGCTCTGGGCAGATGCAACATCTCTTCTTCATCTCCATTCATAGTTTCCTAAACCTAGTTAGTCTATTACAAAGTTTAACCTCTGTTATGGTATTTGTTAAATACTTGTACACGTGGCAGTAGTTGTAATTCAATTTAGTGTATTGTTTCATTTTATGAATTACCTGTAATGAAACTTCTGGAATGTAATATCAAACCTTGGTTTAGAAATCTATAAATAAGCCACCTAGTCCAAGACGGAGGGTGAGCTTTTCCCGCCTATTATCTGTCTAAGCTTTTCTCTTAGTTCTTGAATACTTCATTTTCTCTTTGTTATCATGGTATCAGAGCACTGATCCATTTTTTTTTCTCCCGGTTAACGAAGTTGAAAACAACGATGTCGTCGTCTGATCACCAAGAAGAAATCTCTACACCGGGATCTCACGATCTTCCGCAAATCCCTTCTTCACTCAAGTTCTTGATGGGAAATATCAAGAACGTGGTGTCACAAACCCTTACCGCCGACAACTATCCCAGTTGGAGATCGCAGGTCTACAAACTGTTTCGAGCAAACGGTTTTGAAGGATTCCTGGATGGATCAAACGAAATACCTCAGAAATTTCAACAAAACTCGTCAGGTCAGACTATCGTAAACTCTGCTTTTACAAGTTGGAATTTATTGGATCAAAACCTCGCTGCTGCTTTATATTCGGTGATTTCACCCACAATTCTTCCATATGTACTATCCATTGATCACTGCAATGAAATATGGAACACTTTGGATAAACGCCTGCAATCAAGCACACGTTCAAAAATCATCCAACTCAAAAATGAGATGCATTATCTCACAATGAAGGATAAAACGATGGCGCAATACTTACTAGAAGTTAAAACAAAGGTGGATATGCTAGCAGCAGCTGGATATACTCTTGACTCGGAAGATGTCATACACTATACTTTGAATGGACTTCCCAACAGTTATCAAGGTTTTAAATCAGCCATCAGAACAAATCTTCAACCACTAAGTCTGGACGATCTATACACATTGTTATGTTCTGAAGAAATAAATCTAGCACATGAAGCTGCTCGTGAATTACAAGCACTTCAATTATCCAATACCTCTACAGCGTTAACAGCAACGCGAGGAAGAGGACGCGGAGGAAGAAACACTTATCGAGGAAGAAATTCAAACAATAACAGAAATCAAACAACTTCAAACAGAGGAGGAAAAGGTAATAAAACAACAGTTACCTGTCAAATATGTGGAAAATTTGGTCATTCGGCAGTAAAGTGCTGGTACAGACATGATGAACAGTATAACACCGAACAAGTTAACAATGCCCTGTTTACGCCATCATCAAAGGTAGATACCACATAATGGTATTTAGATAGTGGAGCGTCCAGTCATCTAACTTCGGATTCAAGTCAGATACAGAATGCTCAAACATACACTGGACAAAATCAAGTAACAGTTGGGAGTGGACAACAACTTTCAATAAAAAGCACAGGTAAAGGTCATCTGAACACCTCGACAGGTATACTTCAACTATCCAATATCAATCTAGTACCAAATTTATCATTCAATTTATTGTCAGTACATCGTCTTGCAAATGACAATAATTGTTTTGTTACCTTCACCGGTCATGGATATGAAATAAAGGATCAGAAGACATCCAAGATTTTACTCAAGGGACCATGTATTAATGGGATTTATCCCATACAAAACAGAACTATCCAACCCCCTCAGAACTCGAATCTTGCTCTTGTTTCCATTCAAAATGTACCAGATTTATGGCACAGACGATTGGGTCATCCTTCGGCTCATATCTTAGCACATCTAGCTAACAGCCATAGTGATATAGCTATCACCAATAAAGAGTCTATGTGTAATGCCTGTAAAATGGCCAAAAGCCATAGACAACCGTATTCTCTATCTCAAAGTAAAACATTTGTACCGTTTACTTTAGTACACTCAGATGTATGGGGACCGTCACCATACACTTCTACTCAAGGGTATAGATACTATGTAACCTTCATTGATGATTTTTCAAAATATTCTTGGATTTATCCTCTTGTTCAGAAATCTGATGTGATTTCTAAATTCCTTGAATTCATGAACATGGTCGAATGCCAATTCAATAAGAAAATTCATACTCTACGAAGTGACGGGGGAGGAGAATATATGAATAATAAACTACTTACAGTGTTGAAAAGTAAAGGGATAGCTCATCAATATACTTGTCCATACTCTCCTTCACAAAATGGAGTTGCCGAGAGAAATTATAGGCACCTACTGGAAACGATTCGTGCACTTCTCATTAAAGCTGCCATTCCTTCACATTTATGGGTGGATACTCTCTTAACTGCTAATTACCTTATCAATTAGTTGCCATCTCCAAACACATCAAACAAATCTCCATATGAATTGCTATATGGAAACAAACCTGGATACGGGCATTTAAGAGTTTTTGGAAGTCTCTGTTATCCATGGCTAAAGCCATATGCTCTTAATAAACTATCTCCTTTATCTCAACCATGTGTTTTCATTGGATATGCCACCTCTCAAAAAGGTTACAGGTGTTATGATCCTAACACCAATAAAATCTACACATCTCAGAATGTTGTTTTCAATGAAGCAATTCATCCATTCAAACAGAGATCAAGATTTGAAGGCAACAAACCAGCACAACTGACAGATATACCTCCATTGCTGTTAGTTCCTACAACAAATCTGTTAAAGAATAACAATGCAAATACACGGAATCAGATCATAACATAAAACAATACAGCAGCTAGAATACCTCAATCAGATTTTTCAAATCAACTAAATGATCATTCTGAGGTTGCTGAATCAGGAAATCCGACATCAGCAAACAAGACGTCTGAAAACTTAACAACAAACAATCAGATAACACAAAAATCAGATTCCATACACCCTATGATTACCAGATTCAAAAGTGGTCATATCAAACCCAAACAAATATTGAATCTGAATCATATGATACATGAAGCCGAACCAACTAATTTCCATCAAGCAGTAAAGGTAGAACATTGGAGACAAGCAATGTCCAAGGAATTTCAAGCGCTTCAATCACAAGGTACGTGGGAATTAGTTCAACCTTCACAGAATATGAATATTCTAGATTGCAAATGGATGTACCGAACAAAGATGAAATCAGATGGTACTATAGCCAGGTATAAAGCTAGATTAGTAGCCAAAGGATTTCATCAAGAATATGGACTGGATTATACAGAAACCTTTAGTCCAGTAGCCAAGATTACTACTATTCGAGTATTCATACTCATAGCATTGCATTCAAATTGGAACATCCATCAACTTGATGTTTCAAATGCATTTTTACATGGCAAACTATCCGAAGAAGTCTACATGAAGCAGCCAATGGGATTTCAAGACTCGGTCCATCCAAATCATGTGTGCAAACTCAAGAAGGCGTTATATGGGCTTAAGCAATCTCCAAGAGAATGGTATTCAACATTATCAACTCATATACAACAATTTGGATTCAAAATGAGCACTGCTGATCCGTCATTGTTCACATATCAAAGAGAAAAAATCAGATTATACATGGTAATATACGTAGATGATATTCTATTAACAGGGAATTCCAAAGCAGAGATCGCAAAACTATTGGAACAGTTACATAACAGATTTGAAATGAGAGATCTTGGATCGTTAAATCAGTTCCTTGGGATACAAACAGCAGCCACAAAGCATGGACTGATATTACATCAAAAACAATATGCACAACAGATTCTAAATCGGGCAGGAATGCAAGAAACAAAAGCAGTTACAACACATGTATCAACTAAATCCATTGTCAACACAAATTCTCAGGAACCATATGCAAATGCTCAGTTGTATAGACAATTAATAGGAGCTTTGCAGTATCTAACTCTTACAAGACTGGATATCCAATTTGTAGTGAATCAACTAAGCCAATTTATGCATACTCCACTCAATGCAAATTATGAAAGCTTAAAAAGACTATTACGATATATTAAAGGATCAACAACTAAAGGTATTTCTCTCTATATCGAGAATCACTTCAGTTAACAGGTTATGTAGATTCGGACTGGGCTACAAATTCACATGATAGAAAATCGATTACCGGTTACTGCTACTTCATGGGTAAATCAATCATATCATGGCAAGTTAAAAAGCAATCAACTGTTGCTAGATCATCAACCGAAGCTGAATATAGAGCATTAGCGACAGCTTCAACTGAAGTAATTTGGTTAAGAAGATTGCTTGAAGATTTTCATTTTCCACAAAAAGAACCAACATTGGTATATTGTGATAATACATCGGCTATTGCCTTAGCTAATAATCCTGTATTCCATGCCAGGACAAAGCATATAGATGTAGATTGCCATTTCATTCTCAATTGCATTCAGAACAAGCAACTTACAGTTCATCACATTTGTACAAATGACCAGATTGCAGACATATTCACAAAGCCGTTGTCTATCTTACGGTTCAGAACGTTAGCAAGCAAACTGATCATGGATATTCCAAGCTCAGTTTGAGGGAGGATGTTAAATACTTGTACACGTGGCAGTAGTTGTAATTCAATTTAGTGTATTGTTTCATTTTATGAATTACCTGTAATGAAACTTCTGGAATGTAATATCAAACCTTGGTTTAGAAATCTATAAATAAGCCACCTAGTCCAAGATGGAGGGTGAGCTTTTCCCGCCTATTATCTGTCTAAGCTTTTCTCTTAGTTCTTGAATACTTCATTTTCTCTTTGTTATCAAACCTTGGGCAGATGCAACATCTCTTCTACATCTCCATTCATAGTTTCCTAAACCTAGTTAGTCTATTACAAAGTTTAACCTCTGTTATGGTATTTAGTTCAAGGTAATCAATCCTAATTACCTCTAAAAATATTATGAAAATTTTGATTGTTCTTGTTCAATATGCGTGCACTAGTTGGAAAGTTCTTTGCTATGCATCCAATACTACAATCCATCTTAAATGATTTTTAGAACATGCATCTTATTTGATATATATGGGCAATTCTTCTCAATCCCAAACATATTATTTTGAAATATATCATAGTGGAAGTTTCAACCAATTAATAAATCGAGTGTTTCCCACCTTCTCTTCAATCTCTAGTTACCATTAAAGTCTCCTAATAAGTTCTAAGCCAAATTAACGAAAGAGAAAAAATTCAACATAACTATAATTTTGTGAAGAAGCTTTTAATTAGATGCAACATTAGTCACATTTACCATAATAAAATAAAAATTCACATTATTATTCATTTTGATTTAACCATGTATGAATTATTGATGAATCAAAGTTCAGATAAAACGAAGTTTGTTGGAATTTAATTTAATTCTGATCCGATCTTCTAGGGCACAGAAAAAACAGTGAAAATTCCTTTCAATGAAACAAACAAAAACTTTTGTTTGAGATGGAATCTGAAGGAAACTCATGAGAAAATTCGGTCTCCAAGAGAAAATCAAGATCGAATGCACATGTGTAGGATCTTGAAGGAAGATGAAGATATTCTTGAATGAGAGGGAAATATGTAGGGAAGAAAGGTGAACGGAACTCTTATTATTAGGCTTGCCTTTATCAAACAATATTACATTTATTTATAGACAATATAAGATATACCAATGACAATACAAGCTAAAAAAACCTAAAAGAAAGTACAAATTAAAGATAGAAACAACCTAAAATCTGAATCAATATCCAACAATGTGTACAGGCTTTTTATACTTATAAAACTAGATTTACCTTGAACAATGCAAAAATATCATATGAAAAAGTATCAAACAAACTATAGTTCGACGACAACTAATAACAACCAACATTTTCTATAGCCTTTTATTTGTTACAGTTTAACAAAATTTATGGGTGTATATAGATGGCTTAACAAGTACATAAACCCTAGCAAAATTCAATCTTTCTTTAGAACCAAACCAAGTAGTGAGATTATTAATCCTCAGAAGGGTTTATCCACATAATAGTTAATTCAAAAATTCTCTCAGAGCTACAACAACATTGAGAAAAGCCTAAAAAAATTTCCCAAGTAAAAAATTCTCCAACAACAATTCTAATTTATTTAAGTCCCATGTTTATTTTTTCAACACAAAATACTTATCATTAATGAATTAAAAAACCCCAAACCAAATAGTCATGATCCTCCTATCATGAAAATAAAATATGAATAATCCATAAACTAAACCATAAACTCTAAAATGCCAATATGATTCCATAATCTTTTAGCAATAGCAAGAAGACATCCCTAAGAAACTGTTGGAAATTAAACTTAATTTGGCCCACTATTATTTGGGCTTTTTTGAATGAAGCCCATAATCTAGAGAAATCTATTAAAGAAGACTCTAGAAATCTATTGAAAAGTAATATGCATTTAATGTCATGAGAATACTCTAGAATAGGCATTTAATGTCATTTATGATAGAATACTCTAGAGAGTATTTTGTAGCCATTAGATTGAAATGTGTTGGCATAATCTTAACGGTGTAAAACTACTATAAATAGTGGTGGTGTCTTTGAGTTTGTATAAGTCACAAAGTGAGAAATAAAATTTCTACTTTCTTTCTTCTATTCTCTTTAGCCTTCTCTTGTTCCAAAAGCATTTTTTTTATTCCAACAAAGTGGTATCAGAGCCAAGTTCCTTTCTAGAGATGGCGAATGGAGGTATGGCTTCCTTCCAAGTTCCATTGCTCAAGACGACGGATTATGATAATTGGAGTATAAAGATGAAGGCACTTCTCGAAGCGCATGACGTTTGGGAGATTGTAGAGAAAGGCTACGATGAACCAAGCGACGAGTCCGCTCTATCCTTAACACAAAAGGATAGTTTAAGGGATTCAAGAAAGAGAGACAAAAAGGCTCTCTTCCTCATCTATCAAGCGTTAGATGATGACGGTTTTGAGAAAATCTCAAGTGCTACATCAGCCAAACAAGCGTGGGAGAAGCTCCAAGTATCGTACAAGGGTGAAGAGAAGGTTAAAAAGGTACGTCTTCAAACCTTAAGAAGACAATTTGATGTCTTGCAAATGAAAGAAGGTGAGACGGTCTCCGATTATTTTTCAAGAGTCCTTTCCATTTCTAATCAACTAAAAAGAAATGGTGAGAAGCTGGAAGATGTGATTATTATTGAGAAGATTCTTCGATCGCTAGAATCTAGATTTGATAGTATCACAACTATCATTGAGGAGACAAAAGATCTACAAGAGATGACAATAGAGCAACTCTTGGGATCATTGCAAGCTTATGAAGAAAGAAAGAAGATGACTGAAGGGATTACCGAGCAACTCCTCAAGCTAGATCTTAAATCAGCCAAGAAAAATGAAAGCTTCAACAACAATAATAAAAACTATCGTGGAAGAGGTCGTGGACAAGGACGAGGTCGTGCAAATGAACAAGAAAGAGATTTCAATAATAATAATCACGAAAGAGAAGAAAATTCAACAAGAGGGCGTGGAAGAGGACGCTCAAACTCGAGGTATGAAAAATCTCAAGTTAAGTGCTACAATTGTAATAAATTTGGGCACTTTGCTAAAGAATGTAGAGCGCCCAAAAGTAAAGTGAACGAAAAAGTCAACTACGTAGAAGAAGAAAGAAAAGAAGACGGCACATTATTGCTAGCCTACAAAAATAATGAAAGATGTGAAGATGGAACGTGGTACTTGGACACTGGAGCAAGTAATCACATGTGCGGAAAAAGGAGCATGTTTGTGGAGCTTGACGAAACGGTGGGCGGCAATGTATCCTTCGGAGATGACTCAAAAATAGAAGTGAAAGGCAAAGGTAACATCCTTATTCGCTTGAAGAATGGGAATCATCAATTTATTTCTAATGTCTATTTTGTACCAAATATGAGGAGTAATATTTTAAGCTTGGGACAACTTCTGGAGAAAGGATATGATATTCATTTAAAAAATAATTATCTTTTCTTAAAAGATAATATTGGTACTTTAATTGCAAAAGTGCCAATGTTAAGAAATAGAATGTTTTTGCTAAACATTCAAAATGATGTTGCCAAGTGCCTCAAAGCATGTTATAAAGATGTGTCTTGGTTGTGGCACCTCCGATTTGGTCATCTCAACTTTGGAGGACTGGAGCTGCTTTCAAAGAAAGAGATGGTGCGAGGTCTCCCTTGCATCAAGCACCCCGATCAAGTGTGTGAAGCATGTCTACTTGGGAAGCATTTCAGGAAAAGTTTTCCAAGAGAATCAAGTTCGAGAGCTCAAAAGCCATTGGAGCTCATACATACAGATGTTTGTGGACCAATAAAGCCATGCTCACTCGGTAAGAGTAACTACTTTCTTCTCTTCATTGATGATTTCTCACGAAAAACATGGGTGTACTTTTTGAAGCAAAAATCAGAGGTGTTCGGCATATTCAAGAAATTCAAGGCAGCTGTCGAGAAAGGAAGTGGACTCAAGATCAAGGCTATGCGATCGGATCGAGGAGGAGAGTTCACTTCAAAAGAATTTCAAGAATTTTGTGATGCCAATGGGATACGACGATCTCTAACTGTTCCAGGATCCCCTCAACAAAATGGAGTAGCAGAAAGGAAGAACAGAACCATCCTTGACATGGCGAGGAGTATGCTCAAAAGCAAGAAGCTGCCGAAGGAATTTTGGGCAGAAGCGGTCTCCTGTGCAGTTTATTTGACCAACCGTTCACCAACAAGAAGTGTGTGGGGTATGACTCCACAAGAAGCATGGAGTGGAAGAAAGCCCGGCATCTCCCACTTAAAGGTGTTTGGAAGTTTAGCTCATGTGCACGTACCTGATATGAAAAGAAGTAAGTTAGATGATAAAAGTGAGAAGTTCATCTTCATCGGCTACGACAACAACTCAAAAGGATACAAGCTATACAATCCAAATATTGGAAAGACAATTATCAGCCGAGATGTTATATTCGATGAAGAAGGAGAATGGGACTGGGGATCATTTGAGAAAGATTACAAATATGAAGATGAAGATACGGAGCAACCAACGATGGAGCAAGCAAGAGAGAAGCCTACTACTCCAACAGCAACACCAACTACAGATTATCAAGAAAGCTCGAGTGAAAGAATACCACGGTTCAGGAGCTTAAGAGACATATATGAGGTAACAGAGAATCATGAAAATCTTACACTCTTTTGCCTCTTTGCAGAATGTGAGCCCATGAATTTTCAAGAAGCCATACAAAATAAGGAGTGGAAGGATGCTATGGACGAAGAAATTAAGGCCATCGAGAAGAATGACACATGGGAGCTTGCATCACTTCCTCACGGACACAAGGCAATTGGCGTGAAATGGGTGTACAAAGCAAAGAAGAATGCTAAAGGAGAAATTGAAAGATACAAGGCAAGACTAGTGGCCAAAGGCTATAGTCAAAGAGCCGGCATCGACTATGACGAGGTATTTGCTCCTGTTGCTCGCTTAGAAACAATTAGACTAATCATCTCCTTGGCAGCTCAAAACAAATGGAAGATACATCAAATGGATGTAAAATCAGCCTTCTTGAATGGAGTTCTAGAAGAAGAAGTATATATCCAACAACCACCAGGATACGAAGTTAAAAGGCAAGAAGATAAAGTTCTAAAGCTAAAGAAGGCACTCTATGGGTTGAAACAAGCACCAAGAGCATGGAATAGTCGGATAGATAAGTATCTACAAGACAGAGGTTTTATAAAATGTCCTTATGAACATGCTCTTTACATCAAGAATAATAATGGGGATATTTTAATTGTTTGCTTGTACGTTGATGATTTGATCTTCACCGGAAATAACCTAATGATGTTTCAAGAATTCAAACAAGCAATGACTAAGGAATTCGAGATGACTGATATTGGGCTCATGGCTTATTACTTGGGCATTGAAGTCTATCAAATGAAAGATGGAATATTTATCTCACAAGAAAGCTATGCAAAGGAGATGCTAAAGAAGTTCCAGATGGATAATTGCAAACCTACAAACACTCCCATTGAATGTGGAGTCAAGCTATCAAAGCATGCTGAAGGAGAAAGTGTTGATCCTACACTTTTCAAGAGCCTGGTTGGGAGTTTGCGCTACTTAACATGCACAAGGCCTGATATCCTTTATGCTGTCGGACTTGTAAGTCGCTATATGGAGACTCCAACCACCAGCCACTTAAAGACTGCTAAGAGAATCCTACGCTACATCAAAGGTACAATTCACTTTGGTTTGCTATACTCCTCATCTAACGATTTTAAACTTGTAGGATATAGCGACAGTGATTGGGTTGGTGATATGGATGATAGAAAGAGCACCACTGGTTATGTGTTCTTCATGGGAGATACAGCTTTTACATGAATATCAAAGAAGCAATCAATTGTTAGCCTATCTACTTGTGAAGCAGAGTATATAGCTGCAACATCTTGTGTTTGCCATGCAATTTGGCTTCGAAACTTATTGAAAGAATTAAGCTTGCCTCAAGAAGAAGCAACAAAGATTCATGTTGATAATAAGTCTGCAATAGCATTAGCCAAAAATCCTGTATTCCATGATAGAAGCAAGCACATTGATACACGCTATCATTATATCAGAGAATGCATTGCAAGGAAGGAAGTGCAAGTAGAATATGTGAAGTCACAAGACCAACTTGCTGACATCTTCACCAAGCCACTCAAGTATGAAGACTATATCAAGATGAGAAATTTTCTTGGAGTCACAAAATTAAGTTTAAGGGGGGATGTTGGAAATTAAACTTAATTTGGCCCACTATTATTTGGGCTTTTTTGAATGAAGCCCATAATCTAGAGAAATCTATTAAAGAAGACTCTAGAAATCTATTGAAAAGTAATATGCATTTAATCCCATGAGAATACTCTAGAATAGGCATTTAATGTCATTTATGATAGAATACTCTAGAGAGTATTTTGTAGCCATTAGATTGAAATGTGTTGGCATAATCTTAACGGTGTAAAACTACTATAAATAGTGGTGGTGTCTTTGAGTTTGTATAAGTCACAAAGTGAGAAATAAAATTTCTACTTTCTTTCTTCTATTCTCTTTAGCCTTCTCTTGTTCCAAAAGCATTTTTTTATTCCAACAGAAACACCTTTTTCCAAGAGCAGACTCAACAAGGGAGTGTTTCCCAATTGCGATCGAGCACCAATATGCACTTAAATCATCAGGAAGATCTCATCATCTTGACCTTCCACATAAGAAAGTTCAAATGCATAGAATTTGGCATATTACGATGAAAGAAAATACATTAGCTAGGCAGGAAGAGAGGGGTTGACCCCCATGAATAAAAAAGATACTATCAGATGAAAGGAGGAGGAGCAAACAAAGGATTTAGAAATGTTGGGGAAGTGGAACAGCGAAGGATGAGAAGATGATGGAGCTGGTAAGACATGAGATCATTTGCCTCAGCATGATCAAAACTTATCTACGATGAATAGAGGGAGCAAAACCTTTCACAAAGCCCGAACAAAATCTCCTTAATTACCCAACTCCGATGTTAATTTAAACTTTTCACCATTAGCTTCATTTGGGATAGCTTTCCTACAGCTTCTTAAAATAGCTTTTGATAGAATTTTTATACTTAAAAACTGCTATAAGAAGTAATAAGAAAGTATTATTTTTAGACATTTAAGTTATTTAAGTCAAACTCACACACACACTTATGCATACATAAATACTCGAACCCTAGACTTCTTAGTTGGAAGCCTAAGCTCTCAACCAGCAGATCAAGATGAGTTATATAGCAATAAGAAAGCCATCCTACTGAAGCCATAGCTAGCTTGCAAAGTAGCACAGCCACTTGGCAATATTTCTGCAGAATGCTATCTGACGTGCTTGAGAAGACTAACTGTACGTTCTTTATAATGCTATATATTTCCCCCGCTTTATTCTTCCACAATTCACAACAACAGAGACAGTCACACACACACAAGCAGAGATATCTCTCTCACTATCAAACAGCAACACGCCAAATATATCACAGTGCGCAGCGGGCCCGACTCAGCCCGGCCCGTGGACTTAACGTCACTTCCGAAGTATCACGAGGAAGTTGTAATTATTACAATATTATTACTTTTCAAACGTTATTATGACTATTATTCTTATATAACAGAGACATGCGAGGGATGCAGGTAACGAGTACAGCGTCAGAAACTATATCAGCCACGGCGGAAGCTTCGGGCGGGTCGGGGAGTAGTGGGGTCGACGTCATCGCTGAGTTTCACGGAGGTGTACACGGCGGCGCCGGAGATGGCGCCGACGGTCGGCGCCACCAAATAGATCCATATTTGTTTGTAGTTGCCGGCAGCCACAGCCGGGCCAAGAGTGCGAACCGGGTTCATCGATGCGCCGGTCGCTGGCCTGCATGAATTGATTAAAAGAAGGGACAAATAAATATATTATTAGAGAAATATATTGTTTTTACATAAGATTAACATATTAGTGCTGATTTTTTTTATTTGATTTTTTTTTCTTGCAGAAAAGACTAAGCATGAAAAGCAGCAACGCTTTTAGGACTGAAAAAAGTGATTCTAAAAATGTTGGAATTCTCTCATGTAGAATAAATATTCTGTGTTTCAATTTATCACTCACACATTCAAAGTTTCAGTGCCTTTGTAGAAGAATTTGAATCATTACAGATTATTTTCTTGGGGATGGAAAAAATGGAAAATAAGGGATGGAGAAGTTGGAAAATAAGGGGACTTACATAAAATACCATACAACTTTATATATTCACATATCCAAATTCTAAAATTTGATACTTATTAATATAATAATTTAGTGACTAAGCTTCATTTGGGATGAATTTTTTATTGCATTTTAAGATAAAATTTTAGTAAAAAATTTTAATTTTTGAACTAAAATTCTATTTTAAAAAGTAATAAAAAATAGTCACAAATGAAGAATTAGGCCAATTTTGTTTTTTGTTTTTTAAAACAATTTTTAAATATAAAAAATTAATTTTTTTGTACTAAAAGATTACTTTAAGAAGTAGTTAGAAAACTGTTCGAAATGAATCCTAAATCACATAAAAATCTATATAATATTTACATCCAAAATATCATTAATATTTATTATTTTAATTATAATATAATATGAAATTTATAAATACATAAAAATTATGTGATGTAAATAAAACTTTATATATATATATATATATATATATATATATATATATATATATATATATATATATAAGGGTTTTCTATGTTTTCTTCACGAGAGGTGAAAGAGTTTTCTATGTTTTTATGCAACCTAATCTCTAATTGAACTAAGAACATTCAATCAAACGTGAATAATTATGTAGAGAATATACTCAATTCATATGCTTCAATATAAAATTGCAATGATAATTAATATATTAATACATTATCCTATCTAAATCAATTTTATTGAGGAAGTTCTCATTTTATATTATTGAAGTTAACATATTATTAACCTAATTTCTTAAGTTGATTATAATCCAATATCTCTTTATATATCAATTGTACTTCTTATATATAACATGTTACATAAACATATACATTAAAAATTAAAAAATAAATATATTGATGACACTCAAAAGCCTATTAAATAATATACGATCAGATTAAGATTTTATTTGGGATGGCATTATTATTATTTTTTAAAGTAGTTTTCTAATAAAAATTTTCTAGTTTAAAATATATTTGTGCAAAAAAACAGCTTTAAAAAAACATAAAAAAGCTATTCCGAACAAAATCCTAAGAGAATACTTTATAACTTGAGAGTGATATAGCTGTGCTAATGGAATGAATCAATTACATAATTAAGAATGATTTTTTTCCTCTAATGTTGTTGAAATTATTGTGTGCGGTCACCGGACACCGTTCGAAAAACTATCAGGATGCGTCATGCCATCAATTTGCTGTGTTATACTAATGCGTATCGGGTGACGTAACACATTATGATTGACCTCCAAACACTCTGATGACTGCACATATTAATTTCTACTAATGTGGACATTGACTTTGCATTTAAGTTATTGATATAATATAAAGACAAGGAATTGTTATTAACCGGCCATGATGTCAAGTTTGTTAAACTAAATAGTAATGTTACAAGATATCCAATGTTCTCATACGGAATTCAATCCGGCCTATATGCAAAAATATTCTTATAAAAAAAGTTGAGTTCCAACCTCATGATCAAATTTTAATTATTATAATCATAAAATTTATTTTGAGTACATAATTAAAATTTATAACGTATTAATCACATAATAAATTCAATTATTTTGATACTTATATCTTAGGGGTGTCAATTTTTGACATGAACCGAACCCGACCCGGAAAATCCGGGTTCGGGTCAACCCGAATCCGAAATGGGTTGGGTTCGGTTTTAAAAATCGGGTCGGTTCGAGTTGACCCAGCAACTCGAAATTGACTCGAAAGTGACACGAAAACTCATATTTGACCCGAAAACTCGAGATTGACCAATTTTTGACCCGATTTTGACCCGAAAATCGAATATTGACCCGATTTGACCCGAAAATTAGCAATTTTATGTCAACTTTGGGTCATTCATGTTGGGTCGAGTTGACCCGGACCCGAATCTGGTCTGGTTCAGGTCTGAAAACCTGACTTGTTTTTAAAAACTGGTCGGATTCTGGTTGACACGAACAGTGCCGAGTCAATTTCGGGTTCGACCCGAACCCGACCCGCTAACCCGAATTGACACCCATACTTATATGAACAAAAAAATAATCAATCAAAACATTATGAATCAATTTTTTTATTACGATGATTATCAAAATTATGATCATGCATGCCACTCCATTATAACAAGGATCTTAAACTAAAGAATAAAAAAAAGAAGAAGACTAGTGAGATAAACTAACGTGCATGGGCTTGCACCTAGTAATTTGATATGAGTATAATACATAAATATTTATTCATACCAAAATAGATTATTGAAATTTTTTGAAAGCCCACCCCGCCAAAATTTTACATATCATTATCATATTTGTTTTTTCCTGAGTAATAATGTAATGTACTTAGGTTTTTTTTTGGGCAAGTTTTTTACTATTTTTAAAGTAAAATTTTCTGCAAAAAATTTAAACTATAAGTTTTTTACAAAAATTTGCTTTAAAAAATAATTAAAAAGCCATAAAAAAAACCTTTTTTTTTTTGGATACCTTTAAGTTAATGAAGGCAAATTCACACAAACATAACATACTCAAGACGCAAACTTGATGCATCATCCGAAAATTATCTTGATCGGGCACAAATCTCAAAGCAAAATCAAGTTGGAAACTTCAGAAATTAAAATCAAGAGCATTTGAATTCTGATTTCAGCAAACTTATAATCAAACTGAGCGTCTCAGAAATACGAACCTAACGACACCAAATTCAACTCAATCCGAGCCCAAATGGGTCCAAATCAAGGACCCGAAGCATTGTTGGAAGGTTCAAACCATAATTTGAATTACCAAACGGCTTCCAAACATAACAAACTTATAGTCGAATCGAGCGGCTCGACGAGACGAATCCAACGAGCCCAAGATCACGGAATTCCAACATCTCTACGACATTCAAATGTCCATCAAACGGTTCATGATCAAGGGATTCAAGAACGGCCGTCCATCCAACCACTCCCAACATAATTACCCTTGATCCTCCACCTATTTAAGGGTCATGCAATTCCCAAAATCTATAAATAGAACTCCCTCTCCTCTTGAAAAAAGACCCCTGAGCCTAAGGAAAAAAGAGAGAGATCGGAGATCGCTCTTGCTTCCTAGCCTCCTCGACCACCGCCAGAGTTTCACCGGACCACCGCCAGAGTTCTGACGAACCACCACTGCTCCACCAACGCCGGACGCTCCCCGGACCACCGCTTAACGTAGTTCCTCCGCCGAAACACCACCTGACGCCCTGTGTTCCGCCGAACCAACCCCTAACGCCGTAGCTCCGCCAGGCCACCACCTGACACCCTGTGCTTCGCCGGACCACCGCCTAACGTCGTTGCTCCGCCGAACCACCACTTGACGTCCTGTGCTCCACCGGACCACCGCCTAACGACTCTGCTCTGCCAGACCACCACTTGAGGCCTTCACTTTTGTCAAACCGTAGTCAGAAGCCCTCCTCTTCGACAGGACATCATCTAAGGCCCAGATTTCTGTTAGACCATCCTCTGAGTCCCGAAGCTCTGTCAGATCATCTCCTAACACCCGGATTTCTATTGTACAATTGGTATTTGTAATCTGATCGTCCCCAAAGACGAGTCAGCCCATTGTAACAAACTCAAGTACTAGTGAAATCTTTTCAACTAGGCTAGGCCCCGTTGTTTTTCCCCTTTCAAGGGCTTTCCACGTAAAAAAATTTGTGTTCTCTGTGTGTGAACTGGATATCCGTGTAACGCTAAGACGAACGATTAAAACTCTATCGCCGCGTATATTCTAGCCCGGAAAAAAAACTAATGACCTCCTAGTTGGTAATCAAATCTCTCAACTAACAGACCAACATGAGCTACATCCCAAACAAAGTCTTAATTAAACAGTAATGATAAGGTTAACAAAGTAATGATTAGCAAGTTCAAATTCTTTTTTTCTAATTACGAATTGGGGGATTTTTTTTTTTGAGACATTTAGGCCAATTAAGACAAACTCATATACACATGACTCGAATCTAAGACCTCTTATGCTTCGTTTGGGATGATTTTCTTACTATTTGTTCAAACAACTTTATAGTACAAAGAACTAAATTTTTATATTAAAAAACTACGTTAAGAAGCCGTAAGAAAGTCATCCTAAACAAAATCTTAATAGATAGCTAAAGCTTTCAACCGAAAAACCAATAAAACTTTATGGGAGGATTCTGATTACAAGTTGATGGGAGAAAAATTCATTTGGAATTTGTTGAGATGACGACGACATAGAGCGTATTATTTATAAAATCCAAAGAACTTTTTTCTTGTGAATTGTCTTACGACTGATGCAATGCATCATGTCTGCAATTATTGACAAGGTGATGTCAAGTTGTGGTGTGGGTGGCCTGCTTTTGATGCGAAGAATTTAATCTAATAATTAATCCAATCCATCATACAAATTTCAACTCTGTCGCGCCATATTCACACTGGTCTTTGTCTTCTTTTTTATTGAATTAATGTTCATTTGATGAACTTATTTATACTGAAATATTTTTAATATTGTTTATAAAATTAATATTATGAAATCATACGATATGCTCAATTATGTTGAATTTATTGGCATCAATAGCATTTGTTTTTTGTTTTTGAAAAATAACAGTCAAATGGTGTAAAAAGTATTGAATTTGCTTTGAAATTAGTGCATTATAACCTTTATATATAATATTATTAATATCAAAATAAATTTAATTATTTTTAATTTATAATCTAATATAATTTATATCAAAACATTATAATCTAATAAATAAAATATTAATTCATGCATAAGCACAACATAAAACAAAAATAAAACTGATTAAATACGACTAATGATATTATTAAGAAATACTTACCCAGCCACGAGTATGTTAAGCATCACAGTAGCCCCCACCGCTATCCCCGCAAGCTCTCCAACCTAATTAATTAATTAAAAAAACGTCATTAAGCTAAACTAAAAATAATTAAAAAAGAGAAAGAAGAGAATAAAAACTGACCGCGCGAGTATCCTTAGCCACAGCGGTGACCACAAAGAGAAGATTGAAGGAGATAACAAACTCGAGAAAAAACGCCTGAACCGTACTCACAGTAACAGAAGGCACGGTAACCCCACCGGAGAGATAAGGATGAAAGAGCCCTTTAAGAGCAAACGAAGCGCAAATGGAGGCGGAGACCTGCGCGGCGATGTAAGCCGGAACTTGAATCCAGGGGAAGTGGCGGAGGACGGCGAAGGCCAGGGTGAGAGAAGGATTCAGGTGAGCGCCGGAGATGTGGCCGGTCGAGAGGATTACGATCATCACGGCCAAGCCGGCGCAACCCGCATTGCCGATTAGGGTTTCTGCTCCGTCGTACTTTTGGTTCACGATTGGAGCGGCGGTGGCGAAGAAGATGAGGATGAATGTGCCCACAAATTCGGCTCCCAGCTGCGATGCAATGGATGGAACAATTTATTAGGCCTGATTTGCTTCGTTGAATTTGAGAGTTATTTGACAAAATAAATTAGGTAATAATATCTGATCAAAATTTAAAAATTTAAAATTTATTAGATTTGTGTTAATATTTTTTTACTTAATTAAATATTATATTCTTTTCAAAAAAAATTAAACATTAAATTAGTATATAAATTTCCCCACAAATATTTATAAATAAAGTATAAAGCTCTCCCAAATAGTAATTAAATTTCATCAAAATAAATACACAAAAAATACATTTCATTTTAAGTATTATTTTACTTAAAGTGATTTAAAGATTAAAATATTATGAAAGTAAATATAAATTTTAAGTATTAGATATGTAAATAAAAAAAAAATTTAATCAAATGTATGTACATCCATCCTAAAATTTAAAAAAGTACAAAAATAACCTTCATGCCTACTAAAATGATTGAATAAAAATGTTTCATTTAATGAACCCATCTCTTTGGATTTTCTTTTGGATATTTAGATCAATTATGTCAAATTCATAAATACATCACATACACAAACTTCAAACTCAAAACCTCTTAATTGATAGTCAAAACTCTGACCAACAGATCAAGATGCTTTTGTTCTAAAAATTATATTGAAATTAAATATAAATTAATTAAACGTACCAAAATAATTATTTAAAAAACTCATTTTTTTATTCGTTTGAAAAAAAAATTAAATTAAACAAAGAAGATTTCCAAACATATGATAATAACAAAATCAAGAATATAGCATCGTTTGGAACCGTTTTTTTTTAGCAGCTTTTTAGTAAGAAAAATTTTGGAAATAAAAATTTTTGTACTACAAAACGGTAAAAAAACAGTTAAACCTTTTTTTTTTTGGGACATTTAGGTCATTTAAGGTAAACTCACACACACAACGCATACACATGGACTCGAACCTTGAACCTTTTAGTTGGAAGCCTAAGCTCGGCCAAGAGGAGTTGTGTAACAGTTAAACCTTTATCTCACTATGTGGAAGGCTGACTAGTTTGAATACTTTTTCTTTGTTGAAACAAATAAAACAAAATACTTTTATGATGAAAGCGAGATTTAAATGCAAACTCAATTTAAAATCCTTACCTAAACATCTAACCTCTAAAGGAATATTTGTTCTATAATGACAAAGAATATTACAAATAATTTATTTTTTAAGGCTTGAAGCCTGAATTATTGCTTTGGAATATTGCAAGAAAATAAATAAACATATCTTATCTAATTCATATTTTATTGCATATTTTTGTTTATTTATTGTGGTGTCACTTTCTATGAAATTAATAATTTATTATTATTTTTTGTTTTACTAATTATTGAAAATATTGAAAGCTTATATTATTTAGTTATAGAGAAATAAATAAAATTTAATTTTGTATTTAGAGTAATAAAAAAATAGTAATTAGCCACATGGAATTCTTTAATCTATCACTTAATTTGTATTATTGGCTTATTGCTATGTTATTGAATTTTGGACGGCGCAATCAGTCAACTTACTATACATTTTAGGACTAAGACAATGAATAAGACAAATTTTACAGATAGGGTTGTTTAAGGTGAATTATTGTGATAGCATAGCTCATTTTTTTTTTTTTTGAAATAATAAAATTAATTTCATAGGTAACTACTAAAAGGACACATTAACATACCAATTTTTTCATTAATAGTTCTATACTATTGTATTTAGTACTAACTAACTTTTTTAGGACTATTTAGGCAATTCGAGTGAAGATCCCTTAAGAAGAAATTTAAATAACTATGTTAATGAAAAGAGGATTTCATGAGAGGAGGGGTCTTCCAAAACAATATTTGGATTTCTATTAAAAAAAAGAATTTTGATCTATAATCATGAATATATTTATGTTTGTTTTTTGTTTTTTCTTGCAAGATATAACATAAAGCTACTTATTGTTTGATCAAAACTAATAATAACTTAGGGTTTGTTTGGGACGATCAAATATTTTTATAAAAAAAGTAGATTGTAAAGTTGTTTGGAGAAAACAAATTTGCTATTATGATTGCATAAAATAATTTTTCACCATCGAAATTTCTGAAAGCATTAGCCAAACGAAACTGTGGTTGTTGTATGAAAACAAAAGAGACAAAAAGGTGTCCCAAATAGGAGAAATTATTCTGTGCAGATGCTGACATAGTTTACCATTCGGAGACCAAACAGAATGTACATCAGCATTACCGAGCCAGGTACCGAGCGGTATCGATCCACGGTACCGAGCAATACCGAGTCAAATACCGAGCAGCGGGTGACGTGGCACATTCTAATTGCTCTCTAGAAGGCGTTATACATCCGCACAAAATAATTTCTCCCCAAATAGGCCCTTAACATAAAAATATACAAAAAATAAATGTGATAAAGTTTTAATTGTAGCATAATATTTTCTAAATATTAAAAAGATTACATAAATAATATGGTGTTATATATAGGAAATGAACAAGGTGCCCTAAAAACATATAGCACAAGGTATTGGAAGCAAAAATTTGGTCTAGATTGATTCCTCTCAATAAATTAGACATTTGAATGGGTTCTATGGGCACCTAATCGAAATTTTTTTTTGAGATAAAATTTACCATAATGGATTTCGGAGGTATAAATATTCAATCAATTATTGTAACATTTGATTGACCAATAAAATCATCATTTTTTTCTCCTATTAAAATCAGTGAACATTCAATGTTCAGAGATCAATACAATATAAAAATGGCGGCAGTTAGAAAGGTAGGAAGAAACGTGCACCGAAGATAACATTATATTACTAATTAATATAAATAAACCTAAGGCTATTGATCCCTTTAGAGTTTGATAGCTACAAAAATAAATATAATATCCAATTTTAAATAAAATTATGATAAATACAACATTTTAAAGATTATTTATATTTTTCATAATAATTTATAATTACTTTTACGAATAATTTCCCCTTTTTTTTTTTTTTTTAAATTTGCGTTATTCTCGATTGGTTCCAATTCTATTAAAAGTTAAATATTTTATTTTAGATATATTAAAAAAATCAATCTTTTTAAATATCATTCATTTTCAGTGCCCAAAATTACCAAAAAAACATTTTTTTTTTAAATTCGGCAACAATTATAAAGCAAAAAAAAAAGTCAACATCTAACCTACAATATGTTTCGAGATTCGTGCACAAATCCAATAGATAAATCATCGGTCAATCAATATTCTACCCCCCATCACGAATCTTAAGGCATGTACGGTTCTATTTTCATGTGCCTTAATGCTTTTAAAAGTTCTTCAATTCCATGGAAAAAATTAGTGGCAGGATTGTAAATATAAAATTGAAAATCTTAAACTTATTAATCTGTCATAAAAAATAATTATATAGTTCATTAATCATAAATGTAAAAATAAATCTTATAATTTAAAAACTTAATTTTTTTTAAAACTGACCCTCACCTAAAATTTTCTTTCAATTTCCATACTAAAAAGACGATTGGCCTTTCACCACTCGTTTAATGGCGCCGAAGCTGCTTTTCTGTTCACTGACAAATCCAATCGTCGGTCGGTCGGTCGGTGGAAGAAAATTACAAAGCATTCGATGCGAAGCTTCATTTTAATTAGCTAAATCCAGATTCCTAAAGAGATTAATTAATTAATAGCATAGCTTAAAATATTAAACTACTCCCTAATCTCTATTAAGTAATGATTACGGGACTAATCTGCTCCCTCTTTGGTAAAAACCCCAATAATATCAAATCATTCACAAACAAATTATGCTTAGAAATGGTGAAAGGCGGTCGGACGAAAGCGAAATACATACCTTGCGAGTGAGGGACACGTCAGGCTTTGGGAAGACGGTAACGCACGAGTGCGGCGACATCCACGAATCAACAGGCAGGCATTTGCCGCAGTTCTGGACAGCCTTTCGATCGTACGATAGCGAATCCACTCGGAGGGAAGGGAAGAGCGGCGCGGGAGTGCCGGGCGTCGCCGGCGCCGACATATTCGGGCTCTCTGTATCCGTCGGCATTGAAAATTCACTTTTACAGAACTACCTTTTTTTGTTTTTTTTTTTGGGTATTTAAGTAGACGGTAAAGGTAAAGTTGAAAATTACATGATTTAATGATTTTTATAAAGGTTTTGTTATGAGAAAGGGAAGGGCTTTGCCAGTTCTTAGAACAAAAGGACTGGACTTTCTAAAGCAGCTTTAAGAGATTTTTTTTTTCTTTTTTGAAGGATTAACTGATATGATAGACAAAAAAGTTACATGATTTAGAGGCTTTTATAAATTTTTGGCTAAGGAATTTTATGAGAAGAGATGAAAGCCAGATTAAGAACTATATAAATAAGATTTTTTTTTTCTTTTTTTGCTTTTTTTTGGGTGGATTGGGAAGTGGTAAGAGAGAAATTACATGCTGGAAAATATTTTTTTGAGGTTTTGTTAAGGAGTAGGAGAAAAGGGATCCAGGCCTTCAAAACCACAAGCTGTAAGAAGAAAAGGGAAAAAAGCTATGTATTAAGAAATGATATAGGAGATTAAGAAAATAAGATCTGACCTGACATGCAGATCGAAAGAATGCTCACAGTTTAAGTGAAGGACTGGATTTGCAGTTGCTATGAGAATTGCCTATGGAGATGGAGAGCAGCGAGAGGAGGGGAGAGAGAGTGCGGGAGGAGTACGGGAGGAGATGAGGAGCTTGGGAGGAGGAGAGGCTTTGGAATATATGGAGAATGGTGGTGGTGGTCAATGGCAATGCAATCAATGAATGGAAAGTGTTGAATTTAATGAGTTAAAAAAAATTATGATTTTGATAAAAAAAATGGGTGGATTTGATTGAAGAGATGTGGAGGAATAAGTGAAATTTATTTAATGAAAAAGTTTTGTAGAGTTTTTTCATATTAAAATGAATGTATTTATTTTAAAAAAAAAAGAGGTAATGTTGGTGTGATTAGCAAAAATTTATATTATATTTATGTTTAAGGAGATTTAATGGTTTATAATTAATACTGATTAGATCTGAAGAGATATTTTTGAATATGTTATTTTTTTCTATTAAAAAAGAGAGAAAATATATAAAAAACTAGTGTACAACAACAAAAAAATTGTCATATTTTTTTTTTATTATGATTTGATTGTGGACAATAAAAATCAAAATTCTTTCATTTGAAATAAAAACTATTGAGCTCGCAACTCATTAGTAGACGCGAAGAAATTCCTCCCGGCGGATCACGTCGAAGCCCGTAGCATTCAAAAAATTGTAGGTGTCAAAAACTTGCAATGCTTGATTATGCGTTTAATATCTTAATTTTGTACAAAAACTAACATGCATAGCGTTATGTGTGGAATTTGATTGTGTTGATCAATCGGGTTGTTCTGTTGTCATGGCCTTAAGTTTCTTGTGCTCGTTGGGGGTGTGGGGGGTTTACCTTTTTTTTTTTAGTATAGCGCCCTGGTGCTATGTACCCGAGCACCTCGGCGTTGAGTACCCTAGAGCCCCGACATTGTATTCTCGAGCGCTGCAACACTGAACAATAGAGAGCGGAGCATCGTAGCGATCTAGATACAATGCTACAATGGATCAAGACAGGGGCTCAAGCACTGCAACACTCTAAACTGGCGTCACAACCCTGCGAGACAGACTTGACAATTTTCTTTCTTGTTTTTTTTAAGGGTTATGTCCCTTAGTAGTTATAGCCGGCTTTCTCTTGTATTTATTGTTATAGTACACATTTATAATGATGCATATGAGAAGAGAAGTAAGAAGAGAGTAAGAGAGAAGAGATATATGTACTTATTTCTTCTAATTTTTATAGTGAATTTCTAGGTGTGGTGTGACTATGTAATTTTTTCCCTTATTTTGGGGTTTTTCACGTTAAATTCTGGTGTCATTTATTTTTTAGTTGCTTTTACTTTCTTACTTGTTTTGTCATTGTTGTGTTTATTGATAAAAAAATTTTACATGAAAAATTAAAAATTTGAAAAAATCATGAAGTCTGACATAGTTATAAATAATCAACTATATAATTAACTATACAATAATCCTCCTTTCCTTATAATTGTAGTAGATGAGTTATGTGCATCAAGAATAGTTATTTAATACCAGTTGTAGGGATTGTAGAAATCAGGTGTCCATTCATGGACATTAGAAGCCTAACAACATGATTAGATGTTAATAGTCAGGGGAAATAGTTGGATGACGAAAATCTAACAATGCTGAGAATGATTGTTGTTTGTAATTGTCTATAGTAATCGCCGAAATTGAAATAGTGCTCTTTAGCTCTCTCATCTCTTGAAGTAGAAATGATACTCTATTTACAACTTTTTGAGAGGTCATTTTGTTAAAGTAGTAAGAATACAAAGCACTTTGTCAATTGATCTCCTCGCTCATAGAATGCTTATACAATATTTGAGTGCATTAGTGATGTTAAAATCAATTGATCTTGGGTCTAGTAATCAATTTGATTATAAGGATGTAAGATTTAGAGCCATTTTGATCCTTCAATAAATATATTGAAGCTTTTAAGTTTGTTTTAAGTGCTTAATTTTAGCTCATTTGAGATCAAATCACTTGAAATGTTGATGGGTTCGTCTCGTCGATACATTCAACTCAACGACAAACTTGTTGAAATCAGAGTTCGGATATTCATAAATTTAATTCTTTAAGTTTTAAATTTAAATATTTCTTTGAGATTTATGTAGATGAGATACATGTAAAAAATAATCTATAAATATTAAATATATTGTCAAACCTTAATGAGATATTTGTATTTATAAGTTTTCAAAAAACATGCTAGCTGTTCATTTTTTTTAGAGAAATCTGCTTGAAAGTTTGGTTCAATTAAAATCGTTCACCACTTCCATTCTCGAACTGCTTATTGAAACATATTATGAGCAAAATTAGCTCAGAAATATTTGTCCAAATTTGATTCAAACTTTTGTTCAAATAAATATTTATCAGTTCCGCGGTGCTTTGCCCGAACCCACTTTATGTGGATTTATTATTCTGTGAGGAGTGCGGAGGGTGCCTGTAGACCAATAAAATGCGCCACGTCACCTCATTGTAGGATACCTAGCTCGATACTCACACTCGGTACCCCTAGGTACCGCTGGGTACCTAGTGCTTAACCGAACGGTTCTTCCACCAGGTATCCGTACAGAATAAAAGCTCCTTTATGAGCCACTCTAGCAGAAGATGCCTTCTCCAACAAACAATCCTACACATGTCACCAGTCACACAATGGTTTCTCTAGCGAACTCTGCCCAACACATATGCCCCCTAGTCCCATGATTCCTTAGCAAGTGAACTCAATTTGAACCAAATAAACTCTTCAAATGGCCACCTGATTAGTCAAGTGGTTTAGGGCATCATTCTCTCTCTCTCGTGAGAGAGATTATTCTGTGCGCATACCGGACGGTTCTCCCGTCCGGTTATGCGCTCGGTACCGAGTGGTACGAGCACGGGTACCAAGCTCGATACATTTTAAGGTGATGTGGCATATTTTTATTGGTCTCCGGATGCTCCGGACTCCGCACAAAATAATAAAACCTCTCATGCGAACACAAGTTTTTTTCCAACAGATTAGGGGATTCGGACACAAGTTCAAAACCATATTGTTTTGCATTTCTGCTCAACATTCCAAAAATTAAAATATATAAAAATAAGCTTTGCAATCTTCTTAGACATTGAAGATGTTTATATTATATTAATCATAAGACTCCAAATACTTAACATTATCAAGCCAATTTGTTTAAAGAATACAGCCACAATTCTCAAATAAATTTACATTAAAAAAAATCAAAATGAAATATTAATACGTATATTTTATTTGAGAGAGTGTACATTACTCAATCTCAATATAAATTTATTTGAAGTTTAACTTTACTCTTAAATAAAATAATTCACGTTGACAAAGATGGTGGGACCGGAAAATACCGTCTCAATAAATATCTGGCGTTTTTTAAAAAGGAGATTGCATCTATAGCAATATTTTTCAAAGAAAAAATATATAGCGATAAAATTTATTCTAAAAACTATCATTTATATTAATAACACAACTTTTAAATACCTATGTATTACAATTTTATCATTGAATCATGTCGCCGATCCATCGCCCCTCATTCGGGGAAATTATTCTGTGTGAACATTGAACCGGCCGGAGGGGAATAAGAGTGCGTCACGTCACCTGGTATACAACAGGTACACAGTTGCACACATCAAAGGGGTGACATGTCGTGCTCTGATTTGCCTCCGGATGACATTCAGATCCGCATAGAATAATTTCACCCTCATCAAAGATATATCGTTGCCCTTTTTTAGGAGTGATTATTCCGTCAGGTTACCGAATGCATCCGGAAACCAATACCAAAACGCCACGTCACTAAAGTGCTCGGTACAGCCCGCTCGGTATTGCTCGGTATTTTCACCGGATGAAATAATTTTTTCCTTTTTCAGTGATCAAACTCATCACATATCACAATATACCAATTTCATCACAACCCTTTACTTGAGAGATCTCATCACCCTTCGCTAGGGCACATGCCTTAGGTCCAACGAACCCTCTTCCTAGAGATACAGTCATGAACTTTCTAACAAAATTCGGTCATCGAGTAATATCCCTTCAGGAGCCTTTCTGCAAGATCCTATCACAACTTTCTTATCTATTTTTTTATCATCCATCATGAATCCATCGTGATTTTCACATCATCGTTGAGATTTTTATTAAGACTATTAAAAAAAAAAATAATGTCATATTATGTAAATATTAAAAATTAGGAGTTAAATATGTAAATCTTATAATTTTGAAAGTTGTATATATAAAAATCTCTTATTTAAATAATTTATGATAAGATTAACTCCTCACCTCACATTATAAAGTTGGGCAATATCACATAAACTAAACTAATTGGTACAAATATCAGAGTTGCTTCTTCTTTAGCCAGGTTTAGTTTATATTTTAACCTAAACAATTATTATTTAATAGATTGAATAAGTCATGTGAGAGTGCGATATGTAAACGAATACAAGACAAAATTTTATTAAATGCAGAAGCTTAAAATTAAATTTATTTGAAATGCAATATATATATATATATATATATATATATATATATATATAAGCCACAAATAAAAATATTTCGGCACTAAATCATATAAATATGCAGCAAAAATTATGATCAGCATATTTATTTATTTGAGAGAAGAAATTGTTGCAAATATGCTGTCATAAAGAGTTGATACCACTATTTTAGATCGAGGTCATAATTTGATGCCGATTCTAATTGTAAAATCGGCTTTTAAGGTCTAAATAATAGCCAATTTATACCCGCATTTTACGCTTTATACACCTGCAATTTCATATAACAACCAAATATATACATTTGATCTCAGTTCAATTGTCATGATAATTTCGTACAATTTCTCAACTACACAATTCAATTGAAGATTCAAATCTAAATAATGCTCAGTCATATACATTTGATTTTTATATCACAAATAAAATGATGCAAAGATGGAGTTAGATTTTCATTTCACTAAGCAATCCCAAGTTAAAGTTAGTTCAATTGAAAAGAAAGATATAATTTAGTTAAGCACTTATAACAACAATCCATCCACATATATTTCCCACTAATAGTATAAACAAAAAATTTCAAATGAAGTTAAAGAAAATCCTAGTCATCATCATTATCATCTTATTAGTCGTCTTGCTAAACTCCTATAGCACATTATTTCTATAACTCTTTCGATTGCACTATTTTCATCATTGTCATTATAGGACTCCTTGACCTCCTTTCATGTGATCAGTTGCAATTGAAAATGGCTCCCTTTTGATTTTATGGTATAAATGGACACCAACATCGATCTTCAAAATGGATTCCAAAGTGATACATACACCCCTGCATTAGGGATGTCAATATTTGACACGACACGAAAACCCGACCCGTCGCAGATTCGACCCGTTTGAAAAAACGGGTCGGGTTCAGGTTGACCCGGCGGGTTGCCGGGTCAACCCGAAAACCCGTTTAATTTAAAAAATCCCGTGCTGCACACCTGCGCTCTCCCCTGCGCGCACCCACTTCGCCCGCACACCCCACTGGACCCGTGTCGGGTCGGGTCCTGGTTCGGATTTCCGACCCGTTTATCTACCCGGGTCGGGTTAGGGTTCGACCCGAAATTGACACCCCTACCCTACATAACCCCCTTATTAGTTTCCATCCGTGCATCGAGTTCACACTCATGCTACTTAGCACCCTCTTTCTATTTTGAGATTATAGCTACCCTGTATTTTTTATAATTAAAATAAGTATGATGCACATTAATATTCTATTTCATGTAAGTCATCAATAAAAAAACATTAAAATTAATGCTTATCGACAATAGCTTCATTGGCTAGGTGAATTACTGAATTGGGAAGTGCTCCATGGAGCCGATGATGGTGAAAATATCTTCTTTAGCTTACAAATAGTCTCAACAATATTCTTCCCCACTCATCTTATTGAAATTCAATGTAGTTTGACAAATATAAGGAAAGAAGTGACTAAGCTCAATCAATGCATTCCATATTGGCTTCAATAAAAGGTCAAGGAAAGGCTATTGGCAATAATCTTTACATAGATATATGACAGAGTCCATAGTAGTCTCAACTCATCGCGCATTGGCCTTAAAAAGATTTATAAATTTATTGTTGAAATTTTCAAACAAGGAAACATTAATGATAGGGAAATGAAAGATTATTTCATGTACAACAATATGCATGGTAAGTTGTATATAACTACAAGGATTGAATAACATGTATATGGAATATTGGACTGAACTAGAGGATTGAAATCATATGAACATATACTGAGCCACGTTGATCAACTATAATATAGAATAACTTAATACAATAATGATGTAGGTTTATTATTTCTTCACCTGTCCATATTGATCGTCGACGAACTATATATATACGATTAATATTTGTAACATCAAATTTAAAAATATTACAAATGTACGTGTGGCACTTCGTCCAACAACGTACTCTATTCGCTCTCATTATCTTCAGCAGTTTTTAAAAGATTTGCACTAATTAAATCACATTTTTTATTTCCCTCGACTTTTTTTTTTTAATGATTGTGATAACTCATTTATAATCTCAAAAACATTAATCATTAAATACATTGTGAAAAACAAAATATTTTTTTTTACATCAATTAGAACACCTGCTTCAAATAACCGCTAATTGTTTACCCTATCTTTCTTAACAATCTCAAGCACCTCGAGTTTTAATAAAATTAATTAAAATATGAAAATGAGAAACCCCATCTAGGGCTGCAAACGAACCGAGCCGAGCCGAGTATGTGAGTGTTCATGTTTGTGTTCATTTAATATCAGCTTGTTCAAGTTTGGTTCATGTTTATTCGAGCTTTAGCGTTTGTGTTCATGTTTGGTTCATTTAAATTAAGGAGTGTTCATGTTTGGTTCATGTTCGTTCGTTTAGTGTTTATCGAGCTTGTTCGCGAACATATTTAACGAATTTTTTTAACTATCAAACAAACACGTTCATGAACATATCTATAAACAAATACATTTATAATAAAAGCAATTGTCTATGTAACAAAGATAATGATTATTTATATTTATTAATTCTATAGTCAAATATTAATTATTTTTATCGAGCTTATTCACGAGTTCAAAATCGAACATGAATCGAGCTTTCATTGAGCTTCTTATCAAGCTTCATGTCGAGCTTGTTCACGAACTTCAAATGATGTTTTTCGCGAACATAAATGAGCCAAACGCATTAGTGTTCAAGTTTGTTTATTTAAGAATCGAATATTTAAAATATTGTTCAAGTTTGTTTGTTTAGTTAATTAAACGATCACAAACGAGCTTTAATCAAACCGAACAACGAGTAGCTCACCGAACGTTTGGTTCGCTTGCGGCCCTAACCCCATCAAGTATCACTAGATCGTTGTAAATTAGTCTCTTGACTTAAACCTCGATGGCTGATTAGCCCCTATGCGTGTATGATTTAGTATTTTGGGTGATTTTAAATTTGATGACTACCATATTGGTTCAACCAGACATCATAACAAAGCAAAGCGCAGTTGAACAACCCCTTAATAATTATTTCATTAAAGCCTAATTAACTTGATAATATTATCTAAAGAAATAAATAACTTTTAGATTAGTTCAAACTAGTTCATTAATGGCCTCTCCATCGTTTATTAAGAGCGAAATCTGAATCACTTGCTTGGCCGGTGGTGTATGTTGACAACCTAACCAGATTAGTTAGGCAGTTTTCTAAAATAAATTAATGGAGATGATATGTTTGTTTATTTCAGGATAGAGCCAGAAGAGCTCCAAATTCTCATTAAATTATCACTGTAGCAATAATTTCATAGGTCATTTCAACTGTTTTATTTTATTTCCCCATTTGGATTTATATATGTTGAAGAGGGTGAATTGCTCTCTTGAGTTAGATCAATTGACTTTTGGAACAGCTCAGAAGATTAGATTAGGTGTTTTTGGAGAAAATATGAAGAAAGTATTTAGTCTTTTGTTTTATTCACCTTAGGATAATGGTTAATATGATAATTTAATGTATTTGATATGTGAAAGTGTATGAAATCATGCCCATGCTCTTCATTGTTCAGGTTTTTTTTATACAGGAATGAAGAATTTAAGGCTTTGGGGATGGGTCATGACAGGCATGATTGTAGAAATATATATGATAAGTATATTAATTTTGAAATTGATTTTCAAAATTATGTGATTGATGAATATATTTATTGTGGTACTTAAGCACAACTCATAGAAGATGGGAATTTTTTATTTGAAAGTTTTGGGATGGAGAAAGATTAAAGGACTAGCTTAGTTGAAATTGTTGTGACTGAATAATTGCAACAGATGTGACATCCATTGCTACTGAAAAAAGAGTTGATGTTATGTAATAGACATGAATCATAGAAGATGTACCGTGTATGATATTTTGAGGAGTTATAAGATGTGTGAATTTTCATTGGGTGATGAATGCGGGAGAATAATTGATGGTAGATGTTGGAAGTAGGGGATTAAGGGTGGCTGACTTGGTATATATCTTGATAGGTGTGTTGACCAGAATATAGGTGTCATGCATCGAATGTTGCTAAATGATGGATGTTAATCTTTGACAAACACCAAATTATAATTGGTGTGGAACGTCAAAAGGTGAGTAAGAACCATCAATCAACTTAGTCAATCTCATAATTGGAAGAGAGATTGGGTGACCATGAAGAAGGATGTTGGAAATTGGCGATTGATGGAAGTTAGTTATTGTTTGTTGGCAGATAGCTTCTGATGAACAACAAGGAATGACGAATGTCAATCAACAATCTTGGTTTTTCTTTAAATAGGAGGGGATATCGAAAGACATAGAACATGAGCAATACAGGTCAATATAGCCAATGAATACCTAAATAAGTGCTTGCTAAACATGAAACACTGATCATTAGTAGATGTCAAATGGTAATTGATATGGAGTATATAAAACTAGGTGATAGTGGACAAATGATTTGTTTATTTTCTTGATAGGATGAGAAATTGAATGATTGAGAATATAAATTCCAGATGTGTGTGGCTAATGGATATTAGGCCATAGTCATTAGTAGGCATAGGGCAATAGGTGATGCAAACAATCAAAATTCAAATAACTATTGGCATTGAGTATGGTTATTTTCTTTATCAAAGGAGAGGCTGTGTTTAGTAAGATAGACAATAGGTATTAGTGGTTGGAAAATGTTCATCGGTCGTATAGATGATATTCGGCAGAGGATGCTATAAGTTTTGCATTGTCAATTTGATTATACTCATGATAAGAAGGGATGAAAGACGGCTAAAAGATAAGGGATGGACTTTAATAATACTTTAATATTAAATGATGTTCATTAGTAGGTATTAAATGACAATCGATGGGGGAATATGTAAATTTAGGTTTTCATGGATGATTACTTGGGCAATTCTCTAGAAAGAGATCAGATAATTGATAAGATGGCCATTAGAAAATGATGGTCGATGAAAGTTGGACATCAGTATGTGTCAAATAGTGTTCAATATGAAAAATTTGAAGTTGATGAAGAATGATAAACTTGATTATTCTTTTGATAAGAGGGGATGCCAAACACCCAAGAAGATAAATTTTAAGCATTGGGGACAAATGGATAAAGTGCCATTTGTTGGTAGGCATTGCATGACAATTGATGGGAATTAACATTAAAAATAAGATAGTGATGGGTAGTTAGCTTTGGATTTCACATGATATTGGAGGAGATCATGAAAATAATATCACATATGAATTCAACATCAATGGCTGGCGGACATCAAATTTTAATTTTTGATACATGTTAGATGACGATCAATTGAAATTATTAAAGATGCGAAAGAGTATGAGATTAGCTTGTTCATTCTCTTAATAGTAGAGGGACTATATATACACTACGTACGGCATGTGTTAAATGTTAGTAGTTGATGGATGTCATATATTTATAGTTGATAAGCATTGGATGTTAGTCAACATAAAACATCCTAAGTCAGGGGAAACCATCTTGTTTTTTTAACTGATGGGAAGGGAAATGGGAGATTGAGAAGACAATTATCACATGTCATTAATAAATAAACATCATGTATTGTTCATGGGTACACATAAGTTGGTGGTTGATGAGGATTATTAAAAGCTAGGTGATGCAATTGATGATCAGATTGATCTACTCCTTAGATAAAAGGGGGACTAAGGAACTAGTATTATAGATGTTGGACGTTAGTGGCTAATATATAAATATTAGATGTCAAGCATTGTTATATATTAAATGAAAATTAATAGGGACTAATGGAAGCCATGTAATTATAAGATAACATCTTTTTCAATCTACAAATAAGTGGGGGATCGAGAGAACATTATATAATCATTAGATGTTGGTGTTTAACAAATTCAAATGTCTATCATAGGTTGATAACAAGTGATGATAAATAAAACATATATAAAAAAAGTGTAGAATGATAGGAGGTTGACTTAATTGTTCTTCTAGTAAAAGGAGAGATCGATTGGCTAATAAGAAAAGAGCTAGGTATTAAAATTTTGATAAAAGCTATTAATAGGCTTTGAGTGATTAATTGTTAATCGTGAATGTTAAAATTCAAGCAACTTTAGGTGGTCGACTTAGTCATTCTTCTAAAATAATGGCATATAAGGCAATCATGTGATCAACCAAGAAAATATATGTTAGAAGTCAGTGACTAATTATGTCAGATCTTAATCAATATTATGTGTCAAATGCCACCCAATGAGGAACATCAATAGTCAGGCAAAGGTTGTTAGCCAATTTGGTCATTCTCTAAATAGGATCAAAGGTCAAGCTATTGAGAATGCTTTCATTAGATATCAATTTTAATAAATTTAGACAGTAAGACATTGATCATTAGTAGACATCATATAATAATTGATAAGGAATGTCAAAATATTGGTGATTCTTTGTGATTAAATTGACCATTCTGTTAAAATAAGCGGAGAATGGTTGATCAAGACAACATGCATATGACAATGATAATAGGTATTATACAATAATTGATAAAGAGTACCAAAATTTCGGTGGATGTAGCAAATTATCATGTTATTTTCTTGTTAATATGAGGGATCAAATAATTAAGAGCAAATGTTTTAGTTGATAGTGGATAACAATGATTAGACTTTAATTACTAGTATGTATTGGATGATGATTATTAGGAGCCTCAACAATCAAGAGATGATAATTGTTCAACTTGCCTATTATCTGATAGGTTTGAGAGATCAAGTAATAAAAAAAATGTCATACATTAGTAGATGATAAAAATCAAACAATAGTTACTAGTAGGATTTAGAAGATCATTTAGAATATTTTTTATAAGAGCTGTCATAATTCAAGCAATAATAAGTAAGATTGTTTTTTTCCCTTCATAAGATAGTAGATAGAGTAATTATTAAGATGCATATTAGATGTTAGAAACTTTTGAACACCAAATATTTGTAGGCATCAAGTGACGATCAAATAGGAATATCAAAAGTTAGGCTATTATGTTTAGTTATTCTCTTATGAATAGACGAGAATGAGTGAATGAGAAGTGGAATGTTGAACCATGATTATTGATTGATGTCGAAGGTTAGGCACTAGTGTTATCAATAAAATTCTTGTTGTCATTTAAGGATAACTCTTGTCTTATAGTTGACATAATCCATTATTCTATGTACATTAGTTATTTTTTCTTGCAAGAAGGTCCTCTCAGGATGCTAGTTGGGATTTGAAAATAGGTCTTTGGGGCTTTCCCTTAGGTTTTTTCAAGTAAGTCATTCAATCTACAAAATCATCTTTGTCCTTAAGTACTAGAGCCTATAACATTAAATTTTTTTTTTTAAACAAATATCATTATATTATTGTACTTTTTTTCAAGTCACGCTATGATGAAACGAAAATCTCACATGTGTCCACATAGTAAACCTCATTCATTTCTTATTTATTGTGTGTTGTAGTTACTAACAACTTTCTAAAGCTTTATAGTACAATATTGCACCCATTCATTATTTTGTCATAGGAATTATCAACCTCAACTACATTACATATATTATTTTGTATCTTCAACTATAATAAATATATGGTGAACTCTAATATGCTCAAAGTCACAATTAAATACAATTGAATAATTCACTATGAATCTTTTCTTAAAGATCTCTACAACCGTATTATATTTATATTCATATCACTTCCCTTGGCTTTAGCTCAAGCCTTATAGTTTTCCCCAACACTAATACTACACTCAGTCTACTTCTCTTATTCATCTATTTAACATTGAATATAAATCCAAAAGATTTTTTAAGAATTTGATGCAATTTTTTTCGTTGATTTGTCAATTATAGTAATAACATAATAAGATTAAACACTAATATAGTATATTCCCATAAACAAGAGATCTACTAATGTGATGTGCCTACACTAAAAAGTGTCACTATCACCTTAAAAAAACTAGACTATTCTTAATACCTCAATTATCAACATGGCCTTCAAATACTATCATATCCACATTTTCAAGTCCTATCATATCCACGTCTAATTAATGACATGTCGATATAGATTAGATGGCCTTCTTTACTGGTCTCCAAAACCTTCCTACGCAATCTTATCTAGAATCTCGAGGTCATCAATCTGCATTCATCTCTAAGAAAAAACGGACCAATGCAATTACATCCATCTCCCTCGTCTGTCTCATTACTTCACCAACGTTGAGGGCACTAACGTCTTAATTTTACATATATTGATTAATACCTCGTTCAAGTTCGAAAGAATAGAAACCTATTAAAACTTATATCTAATATGAGAAGAAACTTATTTAATTGGGTAATATCTTAGAATCTTTCTTTCCAAGTTCTTAAATAAAAGATGACAAGTATCCTATCACTTTCTTTTCACACACAACATCTCTCCACATAACATAACCTCATATACAAATTTTCTCAGCCAAAAGCTTTAAGTGAGTACAACAATTAAACCCACTAATTACACTACTACCATACATACACATTATGTGTTGGGCCCACAGCCCACTGATTTCTTAACTTGATTCATTTCCTCCCATTGGCTATCATTGTTCAACCAGCTCATAATTTTGTGTGATTATGCAGAGATTTAAAACTAAAAAGCTATCTTACAACCTTTAATTTTATTAACACTTCTCATTAATTTAATGAACAAAAAGCATAACACAATCATTCTTCCCTATGTTTCAAATAAGTGGAAGGAATAATATAATCAACTTGTTGGTTTAAACCTCAACAACCAGTGCTCGATTCCTTTCCTCATCATTACTCTTAATTAATGCACTCTAATCATTCAATGCCATTTGATTAGCTTAGCATCTTCAAAAGAAAAGCTAAGCCCACGTTCAATACATTCTTTTGCCACTTTAATCACGCCATAGTCTCACTTAACCCAAGCTTAATTAACACATATAAACAATGATTCTTGCAATGACCTCAGAGCTTAGCACCCATTCAAAAATAATAATTCTTCCCAATTTCGTGTCCTTTAAGAATTAGACTTCTAAGGGTTCGTTTAGAATTGCTTTCTCATTGTTTTATATTTCAGACAACAATTATAATTTTGTTTGGCTACTACTTTTTTATTGACTTTCAAAAATTTATATGATGAAAAGTTATTTTTTTACAACCAGAGTAGCTAAGTTATTTTCTCCAAAGTAGCTTCACTACCAACTTTATAAAACACTTGAGCAATCCTAAAAAGACCCTAATATTGATTAAGTAAGCCTTTATATGAAGTTAACGAATGTGGTGAGTTCTTGCTTGGGTTGTTGCTGCTTCTTTCATTTGTTTCTTTGTGGATTGTTGTTGGTTTCCGCCTCTGGATGGACCATGCCCAGTGTCACGGTGGTTGCATGAAACTTTAAGCCTTTTTCTGAGCCCAATTAGCTATCTCGTCATTTTTATTTTTGGTTGTATAATCTTTCTTTATTCTTTGTTAAGCTAGTTGTATCCTCTTTCATTGCGGGAATAAGATCATCTTTCGTTTAAAAAAAATGTTATGTTAACGAAGCTCAGCACTGTAGGATGGTGTAGATATATTTTGCATTAAAACATTACAGGAAATTCATCAATTACCGGCGGTCTGGAGCGGCGATTTTTCAACCGCCGGTAATAACGGCGGCTTCACCGGCGGTGTGACCGCCGGTTTTTACCGGCAGTCTAACTGCCGGTTATATAATTTACAAGTATAAACCACCAGTTATGTACCCGAGAAGCCGCCGGTGTTTTAGCAAACCGCCGGAATAAACCGTCAATAATGAGTGATTTTTCTGTAGTGAAATAAACATCATCAAAATTTTAATCTATACCTAACATATGATATGTGATAAAAATAAATGTCATATTTCACCATCCTATAATTGCAACTCAAAAGACATTATTTGATGTATCAGTATAAAAAGACATTATTTGATGTATCAGTAGTAATAATTGTTGCTTGATGTATATATATTTATGCCTAACATCACTTTATATGTATGATAGCAATTGAAAGACAAGCACCTAACATGAGGAGCATACAAGTCAGGATTCCTAAAGCTATTTCAACCACTCGCTTATAAGCTAGAAATAGAGTAACGCCACTACCAATATGGGGCCTTCTTTTTCTGTCTCAGCATGCTTGTTGTTTGAGAGAGAGAGAGAGGCTTGACCCTATAGGAGAGAAAGTATGTGATGCCTTTTCCTTCTTCAACGCGAGGAGAGGCAATATCTTCTGGTGGTCCTTTTTCTACGAGCTTAGATGATGAAGCTACAAGAAAGTGGCCTTCCACTACATCATGCGATTATTTTTAAGAAATTTGTAAAAAATAATTTTAAATTAAAACGACAATACTTTGTTCTCTATATTTCTGGCAAATACGGTCAATGTTAGACTTCATTTATTAGAGTTTTTTTTTTATTAATTTCTCAAATAATTTTTTAGTTTATTTTTTTTCTTGAAAGCAGCAAAAAAATAACGGCAAAAAAATATTCCAAACGAAGCCTTACTCTTATATATAGTAACGCCATTGTTTCATATTAAGGTTTCATTTGAGATTGTTTGATTATTGCTTTCTAAAGCAGTTCTTTAGTATAAAAATTATTTGAACTAAAGTTTTTTGTATTTAAAAACAATTAGAAAGTTGTCCTAAATGAAGTCTAAGATATAACAAAAATATTATGACTTCAAAAAACTCTGCAATATGTATTAGGAGGCCACCTACTACCCCTACTAAAAATTATTTTGTGCGGTCACTGGACTGGTTCGGAGGTAATTCAGAGCGCATCACATCCGATCCTTGTTTGCTGGTGCTATGTACCACTATGTAATGGGTGACATGACGGGCTCTGATTTGCCTCCTGACAACCCATTGATCTCACAGAGTAATTTCATAACCCCCCCCCCCCCCCTCAACACACAATTAATTTATTTTAGTTTAATAAAAAAATGCAAACTATATAAATCGAGTATTGTTTATGCACATCTGCGAGTTATAGAGATAGAGGAAAATTTATGGACATAAAACAAAAAATATATATCTAATTTATGTATAATCTAAATTTTACTATTTAAGTCAACCAGCACCATCATTAACATTGCTAGCCAATCTAACTTGATACTCACGCAAGCACTCGAATGATGGCATTGATGGGCCAGAGAACAGCTCGCGTGCAGGTGAGGAATATGACCGGAGAGCGGGCAAGCACCGTCGGAGCTTGCTAGCAGGCGGTGGCCGGCCAACTTGCAGGCGAGGGCATTGACATCTCTAGCAGTGTGGATGATTGGACTGTCGCCTTGCAATGATATATGGAGGAGTTATTTTTTAGATTATTTTGATGTTATAAATTATATATATTCCCATGGGCAAGCTCACATCGCTCAAGGTATTATGGGCAAATAAAAAGTTGCAGGTGAGGCTTCCATTGGTCTTCTTTAGCTCCATTAAAGGTGAAGAAAAGTGGCCTGAAACCATCTTATTAATGAATAAAGTTTCTCCTGTGCGCGACTATACCAGCCTTAGGTTCATTGCGAGGAGAGATGCTCCTAACAATCTTAATTAATAAAGTTTCTCCTGTGCACAACTATGCCAGCCTTAGGTTCATTGCGAGGAGAGATGCTCCTTCACATGGGAAGTCTTGAGATTTGTGTGGTTGAAAAATGAGAGAGTTATATGCAACAAGAGTAGTTGGTTTTCAATATGCAATTTGATTCAAAATAAATATATAAAGTTTATATATATATAATTATAATGTATTTATATGTTATTCTAGTATTGGGATTTCCTACGTCAATAGAAAGAATTGGGATGTTAAGGAATCTAATGGGTCTGTTAATTGTATCAACTATTATATTTATATTTCTAATATAATTTTTTGGAGTGTGTCTTGCAGGGAAGACTTAAAGTCTATTTTGGGAAGCTTAAATGACCGCAAGGTACTCTCTATTTCTATTTTGTATCTTTATTTTTGCAGGTACTCCCTTCGACTGTGCACCGTTCGTTGGACATTTGAAGGCCTTAGTGGTGTCGGAATTCAGTGATCTTAGGCTCGTTGGATTTGTCTCGTTGAGTCGTTCGATTCGAGTATAAGCTCGTTAAAATCAAAGACTGCTTGGTAACTCAAATTGTGATTCGAACCTTCCAACAGCGCTTCGGGTCCTTGATTTGGACCCATTTGGGCTCGGATTGGGTTGAATTTGGTGTCGTTGGGTTCGTATTTCCAAGACGCTCAGTTTGATTTCAAACTCGCTGAAATCGGGGTTTAGGTGCTCTCAGATTTTATTTTTGAAGTTTCCAACTAGCTTTTTGCCTCAAGATTCATGCCCGATCAAGATAATTTTGTGATGACGTATCAGATCTCTATATCAATCTTAAGGTGATACGATAATACAATGAAAATGAATTATGTATATAATAATTTGGGATTTGTTAAATCAATATTATGAAAAAATATGATAGATGTATATGAGATTTTTTGTAAAAATTGATTTCTAAAATTTTAATCCTCTCTAAAGGAGAGAGAGATGTGATTAACGGGCTATCTATCGAGAGTGATTCCAATTTGATTCCAACCTAAAAATCCAATGGACAAAGAGTTTCCATAGGGTTTGAAGCTCATGTTGCTTGAGATGACATATTCGAGTGGGAGAGAGATAAGACAAAAAGGAGAGAGATCTAAGATCTTTTTTGGAATTATACTCATAGAATATATATATATATATATTTCTTTTGATTTTTTTTTTTTTTGGCATCCCTCTAACATACCATTGTAGATTCTGAATTCATTTGGGACATATTTCTTTATTTTCTAAAGAGCTTTTTTGTACAAAGATTTATAGTTTCAAAAAAATTTTGTAACAAAAAAGCATTAAGAAAGTTGTTCTAAATGAAGCTAGACAGAACTTGCACTCCTAGCTACAGAATAAAATTTAAAGAAAAACATCAATTCATATATATATAATTGAGAGAACTAGACACCAAAGCTAAAAATATAGGTTTTAGTAGCGATTTTTCAATCTTTAGCAACAATTTTGCCTATCCCAAAAGGTTTACAACAGCTCTATAACCTCTATAAAGCCATTATTATTGTTATCCATCGCAACAGCGTTTGATTGTATTTTTGAAACCAATGAGAGAGTTTAATTGTTGATAATTCTTAATCATGTATCTCATTTTAGACTTCATTTGTGACATCTTTCTTACTGCTTTGTAAAGCTTCTTTTTAGTACAAAAATTTCTTGAAAGAACTTACACTCTTTTTCGCTGTCCAAACTAAATTAATCTTTAATCTATTAGTTGAGAGTTTATACTATCAATTAAGAAATACTTTTAAGTTTTAGATGAGGTGTGTGAATTTTGTCATTAAATTTGTTTAAATTTTTAAAAAATAAAACTTATTAATCAATATTCTCTCAAATAAAATATATAATTTCTTTCACATTTGCTTAAACTTTTGAATAAAATAGTTTTTTTTAATGCAAAAATATGAGGAGAATATATCATTACTTCAAAATTTCTTATGTAGATGACATCGAATATATGCTCAAAGTGTTTGCCTTTCTATAATTGCAAAATAGTGGATGTCATAATTTGTACTTAGTAGATAAGTCATAATGGTATATTTGTCAATTATGCATTGGTTGGCACTGTTGTTGCCGAATAATTTTCACCTTTTTCTTAGTGGAGAACGTAATCAATTGCGGAGACTTCAACCGCGGCCACGTAAGTGATGGGCTTTGTTAAAACCTGGCCCATTACATTGTCGTTTGTTAAAAGAGGCTAAAGAGCTCTCTTTGTTGTACTATAGAGAAAGGAAGTTCTTGTTACAAATTTTCTAAAAAGTCAAATAGGCCTTTATTGGTGGTTTTAATTTGGATATTTCAATTTTTTTGCCCAAAATTTATTAAATAAAAAGGAGAATACAAACAAGCCCAAAAGAAGATAAATCCAAAAATACAAAGCTATAATCAACAAATTAAGGCAAAGAACAATCGGACTCAGGAATTGGCATGAGTCTTCCTGCAACCACCCAAAATTCATTGGAGGCAGCAAGCCACAAACCAAGCATCATCCCACAACCCAAAAAAAGGCCACCAATTAGAACGAGGGAAAGAACCACCAAGGTTGCCAACAAGCAAAGGCCATCCAAGGGTCATGCAGAAAGCCGCCTCCTCATTGACCATACCCGAAAAATAAGACTGACAATCGAAACCCACAGCAGCCAGCAGATGCAAAAAAAAAAAAAAATTAAATTGAAGAAGATGCCCAACAACAAAAGACATGGGACAAAAGAACCAATTGCCTTTTTTTTTCGATTTCTGCCTCTAACATTTGCGAGCACCATAGAAAAAGATTTTTTTAGCACAACGACCTGGATTCAAACTATATATCTCTTGAAAATCATCCTCCGACTCTTTCAATTCATCCCCAACATCTCCATTAGACGAGAAGAAAGACCCCTCCAACCAATCATAACTCATCAGAAAAAATAAGCACAATTGGAACATCCACAACCAACACATTCCCTTTCCGCCCCATACTACCAGTCGAAATAAAATTAGAGACCAAAGAAATGGGAGCATATAAACTAGGCACTTCAACATTATTATCCACATGAATACATATAGTATCGAGAGGCTGATTAGCCAAACTAATACTAGCATCTTCATTCTCTATTGGTACAACATAAATCAAACCATCCAAAGGACTAATAGCTTCACATTCCACATGTTCCATAGAACCCAAATTAGTAATGGGGTACACAATGGGATAAGCTATAAAATTAGTCATATAAGTACGAGTTCCCATTACCACCTTAGAACCCTCATTGTTAGCACAAGAATTAATCATAAGCATATGAGAAATCGGTGGCACAACATCCTCCTCAGCATGATTGACAACAACCACAATAAACTTCACCTCAATACAAGTAGCACACAATGCACCTCATTAATAGGCGCAACATGACAATTTTGAACAACAACACCAATATTTTTCATAACACCAGTTGTATTCCCATCAGACGTAAGATGATTAGAAGTAAAAGGAAAAACATTCAGCATGATGGAGGACAAGTTACAATCCCCCCTAACATGCCCAATACATTTACGGTGAACACAAAAGGGAGGAAATTCCTCCATGTTAAAAAGTTGAATGTACCCAAACTATTTTAGGACCGAGCTACACTTTGTTTTAATATTTTTAGTAATGTCAAGCTCAACTAAAAGCCGCAACAGATTGTCGAAAACCAATGTAGGTGGCATTGTCAACTTTTAACGAACACTTAAATAGTGAACCAAGAGCGTGAAGGTTACGGGGAGAGAAGATGTGTGGCATTAAGTTTGGGAATGAAATCTAAATGGGAATAACATGAGACTCATCACCAATATCAAGTGAGGGAGACCATTTGGTTAATTTTATATAATAATTATTGACAAAATAATATCTGTGGTCAGACACTCTACTATAATCCATATCATTCATCAACTTAATCAGAATATGCTACGGATTGAGCATGGTCATGGAAAAATTGGCATTGACCTTAAGGTTGAAAAAGAATTTTCGAATAGACTCTAGGCTAGGACGCCAAGTAGGAAAAAAACAAACCAACATAAATTGCGAAGGAGCTGCAAGCGCAAGGACCTCCTCTTTGGAGATCCACAAAGAAGCTAAACCACAGAAGTTAGCTGGTATGAGCTCAGGAAAGCATACATCAGAGGAAAAACCATATAAAACGTCTAAAAATGAGCGTGATTTCATAGATCTGTCCTAAAATCCATGATCAAAAATCCGTTTCCCCGCCATTCTGGCTAAGAATAGTCGGAAGAGGAGGTAAAAATGAGAAAGTTAAATGAAAAAATACCAAAACTATAATAAAGAAGATAGGGAAAAAGATAGCTTCCCTAAGGCCAGCCTTCGCGATGGCAGCGGAGGCAAAAGCCACCAGGAGGAAACCCAATGGAGCGGAGAGAATGGGGAAGATAACCCTAGCGAGGCAAAAAAAAAAAGGCACTGAATTAGGATATCTGAAAAATATTTTGTATTCAAAATCGACTTAGGGTTGTATATTATTTAGATAAAATTAATAAATTCAATTAAAATAATTTTATTTAATTCAATTGTTAAAGTTTTTTTTTATATATTGTTGAAGTATGATTTGATTATTTATTATAAAAAAGTTGTCCCAAACATGGCCAAAGATTTCGTTTAGGATGACTTTTTTTACTATTTCTTAAAATAGTTTTTTAGTACAAAATTTTTTATTTTTCTGCTAGAAAGTTGTTTTAAGAAGCAATAAGAAAGTCGTTCCGAATGAAGCCTGAGGGTTCATTTGGTTCATCTTTTTTACTATTTCTACATAAAATTCTTAGTATAAAACTTTTTTGAAAGCAGTAAAAAAAATACAGTGTTTAAAAATTATCCTGAATGAAGTCTAAGTCTTCATTTGGAAGCTTTTTCATTACTTTCTAAAACAACTTTGTAGTACAAAACTTTCTCAAGAAAAGTTTTGACTAAAAAGCTATTTTAGAAAGCATTAATAAAGCTGTCGCAAATGAAAACTAAGTATCATCATGTTCATTAATGTACTAATCTCTATTTAAAGACTAAGGCTTCATTTGGGATGGCTTTTTAATTTATTGCGTTTTAGTACAAAATTTTTTATTTTTGTACTAAAACTCTGTTTTAGAAAGCAATAAAAAAAGCTGTCCGAAACGAAGCCTAAATTTCAATGGTACTTTTTTTATTTAATAAATTTTAGTAAAAATAACAATTATTCATTCAAGTTAATACATAGCTTTATTTGGAAAAAACAAATCTGTCATGATATTCCAATATGATTTATATCAGGATAAGTTTAAGAATTATTAAATTTATTTTGAGATTAATATAATATTAATCATAAAATTAATTTAAAAATTTTTAAATTCATCCTAATTATATATGCTTGCACTTTTTTTTCTTTATTTTGCTTCATTTAAAGTAATATTATCAACTTAATATCAATGTAGTAGATAACTTATTATTCAAGAAATTATATGAAAAGGGAATTCTAATTTGTTTCTATGAAGCTAACTTCACAAAGCACACAAATTAATTTATCTCTATATAGCTCCAAAATTGTAATTATTAAAAAAGCACCTTTCAATAATAATACAACATAATCAGATAATTAATAAAAGATTATACATTAAGTGAATGCTAATTAATCGGATCAAATCATCATTGAAGGCATCCTATGACTTTCTTCTTAATTTATTTACTATTGAGTGGTTCTTACGTTACATTATAAAAAATATTGGGGTAAGATCACAAAATCTTTGCTATTATTATTATTGTTGTATTATCATTTAGAAGTTATTAGGTTATATATATAAATTAAAATAATATCGAAAATGTATTTATTGTTAGTTTTGTGTAGAATCTAAATGTATTGATGAATCAGATTGTATTGTTGTCTCAGATTAATGCTTGAGGTTCGCGGGATGCTGTATATCAGAGCGTTGTAGCACTGCATGCACTCATGTGTTGCAGCTTCATAAGATGCAAGACGGCGATGTTACATTCTTGACTAGGAGACAAATAACATAATATTGAGGCACACCAGAGTCAACAACGTGGCGTGCGAGTCAAGTTGGTCAGTTTTTCTTCCCTTTTTTTCTTGTTTCATTTGGAGGATTGTATCACATGCATGATGCATGCATATTACTAGAAACTTAAAAATAGTATGTGCTTCTGAATCTAATCTACACAGAGAGGTTAATTAAACTTAATAATTAAAATTTTTAATATTTATAAGTTCTGTGTATATTATATTTTACCGATATCTGCGCCTAAGGACGACCAGCCTGGCCGCAAGAGCATGCTTACAACTAATCAATTAGCAATCTGCAGCCTTTTGACAAATACAGATACACACTTAATAACTCCATTGAAGTAGTGCCTAAGTACTGGTTGCCACCATGGCCATTCCTTTTTATTTTAGACAGTACTTTTATTGATCTATTGAAGTAACCCACTACCAAAAAAAAAAAAAAGTTATTCCATTCAAATTGTTTGCTAAAGATAAAATTTTGGTCGTTATGGTCAATAGTGACAAAAAAAATTAAGGTTGTTGGCACTTCGCAGTAGTCTCCTCGATACTGAATTTCTTGTTTCATACTCTTACATGCTCCAATTATGCCTTCTTTCCTCCTGAATTGATATTAGGGCTTCGTTTGGAATAATTTTCTTATTGTTTTTTAAAATAATTTTTTAATACAAAAATTCTTAAAAGTAGCAAAAAAAGTATTTAAAGCTGTTCGAAACGAAGTCTAAGTCAACAATTAAGAAAGAGCATGTTGTTCAGAGCTGGATTAAAGCAACTTTATTGAACTAAATTGTCGCCAAATTATCAATCATGGTTGTTGGTGGTTGGGCCGGTGTTTTTCGAGAGTTGTTGGGCTGGATTAGTGTTGTTGCGGCTGGGGTGTGTGGGTGGTGTGGTTTCTCTCCTTGGTGGTTGTCCCTTTGCTTATGTTGTGTTGTTTTCTGGCTTCTGTTGGATTGTGTTTGTGTTGAGGCTTCGTTTTTGTGGCTTATCATGGTTGTTTCTTTGGGCCATATAGATGGGGAGGCCCTTAGCTTTCCTTGTTTGCTTGTTTATTTATCTTTGTGTTTGTGAAGGTTTTCAGTAGTTGTTGTGATGCTGATGGTGCTTTCCAATTTTGCTTTAAGTTCTTTAGTTTGTTTAGTTGTTATTCCTTTATTTTCCTTTTCATTTGAGTGTAATTAGGTGGATCATTAGCTCATAGATTTTACTTCAAAGACTGTGATGCTGATGCTGCTTTTCTTTTGAACTGCTAAATAGTTTTATCATTGATTGTGAATCTGTGATGCCTTGAACTTGTTGTATTGAAAATTCTTGTAAATGTTGTATCAGCTTTGATTCATTTGGGACAGTTTTCTTACTGCTTTTTAAAATAAATTTTTAATATAAATTTTTTGTGAACTAAATTTTTTTTTACTAAAAAATTGTTTTAGAAAGCAACAAAAAATTTATCCCAAATAAATCCCAAGTATACTATAATTTCAGTTTTACAACTGAGTTATAACGCTGAAAGAAAACTATATATATTTACTTTCAAAAGAAAGAAATCAGCCAAAGTCACTTATAATTGGCTTCCAAGATGATAATTCAAATGTTTACACAAACATCTCAATTTGGCACCTCAACCATTTCTGAAACTCATTGATTTTAAGATGGCAGGAGAACTCTTCTCATCCAAGTTTATGGCTTACTTAATATTGGCCGACTAAAAGCTGTAATGATATATTATATATTTCGGGTTGCGGGTCGGGTTCGGGTCGAATTTGAAACTGATCCGACACTATTCGGGTTAGCCCGAACCCGACCTGTTTTTACAAACTGGTCGATTTTTCGAACCCGATCCCGATCCGCTTCGGGTCCAGGTCAACCGACCTGACCCAAATGACCAGTGCCAATAAAAAACTGCTAGTTTTCGGGTCCAAAAATATGTCAATCTTCGTTTTTCTGGTCAAAATGGGTCAATTTCAGGTCAGCGGGTCAACTCGATCCTATTTTTAAAACGGGTTGAATTGTTGAACCCGAATCTGACCTGTTTCGGGTTCAGGTCAGCCCAAACCTGAAATTTTCAGGTCGGTTTCAAGTTCGTGTCGGGTCGAATATTGACACCCTAAGATATATAATCAAATGAGAAAAATGAGAAGGAGAAAAAAGCCTTGTCTAGCTTAGAAGACAATTAAGAAACATTAATTAAGAGATCGATCCACATTAGCAAAGCCATGTTCGACCCACTGACTATAAGATCGCAACAGAGATTTGATTTGATATTTTGATGGCAAGATGAACTCGTAAAAAAGGATCAGCGCTTGTTCCTGTAGTTGGAAGTGGATCAGTCAAGATCAAAAATATATTAAAATAAAGCGAATTAAACTTCGACCGTCCAAAAGTAGAGAGAATCTGTATCCCCACATACATATAGGCCAATCTCTATCATGAGCATTCTCATTTCCATTTTAAAGTTTGACATGTCTTCAACAATTGAATAGAATATTTCTAAAAATTATAAGAGAGTTCCAGTATCTATATGCTTCTTATACACAAAGGGGCTGTTTGGTAGCGCTCAGGATTTGATTTAAGTAGGATTTGAAAAATCCGATAAATCTGGATTTCAGAAATACTAAGGGGCCTAAATCCTGAAAACTGTTTGGTAATATTCATGATAAATCCTATTAAATCTCATGTGACTGTTTGATTACAAAGCGGATTTAACAAGCTGACTCTTCGTCTTGAGCCAATGGATTTCGTAAATCCGACAAAAAAACATTATTTTGGAAATCGAGGATTTAGCACGAAAAGGCGGAACTTTCCGTCTACATACGGAAGCTTTCATTTGCCGTGAGATTTGGTTTTGTATTTTAGGTTGTTTGGCAAGATTTCACTCAAATCCATCTCAAATCCGGCCTAAAACCTACTACAAAATAGCCCCAAAAAGTAGATACAGACACTTTAAGGTCTCGTTTGAGACAGCTTTTTAATGCTTCTTCAAGCTGATTTTTAGTAAAAAAATTTAATTTTGCTATTAAAAAACTATTGTAAGAAGCATTAAAAAAATCATCCCAAATGAATCTTAAATCAATATCTTTTATGCCATATTACATACATGTAAGCGAAGTGTGATATTTCTGAAGATAATCGGCCAGCATCAGCACGAAAGGCGTTGAGTGTGTGTTGACTTATTTATATGAGCATTAGTATTTCTCAAACGAGCAAATCATCCTTGTAAAGAGATAATAACCTCATGAGAAGAAGGCTTTAATATGTTAACCAAGGTGTTTAAATTCAATTTTGATTTTCTGTTTTATCTCACTGCAAATGTTTCAATTTTGATAGTTTTATTGATTTCAGGACTCAATAAAAGTTCTTTATTATTATCATTAGATATATCAAAAAAGTACTTTAAAGTTATGAAACAAAGACATTATCTAATTTGGGCTCAATTTTAAAACATAAGAAATTTTTAGAATGGCATCAATGACAGAATTTCAACATACTTTTGACAGCTTATCTAAAATTTGAGAGAAATTTTGTTTACAACTATGAATTTGTAGCCGAAGTCTTCTCTTTTTTCACTATTGTTGATAGCCACTGGTGAAAATATTCTCGGCGATGTGAAGAAATCAATTTTTGCAGAAGAACAATCATTAGTGGAAAACAACACGTTTCATGCATATAAACGAAAAGGTTCAATGATGCTACTCTAACATTAGGGTAGCATTCAGACAATAATTATAATAAGTATGGATAAAATGACGTAAAAGTATAATTATTAACTAAGATGTTTCAATCATCAAATTCACACGAACGAAATCTCCGCACAAGATCAGGCTTCATCACTCATATGCTCTAAGTCGTTCAGACATGTTATCCCACCACAATATATGTCATCACATACTCGTTAGGTCACTACAGGAAAATTGCAAATTACCGACAGTTCAGATGACTTTTCTAGTGGCTTTAAAAATTACCAGCAACTTTCTGGCCATTAACTGGTTAGCAACATTTTGTTAATAGAAATTGAAGGAGTTTGTTTTCTTTCGATGATAATATAATAACATTCATATGATCAACAATTACAAATAAATTGCACTACTAAAATGAGATCTATGATAAAGGGTTCCTATCTCATATCTTAGGTGTAGGCATGAAAGTAATCGCTTGCCCTGAGCCATCAGTCTTCGAAGCACTAGAACCTTGACCAAGAAGCAAGCTTTCTGATTTACAAAATCCATTTCAGGCCTATAAGCCCAGCCCATATTCCAAGAGACTTCCATGTCTCTTATCTAGCCCACCTCCCACCAACCCCATCACCTCTCTCAACGTGCCCTAATTCCCTTCCCACGTGTCATCAACTCCCCAGCAACTCACACGTGTTACTCCACCTTCCTCCTCTTCCCTCTTCATATCCCCAAACCACCTCTACCTTCCTCTGGCATAACCGCATAAGAAGAGAAAATCCAAGCAATTACATTAAGTACCCAATCACCCTAAAAACTACAGAGAATGCCTCGCCGATATGCTTTCCGGTGGACCGAGGACGACGTCCACCACGTCACCATGCGTGCCTTCCTCTCCGAGTTCATCGCCACAGCCATTTTCGTCTTCGCCGCTGAAGGCTCCCTCCTCTCCATCGGTATATATACACGTTATATACTCGTGCGTGAAATATTTGTTGCGAGTGTAGGCTCATTAACATCTTCTTGCATGCATGCAGCAAAGCTGAACAAGGACACGTTGATCAATGGCGGCCTCGTTGTTGATGCCCTCGCCAACGCACTCGCCTTCGCCGTGGCTGTCTCTGTCACCTCCAATTTCTCCGGCGGTCACGTGAATCCTGCCATCACTCTCGGCGCTCTCGCCGGCGGTCGAATCTCAGTCTATCGGGCTATCTTGTACTGGTTGGCACAGTTACTCGGCTCTATTTTAGCCGCCGTTCTACTCTGGATTTCCACCGGAGGAATGGTATCAAGAGATTCTCTTTCTTTACAAAGAGTGTACATATATTACTGCATAATATATGGAATTCCAATATGAAATTCCTTATAAAGTTAGATTTTTTTTTTCTCCAATCTATTTTATATTGAGATTAATTTGTGTGTTCTTTAAATTGTTTCTATGGTTATATTAATGATTGATCAATTTATGAACATTAATTTTAAAATAGAAACAAATTATATAAATATTGGTAATATTTTTCTATAGTAATTTTCTTAAGGAATATTTTCTTATAAGTGCTCTCTCTTAAAAATTTAGAAAAAATTACAAACATATCATTTTATACCATCATATTTATATATATAATACTTAAAATTTTAATATTATATACATGTCATCCTATATTATTTTAATATCATATTCATTTATATCATTCATATTTGATATGAAAATAAATTATGGATGGTTTGTTTGTAATATTAAAATTTTAGATGTTAAATATGTAAAAAGAACAGTATATGATGGGTATGTATGTAAATTTTCCTAAAACTTATGTTGGAGTGCAGAAATTTTAATTATTTATAAAATTATCTCTTAAACTACTGTAAAAATTTAGAACTATCTTTAAATTAAAGTTATAATTTAATTTTTTAATAATGAGTAATGTAACAAAATATAATAAATCATAGCCCAAAAAGTTTAGATGAGATTGCATTTTTATTTTTAAAAATTAAGTGCAATAAATAAAAGACTTAATTAGTGAAGAATATTCTGATAATAATTTAACCAAATAAATACATAAATAATTAATCTTATATTTATCTTAAAATAAATTTATGAAATTTATGCTTACCAAATTTTAATCAGCATATAATCAACATTTCATTTAAATAAACCTGTCTCATATAATTTGATTATTTCTTTATTTGCAGAGACCAATAGGTGTTGCAGTAGCGGTGGGAGAAGGACGGGCCAATGCAGTGGTACTCGAGATGGTGCTGACGTTCGGGCTAGTGTACACAGTCTATGCAACTGGGCTGGACCCAAAAAGAGGGTCCATTGGCACGATCGCGCCACTGCTGATCGGGTTCATCGTGGGGGCGAACGTGTTGGTGGGCGGGTCCTTTGACGGGGCGGCGATGAACCCGGCCCGTGCGTTCGGGCCTGCATTAGTGGGTTGGAGGTGGCGCCACCACTGGGTTTATTGGATTGGCCCGATGCTGGGTGGGGCCCTCGCCGGTTTGGTTTATGAGTTTCTGTTAATTACGACCGAGCCTTCACATCCCCGTCATCAGCATATAGGTCCAGAGGACTACTAGCTGGTTTTAGTGTGGAGCATATTATGGTTGGCGCTTTGGTCTTCTGTTTTCACTTTTAATTATCCTGTTTTATTAAATGTTTTTTTTAACTTTTTTGGTGTGCTTTTTAGGTGTTTTTTTTATGAGACTTTAGCTGTGTATTAAGCTAATTAATGCAGTAATAAAATGACAGTTTTCTTTCTGTTTCCTAAAACAGCTTTTTAGTACAAAAGTTATAATTAATGAGCATAAACAATGTGGTCGATACTGTTCATTTACATACCAATTATCTTGATCCATTAAACGTCTAAAGTAAAATCCATCACGTAACTCGTAAGATCCTCATCATGAAAGTTATTTTCAAAGCAAAAGATATTTAGTCGGAGTGATCGATGAATGTATGGTTGTTTTATGGTTCCCTCATAAAAGCTTATTTTTTGGGTGAAAAATATTTTTTTTATTTAATTTTAATATTTTTATTATCTTATATGAGATATTTTCTTTGTAACAATAATAAATACAACAAAAAATAAATAAATATTCAATGTATAAATATAAATATAAATATAAATATATTTTATTTCTTAAATATTAATATAAATTTTTAATATAAATGAAAATCATATTAAAAATATCAAAAGTTTTGGCTCGGTTTGAGAGAGAGAAAGATATGCAGAGAGGAGAGAGGGGGATTAGGGAGAGAGATAATGGAGAGACGGGGAGAGAGATGGGTAAATATAAATATAAATCTATATTTAAATAAATTTCATTTCTTAAATCTAAAAATAAAATATAAATATAAATATAAATATAAATATATTTTATTTCTTAAATATTAATATAAATTTTTAATATAAATGAAAATCATATTAAAAATATCAAAAGTTTTGGCTCGGTTTGAGAGAGAGAAAGATATGCAGAGAGGAGAGAGGGGGATTAGGGAGAGACAGAATGGAGAGACGGGGAGAGAGATGGGTAAATATAAATATAAATCTATATTTAAATAAATTTCATTTCTTAAATCTAAAAATAAAATTTAAATATAAATAAAAATTCATATAAATCTATTAAATTTTTCTATTTCATTTATATTTATGAATAATTATTTATTTTAATTAAAAGCATACTAACAATTATAGATAAATTTATTTTAATTTAAATTTTTTATTAAATTAATATAAATGCAATAGAAAATTGTAACTATTATATTAAACAATTTAAATTTAATAAAATAAACTAACAATTTAACAATAATGAGTTTAAAATAATTTAATTTAATAGTTATAATGTCACTATTTAAAATAATTTAATTGTTAGTATATTTTATAAATAATAATTTTCCCGATCGATAGTTTCTACCTCCTTATACTTATTTTATTAAATTAATAATGAAATTTAAATTATTAAGTTTACTATAAAATAAGTATAATATATTATATATGATTAATTAATTTTAAATTGTATTTATATTAAAATAATTTAATTTTTATATAAAGATGCGATATCAAAGGGGATTTAGAACCTCATAGTTAATTAACATTGTATGAAATTGAAGTTTATTATGAAAACTCTCGATTAAAAAAACAGTAAAAATTTTATTTTTGAGATTTTCGAGAAGTGATATCAAAGGAGGTAAAAGCAAGAATTTCAACTAGGATTGGGTCAAAATTTGAACATTTATTTTTGGAGGTGAAAGGAAGAAAAGTAGGAAGAAAAATCCAACAAACGAAAATTGAAAGGGAGACGCTTAGGGGTGTAAACGAGTCGAGTTTTGACACTATCGAGCTCAGCTCGTCAATCGGAAAGCGAGCTTGAACTCGAGCTTGTTCCACTGTTAACGAGTTTGAGTCGGCTCGCGAGCTTCGGCAGTGTAATATCAAAAATCTGCTCCAGTATCGTCCAGGACGATCTGGGATCGTCCTGGGACGATCAGTGGAAGTTCAGCTCCAGAATTTGCCCAGTTTTGCTCCAGGTGATGTTCTGCAGGCATCGTCCAGGCCGATTGGAGACATCGGCCAGGCCGATTGGCACTGTAGAAAATATCGTCCAGACAACAGCCCTGAGTGGAGACCAGGCCGATCCATTTGGTCGGATCGTCCCGGGACGATGTCGCGATCGGCCGGGCCGATCTGTGTATTATAAAGCTGATTTCAGTCGTTTTGAAGAGAGAGAAAATCAAAATAAAAATATCTGATTTTTCTGAGGAGAGAGAAAGTCGAAAGAGATTTTGGAAAAGTTGATTTTCGGACGACGCGGAGCCGTTTTCGTCCGACGAGACTGTTCAGGAAATTGCTGTGCTCGAGGTAAGGCACATTCCGCCTTTCTCAATTTTCAGTTCCGTCGAGTTTGGCAGTATTTTCTGTCCTGATTTCGTTTCCGTTACGGTTTTTCGTCCGTATCTTTTGATTGGTTCAGTTTTTACCGTGTAACTTTCTGTATATTGTTGACGTGCCGAGTGTGCACATTTTGGTTATTTTCCGAAGATTTTTGTCCGGGTATTTTTGATTCGGCGATGTTTTTCGTAGACTACAATTTTCTGTGAAATTGTAAATTCTCTGTGCAGTAGAATAAATGTTCTGGAATGCAATTATCTATACTCTGTGCGAATTCGGTAAATTTTCTTTGCAGAAAATTTTGTGTAAATTCTGTCTACTGCTGTTGTGCTGCCCGATTTTTGTCTGATTTCTTATTTACCCGGATTTCTTCTGAATTGAAATGCTATGTGTATAAGCTATAAAAAGGGAGCTATAAGGGGCCTGGATCCTATGAGATTCAGTTCGTGTCTGGGGAAATTTAGATGAGCTCAAGTTAGAGAAATATCTGTTATATTCCGGATCCGTGAATTCTATTATTCTGGTGCCGTGAGCACATTTAGCTTAGCTATTAATTATTCAGCGAATTTCTGGTACCGTGAGCACAAGGGAGACATAAGGGTCAGAATCCGTAGTGATTCTGTTCAGTTTAGTTTAGCTATTAATTAAATATCTGATATCCGCTATTATCTGATTCTGATTTCTGTATGATTCTGACTCTGTTGATTTATTCTGTTCTGATTGATATTGTGATGTGATCTGATCTGTACGACTCTGATTCTGATTTGATATCTGTCCGTATAAGTTCTGATTTTCGATTCTGTTCTGATTCGAGATCCGATTCTGTTCTAATTTCCGATCTGATTTCTGTCTGATGAGTTTGGTTTTGGTTTCTGAGAATTTAGATTGGTGGGTTGTTGCTTTGCTGAGCTGTTGAGCTCACCCTTGTTTTATGGTGATTTTCAGGTTCTGGGAAAGGGAAGGAAGTCCAGGATTAGTTCAGAGTCTTATCCGTATAGGTACTTTTGTACTTTTGATTTTTGTACAGTCATGACTTTTCTGTTCTGTCTTTCTTTCTGTTGAAAGCCACGTACTGTATTTGTAAATGATTATTTTGAGGAAATGAAATCAGATAGATCTTTTGTTCCGCTGTGTTTGATGATTTATAGTAGCTCTGTTGTTCTGTGTTTTTGTGCCTGTTGAGTTTAAGTATTTGGAAGATCAGTTCAGCAACCAAACTCCAAAGCCAGATCCTGGATAAGAAGGTTGTGTCGCGATCCGGCTCGGGCGGGATCCATTCCCGTCGGGTCGGGTCGTGACAAGCTTTTTAGTGGTATCAGAGCACTGGTTTTGGAAACTGGTTGGATTGTAAAACAGAGCTCTAGGAAGTGATCAGTGAGTCTGTCAGGGGGTAGTTTTGGGTCGTTTGGCTTTTTATTGTGTTATTTTTGTGTTGTTTTTGTGATAGTTTTCCGAATTTTTTGGATTTTTCTGTATGGATCAGCCAGACCCAGACATGACAGACGGGCAGAGTGCCGATCAGGCAGCACCAGTGGGGAGTACAGCCCCAGTGGTCGGTGCTGATACACTGTCTCAGTTTGCTTCACTTGTTGCTCAGATGATGAGCGAGACTCAGAGCAGAGCTTCTACTGTTAGATCTGAGGACATTGATCGACATCTGCAGTTATTTTTGAGGTTGAAGCCTCCGAGATTTGAGGGCGCTATTGAGCCCAGAGCAGCTGAGGAGTGGCTGAGGAGGTTGTAAAAGACTTTTGATGGGATGCAGTGTCCTGCAGATAGGAAGGTTCCGTTAGCTGTTTTTCTGTTGGATGGAGAGGCTGAGCACTGGTGGGACGGCCAGCAGGCAGCCAGATTTCAGGGTAGACTGAACTCTTTGATCACTTGGGAAGAGTTCACTGAGGTATTCAGAGATTGGTTTGTTCCCCCTTCTGCACGACAGCAGATGCAGGAGAGTTTTCTGAGGCTTGTTCAGGGGAGCAAGACGGTGATGCAGTACGAGGCTGAGTTTACTGCATTGGCCAGGTACGCTCCGCAGCTGGTCATCACTTCTGCTGAGAGGTGCTACAGATTTCTGAGAGGATTACGAGACACTTTGAGGCAGCCTCTGATACCGTTCCGGATCACCGATTTCTCTGAGCTTGTGGAGCGAGCTCGTCTGATAGAGAATGACCTGTTGGCTACTCAGCAGCGGTGGACTGCGAGTAGGAAGAGATTTGGAGGTGAGACTTCTGGCAGCGGTTCCTCTGGGAAGATGAGATTTGTTTCTGGATCTGAATCTGGAGATTCTAGAAGGAGCGGAGGATCGTCTGGTACTGTTACCAGTACGACTAGTTCTGGATATGTCAGTACGGCACCTGTGTGCCAGAGTTGTGGACGGCGACACCATGGCCAGTGCTACAGGATAGCTGGTCTTTGTTTCAGATGTGGTCAGCCGGGACATAGGATTGCAGAATGTCCACAGACTGGATTTGATCGGCGTTCTGAGTACCGATCTGAGGGTTTTGTCAGACCTGCCGGTTCAGCAGGAAGACCGAGGACTGTTCCTCCTCGCCCTGAGGGATTTTCTGGTAGAGGTGGTAGTACTAGTTCGGGACCACGGAGACCACCTACGACTCCCTCTGAGCAGAGTAGTTCTATTGCTTCAGCTCCTGTTCCAGTTCAGCCACGAGTTTACAGTTTGAGTCAGCAGGAGGCTCGCGATGCTCCGGATGTTGTGACAGGTACGATTCACATTTCTGATCAGCCCTGTCGTGTTTTGTTTGACTCTGGAGCTAGTCACTCGTTTCTTTCCGAGCATTATTTTGACCGAATCCAGATGCCTTTGTTTTCTCTGCCGGTTTCTTTGTCTGTGATTTTACCGGCTGGAAGTAATTTGATTGCCCGCAAGTTTTGTTTGTGTGAGATTGACATTGCTGGCAAGAAGTAGAAATCTAGCTTGATTTTGTTGCCGATTTCTTCGTATGATGTGATTCTGGGAATGGATTGGCTGAGTCAGTATGAAGCCCAGATTGACTGTCTGAAGAAGCAAGTGAGTTTGCTTATGGCTGGAGAGAGAGTTGTATTTCAGGGATTACGAGGTGTTCTCTCCAGTCTGGTTTCTGTGTTGGAAGTGAGCATGATGTGGAAGAAAGGATGCCCAGTATTTTTGGCTTCGATGCGGGATCTGAACCTGGAGGTTGGTTCTGTTTCTGAGATCCCAGTGGTACGGGAGTTTGTTGATGTTTTTCCTGATGAGTTGGTTGGTTTACCTCCGGATAGAGATGTGGAGTTCTCTATCGATATTTTTCCGGGTACCGCTCCGATATCAAAAGCTCCGTACAGGATGGCACCGAAAGAACTTTCTGAGTTGAAAGTTCAGCTTCAGGAGTTGGTTGACAGAGGTTTTATGCATCCTAGTGTTTCACCCTGGGGAGCACCTGTTTTATTTGTGAAGAAGAAGGACGGTACACTCCGTATGTGTATTGATTACAGAGATTTGAACAAGGTTACGATCAAGAACAAATATCCTTTGCCTCGGATTGACGACTTGTTTGATCAACTTTCTGGATCTTCAGTATTTTCGAAGATTGATTTGCGATCCGGATATTATCAGGTGAAGGTGAAGGAAGCTGATGTGGTGAAGACAGCTTTCAGTACTCGGTACGGGCACTACGAGTTTTTGGTTATGCCTTTCGGGGTAACCAATGCGCCCGCTATTTTCATGGATTTGATGAACCGAGTGTTCAGAGAGTATCTGGATCAGTTTGTGATCGTCTTCATCGACGATATTCTGGTATATTCTGCATCTGAGGATGATCATGCCAGACATTTGAGGATTGTGTTGGAGACTTTGAGGAGGCATCAGCTGTATGTCAAGTTCTCCAAGTGTGAATTCTGGCTGAAGAGCATTTCTTTTCTGGGGCACGTGATTAGCGGAGAAGGCATTTCTGTAGATCCCCAGAAGATTCAGGCAGTTGCTGATTAACCAAGGCCAACTACGGTATTTGAGGTACGTAGTTTCTTGGGCATGGCCGGGTATTATAGGAAATTTGTGAATGGATTTTCACAGATTTCGACTCCTCTGACGAGACTGACTCAGAAGTCAGTACCTTTTGTTTGGACACCGGAGTGTGAAGCTAGTTTTCAGAGATTGAAGGATTGTCTGACTTCAGCTCCAGTGTTGGCACTTCCGTCAGGTACGAAAGGTTTTCAGGTGTTCAGTGATACTTCACTGAAAGGACTGAGTTGTGTCTTGATGCAGCATGGTCAGGTAATTGCTTGTGCTTCGAGACAGTTGAAACCACACGAGAAGAATTACCCGACGCATGATTTATAGTTAGCTGCAGTAGTTTTTGCTTTGAAGATTTGGCGTCATTACCTGTATGGCGTCAGATGTGAGATCTTTACTGATCATAAGAGCCTGAAGTATATTTTTACTCAGAAGGATCTGAATTTGAGACAAAGAAGGTGGCTCGAGTTGATCAAGGACTATGATTTGACTATTCAGTATCAGCCTGGGAAGGCGAATGTGGTAGCGGACGCTTTGAGCAGGAAATCTTCTGGATTGTCAGGTTTGCAGCTTACCTGTGATGAGTTTCTGATTCGTGATTTGGAGCGATTGCAGTTGGAGGTGATTTCCTCCAGTGGTTTGGAGTTAGCTCAGATGAGTATTCAGTCTTCTTTGGAAGCACGGATTCAAGAAGCCCAGAAGTCAGATTCTGATTATTCGAAGTTGATTGCATAGATTGGATCTGGTAAGACTCCTGAACTTCGAATTTCTGATTCTGGTGCTATTTTCTGTAAGAACAGGTTGTGGGTACCTGTGTTTGGAGATTTGAGGCAGGAGATTCTTTACGAATCTCATCATTCAGGCTACACTGTTCATCCAGGCAGTGGTAAGATGTACGCTGATATGAAGCTTTTGTTCTGGTGGCCTGGGATGAAGAAGGATGTGGCAGAGTTTGTGTCGAGATGCGAAGCCTGTCAGTTGGTGAAGGCAGAGCATCAGCGACCAGGTGGACTGTTGCAGTCGTTGCCTATTCCTGAGTGGAAGTGGGAGGAGGTAACAATGGATTTTGCGATGGGTTTTTCTCGATCACGACAAGGGCATAATGCCATTTGGGTAGTTGTAGATCGATTGACGAAGTCAGCCCATTTTCTTCCGATCAGACAGACGGATTCAGTTGAACGCTTGGCACAGATATATGTGAAGGAGATAGTCAGATTGCACGGTGTGCCTCGCGTGATTGTTTCTGATCGAGATGGACGTTTTACTTCCAGACTTTGGAAAGGCATTCAGCAAGGCTTGGGTACGAAACTGCATTTCAGTACAGCCTTTCATCCTCAGACCGACGGGCAGTCTGAGAGGACTATTCAGGTATTGGAAGATCTGTTGAGACTTTGTGTTCTGGACTTTAGCGGAAGCTGGGAAGATCATATTCCGCTGATTGAGTTTGCCTATAACAACATTTTTCAGTCCAGTATCGGTATGGCACCGTACGAGGCTCTGTATGGCAGGAAGTGTCGTACTCCTTTGACTCTGACGGAGGTCGGAGATAGGCAGGCTTTGGGGGCCACTTTTGCTGATGAAACTGCTCAGAAGATCAATTTGATAAGAGAAAGATTGAAAGCGGCTCAAGATCGACAACAGAAGTATTACAATCAGAAGCACAGATTTGTTGAGTTTCAGGTTGGTGACTTTGTTTATGTCAAAGTCAGCCCGATGAAGGGTGTGAGCAGATTTGGTCAGGTGAGTAAACTGAGTCCAAGGTATGTTGGACCGTTTGAGATTTTGGAAAGAATTGAAAAATCTGCTTATCGCCTATTGCTTTCTGATTCTATGCCTGATGTGCATAATGTGTTTCATGTATCCACTCTGAGAAAGTGGGTTTCAGACTCTGGGAAGAAAGTATCAGCTGATGAGGTTGAGATTCAGGAGAATCTGGCGTACAAGGAAGAGCCAGAGTTGATTTTGGCATACGACGTCCGAAAGTTAAGAAATAAAGAGATTCCGATGGTTAAAGTCCAGTGGAAGCACCGGACTGCACGGGAAGCGACTTGGGAAAAGGAGTATGACATGAGACGGTCGTACCCGTACTTGTTTTGACTGAGTTTGGATTGGATAATGTCGAGGACGACATTTTTCTGAGTTGGGGAGATTGTAATATCAAAAATCTGCTCCAGTATCGTCCAGGACGATCTGGGATCGTCCTGGGACGATCAGTGGAAGTTCAGCTCCAGAATTTGCCCAGTTTTGCTCCAGGTGCTGTTCTGCAGGCATCATCCAGGCCGATTGGAGACATCGGCCAGGCCGATTGGCACTGTAGAAAATATCGTCCAGACAACAGCCCTGAGTGGAGACCAGGCCGATCCATTTGGTCGGATCGTCCTGGGACGATGTCGCGATCGGCCGGGCCGATCTGTGTATTATAAAGCTGATTTCAGTCGTTTTGAAGAGAGAGAAAATCAAAAATAAAAATATCTGATTTTTCTGAGGAGAGAGAAAGTCGAAAGAGATTTTGGAAAAGTTGATTTTCGGACGACGCGGAGCCGTTTTCGTCCGACGAGACTGTTCAGGAAATTGCTGTGCTCGAGGTAAGGCACATTCCGCCTTTCTCAATTTTCAGTTCCGTCGAGTTTGGCAGTATTTTCTGTCCTGATTTCGTTTCCGTTACGGTTTTTCGTCCGTATCTTTTGATTGGTTCAGTTTTTACCGCGTACCTTTCTGTATATTGTTGACGTGCCGAGTGTGCACATTTTTGTTATTTTCCGAAGATTTTTGTCCGGGTATTTTTGATTCGGCGATGTTTTTCGTAGACTACAATTTTCTGTGAAATTGTAAATTCTCTGTGCAGTAGAATAAATGTTCTGGAATGAAATTATCTATACTCTGTGCGAATTCGGTAAATTTTCTTTGCAGGAAATTTTGTGTAAATTCTGTCTACTGCCGTTGTGCTGCCCGATTTTTGTCTGATTTCTTATTTACTCGGATTTCTTCTGAATTGAAATGCTATGTTTATAAGCTATAAAAAGGGAGCTATAAGGGGCTTGGATCCTATGAGATTCAGTTCGTGTCTGGGGAAATTTAGATGAGCTCAAGTTGGAGAAATATCTGTTATATTCCGGATCCGTGAATTCTATTATTCTGGTGCCGTGAGCACATTTAGCTTAGCTATTAATTATTCAGCGAATTTCTGGTGCCGTGAGCACAAGGGAGACATAAGGGTCAGAATCCGTAGTGATTCTGTTCTGTTTAGTTTAGCTATTAATTAAATATCTGATATCCGCTATTATCTGATTCTGATTTCTGTATGATTCTGACTCTGTTGATTTATTCTGTTCTGATTGATATTGTGATGTGATCTGATCTGTACGACTCTGATTCTGATTTGATATCTGTCCGTATAAGTTCTGATTTTCGATTCTGTTCTGATTCGAGATCCGATTCTGTTCCAATTTCCGATCTGATTTCTGTCTGATGAGTTTGGTTCTGGTTTCTGAGAATTTAGATTGGTGGGTTGTTGCTTTGCTGAGCTGTTGAGCTCACCCTTGCTTTCTGGTGGTTTTCAGGTTCTGGGAAAGGGAAGGAAGTCCAGGATTAGTTCAGAGTCTGATCCGTATAGGTACTTTTGTACTTTTGATTTTTGTACAGTCATGGCTTTTCTGTTCTGTCTTTCTTTCTGTTGAAAGCCATGTACTGTATTTGTAAATGATTATTTTGAGGAAATGAAATCAGATAGATCTTTTGTTCCGCTGTGTTTGATGATTTATAGTAGCTCTGTTGTTCTGTGTTTTTGTGCCTGTTGAGTTTAAGTATTTGGAAGATCAGTTCAGCAACCAAACTCCAAAGCCAGATCCTGGATAAGAAGGTTGTGTCGCGATCCGGCTCGGGCAGGATCCGTCCCCGTCGGGTCGGGTCGTGACAGGCAGTCCGAGCAGCCTTCGAGCAAGTCTTCCTCCTCGTCCATCCGCCTCATTCATGTGGAGCTCGCCATCGGAGAAGAAATCTGCCTCATTCACGTGGAGCTCGCCATCGGAGCAGAAGGCTGTGTTGAAAATAAAATATATTTTTTTCTTATAGGGAGAAGAGATGTTAGAGGAGCTGTCAGCAGTTTTAATTAATGAGGATTCAGCTTTTTGCCTTTCCCACAAAAACAAAGCAGCTCTCACCCTTGGTTAGATTAAATAAAAATAATATTATATATATTTTTATGATACAAAATATCAAAATAGTATCATTTTTTATTGGTTTTGAAATTACCACTTCCGGTTTTTGATTTCCCGCCCGTCCCGCCTTTGTCATTTGGAATTGCCGCCTCTTATCATTTCATTTTTTTTAATTCAAAAAATAAATCGAGCCGAACTTTCATCGAGCTCGAACTCGAGCTCGTTTAACAAACGAGCTCGAGTTTAAGCTCGACCTCGAGCTCGTGGCTCGATAAGCTCGGCTCGCGAGCTCGTTATCGAGTCGAGCTCGAGCCGGCTCACGAGCCGGCTCTGCTCACTTACACCCCTAGAGACACTTGAGAAATAAGCTCCTCCTCCGAGATCCATAGAGAAGCCAGATGACGAAAAGAGTAAGGTTTAAGGTCAGGAAAACTCGCATTTGAAGAACTACCGGAGGCAACATCGAGAAAGGAACAAGATTTGAATGATCCATCCAAAAGAATTAGCCAAGCATTTAGCAAAAATCGGTCGCAGGAATGAAAATCTAACAAAATAAAATACCAAAAATGAAAGAAAAAGGCAAAGGGAACAAGACTTCCCTGAGGCCAGGCTCGTAACGACAAAGGCGATAGAAACTATCGGGAGAAACCAAGCATAGTAGAGAGGTAGAATGGGAGGAAACGCTAAGCCTTCCTGTTTTAACTCTCTCACCAAAATGGTAATGTGAGGCTAGGGTTTGATGGGGAAGAGCTTCGGTAAGCTTTGGGGAGGGCCGGAGAAGCTAGAGGAGGGCTTTCTTTGGAGTTGTGGCTACTAGAGAGTTAAAAATGAGATAACAAGGCTTATGTTTTGTTTTTTCCCCACCTTAAACCCTTGATTTTGACTGAATAACTTGGATTGAGTTTGGAGGAGCTTGGATGCATGCCAAGTGTCCCAAGGTTATTAGAAGCCAGGGGAGAGGGCAGGTGGTGAGTGGACCTAAGTTAGCTCATGTGGAGGGGGACCACATGCCTTTTCCCTCATTTAGCTAAGCCAAACCAAAGCTTGGTTTAAGTAGCTGGTTAAGGCCGCCTTCTTAAAAGAAGAAATGAACTCCTTTCCAGTAGGTTTGAGCAGTTCTTAATTGAGAGGGGGGGGGGGGCAGAGTTTGAGTATGTGGCATGACCACCTAGGCTTATTTGAAGACTAACTTGACCATTTGAGTGGTTAAATAAGTCAATATGGATGATGTAGCATTCAAGAGGATACATTTGACTGGTTGAGTGTGTGGCCAAGTATTTGAAGTCAAGAGTTTGAAGTTTTATCCAAATGCATGAGATTGGAGGGTGTTTGACCCCTTTAAATGGGTTGACCACATCAAACCAAGGGAGATTTGACTTGAAAAATTTTGGACATGTTAAATATGGTCTAATTGAAGGGCTTTCAAGGGTTGATTTAATTTGAAATGGGTTTAGGTGGTTATTTTCACAACAGTGTAGATTAAGGGTTTGATTTGGTCAATCATTGTTGACTTGGTCAACCTAATCAAATCATGGGTGGGCTTTAATTAGGTTTAACAAGTTCAAATGAGTGTTTTGAGACCAACGGAGGTAGTCCCATGCAATTGAATGACCATATGAGTTGAAATGACCATTTGAATCCTTAAGGGGCATTTTGGTCAACTATGATTGACTTGATCAACTTGGTCAAACCAAAACCCGAGTTTGAGTCTAATGCACAAAAGTTCAAATTTGCCCTTAAATGGCATTTTAGTCATTTTGAGCACTGGTCAACTATAAGTCAAATTGGGTCTAGTAAAATATAATTTACTGGTCAACATGTCATAACAAAGGCTATGGATATGGTCAAGGGTCTTAGGCAGGGTTCTGGAAACTACAAATATTTAATGATTTTATAACCTTTGAAAATCAATTCAATTTTTGGGTCTAAGAGTGTCAGATTGAGCTCAAATTTTGAGGGTTGCCCTGAAAACATGCCTGATCAATATACAACTAACAGATCATGAATCATATGTTATTTGACTGGATTTTAAGGTGATTGAAAAATCATCCATAAAGGGTTTTAGGACCTGGATTCTTAACCCAAAGATTTTTGGTTTTGGATTTTGGGTTTGAACTGGGTTTTTGCATTTGAATGATTGAGTTTGAATTACTCACATCCATCATAACCAAATGAATGAATGATATTGATTGGATATGATTTGAAGTTTGATTGAGGGTCTAGATTGAAAGTTGATAGAAGACTGAATTGAAGTGTAGCTGGAAACTAGATGATTGACAACTGATTAATTGTCAACCATCAAATCTATAAAGAGATTTAAATGGATCCTGATGATGTCATACAAAAATGAGGTCAACAATATGTTATTTTTGTCTTTGTAATCTCAAACTTTAACTTTTTATTTTCTTGTATCTCTCTCTTTCTCTAAATTCATTCTTCAGTACATTCTCCTCGTGCGCACTTCTTCTACCGATGGCATATAGAATGGCCCGACACATCCACCAAACAAAATAGGATCCAACAACTGGATTCTTCGAACCAAAATATGCAATATAGTATATTTGCACGCACCAAAGCTTTCTACTCTAAGAAAGGGCATTATCTATAATCAGCTTGAATAAACAGCATTATAAATTCATTTATAATTCTTTACGTGACATTAAGCAAGATGATGTATCTATTGCTGTTTCCAAGTTCATTTTTAATTATTTTATATATTTTGTTTAAATCATTTTAGATGCTTGTTCAATTATCTAAAATAATATTTATGTAAAAAATTTTAACTTAGCTAGAAATAATAAATTATAAAACAAATTATAAAAAATGAAATTAATAACTATTTTTATATTGTAATAATTTTTTTGACAATATTTAAATTAACTAAGACTAAAATTTGAAATTAGCATCAATTTCATTTTCTATTTTTAAAGTTTTTAATGTACTAAAATTAAGTGATCTAATAAATAATAATTGTTGCGTCCTGGAGTATTCGCGACGGTAGAGAAATATAAAGTTTAGCGTCTTAGCGTTGTACGAAAATCCTGTACGCAAGCAGATAAGAGAGAGGGGTGTAACATTTATGAGACACTAAGAGTTTTACATGGAAAACCTCTGAAAAGGAGGAAAAACCATGTCACGCCCCGAGATCTAACTTGGAAGAATGTCGATCGATAGCCAAACAATTTACCAGAGTTATCTAAAAACCTTCAGTAAGCAATCTATCAAACATCTATAATCTTTAAAATATCAATATATCAGTCGATTCATATCACAAAACATCATGTACAATACTCAGGAACTACACTATCAATACAAGAAAGGAAACTATCCTGTCCTGAGTACAAAAGAATCATCTATCTATCAAAAGAACTAAAAACCTGCAGATCTGGATCAATGCCTATCTCATGCTCCCGAGCCCTGACCTGAAAATATCAACCACATATAATGAGCTTTACAAAGCCCAGCAGGTCACCTAATACCTATAACTGAAATCAAAGCACGGCGATACTATCAATATGCATGTCAATCTATTCAATCCGAATCAGTCAATGGTCAATGAGTCAATGCAGCGGAAATCAATAGTCAATAAAACCAATCAATGCAGCGGCAGGCAATTCGATAAATCAATAGAATCAATCAACTAAATCAATCAACGTAGTCAATCAAATCGATACGATCAAATCAATAGAATCAGTAGAGAAAAACGATACGGCAGAAATACAATGAATCTATAGGCAGCAGTATCAATAATTCTATAAGCAGTAGTACAATGTCCATGCTATCGATGCAGTATCTATATTCATCCAATTCTATATCAATGCTCAATGTCGATGCACAGAAATCAATCAGTGAAATCAATGCAATCGTACGATCTAGTAAATCCAATCAAAGTTGATAAAGCAGGAATCTATAAAACAAAACAGTAAACATACAATTCAATACTATATACTGAACAAGTACAATCTACTGGCTATGTTGCTGTTGTAGAATCCATATTGCTGTTGTAGATAATACATTGGTTCAATCAAGAAGAGTCGTCACTCTATTGCCCGTCGGCATATTAATAAACTCCTTATAGCTCCCAATAGTTATATCAATGATCAATGGTTTAAAGGAAAGCTCGTCGGCCCACCATCCTGTACAGGTATCAATCAATCTTTTACCAATGTTCAACCAGGTTCCACTTGCGATCAGTATCAATAGTCAATTCAATCAATAAACAATTCAATAGTCAATAGTAAAGCAATCATTTCAATAATCAATGCATATCAGTTCAATCTATCAATCTCATACAATTCAGGAATCGTACGAAAATCGGGCAGCATAACGGTAGTCGGTCAAATTTACACAAAAATCCTGCAAAAAGACACAGTTTCCAAATCTTTCCAAATTACAATAGAATATCTATAGCGTCAATACAAGACTATCGATCTATAAAATCCAAATCTAATCAGGTCCTGATATTATTCTATTCAAATAAAATCGATTAAAATCACGTAGAATCAATTCCGACCGGTAAAATCTTCGTAGAATACAGTCAAATCGTGTACAATAATCATATCTATAACATACTAAAAGTTGTGCGGTGGAAGTTGTGTCAAATCAAAACCATGTCGAAAAGTCGACTATGAAAACACAAAACAGATCATATCTCGGTCAAAACACAAAATCTCTGAAAATAGAAACAGGGTTCGGAGTCCTTACCACGAGATCTACACTTTTCCCAACAGCAGCGTCGGACGAAAAGCGCTCCGCGGTCTCCGAAAATCAACTTATCTCTTTTCTTCCTTTCTCTTTCTCTCTCTACAAAATATCTGATTTTTAATTTTGATTTTCTCTCTCCTCAAAACGAGCTGATTTCTTTATATCATACATGGATCGGCCTGGCCGATCGTCTCGATCGTCCTGGACGATCAGACCAAATCCCATCGTCCTGGGACGATTTTTCAGGACGATAATTACTGTTCATAGGCGATAAAAACCCCTACTCACTGACTTGTGCCATCCACTAATCGTCCCGGGACGATACCTCGATCGGCCTGGACGATTTCGTCCAGAAATCATTCCAGAAAGCACTCCAGAAATCAGCTATTTTCAATGCACTGATCGGCCTGGACGATCCAAATTTCGTCCTGGCCGATTCTGGGAGGAAAATCCAAATCAGAGAGGAACAGTAAGGAAACGAGATATTACAAACCATGAGGCCTAGACCAGTTTGAATGAATTCACTATTATTTGTAGTTGATTAAAATTGAGGCCCTTCCTTAGGGGGTGTGGACCTCCAAAAGAACACCGCGCGAACGAGTCAATTGGAAGGGATAGATTGGATCGTGCATACGACTAACCATTGAGGATAGAGGCTGTCGCCAACAGACCCTGATGGGTAGTAATATACACGACCTAATCACAGGTTTCCCCCACTCGATACAACAGCTTGAATGAGATTTAGTAGATGTGGGGTCAAGTTTCTCACGGGCGCAAGCCCCGTGGTTAATTACATCTCAGGCCGGAGCCTGAGAAAACTCTCAATTAAGGATCATGCATTATCCCCTCCTAAAGTGGAATTGACACAGGGGTGTAGACTAAGAGGTCCTACTCAAAAGGGAAGAAGGGTCCCAAAGGGCTGAAACAACATGCATGGTTCACACCAGTACTCGAAGGCTCTAGGGTACTGGAGAGAAACTGGAGAAAATAAAAGTCAGGCATCCAACCACATGCGTGAGAGAAGGATGGAAGTGGCATCATCCTGTGACGTAGATAAGTAGGATTTATAGTCCCTGAAAGGAAGGGACCTACCTACTATTTAAGCCATACTATGAGACCGAGTGTAGTAGCCTCAAATCCTAAATTTAGGTTGGGCTTAGTGTTCTACGAAACACTAAGTCTCGTGTCCTAGTTAATGTAGTGCAAAACCTAGACTTACCCCGGCCTAGATTGGGGAGCCAGCTAACAACCTAATCTATTTAAAACAATGCTATCAAGTCAGTTATGAGTGATGGGTGGGTGGTACAGTTATTGGAAGTATGACCGACATCTAGAAGATCTCCTAAGTGGTTCTGGACTTATGTGGGTCAGATGCTCCTAGCTAATGCAATTAAATTTTTATTTAGTTGGTTACTAATGCAATGCATGCTAGTTAAAATATCAGCTCATGAATGCTATAGAGTTTTAAAAACAAGCTTATAAAAAATAATTTTTTAAAAAGACTAGGTCTCCCTAGGTCCGGCACTTCATCCTCATACGCCAGATTATTCGGATTCTACCCGTAGGCAGGAAAATGTCTTATAACAAGGAAAGAAGGATGCAGTATATGCATGCGACCCCGGACAATTCTGACAATTCCCTAAGTCCGTTAGATTTCTATATTATTTAAATCTTGAAATGTTATAAGATTAGTTATGAGTAGAAAAAATTTGTAATCCTTAAAAGAGCCTAACGAAAATTCAGGGGAAAGCAAAAATGACATGAAATAAAGAAACATAAAAAAAATAGGTAATTCTACTGCACAATCAGGTAAACACATTAATATAAATCTAGAATAATCAACTAAATGGACATAGACAAACTGCCATTATTACAACCCAGATATGCAGAAAATAAAGTGGCCGGGCATCACTGCCAACAACCCGAATTTCTAAGCCTATGACAGACACAAATGACTTTGAGTGGGATATTGGTCTTCAAGTCTTCAATCTTCTGGATGTCTTCTTCTCCTTGGACTCCTTGGATCCGTCGTGACTTGAATATCCAAATGAAGAGAAAATTTTCCCTTGGTAGGGGCATTGCCTTTTCTCTTTGGATATCTAAAGACATCCCACTCGATCTCCCAAATGGAAGAAGACTCTCCTCTATGAGGATGCCTTCTTCTTTTGGAATTCAAGTGGGATAAGAATATTCACACTAAAAGATCATTTTCACAACTCTTTATAATTTATTACAAATTTATATCAATTGAAAAGTAGAAAAATTCTAAAGTCCATGCAAGATTATCCTAATGAAAATCCCACGCAGTTATATATGAAAGTAAAAACTCAACTCATTGAAGCTGTGCCAAGTCATGCTCTTAATCATGAGGGCTAAGCAGTCCACCTGTAGCAGTTATAATTATTTTGGCCCTCATTTATTAGGGGGGGGGGCTGAGCAAGCACTTGTATAAGACAATATTATAAATTATAATGGTGCCCCCCTTTTATTAGCTTGAGCATGGCCACCTGCACGAAAGAATAGTATATATATATATATATATATATATATATATATGGCGCTCCTAACCTAGGGGTAGATCTAGCGCTCATCATCCACAGTGTAGTAAGAGTAAGCAAACACAGCAATTCAATTTCATACAGCATGTAGTGAAAATCATGGAAAGCTCTGGCACACAGCAGAAAAACAAAACCCAGTGGCCTAGCCTAGATCTAGAAGTGGTGCCCTAACAAATAATTCTATGTGTGTGTAAGTCTTGTGTGATTTGGATAAGTCCTAATCTGGGTGGTTAGTTAAAGTTTCCTAGAGTACAAGTTTATTGAAGGCTAGGAAAGGAAATTTTAATTAAAATTTAAATATTAATGGATTATGGTTCATTTTAGTTAATTTAATTTGTTGATCAGTTTTAAGAGCATAGGATACTAATATTTAAAGTTCAAGTGATATTAGTTAATTTTGGAAAGTCTCAAGTCCTCCTAGGAACTGGACTAAGGGTCCAAAAGGTCACTATAAGAAATAGGCTAAGTTTGGGTCTCCTAATATTTTAGGAAAATACCAGACCTTAAGAGGAGTAATAAGTCAGGTAGTACACTGTAATTGGAGTTTTTTAGGCAAAGTTATTGGGTTTGTATTTCCAAGACGCTCAGTTTGACTATAAGTTTGCTGAAATTGGAGTTCCGGTGATCTCGGATTTAATTTTTGAAGTTTTCGACTTGATTTTTACCTCGTGATTCGTGCCCGATCAAAATAATTTTTTGATGATATATCAATAATTATATACAAACTTATAATAAATAAATAAAAAATAATAATCTCCTCTTCATCAAGCAACTGGTTTTGCAAAAAAAAAAAAAAAGCAACCGAATCAAAATAGCCTAGTGGAAGAGCGGGAGGGCAAGCAATTTCCTATATTTTTTTTCTATAATTATGCAGTTAATTTACTCTTTAATGATTTTCCCAAAAAACTTACTCTTTAATGATAGTCATTCTTAATATTTTCGGAAAAAATGAAACTACAAAAAGAAGGAACTAAGCAACGCTTTAAAAATCGAACCGGACCGGCCGGTCCTACCGGTTCAATCGTGAACCGGTCTGAAGGCTGGTTCGGTTCAACATAAGAACCGTCTTAGCATCAAACCGGTCAGTTTTGTCAAGAACCGCCGGTTAAACCGGTGAACTGGCGAACCGGTCACGGTTCTCTTGAACCGGTCAGTTCAACTTTTGCATTTTTAATATTTAAATTTTAAATAACTTATTTTAAAATATTTAAAAATATTTATTATTTAATTCCAAATTTGAAATGCTTAATTTTAAATTAAAAATTTTCAAACAAGCATTTCATGAAATTTCATTTCTTTACATTATGTACTACTTCTTTCAAACTCAAAAGCCAGTATAAAGTAAAACCATGACCAAGAAAAGGTCTCCTACGTGATGTGGAACTAAAAAAACCAAGGGATTTTTACCTACAAAACACTTGAAACAATTATAATTACATATTTAACACCCAATTTTTTGTATTTACAGATATACAACCTAAAATTATCCTTTTCATCTATTCTACCACTCTGTTTTAACCCCCCACCCCCCGCATCAGAAATCCTGCTTTCATCTGTGAGGTTTGCGAACGGAGCCTCCTCTACTCCTTCTGCTTCCGCCGACTGCATTCAGCTATGGAACGACAAAGAGAAGGAAGGGGATTCCTCATCGAGCAGAATCCCTTCCACATCTCCTCACCAATGCTCCCATGCACGAATTAGGCTTCTGCCTCCACGACCAACTCCATTCCGCTCCAATCTCCATTTCTATTGTTCATCTTCTTCCTTCTCTATTCTTTTTTCCTTTCTAATCTTTACATATTAAAGAACTTATCAAATCTATGTTGGGTGAAATTAGGGCAGTGTTTGGTGAGGAAGATTTATGTCTTCTTCACGGAATGGGTAGGAGCAGCAGCCACTTCCACCGGTTGATCTTTTCTTACATTTCATCGTTATAGTATTCGTTGTCAGTGTTCTTGTTTATTGTTCATCTCCTCCATGTGGGATTTTTTTGGTGAATTAGCTTCCTGTAGGATGTGTCAGCTTGAATGAATAACTTTTTTTTTTTTTTGGAATTTTGGTGAATAACAATTGTTATTGTAAGTAGTTATTTGTGATGCCATGTCCAGAACTGGTAGCATTCAAAAAACAGGACAATATCGTGGAATGCTGCTGGAGAGAAAACTGTCAGCATTCAAAGTAGACAAAACTATTCAAAAAATCTGGAAGCATTCCAGAAATATGCTAGAACTACAAAAAATTAAGTATTAAAAAAGAAAAGACTATGTGCTCGATTTGTAAGCGACGAACACGCTGCTCAATCGCGGAAGACAAACGGTGGAATGCGGCGACTGAGACGGAGAAGCGAGGGTTTAGACGGAGTGTTAAAATTGATTGAAAGGGGGGATTTATATGGTATATCAGTAAATACACTAATTTAGGTGTTAAATATGTATTTTCAATAGTTTGAAGTGTTATGTATATAAAAAAAAAAACTAAAGCTCCTATGTTTTCTTCTTAACTTTTAAGTTTACAACATATACTACTCATTTTAAAATAGATTTTTAAATAATCTTTTTATGATGAAATAATATCTATTTTTAATTAATAATATTAAATAAATTATATTTTTTATTTATTTTTTTATATACTATAAATATTAATTAATTAATTAATTAGTTATAATAAATGATTTAATTTAACCTCAATAATTTATAAATGTAAAATAATAATATGAATCTACTATATATATATATATATATGTCATCTAAAATTTATCTTGATCGGGCACGAATCTCGAAACATAATCAAGTTGGAAACTTCAAAAATTAATTCAGAGACCATCCAAACTCCGATTTCAGCAAACTTACAGTCGAACTGAGCGTCTCGAAGATACAAACTCAACGACACCAAATTCAATTCAATCCGAGCCCAAATGGGTCCAAATCAAGGACCTGAATCACTGTTGAAAGGTTCAAACCACAATTTGGATTACCAAACGGTTTCCAAACATAATAAACTTATAGTCGAATCGAGCGGCTCGACGAGAAGAATCCACCGAGCCCAAGATCACTGAATTCCGACATCATTAAGATCTTCAAATTCTTAAAGAACGGTGCATGATCAAGGGATTCAACATCGGTCATCCATCCAACCACTCCCAACTTACCCTTGATCCTCCACCTATTTACGGGCCATGCCATTCCCAAAATCTATAAATAGAGCTCCTTCTCCTCATGAGGGAGGACCCCACGAAGCCTAAGGAAAAATGAGAGAGATCGGAGATGGCTGTAGCCTCCTCGACCACCGCCGGACTTCTGTCGGACCACCACTTGAGGCCCTCACCTCCGCCAGACCACCACCTGACGCCGTTGCTCCACCGGACCACCACTTGAGGCCCTCACCTCTGCCGGACCACCGCGTGACAACGTTGCTCCGCCGGACCACCACTTGAGGCCCTCACCTCCGCCGGACCACCGCATGACGCTGTTTCTCTATCTACCGGACCACCACTTGAGGCCCTCACCTCTAACGGACCACCGCTTGACATCGTTGCTTCGCCGTACCACCACTTGAGGCCCTTGCCTCCGCCGGACAAACGCCTGACGTCGTTGCTTCGCCGGACCACCACTTGAGGCCCTCGCCTCCGCCGGACCACCGCCTAACACCGTAGCTCCGCCGGACCACCACTTAAGGCTCTCGCCTCCGCTGTTCCACCAAGCCACTACCTGAAGCTCGGACTTCCACCGGACTGTCACTTGAGGCCTCGAGCTCCACCAGGCCATCACCTAATGCCCGGAGTTCTACCGAAATACCATCCTTTTACTACGGTATTTCAGACTCCTATCTTCTGCCGACTACGGTCTACCTGACCTCCGTCGCCTACTACGGTCACTCCGACCTCCATCACCAGACAACGGTCTTTCAGACCCCAGTCAGCTGCCGACTACGGTCCTCCCAACCTCCGACGCCTACTATGATCACTCCGACCTCCATCACCAGACAACGATCTTTTAGACCCCGATCTCCTACCGACTACGGTCCTCCCGACCTCTGTCGCCTACTATGGTCACTCCGACCTCCATCATCAGACAATGGTCTTTTAGATCCCGGTCTCCTACCGACTACGGTCCTCCCGACCTCTGTCGCCTACTATGGTCACTCCGACCTCCATCATCAGACAATGATCTTTTAGATCCCGGTCTTCTACCGAGTACGGTCCTCCCGACCTCCGTCGCCTACTATGGTCACTCCGTCCTCCATCACCAGACAATGGTCTTTCAGACCCCGGTCTCATGCCAACAACGGTCTTTCAGACTCCTATCTCCTGCTGACTATGGTCCTACAGACCTTCGTTGTCCACTACAGGAAAATCACTTATTACCGGCGGAATTTTCCGGCGGCTTTCCGGCGGCCAGTTTTCCGGCGGCTTTCCGGCGGTTTTTGACGGCTTATCCCCTACAGAATTTTCCGGCGGCTTTCCGACGGCTTACCGGCGGCTAATTTCCCCGCAAAATTTTGTGACGGCTAATTTCCCGCAAAATATTCCCGCGGAATTTTCCGGCGGCTTTCCGACGGCTTTCCGGCGGTTTTCCGTCACGGAATTTTCCGGCGGATTTCCGACGGCTTTTTCACGTTTCCGGCGGCTTTAAAAATTTTATTGAAAATAAAAAAAAATTTACTATGTAAATGATTTAACAAAAATTAATTAAAATTTATAGTAACTATTTAATTAATTTTCATTTTAAAATTATTTAGTTAGTTAATTGTTATTTTATATTAAATATTATTTTTTATTTTAAATTAATTAGTTTTATTTTAAAAAAAATAATTAATTAATTGCTTTTCGGTCCGAATATAATTAAATAAATAATATTGACAAATATAACGTATTTACATAATTGGCATTTCGGTCGGTCGGTTGAAATCAACACGGGAGATCCACGGTTCGAATCTCACCGCGCGCAGACGCGCAAAGCGGGCGCGGGCGCGGGAGCCTGCCGGAGGGCGGGAACCGGATCGCGAGCGCGGGCTGCGCCGGGCGGGAGCGCGGGAGTGCCGGAGCCTGGCCGGAGCGCGGAGCCCCGGTGGGGGCGGGGTTCGGGCGCGGGAGCAGTTTTTTTTTTTTTTTTTTTTTTTTTTTTTTTTTTAAATTTGACCGGCGGTTTAAGACCGCCGGTAAGCCGCCGGACGAACTTGCCGCCGGAAAAAACCACCGGAATTTATTTTCCTACGCGGTTTTTACCGGCGGCATTTTAACCGCCGGAAAACCGCCGCTAAATTACAAAACCGCCGGAAAATGCCCAATTTCCGCCGGAAATTGCCGCCGGAAATGAGTGATTTTCCTGTAGTGGTCTACTACGGTTCTTCCGACCTCCATCATTAGACAATGGTCTTCTGACCCCGGTCTCTTGCCGACTATGACCCTTCCGACCAAACAAACATGTATATGTAACTCCCATCATGTAATGCACTTTATATGATGTACATTTGTTACATCAATCTAATGCCTTCTTCCAAGTAAGGGCCTCATTTTTTTTTTAATTTTTTTTATATTCTTTATTTTTTTATAAAAAATAAAGAGGCTGGCACCAGCCAATGATGAAACAACCATTCCGTCCCGTATCTAAATCGATTTTTTTTTCCTATATCCAGACAAATTATATTTTAACGGCATGTAGATTGACTTTTCTCTCTGCATCCAAATAAATCATATTTAAATAGTATATATTAACATTCAACTCTGCAGCGTTTTCGTCCTCCATCTGGCGACTCACCCATTCTTCTACAAATTGGTACGCTGACGCTCTCAATCCTGAAACTTCCTATCTATCATCGGCCACGTTAATGTCGTTGCCGGTGGCAGCGGCGACGCTTTTGATCTCTCTATTATTGGTGGAGGTTGGAGGAGCTTTTATTAGATACAATACGACCGCCGGCGTCGTCGACGGAAAGCTCAATGTTCACCTGGTTCCTCACAGTCACGACGATGTTGGGTGGTTGAAGACAGTCGATCAGTATTACGTCGGCTCTAATAATAGCATACAGGTACGTGAGCTGGGTAGAAGTTTCTAGATTTAGATCTTATGGTTTTGTTCTTCTTTGATCAAGTGGATTCTGTATTGGTTTCTGCAAATGTCGATGCAGGGTGCTTGTGTGAATAACGTGCTGGACTCTTTGGTGGTGGCGTTGCTCAAAGATCCAAATAGGAAGTTTGTTTATGCTGAACAGGTATATATATGCACAATCCTAACATACAAATTTATAAGAACATAACGTATGACAGGGGTAGAACCCAATGGGTTCCAGGGGGGGGGGGGGGGTTAAAAATTTTTTTTTTTAATTTTTTAATATGGTTTTTTAGATAATTTACCCCTTTTTATTCATTTTTTTAGCCTTTATTACAAGGGTTTTCAGGCAATTGCCCCCCCTAAAAATTTTAAAATACTATGGTCTTTAGGTAATTGCCCCCAACAGGTCGAACCTCGCCAGGGGACACTGCCCCCTTGGACCCCCGACATATATGTCTTATAAGTTTGCCCCCCCTGAAAATTAGGGCTGGTTCCGCCCCTGACGTATGATAATTGAAATTATAATAAAATATTTTTCTTCTTATCTTAATCTTCAACTCTCTCACCCTCAATTTTTCAAGAGGTAATTTACGAGTCAAAATAGTTACTGATTATATTACGAATAAAAAGGTTAATATAAATTGATTTTCTTTAATTAAAAATGTATCTACTTCATTTGCTACAATAGTAAATAGATTGAACAATTGCATCAAAGTTAGACGCTAAAAAAAATATGCAAATTATTTACAAACGCAACTCATATTACAAAGCAGTTAAAAACCTATAAGAGACAAAAATAATAATTTATTTTATATTATTTCTTATGAAAAAAGTATTCATTATTTTTTATAACCATATTATTAATTCATATAAAATTAAAAGTTGTGGAATTGTATTAGCCAAAATAATAAATATTTCTGAATTAAGTAATAAATAAAAATAATTCAGAAATTGAGTGATAATTATATCTCATTTATTTATTTTATATCAAGAGGCATATCCAAAAGTTTGGTTTAAGAATAATTTTGAAATTATTTTAATATTTAGGTATTGTATAAATAAATATCAAAATTTAGAGGTGAGATAAGTAAAAATTATATATATAATATATATATATATATATATATATATATATATTAAATATCAATTAATTAAGATAATAAAATCAAAGGTCTTAATTCTATTTAAATAATAAAAATGAAAGGCTAAGATTTGGTTTGGGAGTAAAACTCAAATGAATTTTATAATAATACTATATATGTAAAGATTTTTTAATAAAATAATTAATTAAAACTTAAACTTTTATTTTATTATTATTAATTATTCAACTTATGATTTTTTAGCAATTATTATTGAATGAATTTTAATTAATGAATTATGTTATTAATCATTCCGATGGGTATAATTTAATAATATTATGCAAATAAATATATGAATTAATTAAATTTGAATATAAAAAAAAAAATACAATTAAAATATTTGACATTTTAATAATTAGCTCTTATTTAAATGTAATTAAAATGTTAAGCATTTAATTAAATAAATAAAGTTAAAAAATAAATTTAATGAGTAAATAAAATGAATTATTTGGATTTATCTTTGATAAATAAAGTGAATGTCTAAATTATTTTAATATTTAGGTATTCCATAAATAAATATCAAAATTCTGATGTGAAGAATTTTGATATAAGAATTTTCATAAGTTATAAAATATTGTTGCTGTTGTCGCCAATTGGCTTTCCAGTATGAAAGATTCCTCTTTCTACGGCCATCCACTAAAGAAGAAATATTGAAAAAATAGAGAAGAATACATCCATAATCTCACATATAGTTGATGTGTAAATTTAGAGATTTATTATTATTTTTTTATTTTTACTTTAATTTTTCTAATGATTATAGAACAGATTTGTACATCTTCAAACATAATTACACCCTTAACGACTATCAAAATATTCATGGGTGTTGTCTCCATTGTCTCGCTGAATTTTAGCGTTAGAAAAAAACATTAGTTTCCTTTTGAGGAAGGGGAAACCTCAATAAAACAAAAATTAGCATTTATTCGGTCTTCTCAATGAGAGAAATGTACATTACCTCTAGCTCATAAGTCATAGTCTCGATTCCTATGTGAAGATAAAAAATAAAGAAAAAAAAAAGTTTTTTTTTTTTGTATCCAATGAAATAAGTAGTAGAAAAAATAAAATCTTTTTTTACTGAAAACGTGATTACTTGCTAACCTCTGTAAGGGTGAAAAGAGGAGCAAGCATGAGGAGAAACTGTTAACAATTTCAGAGAGAAATTATATAAGAAAATAGAAGAAACAAAAAAAAAAAAAAAAAAATAGGAGAAAGAACATAAACATGCCAGTTGCATAATCCGACATTAGGAAATGATCTAAACTTTTAATGCAAGTAATAATCCAGCATTAGGAAAGGACTGAAGCGACAACAACAATGTTGTTTGGAGAGTTTATGGGAGGAGATATGAGACTGTGGAGTGAGGGCTAGATAATTGTAATGTGAAGGCCGATAGAGAACAACTGTCGGGAGCGATCGAGTTGCTGGGTCCACTACAAGAAAAACGTTACTTTTCTGCTGCCATTTCCATGGAAAAATGGCCAAAATTCATTGTAAATTAGTCTGGGTCAACCATCGAAAAAATCTTTCCGGCGCAAAATAATACGCCGAAAAGAAAAAAATTTCGGCCGATTATTTTTCCACTGAACATTAAAAAAAATTTAAAATTGGTTTCGAGCACATCAACACGACCGACCAACCCTAAACCCCGCTAGCCCGCTGCCCGACCCACCTGCACGCGCTAACCTGACCAGCCAGTCCAAACCAGTCAGTCCAAACCAGTCCGCTATGTCCCAAGCTGCCCACAATACCCAGCCCAGTAACCCATACCCAAGCTAGCCCGCAACCCATGCCCAATGCCTACAACGGGGTTCGAACCACACCTCCTCCGCTCGCACAAGCCACCTACCCTCTGGCCATTAAGGAAAAACTGAAAATAGTGCTGCATCTTTTTTTTTTTTAATTATAATTAATAAATATTAAAAGTAATTATTAATTTTAAAGCAAAAATTTTTTTTTTTTCAATAAAATTAGTTATTAATTTAAATAATTCAAGTTATTTTTTTCAATATAAAATATTTAATTTAATAATAAGATGTTAAAATATAACTTAAATTTTATATTTTCATCCGAAATTCACCGGGAATACTGTCATAAATAAATCCGTTGGAATTATAGTAAAAAAATCAGTTAGAAATTCTTCTGAAATTTGTCGGAAATCTGCTAGAATTTGCGACGAATTTAATTCTGTTGGAAATGAGCTGTTTTCCTATAGTGGTTCGTCTGGGGACTTTGTAAGCGAGAAGGAGTTTACGATAATTTAACTACAGAAAATTCAAGCATTACTGGCGATTTTTTCAGCGGTTTCTATTAGATTTCCGATGGTTTCGTAAAATACCGGCTATTTTCTAGTGGTTAGTAAACTAAGAGTTCCAATGAAATACATGGACAATATTTTGTCATATTTTAATTTTTAGGATTTTTTCATTTATTTAGAGGATAGGAAGATTGGAATACAAAGGGATATTTAATTAAAGGGAGAATAAGAAGCATTAAAATTTTAAATGATTTCTTCATTTATTTGTTTAAATGAAAACTTTGCTCATATGGAAAGTAATAATATATTAATTATTTTTAAATTTATTAATTAATCATGATAAGATAATAAAATCAAAGTCCAGGATTCGATTTGAATAATTAAAATGAAAGGCTAAGATTGTGTTTATGGGTAAAACTCAAATGATTTATATAATAATAGTATAGATATAAAGATTTTTTATTAAAATAATTAATTAAAACTTATCTTTAATTTTTTATTACTAATTATTAAGATTATGAATTTTTAACAATTATTATTGAATGAATATTAATTAATAAACTATGTTATTAATTGCTCTAATAGATATAAATTAAAAATATAATGCAAATAAATATATTAATTAATTGTATTTAAATATAAAAATGAACACAATTAAAATCTTTGGCATTCTAACAATTATCTCTTACTTAAATACAATTAAAATGTGAACAGAAACTTTGTATTTCTTATTGATCTATTAATTCCATATTTGAATATGTGAAGTAATGCTACAAATGGCTTGATGTGCAGGCTTTTTTCCAAAGATGGTGGGCTGAACAAAGCGATATGGTGCAAGAAGCGGTCAAAAAATTAGTAGATTCTGGCCAGTTGGAATTCGTGTATGTAATGATAGACAAACCAACTGCTCTTTATGCGTGTTTGTTGTGATGACAAGGGTTTCTTCTCATACAGAAATGGTGGCTGGTGCATGCATGATGAAGCTGCTACACACTATATTGATATGATTGATCAAACTACTCTTGGTCATCTTATGATAAAGAAACAGTTTAACCATATTCCTCGAATTGGTTGGCAGATTGATCCTTTTGGACATTCTGCCGTGCAAGGCTACTTATTAGGATCCGAGGTAATATACTCGTTAGCTGTGCTATCTTCGATTTTCATGCACACCCATTCATATCTATGAAAGCTCTACATTTTTATTAATAATTTTGCCACCCTGAAAATTAAGGCTGATTTTGCCCCTGTGTACCTACATGTTGTGGGGATCCTTGTGCAAAGAGTGCACCTCTTACTTAGCATGTTCATTTTACATCATAATGTGGAATTTTTATTCTGTGCGGAGTCCGTACGTCGTCCAGAGACCAATAAAAATATGTCATGTCATCTCAAAAGTGTACCGTGCTCGGTACCGAGCGCGGTACCGATGTTCGGTACCAAGCGGGTACCAGATGGTTCTCTCCATCCCGCGTCCGCATAGAATAATCTCTCCATAATATGCGCACACCATATAAAATTTGCCTTAAACTTTATGACCTTTTTGCTTTGCATGTCTAAAGCTTCTTTTCTTGAAATTTTGAGTTTTGGAGGCTATGCGGTTAATAAATATGCATGAACTTTTGTAGCCTTTCCTTTCTATTATGCTTGATTATTGTGAGGCCGAACCAAATTTCTGGGGCTTGAAAGATATGTTTGGTCGTCTAAATTTGGCTTGAGCTTTATTTTTTCCTTTTAACTTTTTTTTTTCAGTGAAAGTAAAAAATAATTTCTGATGCTATAACTTTTGGTGTGATGCTATTTTAGCTTGTACTCACTTGAGGAATAAAACTCTGCTCAGCCTTCTCCCATGGATGTAGGCCATTTCGTGACATCATATATCTCTATCTTAGGTTTTGAGCTCCATATTTTTCGCAGCAGGATAGTATAATGAAAGTTTTTTAGTCCAAATAACTGGTAAGGTGATGGTGGTCGTCGCTACTTTTGATTATTCTCTTCCATAGTTGGCCTAGGAAACTTTGTTTGCATTTTTTGAGTGCTACTTCAGTGTTCACATAATCTAATTTTCATTTATCTGTTTCATCTCATTCATGTTAAATGAAAAGTATCACCATCAACTCCACTGATGAAAAATGCCAACAAAAATGAAAAGTTTTGTTTAATTGCCATATTTTTCATGCAGCTTGGTTTTGATGCTGTATTCTTTGCAAGGATTGACTACCAGGAGAAAAAAAAACGTATAGCGGACAAATCTCTTGAAGTCATTTGGCGTGGCTCAAGAACTTTTGGTTCATCCTCCCAGGTTCTCAGATTTCTAGATCCCAATATACTTCTTTTGTGATTTATTGTTCATTGAATCAAATTATGGAAACACCAGATTTTTGCGGGTGCTTTTCCTGATCATTACGGCCCTCCAGAAGGATTTTATTTTGAAGTGGGGAATTATTACGACTCTCCTGTCCAAGTAGGAAGTTTGAATAGGTTGATTATTTTCTATAGATCTAATTACCCCCACCACGAATACAGACTCCCTGCTTTGTTTTTTGTATTCATAATGTGCAGGATGATCCTCATCTCGATAGTTACAATGTTAACGAGCGTGTAAATGATTTTATTGATGCTGCTCTGGTTCAAGTAAACCCTTCAATATCCAAGCATACTATTCTTATTATACTGCTTCTTAAGAAGCAATAAAAAAATAGTCTCAAACGAAGCCTTAGTGTTAATGCAACCATTGCTTGCATGATGTTTGTCAGGCTAACGTGACTCGAACAAATCATATTATGTGGACAATGGGTGATGATTTTACGTACCAGTATGCTGAATCTTGGTTCAAGGAAATGGACAAGTTTATCAATTATGTAAACATGGTATGCCAATCAGATTATAGTGAGCTTTTCCATAAGCTATTAATGTTTGTTCTACATGTATACTAGAGCTTGAACTTTCTAAATCTACTTAACAAAATAATAAAAGCTTGGAAGCATCTTTTTTGGGAAAGAGAAGATGTCATCTTTTTCCATTTACCATTTCTGATCCCTTAATTTAAAATATCACTAAGAGGATTAGTTTTCTCACTTATAATGTAACAACGTTTCTTATTAATTGATATTGATACTGTTGCTTCTGATTTTTCGTTACTATCTTTACAGTAATTTAGTGTTCTCATTCTGCCTACAAGTATTTGTGATCTTTTGAAATGTTTCTAATGATATTGATAACTTAAATTATCAATTATATGCAGAAACAATTAAATTTTCATTTCCAAAAAATTTCTTTTACAGAGTATCTATCAAAAAACAGAACAAGTGCCTAACAACAGGCTGCTAACCTAAAAAAAAGGTTTTCATACATTGACTAAAAATAAGCAAAATTACAAATAGAACCTGATACTATTCGGGTTAAACTTTTTCCTTCCCCTTTCCTGCAACGATCAGAATAATCATTTGGTGTGCAAAAATGATCAGAAATATATGCATCTCTAATACAATATTCATGTATAGAAAAAGAAACACTTACATATACATCTACCAGCGAACCAAAGAGAAGGAAAAACTATATTTGTAATGTTCAAATTGGAAGAAAGCATGATAATTAACGCTTATGCTTAATGTAATTCTTTGGTGGAGAAGCCTTCAAAACTGTGATAAACTCTCACTAATTTAACGATATACACTGTAAATGCAAGCCTTTAACTTTCGATGCCCACTTTCACTGTCATTGCAGGATGGCCGTATCCATGCACTGTATTCCACACCATCAATCTATACTGATGCAAAATATGCTTCAAATGAAGCATGGCCACTGAAAACAGATGACTATTTACCGTAAGTTTCTTGCTAAAGTTTAGTTTGGGGTCCACTTTCTTATTTCTTTTTAAAACAATTTTTCAGTACAAAAAATAAAAATTTTCTACTAAAAACCTGCTTTAAGAAGCATAAGAAAACCGTCCCAAACGAAACCTAAATCTAGTTCTTACATATTAGCTTTCCATAAAAACTGCAGATATGCCAATGCTCCCAATGCTTATTTTACTGGCTATTATACTAGCCGACCAACATTCAAGAGATTTGTTCGTGTGTTAAGCGCTTATTACCTGGTACAATGCTTAGTTGTGCATATATTATTGCTTCTTTTCCTTTGGTGCATATATAATCTTTGAGTTTTACTACTGAAGCATCTGATATCTCAAATAGGCTGCAAGACAACTAGAGTTTCTGGTAGGAAGGAAAGCTGGTTTAACCACCTTTTCTTTAGGTGAGTCTTTGGGTGTTGCTCAGCACCATGATGCTATCTCTGGTACTTCACTACTGCACGTAACAAATGACTATACAAAGCGTCTTGCATATGGAGCTTCTCAGGTTTGCATCTTTTGCTTAAGCAATCTCCAACCAAACTCCAAATGCATGAATAGTGTCGCTCGAGAGCTTCAGCCGAACGGCAAAACTTCCGCAATTTGGTTACGGGTGAACAGTGGACGCCAATATTAGCATTGCACTGTTCACCTCCGCTATTTTTATGTCTCTGCCGGATTTGCCAAAGAAACGCGTGAAAGAGAAGAAAACGGTCGTTTTCGAAGAAGGGCACAAAATAGAGTTCGATTATAAATGAATCACGGCATTTTTTAGTTTCACTGTATTTTGGAGTGAAAAATGAGATTTTCGGTTGGAGATGTCATTACTCCCTTTTGAACATTTCCTATTTCTGTGGCTATGATTTTTGTTATTTCTTATTGAATTTCTTTAGGCTGAGATAGTTGTCAACCGTGCTATTCCTTGTCTTCTTACTCCGGATGAGAATTGTGACTCCAGTACATCATCAATTAAGTTAAGCCAGGTACGAAGCTTTTGAATTCTCTTTGATGATTATTGGCAACGCACCCATTCTTTTAACTCTGAATAATTTGGAGACTTTCTCATATTTGTTGAATAATATATATCACCAAATTTCTGCAAACATGAATATTTATTTAAGAAAAAAATGCGTAGCGGATTAACATCAGGTAGGTTTTAGGATTGACATTAGCTAGGATTTTGAAAAAAATGTATCTTTGAATAAAAATTATAAAGGAGTACTGATATATATATATATATATATAGGATTGACATCAGCTAGGGTTTTGAAATCACACAAATACAATATAGAGTTTTGGTTTGAGAAGCTCACATATGAAAAAAAAATTAGGGAAACTCAAAATAAAAACTAAAATGCTTGCCAAACAATGATAGTATCAGCCCATTATCTCCAAATGAAATAACTTACCAGATATGCCGACAAAATTGAAAGCCCGAAGTAGAAAACTGGAAAACCGAGTCTACGAGAGGAGAAAATGAGACCTGAAGGGCTTGTGGCCGGTTAATTTCTTGAGAAATCAAGGCTACAACAACCACTGCAAGATGAATAACGGAGATGCCAGACAAGAACGAGGGCTAGGGTATGGAGCGAAAGTTGTGAAACAAAAGAGCTGAAGATGCAAACCTGATAATTATGAAAGCATGACAGCCTTAAAGACTCAATAGTAATAAGGTATCTGGTTGCATTCGGGTCAAACTTGGGTTATCGAATTGATCTGAACCTGACTTGAAACTTAAACAAGGACAGTTTTCTAAACCCAAACTCGACCTGTATTATAAATGGGTCAACCCGAATCAAAATTTTTAGGTCGTATCCGAGTTGGATTTTCGGGTCGTTTCAAATTGTGACACCCTTATAACATATAACGCCATATTGTAATTGAACAATTATAATATAAAATTGATCCTAATTTAGTCCCTCGACTTTACAAATTTGATCCCAAGTTAATCCCAAAGGGGTAAATTTGGATCAATTTTGTATAGTTGAAGGGCAAAATTGACGCAACATTATACTCTCTGAGTAAAATGACCATATATAAATAATTTGAGGACTATTTTGAAATTTAAGCTGATAAGAACATCAACTTGACTACAGAATCCAACACTCATCGTGCAAAAATATTTATATTGAACATGAAGAATGCACTCCAAAGTTAATATTACTGTTCATGCTGCTAAACAAACTTTCAATTTGTGATGTACCATGATTCACATTATTTGCATAGTTCATATTCTAGCAAGATTCATTTGGTTGGATGAAGTTTCAAATTTATGTGGATTGCAAAGTTTGTTCCTTTTAAATGATGAATTGGAAAATCCAAATCTTTTGTTTTGTTATATGCCATTTTTTAATTCTTAAGCAATTAAGGTTTTATTTGAGACGGCTTTCTTACTGCTAAAAAATTATTTTAAAAAATAATAATAAAGACGTCCCAGATAAAACCTAAATGAGACATAATAAGTTTCTTGTCATTTTTTCAGTGCAATTTGCTCAATATAAGTTACTGCCCACCTACAGAAGAAATTTCAGATGGGAAGAGTTTAGTAAGTATTTATGTTCCTTTCCCGATTTATAGCCTCCTTTTTTGTCTCATGTATTTTCTCCAGAGCTTTTTTTTTTTTCTTCAAAATTTAACGTGTAAGTGATGAATTTCATTTGTTTGCACTTTGCACAGGTAATAGTAGTTTATAATTCTCTTGGATGGGATCGTATGGAGTATGTTAAGGTTCCAGTAAGTACATACCGAACATCTGTTTTCAAAACTGGTTTTTTTGATTTGATACAATTAAATATGGATGTAGTTCTGTATGGTCACCAATCTATTGAATAAATAAGTCTCAAAACCATTTATTGCTTTTCACGCAAGCTTACTCCTGTTGAGTTCTGTAAACTGCATTCTACAAATTTCACAAGTGCTGGCACATAATGCCAGTACCTTGCTCTTTTTACCTATAATTAACAAACTTCTAGAGAAGTCATATTCTCTCACTATAGTAAATTCACTGAATACCGTCAGAATTTCTGGCAATCAATAGAAATGCCGGCAGTTTAACCGCCGGTATTAGTCGGTATGACCGTCGATAATGACCGGTGGTTTGCCGGCAATATTTGTGCCAGAATATTTCTGAGTTTTATCTGCGATTTTGGTTCCAGTAATTTCCAGCTGCCGGAATCCATTTACTACGCGGTTTATACCGGCGGTTTAAAAACCTCCAAAAAATTGATATTAACAGCCGGAAATCACCACCGGTATTAGACGATTTCCTGTAGTGTCCTAACATATGCTCCTCTCATCCTATGTTGAAGGCTTTCATTTTTGATTTTGGTATCACTGCAAAAGTCTCAGCCTGGATGGCTTCAATGGTCTTTTATAGTTTAGGTTTCTATTATGTTTGATTAAAGTTCTGACTATAAGCTTTGTACTATATATATAAATATAAGAAAGTATGGCTCAAATTTTTAAAATGTTAGCTGGCTACCAATAGCGAAGGGTGCATCAACAAGATAATTAAAGCATTCCTGTTAAAAAAAATAGATCACAGAATATTATTTTGCTTAAAAGTAGCATAAAATAGTAGCTAATAACATAGCGGCCATAACGTGCCCTTGGCGTGCTCGGAAGCCATAGTGGTACTCAAGCCATATGCCCATTAGCTAGTGCATTTTCTACCCATTTTGAATGTTTAGTACCTTTGTCATAATACCTTGGCCTCCATATGCATATATGTCTATTTTGATAAATTCATCGTCTTACTCTCTTGTGGGGCTAAAAAATTATGGGCCAATTAGGGATCTTCCTTGTTTATATGGATCATTCTCAATCTCTCATTTTGTTCTCATTCATAAATATCATTCACATTCACAGCTTAGAGCATGTAGATCACATGCTATGGGACTTATATATTACATTGCATATAATGGATGTTAAATAAGCATATCGATCATGCCATGTGACACACAATAATTATGTTGAATCACAAGTCAAGTGAAATCACAAATCAGACATAATCATATATGTTCAGAAGTATGGCCGCTGATGTAAACAAATGCAGTATTCATATGTGCATCTTGTTCAATCATAATATGTAGTTAAGTACTCATCATTATGCAAGTTACCATACCACATCACATGCATGAGGTCATGCAGTGTATTGGAGCATTAGCTTATCGACTGAGGCTACCACCTTCATCAGTTTTGCACCATTCTTTCATGTCTCTTAGCTGAGGAAGTCAATAGGAGAGTATACACCATCCTATCTACCTCCTAGTTTGACGGAGGTCATGGAGGTCATTTTGGAACTTCTGAAAGTAACTGGTGTGCGCAGAGGGGAGACAGAGGCACAAGAGGTGCTAATCAGGTGGAAAGATCTACCATAACATGATGTCACATGGGAGTCATATGAGGCAATCAGGAGACAGTTCCCTAACTTTCACCATGAGGACAATGTGCATTTTGGTGAGGGTAGTATTGATACGGGAGAGAGAAATTTAGCCCGGCTTTTGGGGTCCATTAAAACTATCATTACATATGTGAGGAGAGTAATTAAGAAAGGAATTAATTAGGAGATGCTTCCTAATTAAAAAGGGCTGATTTGGGGGTTGCTTTGAAGGAGATTAATTATGGGATATTTACTAATTAAAAGAGGCAGATTTGGGGGTTGAGTTGGAAGAGATTAATTAGGACATATTTCCTAATTAGAGAGGTTTGATTTGGGGGATGATTTAGGGCTGATTTGAGAGGAAATTGGGAGAGGGTTGTTTTGAAATTTGTTGTTTAATTGTTTGCTATAAGTATTAGAAATTATGTTATATTTATATGCAGAATTTGATTTATTATGTTATATTTATATGCAGAATTTGATTTGAGAGTGTTGGAGTTTTCTTTTTGTGAGGGATCCTAGTGGCGTCAAGGTTTTGGGAGAGAATGTCTTCCTCTCGAAAGAGGACCATTGTATTTTGTTTTATTCGAATTTGATTTCTATCAATATAAATATATTTTTGTGTTGAATCTCTTGGAGTTTGTTGTTGTTTTTGATACCAAAGCGCATCAGGAACTTACCAAAGACTTGTGAGGAAATTGATCTACATTTCCCACACCAAATTAGATATATATAGCATTTACTATAAGTATATATGGTCAACTAGATCATGCAAAATCCAAAGCATACTCACATGCAAGCTGTACACAAAATATTGCATTACCTTAAGGGGAACCAAAGGAAAAGGATTATCTTCATAATAGACTATGGAATAACCCAAAAGCATATATTGATGCATATTATGCAATATCACCAGTAAACAAACTATCTACCTTAGGATACTGCACTTTACTTGAATTAAGGAAACCTAGTTACATGGAGAAGCAAGAAATAAAATGTGGCGGCAAGATCTAGTGCAGAAGCAGAATACATAGCTATGTTTTTTGAGAATATGTGAGCTATTATGGATCAAGATGATTCTAGAAGACCTAAGGATCAAGTGGGAAGGATCCATAAAGCTACATTATAAATAGGGATATATCTAAGCAATAAAGTTGAGCCTTTTTCCAACAGCTTCAATATTCACAGAAGCTACGTTAAAGAAAGATTGGTAGAAATGGCTCATTTGTTGTCCCACAGCACAAATTTTATGTTAGAAAGCTTATTTTATCTCCCCTCAATGCCAGGTCACTTATCAGATATCTATAGAAGATAATCAGGTAGGATGAAAGAATGTCTTTTAGCTTACTGTAGCTACAGATGAAAAATATTGGCTTGAATATTCATGATCATATTTAGCATGTTTAAACCATTTTTACTACTGCGAATATAAGAAATTAATATAAAAACTTTTCTACTTCCATCAGGTTAATGATAACGAGCTTGTTGTACGGGATGCTAATGGAAATTCTCTCGAGACTCAAGTTATTGAGATGGACAATACTACTGCCAATATAAGAAATTTTTATGTCAAGGCATACCTTGGAGAGATGCCAAAGGATTCTGCAAAGTTCTGGCTTGTATTTAAAGTACTTGTGCCACCATTGGGATGGAATACCTATTTTATATCAAAAGCAACTAAGAAAGGTTTATTTCATAGATTGCTGTGATTTTTTTATTTGCTAATTATCAATTTTACCAGTTATATTACTTCATTTAATATTTCTTTGTTGCAGAAGAAAGCACTTCAGAGAGCCTTATCTCAACTATATCATCAGCTGATGATGAAACAGTGGAGATAGGACCTGGGCCTCTTAAAATAAGCTTCTCGTCAACTTCTGGGAAACTGAAAAGAGTGGTGAACCACAGAACAGGAGTGAGTAGTTTAATATACTTCTTAGGCCTTCTCCAACCAAACTCCAAATGCATGAATGGCGTCACTCGCAAGCTCCAGCCGAACGGCAAAATTTCCGGTATTTAATTGTGGGTGAATAGTGCAACGCCAGTATTGGTGTTGCACTGTTTACCTGCGTAATTTTTCTGTCTCTACCGGATTTGTCGAAAAAAAACACGAAAGAGGAGAAAGAACGGTTACCTTTTGCGAAGGGCGCAAAATGGAGTTCGATTGGAGATGAATCGTTCCATCTTTTAATTTGACTGCATTTTGGAGTGTAAAATGGGATTTTCGGTTGGAGATGCCCTTATATTGTCTACAATGATAATGTAATCATGGAAGTTGTTTTTCTTCAGTTCTGCTTTAGTTGATAATTAGCTATAAACAATTAGTTTTTCATATAATTAATGATTTTAGACCAATGGTTTTTTTAATCAGGTTGATTTACTTGTGCAACAAAATTATCTCTGGTATGGTTCTAGTCCTGGTGATAAACAAGATCCTCAGGTACTTAATTGCATCTTATTGTCACATTTATGATGCTGAATTTTATAAAATGTAGACTATGAAGTATTGTTTATTTTATTTTATTTTCAGGCATCTCATGCTTACATTTTCCGGCCTGATGGGAGACCTCCTACAGCTTCTTCGGGATTGGTATTTTAATGCTAAGAGAATTTTCATTTTTGAAATAGCTCTGACGTGATTGATAAATTTTTGTTTCTGTTTGGTCTTCATGAATAAAGGTAGCTATGAAAGTGGTAAGGGGATCCTTAGTTGATGAAGTCCATCAACAATTTAACTCATGGATAAATCAGGTATTTGCATATTTTTCTTTCATTCAATGAAGAAATAATATACTAGAATTGATGATAGGTGTTGAATTAACTAAAAAAAAAGGAAAATTTGAACAGAAGCAATGATTCATGAAGCAACAACCGCGTTCGATTAATAAAAAAAGACATGAAAACAGAACAAAAAAAAAAACTTACACCCCCGTTGCTTTCGTTCTCCCTCTCCCCAACTTCTATGGGCTTTCCTGTGTCGAGACTGAACACCGTCTAGAGCCCAATGAAAATGTGCCACGTCCCTCCTACTCGGTACCGCGGCTCGGTACTTTGCTCGGTACTGCTCGGTACTGGATGACGTGATTGCACTTGATTCGTCTCTGGACGGTAAGATGTGTCCGATGTCCGCACAGAATAATCTCTCATCAGTCTCGTTCAATTTCCTGCCTCGTACGACCAGACCTGCGATCCAATCCTACTCGTTTGATCACAATCCCATGCAACCAAGCCCGCCTGCCAGCTCGCGAACTCACGCGAGCACCAACTTTACTCTTATTTTTCAAAAACTTTTTTATTTGGTTCCAACTTTATGATCTCGAAAGAAAGGAAAAATAGGGAAAAAAAAAAGGAAAAAAAGGAAAAAGGAGTGTGTATTTGCATTGCAAATCTCATCGTCTTGTTGCCTCAATTTGTCGTCGGCTTTGTTACTGACTCTCATAGATATAAAAAAGTACAACTTTCAAACCCTTCTAAACCCGAATGTGACACATTCGGTGTGCGAGCGTAACCCGTGTGTGATTTCTTGTTATTATTATATGATTTAGTACTATTTAACTTTTGTTAAACTTTAAAAGCCTATTTTTTAATTTTGTATACCTTCTTACTGCACAAATAATTATTCTTGGTAATGTTTGATTAGTAATAGTTTGAGATAAATTTTACTGACTGTAGCATCTTTAATTGTCTTAGCTAAAGCCTGATTGGTCAGGTTAGGCCTTGATTTGGTTGATTCAACAAAATAGAGGATCTTAACAAGAAATCTCTCATGCTAGTTTTTGTAAATGAATTCATTTTTCTTTTGAAAAACTTCATTATGGATCTTATAATCAGCGGTGTTATTCAGGTCACAAGAATATACAAGGACAAGGAAATTGTTGAATTTGAATATACTGTAAGTTTGTGCTTTTTTTTTTTTATAATGATCGCATTTATGTTTAAAGAAAACCTAGAATATACATTAAGATTTCGTTTGGGACAGCTTTCTTATTGCTTCTTAAAATAGATTTTTAGTAAAAAAAAAATTGATTTTTCTACTGAAAAGTTGTTGAAAGAAGCCATAAGAAAGCTGTCCCAAATGAAACCAGATTCTCTACCTTTTGTTCTTTATTTTGAATCCCTTGTGCTTATGAAGATTGGCCCAGTCCCAACTGATGGTTTTGGAAAAGAGGTCATTACTCGTTTGACAACCAGTATGGCCACGAACAGGACATTTTATACCGACTCCAATGGAAGGGATTTTCTAAAACGGGTAATACTTCTGGATTCTACTTCATAAAATATATCTATGATTTTTTTTTTTTTTTTCCATTGTTAAGGAGCTGTTGGGGATCACTTATGTTTTTATTTTATTTATTTATTATGTAACATTAAATAAAATATATTTGGTATTGACTAGAGAAGAAGTGCTCGAAAGTTTTGTTGCCCATATGTTGCAAGTGTTATAAAAGAAACGTGATTGATCCATAAAAAAGAGAGTAGTTGAATCAGGTGGAAAGAATCAATAAAGCGATTTGTGTTAGAAAGACCATTAAATAGAGGTATCAAGAAAGAGCTTTCACTGAGTTATCAATGGAAAATATTGATAAAGATAATTGATAGAAAGCATTGACAATTTGACATAGAGGTTGATGTAGTAGGGGCAAAAATCATAAGCACAGTCATTGTTGGAGAGTATATGTACATTGTAAAGATGAATAAATCTAATAACAATGTGGGCTAACTGGCTAAGAAAGCCCTTCCTCGGCTTTGTTGAATATAGGAATATTTGATTTTTTAGAAGATATTTTGAACTCAATTAAGGTATTATGGCTTTGTCATCCATAGTTATCAATGATCCTGGTCTTCTTAGTCAACCAATGAAGTCAACTAAGCCCAACTGAAGGATTCTATTCAACAATCATGGTTTATATTGTCCAAGAAAAACTTATATACCTAGGGTAAAAGCTTCAAGAAGATGGAGGAGATTCTCTCTCTCTCTCTCTCTCTCTCTCTCTCTCTCTCTCTCTCTCTACATCCTTTCATCCCTCCATCCATGTATTTATATATTCTCTACAATATCATTACTGATTCATTCCTATTTCCTGAAAAGGGAAATGGTCGAGAGAGGAATTGGAAGTAAATAGTGACAATTTATGTGGAAGTGAAGTCTAAGAGTATCAAAAATGTGAGGGAAGGAGAGAGGGAGAGAGTAGTTTTACTTGTTCATCTCCTCTTCCCTTTGTTTTTGGGAGTGGAGGTAGGCAGCGTATTGAACCAGTGATAGCGAGTGCGTAAAAAAACACTTTTATTAAGGTGTTTTGGAACTCAGTGTTTGTGATCTTTGTGTTCTACTTGATTAAATATAATTGATGTAAAATATGTCATCGATACCCATTATATTTACAAAAGTACCACCCATTTTCTATGATTCAATTTGAAGCTAACTGTCTATTAAGCTTTTGGTATGTTCATCTTGCATATTGCATCTGATAAGCTTATTGAGACATGAAATAACTACTCAAATGGATGCAGGTGCGAGATCATAGAGACGATTGGAACCTTACAGTGAATCAACCTGTTGCAGGAAATTATTACCCGGTAAAGAATTTTGAAGAGTTGTCTAATTAGTCAAGGCATAAATCTATTGATCTTTTGACTCTTTATAAAAGATCAAAATGGTCTCCAACTGTATTAAAAGATCATTTTAATCCCTCAAATCTGTAAAGAGAAATCAAAATAGTCCCTTAAGAACTTGAGGAGTTAGGAATCATTTAATTCTTCATTTACAATTTGGATTCATTTTGGTTGATTTGCTTATTGGGTTCAATCTTTGCAGCTCAACCTGGGAATGTATATAGAAGATGAGAACTATGAGTTGTCTATTCTTGTCGATCGGGCTTGTGGAGGCTCTAGCATTCAGGATGGTCAATTGGAGATCATGCTTCATAGGTTCTATTTTGACATAATACTTTTAGTTACTGTACTTAACATTTTTATGTGTGCTGACCAAGTTATTTTGAATACAAGGCGTATACTTGATGTTAAAGGAAGTTTTCTTGGAGAAGCCCTTAATGAGACAGTTTGTGTGGATGATATTTGTCAGGGTCTCACGGTATTCCACTCATCCATGTGATAATCTTTGGATGTAGGCAGAGTTTTATAAAAAAATTTGCAAATATTTGAATGTAGGCAGACTTGCATCTTGATAGTTCTGATTTTCATATTCTCCTAACCCTTTGTTTCCTTCTCCACATCTCTATACATTTCCTATCCTTTCTCTCTCTCTTTCTCTCTCATCATTTTTCGCGCATGAGACTCTATACATATCCCTCACATTGCATGATTTTTATATTTGTCATCTCACAAACAACCCCCCCCCCCCCTCCCCTCTCCACATCTCTATACAATTCCTATCCTCTCTCTCTCTCTCTCTCTCTCTCTCTCTCTCTCTCATCATCATCTTCGCGCAAGTGCCTCTATACATATCCCTAGGGTTGCAAAAGAGTCGAGTCATGCTTAACTCCAGCTCGGCTTGTTTGCCAAATCGCAAGCTTGGGTTGTGGCGATGGAAGCGAGCTCACGTGGCGCAAGGCTCCATCCCCGCTCAAACCAATTCTGCGTTTGCGGTTCCTCGTGACCGAGCCTGAGTTTTCATTTCTGCACTCGTGCTTCCGCGCTACCGCTCTCACCTTTTGCACTTAAGACGCTCGACGAGTAATTGAGTCAAGCTTTATCTCGATCGAACTCGAGCTCGATACTCAATAAGCTCGGCTCGCGAGTAGCCATGACTCGTTTGCACCCCCTACATATCCCTCACATTATTTTTCTCCATCATAGTGATCTAGTTCATCGCCAAGCACCACTTTGTTGTCTTATAACTGATGATTATCGTTTCAACAACACTACCACATCATCTGGCCTTGTTTTAAGATCCATAAACACTAACGATTTGAGTTTCTTTATTACAATCTGCTCAGGTTAGGGGAACTTACTACATGAGCGTCAATCAATTAGGACATGGAGCACAGTGGCGGCGGACAAATGGTCAACAGATATACTCTCCTCTTCTTTTAGCATTCGCAAATGAGGTACTTCATCAATTAGTTGCTGTACTCATTTAAACTACTTTTCCTGACAATTATACAAACACCTATAATATAGGATGAGAGAAATTGGAAATCTTCACAAATCACGAAAGCCACTTCTATGGATCCTACTTACAGTTTACCTCCTAATGTTGCACTCATCACACTCGAGGTATATAGAAAAGTCTCTGAGTGCAACTTTTCTGTTCAAAAATGAGTACTTGTAGTTGAACTTAATCATTTTGCAGGAATTAGATGATGGCACTGTGCTCCTGCGTTTGGCTCATTTATATGAGGTCTCCATTTTACATTATTCTGCACTTCTATATTTTTTTTTTTAGTTCAGGCATTTCCTTATAACACCATGACTTCCTTCAGGCTGGTGAGGATGTCCAGAATTCAGCACTGGCTAAGGTGGAATTGAAGAAGATATTTGCACAAAAAACGGTCTGTATATCCATTTGCGTTTTGTGGCTAGTGTTTCTTAATGTATACTATAAGGGTGCTAAAAATTATTTGAAACTCAGAGCTAACTTTATGCTCGCTCGTAGTTTAAGGTTTTATTTGGGACGATTTTCTTACTACTTCTTAAAGCAATATTATAGTACAAAAATTAAGACTTTGTCTGGGACGGCTTTCTTACTAATTCTTAAAATAGCTTTTTAGCAAACAAATTTTAATTTTTGTATTAGAAAACTATTTTTGGAAGCAATAAAAAAGTCATCCCAAACGAAGACTAATTTTTTTGTATTATAAAGCTGCTTTAAAAAGCAGTAACAAAACTGTCCCAAACGAAATCTAAGTCGATTAGAATCTATTGTCAGTCAATTTCAAGCTGCGTGCATGTAATAAGTATGCATATATAATATACGGCATATAATATAATATCCATATAATATTTAATAAAATATCTATAAGCCACACAAAAGATTAATAATGAGTCGATTCAAAATTGTTAATTGGGCAAATGGACATCGTGTCTGAAATGTGTTTACGTGTTTGGCGTGTTCACCTGTCCTGCATGTATATGTCTAATATGATATTTGTATCATAAGTCTGTAAGTTTGGCGTTTCAGACATTTTATTGATGAAAATGCAGATTAAGGAACTGAAAGAAACAAGCTTATCAGCAAATCAAGATAAGGCAGGGATGAAGAAATTGAATTGGAGAGTTGAAGGTGACAGTGGAAATAATCCAACTCCACTTAGAGGAGGTCCAGTGAACAATTCCACCCTCGTTGTGGAGTTAGGGCCCATGGAAATTCGCACTTTCCTCTTGAAATTCTGACCGTATGCGTGGGAAAGAATTTGCAGTTTCAAATGTAGAACTTGCTAACATTTTATCATCTAATACAACATCAAGCCTTGTCCCATTGTGGGATCAGTAATATGAATCTTTTTCATTATGTATTGTTAAAAGTCAAATTCTCGTTTAAATCTAACAAAGAAAGATCTTTTGTAATATTTTCTAACCAAGTATTTTTAGATCTACTTCTACTTTTCTTAACATAAGTCAAATCTAATACCTCTATTTTTCCAACCGGGTCATCGAAAGGCCTCTACTTTATGTGACCAAACCATCTAAGGTGACTCTCTCTAATCTTATCTTCCATTGGAGCTACTCCAACCTTTTCACGTAAATGCTCATTCTCTATCCTATATATCCTATCTCTAAGAGTAAAGTCACTCATCCACCTGAGCATCCTCATCTTTGCAACACTTAACTTAATATTATGCTTCTCTTTTAACGGCCAACATTCGGCACCATAAATTGGAATCCGAGGCCAATCTAATAATGCAATAAATTGGTTTATCAGAAGCCATGTTGTCTATTAAGATTTTTTATACCTACATTTTTGCGCGCAAAAAAGTGATATAATCTTCAAATAAATCTATGTTTTAAATTGGTCATTTTAACTAAATATGTGGGCTTATGTGATATTTTTAAATTAATTTTAATATCCTCATCTTCTATATAAAATGAGATAAAATATTTAATCAAATATAATGAATCTCGCCTAGGGGTGTAAATGAAAGTCTAGCTTAGCTCGACTCGCGAGCCAAATCTCGACCTTGAACTCAAGTTGAGCTCAACTCGTCCCACTGCAAATGGCTCGTTGAGTTGCTCTATTCTGCAATTCAAGCAAGCCGACGGTAACTCGCAAATGTGCTTTGCCCCTTCCAATGTTCGCACGCTCCTCAGCTTCCCATTCGCACAAGCTTCTGTGATTCATAAGGCAATTCAAAAATTTTTATGACAAACAAAAAAAAACTGCAGCAAAAAATTCAGCGATCTTCTTAATTAAATGGAAAGGCATTTATTCCCAATTGGACCAATCCATCACAGAAATAATAATACAAGTAAAATAAAAAACTAAAAAACAAAAAAACCTGTAGAATTAGCCTGCTAGAGATGTTCTTGTAACAGCTGGAAGTTTCACAGAACTGAGATCTGCGGTATATGGCTTCCAGAGTCCTAATCCTCCCCTGGTCTCTCTCAATCCAGAACCTTTGGTTTTGAATTCTGTCATGTTCTTAACCCACTCAATAGCAGAAGAATGCTCTCTGGTGTGTCTGTGCAATATGAAGAGTGAATTGTATTCACAGTTGGGAAACATATAGAACTTAAATGCATCTCCCAGTCTGTAAACCACATAACCAAAACTAACTTGGTCCCTTGGAGTGAAGAGGTTGACCTCATTGAACCAGAGACAACTGAAAAGATTGTTCAATGCAGTGTGCTCGCGAATAATGACAGCCCCCTCTGGCACATCTGCATTTATTGAATCGTGTTAGTTCAAACTTTAGACAATAAAAACAACAACAAAAATATCAAATTTTTATCCTACTATGTAGGGTTAGATACATGAATCCTTTTTCTCCATTGTGCCATGTTAAAAGTTAAATTCTCATTTAAGCCTAATAAAGAAAGGTCATTTCTAATATTTTCTAAACCAAATCTTTCTAAGTCTACCTCTACCTTTCTTGACATTAGTCAAATCTAATACATCTACTTTCCTAACCGAGAAGACCGCCGTTTTATGAGACCAAACCATCTAAGGCGACTCTCTAATCTTATCTTCCCCTGGAGCTACTCCAAACTTTTCCCATATATGCTCATTTCGCATCCTGTCTCTAATCAAGTTTTAGACAATGATTATACAAAATGACATATTGGGCTAAGGAGGTGAAAAATAAAAGGTGAGGGGAGGATTAGAAGACGGTGTGTGCGCGCATGAAGGCTACAAATATCTATTAGCATAATGATGTACAAAATCATCAGGATCATTGCTATTTGACCTCCTTGTAACGACAAAGAACTAGTGCTCCCTATAAAGTGAAAATAATCTTTTGTGTATGCTAAGTAAACAAGCAAAATACAGAAAGAGGGTTATGCAAGAGGGTGTGATATATGCCTTAGCAGTTATTGTTGAATAATGCAGCATTGTGACTTGATGATGTTAAACAAGCGTTAGGTTGTTTTTAAAGATAGTTTTTGATGAATTTCCTAATAAAGTACCACCACTAAGGAACATATAAATATGCTATTGATTTAGTTCCAACAACATGATTATCTACTTTACCTCATTACGTGATAAATCCAACAAAGCATGTTAAACTAAAAAGGCAAGTTGATGATATACTTAAAAAGGGATTTATTAGCGAAAGCAAACATTATTGCATTTACACCTAAAAATAAGATGTTCAGCGAATGTGTGGTGAGTTAAGCATCAATAAAATCACGATTAAAGATAGCTTTCCTATATCTCCTTTGGATGATATGCTCGGTATGACGAATAATGTTGAGATTTTTTTTTTAATTGATTTGAGAAAAGAACATCATTAAGTTAAAAAATGAGGGAAGAAGATGAATAGAAAGATACTTCTAAGATTAAAGATGAATTCTATGAATGATTGATAATACTTTGGGTTGATGGGTTAAGATAAATACCACCCACAACTCATATTGATTAATTAATGGCTTGCATGATGAAAAACAATGTTTAAGTACGAATCTTTCGAGTTAAACTAGTATAATACCACCCAAACTCACATTATTATTATATCTTACGCCATGTAGGCTACATTTGGGCCTAATAAACTGCCTGCAAATCTAATTGGAATCAAAGTTGAAGCGTTGGCAGGCGAATAATTATTTTTTATGGACAAAGAAATCATCCTTTATAAAAGAGACAAAAAGAAAAAATAACTTTGTTAGCATAGAATTTTATGCATAGATAATGAATGCCATACCACTGAGCGTTGATTTTTTTGTACTCCAAGGTTCCATTCCCTCATAAACATAAATTTTCATTTGCAAATCAACCAAAGGCCGTGCATAACGCTTTCTTCTCTTGATTGCATCAGCCTCCTCATATATACTTTTGTGATGTTTGTGACGAGCAATTGCAAATGTGTGCTTTCCCCGCCAAAGATACCTGTAAAACGCAAAGTGCTGAACATTTTTTTTTTAATAATTCATTAATAATATTACTGAATTTTAGGAGCTACAATAGTAAAATTAGTCAACCTTTCAAGAATCAGTAATGGGTCAACAATGAGCTCCATTTTTCCATCAATCCAAATACTGTATTGTGCTTGAGGAAATAATCTATGGGTCAATATTTTTGGAACCTTTCCATTTCTTCGAGGTTCATCGTATGGTGCATGATGCAAGGTAACAATTCGCCAAATTCCAACCCACTTCCCGCCATCTTTGTCGATGCGGACACTAACATTTTTCTTCATAAAGTTTAGTGATACGTCATCCACCACCATCAGAAAACAGAAGAGCTTTTGAGAACGAACACTGATATTTGCTGGTTGATGGGGGGTATCATAGCCATCAAAAATTCCAGATGCAACCACAAACTTGCATTTCTTAACGTACTTTATATCTACTAGATCCATCTCCGCACCTCCATTTTGGATAAATCCACAGTGCACCTAGAAAAACAGATGGAATAGAATATAAAGTTTACAGACTTCAGAGGAAGAAAATAAAACTTGTGAGTCAGCTATAAAATGAAACAATATGCTAGGAACCAAATAAGGATCAAGTTATGCATTGTGTTAATCCTATCTCACGTGCCATGAATAGCATTCTTGGAAACCAGATAAGATTTTAACATTACCAGCCACTGGAAAGTAAAAATGCATGGAATACTCTTTAGTTGATGCTAATACCAATGCAGGGAAACTTACAAAATGCATCTTCTGTGATTGTTCATGATCAGATCAGTTGAATCATTGCTCGTGAAGTATATTAACTGTGTACAATGGAAGAAAAATGAAGACACGTAGCATTTGATTTGTGGAAACTAAATGATTGAAATTCCATTCGACTTCTACAACACCTAGAAGTACTAAAATTTCACATTAAGTGACAATGCTTTTCATGGAAAACTAAATTGAAACCCTTAAAAACTAAGCTGTTCTAAGAATCCTGATGGAAAAGTTTATCTCTATAACAGCTGGATTCCCTCTATAGAAGCTGTTAAGTATATGGAATGCATCCTACTAATCCTGGACTAGAAAAGATTGTGTCTTCTCAGTAATTGAAGTCTTTTTTTTCCCAACGAGTAGGCCTCAAATGGCAGAACGCCTCATCCAAACCGCACAAGTGAGTTAGGTAACAATTTTTTTATACTAACTCAAAAGAAATGGTACATTAATACTTCAATTTGAGCTATTCATGAAAAGGATACATTATGCAGTCTAAGCATAGATGAAAAGGGTCGACTAGCATATGATCGGGTGGTTCACTTTACATGGATGTTCATAATGTTAGATATGGAGAAGGAAAACGAAAATACAAATTAGTTTTTGGGGATATGACTACTGAATTAAAAAGGATTCCACTAAATTTGCCTAAATTCTTCTAAATGATTAGCGGCTATGGATATTTCACCAATAATTAGGAGGAATGAGTTGTGAAAAATGTTCAAGTTTGAAATAAAAGTAGCCGGGAAACTGTCTTGCATCATTTACCTTTTGTGGTGTTAGCCAACTAAAGGACCTTTAAATGCAGAAATTACATCATTGATATCCTTAAACAAAGAGTAGAAAATAGACAACACGCTTGCTTCATTGCAATAATAAAATCTCGCTAAATATAGCTACTAATAATACTCAAAATATTTGAGAGGGGAAATATTAGAATAAAAATGCCATGGAATTCTCATTTTCAGGCAAGTAAAGAAATAGCAATAAGCAATCATTTTTCCGATTAAGAGCATAATTAAACATGATAGGCAAGGGAACCCATACAATGCCATGGTGTTGTGACATTACACGTCTCAGCAATGAATAAAAATAAGTTATACATGCTATTTAACAAACGCTTTGGATCTCACCATCATACTTTTGCTCAATTTGAAACTATCCTCCCTCTCTGACCAGCTCTGGTGTCCACCAAATAGTGGGGGAAACTGATTGTCTACTTCTATGTATAACAATTCTTTTGGTATTATATCCAGAGTTTTATCAGGAATGATTATGGTGTCTGGATCATCAGCCAAAGGAATAGAGCAGCCTAAAAGGACAGTTGAAATGTCAGATAACTACATTACCATTTCTTGAAAGAAATATGAAACAATCCAATCCTAGACTTACGGTGTTGCGCCTTTGGTACAAAACCAATTGCATCCAAAATCACAAGCACCTTGCTATCCTTCCTACAAAAAGCTGCAAGAACAATAAAGACTATATGAATTCTAGCATACAAATAAAATAGATGTCAATACCAAACTAATTTCATCAAAACGGTTATTTTGTTCAGGCTTTAATTTCAATTGATACTCAATACCTCCCTACTCAGTTCATGCTATTACCTGACCAAAGTACATGTTAAACTCAAATAAAGTAATAAATTATGATAATAAAAGGAATATAAATGGGGCGCATGTAGCAAGAAGTGGTTTAGAGGCAAAACAACTGTGGAGAATTAAGTCACTGGTATTCCGGCATGATGACATATGGTGCTACTGTAATTAGATTACCTGCATAGTTTGAGATGTTTTAAGATAATAAGAAACTGTTTTGGGAGTTCAAAACTTAAGCCGCTCGTATTAAAGAATCAGAAGCAAGAGCAAGAGCTGATACCAAGAACATTTATCTTAAACAACTAATTCATAGAATGTTTCTCTTCGCCCCCTTCATTACACACCTGAAAGAAAGCTGATTTCAGAGTGGCAAGACCACACGTGAAAGAGCAACGCAATTAAAACGAGCATCACCCATGCGATCGCCGACACCAAGAACAGGCGTATACAACCCCGCTGCCAAATCATCCTTATAGGATCTCGAAGAACCTTACCAGGAGAAAAGAAGCCACCTTCGAAATCTGCAACGCGAAATCATAGTATTACGAACTGAAATCAAATCAAACAAAATTCCAAGTTTTACCTCAAAATCACCTCGAGTTTGTAGGTCTGTCTTGCAGCTTCGCTCAGTTCTGCGAGCCGGTCTCATGGAGAGCGAACGCAAGGAATCCCCTTCCATTTTTACATCAATGCGTCAATTCAAGGGCCTGTTTGAATGCAGAATTTAGGCGAGATTTAGGCAAGATTTGGTATAAATCCTACGAAGGGGCTGTTTGGTATCGGATTTACATCGGAATTTAAGTTGGATTTACGCTAAATCCAGCCAAACAGTTTTTGTGCGCGCGTTAAATCCCGGCGATGGCTAAATCCCGGATTTAAGGATTTACGGCTTAAATCCCGGATTTACTAAATCCCTCCGTTCGGCAGATTTACGGGATTTGGCCGAAAGAAGTGCGCGAAAGGAAGAAAGTTACCTTCAACGCCAGCGAGCTCCCGTTGTTGCTTCCGATCAAAATGTTGTAACTTCCGATCCGACAGGAAGGGATAATAGTCGAAGGAGCGAAATCGAACAGCCACGAAGGAGTCGAAGAAGCGACGCGTGCAAGCTCTACACCCCCTGGGAAGCAACGAAGCAGAATAGGAACGACGAAAACAGAAGATGAAAGGCAAACCCTGAACCCTAGACGCATCTAAGTTATTATTGATTAACTTAATTAATATAAGGGGTTTTTACATACATACCACTTTATATCTTATATTTTACATATCTAACATCTAAAACTTAAATATTACACAACAACAACTCAAACACAAACTTAACCTCATATATGCCACTCCGTTTCACTCCGCTCAGTCTCCGCTCACTCCGTTTCACCTTCCCGTAATTTCCCGCGTGCATTGAAATTTCGCGCGGAAGGACCTACATCCCGAACGCTGACGAGAGAAAAGGTTGTTCTGCAGAGAGAAAAGGCTTCTTCTGTTTTGTCGCACAGAAGATTTAGGTTAATACCTTCTTACCTTTTGTCGCACAGAAGAGATTTAGGTTAATCCCTTCTTACCTTTTGTCGCACATAAGCTTTAGATTAATTGCATTGAATAATTTTCCTGACAGCTGCATTAGCTAATTTCCCTCTTTTTTACTTTCTCCTCAATCTCTTTTATTTTAACATTTTTTTTTCTAAAAATGTGGTGTTTATTTTGTCTTATTATTTCAGGTTTGAGTTGAAAAAGAAATTGCTAGTGGGTGGCATACTTTGTCTAGAATGGATTGTGATGATTTATGTGGAGAGAATGAAGGGCATTTTTTTGTTACAATTAAATATGGAGGATTTTGGGTTGATACCAATGATAACTTTAGAAAGAGATATAATGGTGGCAAACAAAGGACCGTCAAAATTGAGAAAGGAAGTATGAATCTTTTTATACTCAAAACAGAGATTCTTAAAATATGTCCATGGCTTAAAGGATATAAATATAGTATGCATTATCACATTCACAAAACATCGCCGAAGGAGTACAAAATTATAAATACTGACATAGACGTGGTAGAGATGGTTACACATTCAAGTGGAAATTTTCGTGCTGAGTTAGTTATCTCAGTAGAAGAGGTAGATAGAGATCATTCAAACACAAACCTCATGGGGGTTGTTGGTGATGAATATATGGCAGATTGTTCTGTGATCCATAATGGTTGTATTTCAAGTGTTCAGACTACAAGTGCTATATATATTGGTATTGGCACATTCTTCAATGATGCAAAAAGTTTCAAGAATGCTCTCCGATCAGTTGCCATAAAGGAGAACTTTGGGGTTCAGATTAAAGCCAGCGATAAGAAACGTGTGATTGCGACTTGTTCCTATCAAGGTTGTGAATGGAGAATTCGAGCCTCTTTATGTGAAGACACTCAATCTTTCCAAGTTAGGAGACTAGATGGAGTACACACATGTCCTGAAATAAATCGAGCTGGGAATAGGCTGGCAACATCTGCTTGGGTTGCTAACGAGATACAGGAGATGGTAAAGAGGTACCCAGATATCCCACCAAAAGAAATAAATAGTAGTCTAGAAAAAGAGTTTGACTAGATGCTTTATTTGGTTCGGTTGATGACAACTACAAATGGGTTCCAACATTGGCAACAGAACTCCTTCATAGAAATCCAGGATCTCATATAACATATGCATTTAATAGTGAAGATCATTCATTCCAGAGGTTTTATGTTAGTTTTAAGGTATGTGCTGACGGTTTTCTAGTTGGGTGTAGACCACTAATCAGTTTGGATGCATGTCATCTTAAGTCGAAGTACCTAGGTGTGTTGCTATCTGCTAACGCCTTAGACGGAAATAATGGCTTATTCACTTTAGCATTCACTGTGATGGAGACTGAGTCGAAAGGGACATGGTCATGGTTTCTCCAAAATTTGGGAGAAACAATTGGTCTTTCTTTATATCCTCTGTGTTTTATTTCAGATATGCAGAAGGGTTTGGGAGAGGCTATAAAAGATGTATATCCTGAAGCTGAACATAGAATTTGTATTCGCTATTTGTGGAAGAACATTAAAAAAAATTTCCACTGTAAAGATGGACAAAAAGTGCATGGACTTGTCTGGGAGGCCGCTAATGCTTACACAAATACAGAGTTCAATGAGAAGCTAGTAGAACTATGTCATTTGAGCCAAGCAGTTTACTTGTATCTTATTTCTTTATCGTATAAGTGGTCAAGGAGTCAGTTTATGATTGGGATATGTCATTCTGCAAATACGAACAATTTTGCCGAGTCATTTAACTCATGGTTTAATGATGCTCGAACTAAACCTGTCGTGGACCTCATCGATTTGATCCGGGGAAAGCTTATGGTACAAAGAGCTCATCGAAGGATGAGTAGCTTGAGTTGGCAACATGAGTTAGTCCCAAATGTGGAGGAATATATTAGAAACATCACAACGCAGAAAGATCATTTTGTTGTTCGGCAATCTAGCCTTTTCAAGGCTGAGGTGGAGGGACTTCATTCGAGACATATTGTCGATATTGAAAAAAGAAACTGCAGTTGCAGAGTGTGGCAGTTAATTGGTTTACCTTGCATTCACGCTGTGGCTTTCATTGGAATGAAAGAACACCCGCTTTGGCATACGTATGTTGATGATTACTACCATGTTCACAGGTAAAATATATGCATATGAATAATTATTTGCATATAATAACCACTGATTTATCATATTGCCTATGGTGTAGGTACAAACTAGCATATGAAGGGGCAATTTCCACATTACCCGGAAAGGATCTTTGGCAAGTTACAGAGAATACGGAACATGTTGGTGTACCTAGTACTTGTAGACCAAGAGGAAGACCTAGGAAAAAAAGATTGTTAAATTTCTTGGAGCAAGATAAAAGGTCACATAGGTGTGGTAGATGTGGTTTATGGGGGCATCATAGGAGTACTTGCAAAAATCAATTGCGAAATAATAATAACAAGGACAATTTGCGTACAGAAGTTGGACGAAGAAGTCAGACAAAGTTGCCAAGCAGACGGAATGGAGAGGATCATCAACTTGAAGATTTCGAGTTCTCATATGTGACTGGATTTTAGGATTGATAGCATTCACTGCTCTTTAAGAAGTCCTTGTTTTGACATTTTGAGCTAGTACATAGCAGCTGTAAATTTTTTGAGCTAGTAGATAGCAGCTGTATTTTTTTTGAGCTAGTTGATAGACTGTTATGAATTATCAATTTTTTGACTGTTATGAATTATCCATCATCTTGATTCAAAGAAATTTTATGTATTTAAGTTGAATGATGTAGAACTATGACGTTGGTTGATTGTCTGATTTGGGAGAAATAGCTAAATGGTTTGTTTCAAGATGAAATTTTGAGTAACTTTCTAGGAACCGTTTTGAAATTTAACTAATAAACTTTGAGTAACTTTGCCATTCTGGGAACCGTTTTCAAATTCAAATCTGCACGTTAAATTAACTGTTGTTTTGAGCTGTAATCTGACGTGAATGGCAACGTTAAATTAACTAATAAACCGAAATCTGTAATCTGATGTGAACTTTGCCTTTCTGTAATCTGACGTGAACTCAAATCTGCACGTTATCAATTCATACAAAAATCTGTCTATACAGCTGCTGCAGGTTTTTTTGAGCTGTCTATACCGAAATCTTACAGAAATCTGTCTTACAGAAATCTGTCTATACAGAAATCTGTCCAGCATGAACTTAGCAATTCCTTTTAGCATGAAGTTAACATTTCCTTGCTGCAGGTTTTTTTGAGCTGAACAAAGAGCTGCTTGACAATGACAAACAGGAGAGAATAATGCATAAATTTGATCAATAATTCAACATAACAACTTACAATACCCTTGACCAACACATCAATAAAAGGTTGCAAAACTAAACATAACAAAAACAACCTTTTCTACAATCGACATAACACGTTACAAACACAAACGGATGATTACATCAACAACAACAATTACAATGAAGACTTTCATCAAGAACATCATCCATTCAAGCATATTAATAACCTTCGCCTCAAACACTTTGCGCTCATCGTCTATACCAAAAGATGCATCTTCAACTTCATCTATCCATCTGAAGTATCTGCAGTCGTCATCAGTTCGGTTATTCACACACCTATAAAATTTTCTTCCATTATTAGGTCCACGGTGGCAAGTGTACAATACACAATTCAGGTGATAGTGACAATAAACTTCAGATTGTTGGCGTCTATCTCTATCTCTCGTAGCGGACGAATTCGTAGAACTCATTTGAAACGTTTTGGAATAAACCAACCTTTTCTGTAACAAAACAGAGAGAATTTTTAGGAAAGATAACACTCATGACATTCTGTATCAAAAAAAAAAAGTGGAAAATACCATTTATGTGGCAAAACAGATATAATTCGTGACATTCAGAAATGGTATTTTCCATAATTTTAGGGTAGATAAAACAGATAAAACATTCTGTAACAAAAAAAAATTGCCACTTGCAATCGGATATACAAGAATAGAAAAAACTTATGGAACTCTATTAATCAAAGAAGTTACAGAATATATAAAACTCAGCCGCTATTCATGTAGAAAAATGAAAGCAAAATCGCAGATCTTATCTAACTCAGCCGCTATTCCTGTAGAAAAACGAAAGCAAAATCGCAGATCTACCCAAAGGAGTAATACCTGATTTTTATCAAAAGAAGTATACATACGAATTTACAGAAAAATCGAACCTAACCTAATGTTCAGAACCGTCACGCCCCCCCCCCCCCCCCCCCCCCCCCATTGCTCCGACAAACCGGATAACCCATCTCTGCTCCCCGAACTCACCGATTTGCAGCTCAAGAATGATTTGGCGATCGGACCTGATCGGATCCAGACGATTCCTTAAGAAGATCGGCGAGGAGATCTTGCTCTGCTGCCCGAGAGAAAGCTTCGGCGGAAAAACTCACGCTGGATTTTTAGGGCTACCCGAAATACATCTCCCGCCGATAATAACGACAGAGACGGAGTGAGTCATGTTTTTGACGGAGTGGCATATATGAGGTTAAGTTTGTGTTTGAGTTGTTGTTGTGTAATATTTAAGTTTTAGGTGTTAGATATGTAAAATATAAGGTATAAAGTGGTATGTATGTAAAAACCCCTTAATATAATTTAAAATGTTAATAATTTATTAAATTAATTAAATAATTAATAGTATAATTAGTGCATAAATTAATTATCTAATTTAACTTAATTAAATAATTAATAATTAAATATTGGGTTCGTATTTGGTATCGTTGGGTTCATATTTCCGAGACGCTCAATTTGACTGTAAGTTTGCTGAAATCGGAGTTCAGGTGCTCCCGAATTTAATTTTTGAAGTTTCCAACTTGATTTTGCCTCGAGATTCGTGCCCGATTAAGATATTTTTGCATGGCGTGTCAATTATTAAATATGTGATTCAAATAATATACTAATATGTGATGCATACTCTTCCGAACCCATCAATATTATCTTCTTAATTTCGTCCCAAGAAACTCCATATTTCTTTTTTAACTCCTAAATGTGAGTCCATAGAGTTCATTATGTCCAATTTGATTCTTGCATTGCTGAGTTATGACATCTATCCTAAATTTTTCTTTAATTTTTTGTGCATCACCTACATAAGCCGACTTCTTAAATCCTAATGCTTGATTGAATCTTGTAGTTTTTGAACTTGGATGCTTAATAAATTCATAGCGAAACTCCCTTATTGTAAAGCCCGAATTTAGTCATTTGAGTGTGTCGCACGTATATCGATGCGCCGCGACGAACTTAAGTGAAATTTCGATGTCGTCAGAAATTGACGAAATAAATTTCGTTAGATTCGTCTCGAAATTTTGAGCGAAACGATATAAAGAACTTATATTTAATTTCGCTTGGTTTTGGAGATATAAATTGCCGAAGAAGGTTTAAGTAAAATTTTTGCTAAGTTTCCCCTTTTACCCTTAGAGCCTTTAAGGAAATATTAGGGAGAAAGGGCACATGCGTAAAAATGCTACATGGAAATTTCATTAACTCCATTTCACGCCTAAGGGACCGAAACATTCGGTCCCTTGTTTCGTTTCTTTCGGCCGAACGAGAGAGAGGGGCGACGGGAGAGAGAGGAGCGGCGGAACTTCATCCCGAGCGGCGATTCCGGCGAGCTTCTTTTGGAAAAGCATCGGGGAGGCCTAGGGAAGAAGAGAGGTAAGTGTATATTGCAAGGAACTTTCCTCTTTTATGAGATTTTTCTTGGAGAAAAATTTAGGGTTTTACTTTTTTGTTGGGTTTTCTTAGGAAAATGATAGGACTTGCTTAGAAATATGTTTCTAAGTCCTAAGCAAGAAGTTTTCTTAAGAATAAACTTAAGTTTCAAATTTAGGGTTTTGTGGAAAGTTTTCTTTTGTTCTAGAATTGATGTTATGAGAGATTTAGAAACATTTGAAGCTTGAAATCCAAAGTTTTGTTTTAGAGATTTTGGAATTTCACTTTAGGGTATTTCCAAAAAATAATAATTGTAAGCTTAGAGTTAACCCAAATTAATTCTAAGAGACATGGGAAGTCTCTAATGAAGAAAAAAAGAGGAATTTGAAAGAAAAGAAATTTTTCCTAATTTTTATATAATATAATCCAAAAATAACAATTTATTTTAAATGAAATAAATGATTTTGGAGAATTTAATGCATGTGATAATATTTGGAATTTCTTTTCCCTTAGGTTTGAATAAAAGAAAGTGGTAAGAAGTGCGAGGAAGTGTAGCGAACAAAAAAAAGGCTTATGTGTAAGTGACCCTACATTCTAGAGAACATGTTCATATTTTTCTTATGTATATAATTCCTCATATCATTGTTATATTCAAGTTAGCATACAAGATAGAAATTTTATTTTCATATGTCTATATGTCATGTTCACATATTCATTTAGTACTTAATGGTTTAAATCATATATTATGTTATTTGGAGAAAGCTCTATAGCAATTCATATGAAATCATGTGCAAGAAGTGCATCTTCTTATCTTCATGCTTAAATCTATCATACATATGATTCATAGTACTCTCTTATCTATCTTGAGATATATGAAATGTATAGCTTGTGATTGTTGATGACGGAGTACCAATATGTGGCTCTTGGAGCAAATACGGCCTTTGAGGCAATATGAAAAGAAAGGAAAATGATATGGCCATTAAATGTGTACCTGATCAGTACAATTCGGTGCTCCGGGACGGATGTATATGATATGAATAACAAAATAAGCATATGATTACATGGATCTCATGTCTTGCATAAATCTCATGTCAAACATATAGTAAACATAGTACATGGCTTAAGACATACACTAGTACATGTTCTCAAACTACATATTATTTTTATATGCACGTGAACTTTAGATGTAGTTGTCATTTGCTGAGCGTAGCTCACTCCCTAGTTTTGGGAATTTTCAGGAGAACCTGGTAGAAGAGATGACTGATAACCCGAGATTTACATATAGTCGTCGTACCCCGGGTGACAGGTTCATAGTAGTTTTACTTGTTGTAGTCTCTTACTTTAATTTTGGATGGCTTAACATGTTGATTGGTAGTTAGCCATCTTGTTTATTTTGAAAACACTTTTTGGAATGAAAATAGAAAATGTTTAGAGGCGCTTTTTATCTTTGAAGATTTCATTGAATAGTATGATTTACTTGAAGAAATTACCACCATGTATATGAACTTATTTTGTGATGGTTTCAAATGTTATATATATGTTGGAAAAAGGTTTAGAGGTGCTTAATTTATTTTGATTAGCTAGAATTGAAATGGAATTGTTGTTGAGAAATAAATTTACATATCCGATCTCGTTCCCGCCTCGTATCGACGAGCTAACCGGGCCGGATCGTGACACTTATAGATTTAAAATACCCACTCACAGTTTCCCCAGATAGCGTTGGAAGTTAAATCAAATGACTCGGTTGCGAATAATATATCCGAGTGTATGTAATAACATAATAATTTGTTCCTCAATCCGAACATTAAATGTGTCTACCAACAATCTTCGTATACGCACTAAGTCACATAATTTGAAGAAATGTTGTCTCCTCATGCGTACCATGCCAATATAAGCATAATCAGATTTGTCATATAACCTAAAAAGATATATGTGACATTGTATATTTCGTTTTGGATTATATATTTTTTCTCTCTGTCATCTCACGAAATAATATGCATAAAATACTTAATGCAACAACAAATACTATATGTACTGTAGAATAATTTCGAGTTTCATCAACTTCTATGACATTCAATACTTATCCAAATTGGATAATAGATCTTCAATATCTTGCAATTGTTTATCCATCGTTGTACCTACTAATAATGATCTCTATAAATTTCTAAAAAATTAGTATCCAACTAATTGCATGACAAAATTTTCTTCAATTGAAATAACGAATACATAATATTAATCGGGCCTATATATATATATATATATATATATATATATATATATATATATATATATATATATAATTTTAAAACTTGTTCCTTCTTCAAAACCCTTTTTTTCCCAAAACTAACCCTACAAACACTCTTTTGTAAAAAACCATTTGGAGTCTACTTTACAATATAGTGCTTCAATGTATCTGATTATGATAAAAATAATTGAATAATCCTCATCTCAATGAAAATCTAATTTGTGAGGAAGAACAACACATGCACATATCCGAAGAGTTGATTTTGTGAGGAAGAATAACAATCACAATAAATTTGCATGAGAGCTAATTTTCTGTACTAGACTTCGCGAGAGATAAACCTACCCACATGATGAGGAGGACCGACGAGCATGGCAGGTTTGCACGAGAGCTCGTGAAGAAGAACGACGGTGACTCGGCGAGACCTAGCATTTCCTTGGATTTCATGAGAGAAATTTTTTGAAGAAGCTGTGGTTTTTCGACCTAGGGCTTTGTAAATAGGCTCTTTTGCGTGTCTCATTTTCGCGGTAGAGAGCCCTTGCTATTCGGAACACGCCCGATTTTAGCGGGTTTGGAATACACGACAAATACACTCTCCAATGAATTTCATATGCTTTGCTCATTTACTTTACAACAAACCAAATGCAAATAAATTCAAAATCCCTTCATTTATTTTATATTACACTCTAAATACAGGCAACCAAATAGCTCCATCAACAAAGAAAAAGAAGCTCACAATTACCATCTACTAGAATTTGCTACACTTTTTAAATATTTTTTATAGATTGGTATGTGATGTTGTGGATATTCTTGAGTCACCGTCATGCTGTTGATTGGATTGTTGGATCTATAGGTGGGCTTTACCATAGCACGCTTTATTGTCTTGCGGCCATAACGGTACAATAGTTTTAATGCTATGCATGAAATCCAATATGTCATAAGTATTTTTTTCTTTATTATAAATCCTCAAGTATACATCGTATTTTTTTGAGGAGGAGCACGTGCCCCCCGCTTGCCTCCCCACTTTAGTATATATATGTATATACATATATTAACTGATTTGATATCTTATCCTATAATCCTACTCTAACCTAAGTTGTTTAGATAAGATCTCGAATTAAAGTTAAACGCACTTAAATGAAATCAAAACATCTTATTGATCTTCAAAAAGGAGAGAGGAAATTAGCACAAAAGACCTCAAAACCAGTTAATCATACATTTATTCCTTTCACCCCTGCGCGCGTAATAAGCATGACTAAGCAAGAGGATTATTATCATTATCATATTCATTATCATCATAATTACTATTATTTAAAGCTAATAAGTAGATTTGAAGGGATGGTAGTTCTTCAGATCAAGTATAACACCAGCAACCGAGCCACAAGCAGCAGCAAGTGACACGACAAGACACGACAAGCTGAGCACCTGAAGTCCCACCCATCTACCTGTCCATCTTCTGATCTTCTTCTGTGCAATGTACATTTCGACTGGAAAGTAAACAGTCAAAGGCCAGAAGCCAAAAGCTCCCAAAATGCCGACAACGTCGTTGAAGAAAGGCATCAACATAGAGATAACTGTAGTTGAAATTACAAAGACTGTTCTCCAAATTAGTCGGAAGAGATTAAGCTTCAGCTTGAAGCTTGGTAAAGGAATATTTGCCTCATATTCGTGGGCGATGAACTCATTATTTGGCCATCTTTTTGAAGCCCATTTCTCTATGAAAGCGAAGAGAGGCTGACAGTAAACCTGTAATAATAATATAGTAAATAAATTCTGATTATTAAAAAATGCTAGCAATATAAACTTTCTAGTCAATATTACTAAATCAAATAAACTGTAATTGCTAGATTGCATAAACATATAATTAAACCACACTTAGATACATTATAATGACATAAAAATGAACCAAAAAACATTAAAAAAAAATGAAAATTCATCTATCAATATATCTATATATATACCATTCCCGATTAGTATTGCTGCTGGGCCTCTTTTACTTTGGTTTAAGCATTTCTTTGGGAGGAATGTGGTTTGTCTGCACCGTGAGCTTTTAGGTTGCCAGATGTTGGATTATCTTCACATTTTTTGTTTGGGTTTTCTTCACTCCTTTTATATAATCCTAATGTTTTCCAGAATTCTATTATGCATAATACTCTTGATTATTTTCATATATTTTGGCGCTTGGTTTGCTTTTCTGTCATTTCTTTTTTGCAGGTTCAAGAAATTCTTGTTAGGGTGGGCAAGCCTATAATTTTTTGCAGGAAGTTGGAGCATAATGGTTTATTCATGTTCTTTCTTTTTTGGGTGCTGATTACTTGCACCCCCAGAATGTTATAGGGTATTTTGTATTTCTTAGTATAATGAACCATCGGCTTTTAGGTTTTCCTTTGATTTATTTTGTTGCTCTGATGAGCATTAGTGAGGTGAAGATTTCTTTTAAGGACATTGTAATCTTATTTTTATATTAACGCGTACATCCCTCTGTGGATTATATATATATATTAATTAGATTGAAAGCTAAAAAAAATCTAAAAATTAGATGATGAACCATTTCTACATGAACGATAAAATTTACATTTCACACCTGATAGGCACCAACAAGATGGATGACAATAGCGAGATTTGCAATGTCAAGGAGCCAATAAGGGTTGTAGAATCCAAAGCCGGTGAGGAGGTTACCAGGTGTTTCAACATCTCCAAAGGCTCCATAGCCCATACAACCACATAGCAGGTAGAACAAGGTGGTAATTGCTATGCTCAGTAGCGTAGCTTTCTTCATGGTCTTGTTCTCGGCCGGAGGTGATTTTATTGTATCCTGATTTCATTAATTAGGACAAGTAATCTATATATTAGGATGACTCCATTTTAGAAAGCAGTAAAAAAGCCGTCCCAAACGAAGCCTAAGTGTGTAATATTGCTTCGTTTGGGACGACTTTCTTATTGTTTTTTAAACTAGCTTTTTAATAAAAAATTAATATTTTTTTATACTAAAAAGTTGCATTAATAAGCAATAAGAAAGTGTTAATAAACGAAGTCCAAGTGAATCGGAGAAGAATCGAATGACCTGGATTTCAATGAGGATGATAGAGTATGAGTAGGCAAAGGCAATGTCGCCGAGAGCTTGCAGATTCCTCCACACCTTTTGAGTTGGGGTCACAGTTCCAGCTTTGGTTATTGCTCCTATGCTGATACCTAAGGGACTACCTCGGAAACCTTTATTCTCTGCAAGTTCCATGTCACAAAGTGATTACAATTTATATCTGTAGGTGGTTATATCAATGATAGCTTGTTACAAAGATTTTTATCAACAATATTCATTCACTCCTTATATCACTCATCATAATTAATATATTAGTATAAATTATCAAATTTTTATTTTTAGTATCTCCAATTACCTCTTTAATACAATTATTATACAATTTTTTTAATATTTTTCTCACTTACATTTTAATATTTATCAACTAACGCGTGAATTTGGACCTAAGATTTTGTTTGGAACAGCTTCTTTGCTGTTTTCTAAAATGACTTTTTACTAAAAAAACATTTATATAAAGTAGCAAAAAAGTTATCACAAACAAAATCTAAATCTACTCATTCATTTAATGGCTTATCTTAACAATATGATCAAGCTTATTATAACTACGAAAATCAAAATGGAAAAGATAATGCTCCTAATCAATTTGGGCCACAAATACTGTGTGACCTGACATTCAGCACTAATGGTGCATCATGGAGCACTTTCTTTAAAATTTTATTCCTTCAAAAGTGGAGTGATGAACAACTTAATTAACACCAACATGATAGGAAGAGGATGAAGATGATAATGATGATTATGACCATCATAATAATAAAGATTCGTTTTAGTTAGGTCCAGGATCTGCATCATTTCATATAAAGCTATGATAGAGACTTATGCACATAACATCTAAAATTTTTTATTTATAAAATTATCTTTTAGGATTAGTGACCTATTGAGATGTTAAAATTGTAATATTCAATCCAATATGAGACCATTTGGGTAAAAAAATTAATATCTCACATAATACCACTACAGGAAAATAATGTCTTGTTACCGGCAGACAACATCTGCCGGTAACAGCTGAAATATCTCGGAAATTTTTATTTTTTGGTGCATTCTCGATGAAAACGCATCCAACAGTAATTTGCGCATATGAAAATATTAACCGGCTTAATTCGGCGGCGTTTCCGGCGCCGTTATTCCGGCAAAAAAAAAAAGATGCTAATACGTCATCTTCTTTAAGCGAATTTCAACATTTAATCCACCGATATTTCCGGCTCAATTGTACGCAGGAAGTACCAGCACAATTGTATACAAGCTAAGTCATCACATTACCTATTACTTCAGATTGAATTTGAATCATTAAATAAGCTATATCTCAAGCTCGAGCTCAATTAAATGGTCCTTCTCTTATGTAATATAGAATATTAATGCAAATTTAAGAAACTATCACAGCTAGATTAATGAAAGTAATAAGAGATTAGAAAAAAAAAATTTCTTACAGCTTTGCAGCTAACTAAACCATTGAATAAATAACTAAGAAATAGATAACAAATAAAATGCTGTGAGCGAGTATACCTGCAACTTGAGCAATTCCTAAGCTAAGCCCAACAGTGGAGTAAGTGAAGGACATCACTGCTGCAACTATGGAGAGCCACCAGACCTGATCGAAGTCTGGAATCTGAGAGAAAAGTATCTCTGTAATCCCAAATATCATCATATACATGTTGGTTGACATGTGGCATTTTTCGCCCTTTCCTTTATTTGCATGTAAACAGTTCGACTTCTTTATCGCCCTGCAAATTCATTAAGCAAGCAACAATATCAGATGACGTATAAATGTATATATATGAACTCTGAAATTGAGAAACTTACGCCATACTGATAGAAGCTGCAATGGTGTAACCAATGGCGACGCCAAAGAGATTTACATACTGAATGGCTCCACAGATCTTCACCTTTGCTCCTCCTGCAAACCAACGTACTCTCTAAGACGAGAAATTCTAGTTTTTTTTTTTCTTTTTTTTTATAATTATTTTAACTTGCAAGAAAAAATTAGCGGAGCTTATTTAAGTTATTTAACTTTATGTTTATTTGTTTTGTAGTATTTCCTTTTCTCTTTTCTCTTAAAAAGAAAATTGATATTATTGAAGAGGGATTTCTATTTCATTACTTGCATGACATCTTTGCTTACTTTAAACTATTTTAGAAAAAAGAAAAAAAGAAGTTGGAATATTTAATGAAGTAAGATCGATATATATTGACCTAAGCATGATTTTACAGCATCCATGTAAGTATAGTTTCTTTTTCCGGTGATGGGGTCGCCGGTTCTGTAGCAGTCGGAGAGGAGGCCGGAAGTGTAGTAGATGACGAAGGCAAAGAGGATCATAACGGTCGGCCCAGCAATCCAACCTAGCTGGGCGATAGCCCATGCCAGAGAGAGAACACCGGACCCTATCACTGCTGTTATTATGTGCGAACTTGCTGTCCACATTGTCCCTGCATCGCATATGCTACCAAATATGTTTAAATTATATATTTTTTAAATTTTATGACTAGCTTATATTCTGCTTTGCCTGTTCGTTTCAGGCGGCCATCGTCATCGAAGCACTTGGAATATTCCGGCGGGACGTTGCTGGTGTCGGAGCCTTGCTGGGTCTTCGGCTGGGTTTCAATCTGAAAGTAGGTCCTGGCTTCGCGACTTTCATCGAGCTAATTTTGACATAAAATGTTGAAGCAGTCACTCAGTTAGTATCCAATAAATCAACGTCTACTTACTAAGCAGAATTTGAAATTTTCATATGCATTTAGGAAGACACTACATAAACGCCGAAAATGAGCCACTCAAACCGGCGAAAAATTCACCGGTATTTTACGGGTGGATTTTCCTTCGAAAAGCCTACCAGTAATAAGATACAATGATGTTTCCGGCGGAAGGTTTGCGCCAGCATTTTCGGCGGATATTACGATGGTAAAGAGCATCAGTAATAGGTCGGCGGATTATCCACCAGTATTGCTGGTGTATATTTCCGCCAGAAAGGTCGGCGGATTATACACCGGAATTCGACGCCAAAAACGATGTCGTTTTCCTCAATTTTTTCGCCAGAATACCCGCCGGAATATTTTCCGGTGAAAATATTTTGCCGGTTTAGCTTTTCCGACACATGAATTACCATCGAATCATTATATACGGAAATACGCCGGAAAACACATATTTCCGATGGATTTATATTATTACCGGCAGATTTTTCCAGCCGTTAACAAAGCATTTTCCTATAGTGACAAAAATTCATCATGTCAGCACAAGTTGAATGAGCTAAACATAAATATAAATCAAACGTACTGCACTGTCATGAATCCTTGGAGGCAAAGTTCTGCTTCTTGGCAACATACTTGCTGATCACTTCACACCTCAATTAGAAGCCTCAAGCTAGAGAAAAAGAGAGAGATGTAGAGAGAGAGAGAGATGGTGAGGTTAGGCTCTACAAGTGGAAGAGCCTTATATAGAGAGAAAGGGGGGAGGAGGTGGAAGAGAAGCAAAGCCGGACTTCAGAACAGTTAAAATAGTAATCCTCGTCTAATAAAGTTAAGTGCATTGACAAAATTAACCTTACTGCGTGTATAATGTGTTCGAGCTGGGATGTGGTTTGTGCTATAGAGGGTAAATGTTAGAATTGTAGCTATATAATTTTTCTTTTTTAGCTGGTGTGGTGGGACCGGATAAGGTCAACCTGAAGTCTCCGCGGGCTAACAGGTGTCCTCCGAGACAAAGGGGATTTGTTTTTTTTTTTTTTTTTTTTTTTTATATACATTTAGATCATTTAAGATAAATTCAAATACACAAACTTCGAACCAAATATTTCTTGGTAACCAACAAATCTATGTAAGCTATAGGGGTGTCAATTCGGGTCAACCCGTCGGGTTCGGGTCGAACCCGACCCGACCCAGATATAAACAGGTCAACCCGAACCCGACCCGTTTATGCAAACGGGTTGGACATTTCAACCCGGATCCGACCCGGCTGGGTTGCCGGGTTGACCCGACCCGACCCGCGACCCGGTAGCGTTTCGTGGTTTCGGCGGTGTCTAAGCTGGGCAGCGGCAGCGGCAGCAGCGCGGTAACGACAGCGCGGAAGCGCGGCATCGGGCGCACGACGGAAGCGCGGTTGTGCGGCGGAAGCGAAGCACGGCAAGGGCAATGGCAGCGCAGCTCGCGGGCACGCGGCGGAAGCGTCGAAGCGCTGCGCGGCACGCGGCAGAGGCAGAGCGGCACGCGGCAGGCGCTGGGCACGCGGCAGGCACTGGGCAGCGGGCAGCTCGGGCTGGGGCAGCGGGCAGCGGGCGGGAAATTTAAATTTTTTTAAAATAAACGGGTTGTCGGGTTGACCCGGCAACCCGCCGGGTCAACCCGACCCGACCCATTTTATCAAACAGGTCGAATCTGTGAACCCGAACCCGACACATTTATTAAACGGGTCGGGTCCAACCCGGATTTTCCGGGTCGGGTCCGGGTCGGGTTTTCGGGTCGGGTCAAAAGTTGACACCCCTAGTAAGCTATGAAATAGGAGAGCAGGGTGAGGTAGGGAAGCACTCCGGCATAGCTATGAAGCGTGGCCTCGCATTTTCCCTAGTTGTATTGGACGATAATCTTTGCTGGTAGTTTTTTTCTTGCAAAAATATTGTACCAAATATCTTTGTTATCATATACCATAATATAAAAAAAAATAAAAGAATAAATCTAAATATTCTAATCTAATTTTCATTATTATATTTTAACAAAAATTTTATGATACTTATTATGTTGATTATATAAAAAGATTTTAATATTTTATTATATCTCATCAAATATTTTCATCCATTAGGAGTGTCAATATTTGAAATGACCCGAAAATTCAACTCGAACCTGGCCAAAAAATTTCTAGTTAGGATCAGCTCATTTCACAAACGGGTTAGGTTCGGGTTCCCAGATTTCACCCATTTTGAAAAAAATTTAAAAAATTGGTCGGATTTGAGTTGACTCGACAACTCGGGTTAACCCAAGACCGCATCTGCTCGTCCGAGATGGCCACATTGTCAATGTTGCATCCGCACTACCCATCATCGCATCCCTTTGCTTGTGTCGCGGTGCCATCCCCTGAATTGCCAGCGGTCGCATCCGCGCTGCCCGTATACCCGCCTTCTCCTCTAACTCGCCGAGCCCACATCTATCTGCACGCGTCCGCTGCCTAGCATTGAGAGCGTCGTCGAACTCATTAGGCCCTCTTACGTCTGTCGGACTCTGCATGCCAGCGTCTATTGAGCCCGCGTTAATATACTAGGTTTACAAGACAGTGTCGGGTCGGGTCAACACGACAACCCGACAGTCCAGGATCCGAGTTTGTGTTTTCGACCCATTTACAAAATCGGATCGATTTCAGATCAACTCGTTTGAACTCGGATCAATTTTAAGTTCAACCAAAATCCAAAGTTGACACCCTACCATCCATTATATAAAGGTAAGAGAAATTTGACATGACATAAATATATACAAGTGCAAAATATACACAAGTGCATTTAAATTTTGTCATATTTCTTTTAAAAAAAATAGTGTGGGACATAGCTATAGCCCCTGATATCTAAAAATTTAGCACCACTCGCAGCACAATTTCGCATTGATATAGGATGAAACTATTGCCACTGTCGTCCGTACTCCGTAGTGCTCGACTTTGAAAAATCTGTTGACATAAAATAGTAACGATGAAAATATCGAATCACTTTTGCATTATAATTAGGGATGTCAATATTTGACATGATCTGAAAATCTGACTCGTATCCGACACGAAAATTTCGGGTTAGGGTCAACCCGAACCCGAAACGGGTCGGTTCGGGTTCAGCAATATTTCGACTCGTTTCAAAAATCGGGTTGGGTTCGGGTTAACCCTTTGACCCGAAAACCCAATTTTGACCCGGCAATCCGAGATTGACCAGTTTTTTACCCGAAAATTAGCCATTTTTTGTTGGAAACGGGTCATTCAGGTCGTGTCGGGTTGACCCGGACCCGAAGCGGATTGGGTTCGGGTTAGGAAAACTAACCCGTTTTAAAAACGGGTTGGATTCGAGTTGACCCGAATAGTGCCGGGTCAATTTCGGGTTCGACCCGAACCCGACCCGTGACCCGAAATTGACACCCCTAATTATAATGAAAATGGGCACACTTGTTCTTCTATATTTTGAATTTTTCAATTTGATTTAAAACTCATTAATAAGTAGTGGCCAAAATAGTGATAAAAGTTCTATTATAATTTTATAATTAATATTTCAAGTGATCTTATGTGATATGTTTTATCATTCTCATTTGACAAGAAGAATCTATAAACTAAGAAAGTTCAGTATAATATTTGTGCAAATGTTATAAATCAAAGTGGGTGTCAATAACATATATCAGCCTTATTAGCGATTTCGAGCATTAATAATATTGTTGGCGACAACATATAAAGAAGTCAGTGGGCATCACTCTTAGTGTCGATGTCATGTACTAACTTGAAGCGATGGAATGCTTTGATATTGTTGGAGATGACATGTGACAAAGACAAGTATCACTGTAGTTGGACAACAACAGTCAAATGATTGTGGTCATGAGACCGTAATCGAGTGATAGTAATAAAGAGACTATAATTAGGTTACAATAGTCAGATGACTATGATATAAATATTGTATTTGGGAGGCTATTATCAAGAGACTGTTGTTGGACCACAATATTCAAGCGGCAATTTTTCAAGTGAGCCATGGCGATTGGGCAATGGTGGTCAAGCTACGGCGGTAATTGACCGTGATCATTGAGATTAAGTGTATGTGGAGGTTTAAGGTCTCTCAAAATTTTGATCAAGGTCCTCTCTCATGTAAAGAATGATGGTTATTCATATTTTTTACATACCAGCATTTAGTAAAATAGATGAAATTCTAAAAGCACCCGATCATGGATTGTTTTGTTAAATCTAAATTTATTTGTGGATGACACATGACTCTTGTTGCATCCTGGTGTATTTGCGACGGTAGAGAAATATATAGTTTAACGTCTTGGCATTGTACGAAGATCCAGCACACAATCAGATAAGTGAGAGGGTGTAGCGTTCATAAGAGACACCAAGATTTTTACGTGAAAAACCCCTAAAAAAGGGGAAAAACCACGGGGCCTAGCCCAGTTTGAATGAATCCACTAGTATTTGCAGTCGATTACAAATTAGGCCCTTCCTTGGGATAAGACCTTGGCTTGATGGTATAAATGTACATCATATATAGTGCATTACATGATGGGAGTTACAATAATCAGCATGTATATGTTTGTTTGGTCAGCAAGACCATAGTTGAATGATGGGAGATTGGGGTCAAAAAGGCCGTTGTCTGTTGATGGAGGTCAGAACGATCATAGTAGGCGACAAACGTTGAAAGGACTGTAGTCGGTAGGAGATCGGAGTCTGGAAGACTGTTGTATGGTGATGGAGGTCAGAACGATCATTGTAGGCGATGGAGGTCAGAAGGATCGTAGTCGGCTGGAGATCGGGGTTAGAAAGACTGTTATTGGCAGGAGACCGGGGTCTAGAAATCCGTAGTAGGAGGGTGATACTTCGGTAGAAGTTCTGGTGTTAGATGATGGTCCGGCGGTGGTCCAAGCCTCAAGTGGTGGTCCGGCAAAAGTCCGGGCCTCAGGTGGTGGTCCGGCAGAACAACGACGTTAAGCGGTGGTCCGGCGAAGGTGAGGGCCTCAAGTGGTGGTCCGAAAGAAGTCCGGGCCTCAAGTGGTGGTCTGGTAGAGTAACGTCATCAGGCGGTGATCCGGCGGAGGTGAGGGCCTCAAGTGGTGGTCCGGAAGAAGTCCGGGCCTCAGGTGGTGGTCTGATAGAGCAATGGCGTCAGGCGGTGGTCCGGCAGAGGTGAGGGCCTCGAGTGGTGGTCCGGCAATAATCTGGGCCTCAGGTGGTGGTCCGGCAGAGCAACGACATCAGGCGGTGGTCTGGCAGAGGTGAGGGCCTCGAGTGGTGGTCCGACAGTAATCCGGGCGTCAGGTGGTGGTTCGGCAGAGCAACGGCGTCAAGTGGTGGTCCGGCGGAGGTGAGGGCCTCAAGAGATGATTCGGCGGAACTCCGATGGTGGTCCGGCGGTGGTCGAGGAGGCTAGGAAGCAAGAGCGATCTCCGATCTCTCTCTTTCGATCTCCGATCTCTCTCTTTTTTCCTTAGGCTCAGAGAGTCCTTTCTCAAGTGGAGAGGGAGCTCTATTTAAAGATTTCTGGAGTGGCATGGCCCGTAAATAGGTGAGAGATCAAGGGTAAGTGGGGGTGGTTGGATGAACGGCCGATGTTGAATCCCTTGATCATGCACCATTCTTTAGACATTTGAAGACCTTAATGATGTTGGAATTTGGCGATCTTGAGCTCGTTGGATTCGTCTCGTCGAGCCGCTCGATTCGAGTATAAGTTTGTTATGTTTGAAAACCGTTTGATAACCCAAATTGTGGTTCAAACCTTCCAATAGCTCTTCGGGTCCTTGATTTGTACCCATTTGGGCTTGGATTGAGTCGAATTTGGTGTCATTGGATTCGTATTTCCAAGACGCTCAGTTCAACTATAAGTTTGCTGAAATCGGAGTTTGGATGGTCTCCTAATTAATTTTTGAAGTTTCCAATTTGATTTTGCATCGAGATTCGTGCCCGATTAAGATAAATTTTTGACGACGTATCAACTCTATTAGTAGGCAAACTCTTAGAAATGCGATTTGAAACCTTGTGACAATAGGCAAAAAGATGAAAAAATAAAGAAAAGCTACAAAAAATATTATAACAAAAGTATTCAATGGATCAATATATATAGAGCTCTAGAAGATTCAACAAGATTCAAAATACTTCTCATCAACCCTTATTTATAGGGTTTTGAGAGCTTCCAAAAGGCCTATACGCCTACACCAAAGAAGAGTAAAATTACAATATTGTGCATACTAGTCTAGATATGTGTTGCCTCCTAGTTGGTTGAGGGAGTGCAGGGATGCATAGTTTTGATGATTTGTCCTTAGGAAAACTCAATAGCGTTGAGTATACACTAGGCAAGCTCTTTAGTGTGAGCGAGTATGATAGTGTCGAGTAGATATGGACAAGTTTGTGACCAAGTTTCGAAGAAGGGGTGCTTTACGGTTGAGTGATGTTTAGGTGTCGCTAGCAACCTACGCTGCTAAGCCTTGGATTGACTAGAAGAGAATTAGCTGAGGTTGTGCAGAAGATGCTTCAGTAGTTGGATGGTCACATGAAGACAAGTTGAGGGCTCCCTAAGTAGGCACTTTTTTCTAGTTGGATTTGAATATATAGGGACGAAGGCACCCACCTTAGGTGAGTGTGATCAGCTATGATAGTTATCTTTCTTCCATGGGGAGAATGACGAGTTACTTGGTTGATATGGTCCTCCATTGCACTCGAGATGGGTGACCTTCCTTGGCAGGCCTAGGGCGAGGGGGGCCTAATGTTCCTTGGGCAAGTTTTTTGTGAGGCCCAAAAGATGCAAGTTCTCTCCTCATAACCCGATAACTATCTACTAAATACCTATGAAAACATGTGCGAGTTACAAGTTCAATCAACATTTAAAGCCTAAATGAATTTTTAATTGAGTGATGATGAACTTGTTTAATTCATTTCATCATGATGCTCATTTTTACCTCAAGCACATGAAAAATTAAGTGCATTTTATCTTTTAATTAATATTCCAAAATTACTTATATTATTTTAATTACTTGATTTCGGCTCAATTGACTTGGTATTTGATCATTTTTAATGTTTTTGGATTCATCTCATCCAGGCGTTTACTTTAACTATAAATTTCTTGAAATTGGAGTTCAAATGATATTAAATTTAATTTAAGAAGTTTCCAATTCAAAGTTCTCTGAGATTCATGCATCATGAAGTTGATTTTTTAGGATGTATTAATTATATTTAAATTTTAATTAAATAATTTTTAATTCTATATTTTAAATATTTATGTCAAAAGAATTAACCTCAACAATACTATAAATTGAATTTTAAAACTTCTGGAACTGTTAGAAGAGCGGACTAAAACCAAAAACATTTCCTGTGTTGCGTATTTTTTGTGACATAATTTTTTTGTGGTAAATAATTAGCAAATAAATAATACTCACTAAATACACAAAAAATACGCAAAAAAAATACGTAGAAAACATAATGTATCAAAAAATACGCAGTGAAATAAGCAGTGTGTACGCAGCATCCGAACACAATTCTTCGTTCGGACTGCGTACACAATAATTTCTCGTTTACTTGAACCTATAAATTTTCTTTAAATGAAAGGCCGAGAAGAAGAAAAATGAGGATATGCCACTTAAACTTCAAAAGCATAAGGCACTAAAGAGAGAATTAGAAGGGAAAAAAATGATATATATAAATTTAGAATGAATTTTCGATCTAGAAGTGCTCCTAATAATTGAAAAAATTAAAATTAAAATTTATTTTTGAGATCAAACAATTTTTAATGACACCTAGACTTTTAAATTACCTAATTTTAGGTATATTTTGTGTTTGTGTTTAGCATAGTAAATAGTGGTAGTCTTTTTATTTTTTTTGGGACATTTAAGTCAATTAAAACTAACTCACACACACATCGCATACACAAAGACTCAAACCCAACCTGTTGTCATCATCCATCACTTTTGTGGTTGACAGATGGGGCAAATTGGCAGCCACCCCTTCCCCAGGAAGGGGAGGATAATGCTAGTATTGATATTGTTGATATGTCATAAAAATTAATTTGATTACACATAAATCTTAATACATATTTGTATTGAAAAATGCTTGATATATCCCCAAAAAATTATTTTGATCGGGCATGAATCTCGAGGCCAAATCGAGCCGGAAACTTCAAAAATTAAATCTGGGATCACCTGAACTTCGATTTTAGTGAACTTATAGTCAAACTGAGCGCCTCAGAAATAGGAACTCAACGACACAAAATTCAACTCAATTCGAGCCCAAATGAGTCCAAATCAAGCACCCGAAGCGCTGTTGGAAAGTTCAAACCATAATTTGAGTTACCAAACGATTTCCAAATATGATGCTCTTATAGTCGAATCAAGCTAGTGACTCGACGAGACGAATCCAATGAGCCCAATATCGTCGAATTCCGACCTCATTAAGACTTTCAAATGTCTGAATAACGGTGCACAATCAAGGGATTTAATATCAGTCGTCCAACCGACCACTCCCTATTTACCTCCGATCTCTCACATATTTACAAGCCATGCCACTCCAGAAATCTATAAATAGACCCCTCATTTCTCATGAGAAGGGACCAAGTAATAAGAAGAGAGAAGGAGAAGAAGATAATGATAGGAGGGAAGAAACTTCTCCTCGACCACCGCTGAAATTTTGCCCAACGTTTAAGTGACGTCGGAGTTCCGCCCGAACTCCAAGTGACGCAGGAATTCTGCCCAAGTAACGCCGGAATTCCGCCCGACCTCCAAGTGAAGCCGGAATTCCACTCGACCTCCAAATAACGCCGGAGTTTCACCCAAACTCCAAGTAATACCGGAGTTCTACCCGAATACAATCTAAAGCCAGATTTCTCCTCAGCCACCAACTTACGTCGGACTTCTACCCGACACCTGGCCTCTGCTCATCGCCAAATTTCTACCCGACACTGGACTTCTCCCAATTGTCAAAATTTCACCAGACATCTATATGATGTTGGACTTCTGCCCATTGATGTACTTCTACCAAACACCGTTTTTCTGACTTCTGTCGTCAGACTACAGTCCTTCCGACCTCCGTTGCCAGCCGACTAGGTCCTTCAGACTTGCGTCACCCACCGACTACAGTCCTTCCGACCTCCGTCGTCCGTCGACTACGGTCCTTCAAACTTACGTTGTTACAGTCCTTCTGACTTACGTCGCCCGTCGACTACAATCCTTTCGACCTCCTTCGCCTGCCGACTACGATCCTTCCGACTTAGGTCGCACACCAACTACAGTCCTTTAGACCAAACTAACACATCAACATTGATGCTTTGTATTCTCACTATGTAATGTACTCTATAATATGTACATCAAGCTAAGGCCTTCCCCCGAGGAAGGACCTCATTTGTAATCAACTATAATACTAGTGGATTCATTTATACTAGGCCAGGCCCCGTGGGGTTTTCCCATTTTTCTAGGGTTTTCCACGTAAAAAACTCGGTGTGCTTGACTTTGGTCCTATGATTACCTTTGCTCGACAAAAGTCCATCAATCTCCTTTGCTTGATTATAATTTTTTTACTATCATCATCACCTTACTATGATTCTCTAACCATAATCACTTGATTTGAATGTGATCCTTAACCACTTTAGCCCATATATAGAGTAAGAAGTAAGGAAGACTGTTTTACTATCTGAAACAGTGTTCATCCTCTCTTATGGTTGCTTTTGGAGGCTCTCTACGGTCGCCTGACTTCTTACCCATTCCTGTTTCACTTACCCTAGGATTCTATCGAAATTCTATCGGCTAATGATCTACTTCCAACTTGTCAAGTTTTCTTTGTTGTACCTTGTTGCAAAGAAAGTGAGTTCTGAAACTTTCAAGTCAATTATAGGACTTGTCGAAGACATATCAACTCTACGAGAGTGTGTTAGTGAATTGAAAAGTTCATTGTTGTGGATATCTATTTGCCTTGGATCAATATGATTCCCCTTGAACAAGGGATTGACCACCTACGCGCTGGTAAACGAAAACCACCTCGACTGGATCTACCCAACGAATCAGGCCGCCCCGTCGAAAGAATGAACACGCCAAAAGGGCCACCAGCTCCCCCCCCCCCCCCCCCCCCCAAAAAAAAAAAAAAAAAAAAGGGGAGATCCGCAGCTTACTGCTCACGGAAACATCCGATCTTATGATAAAGTCGTCAGTGTATCTTTCTGATCTCCTTCTATTCATCATCTTTTTGGCTTTGCCCAAGGTTGATGGTGTTGACTAAAAAAGGAGAAGAGAAGAATTGAATCAGTTCAAAAAATCGGTTAGGAATCGTACCGCTTCTTTGAACCATTCGCTATCTCTTGATTCCTATAGATAGATTAGATAGAAGAATCTATCTATATCTGGGAGGAGAGGGATTCAGCCCATCGCACCCCTTCGGGGGGTGTCTATGAGGGCATTTTGGGTCTATAGTAGGTAGGTTTTCTACGATTGATCAGAGAGGCCTTTAAGATAGAATAGGGGAAAGAGCGAGATTGAAGGATTGAGATCTTCATCCCCAAGTGTCTCTCATTGAAGGAAGTGGGAATAATAGAATAGGAAATCCACGAAAGGACAGTTTTTGTTTGGATTTGACGGATAATACCGATGACATTCAAGCAATGAAATTGTTTTCCGCTTTGAATTCGAGCTGTCATCAGCTGGTATAGAATAGGCTTTTTCGGGTCCAATCTCACAGAAGTTAGAGAAAAAGCTGTTTTGTTTCAGACGCTAACTAGAAAAAGAGAAGTCATACTCCCATCCTCGTTTAACTATTATTCTCTGACCATCATCACTTGACTATGATTCTCTAACAATCGTGTAAGAATATAATCAGTCGATCATTTTTTCTTGATTACAATCCACTAACCATGATCGCCCAATCATGACCTCTTTACCATCATTGTCACATTTCAGTGCTCTTGTTATAACTCAAATTTTTTAAAATTGTATTTTTATCTACAATTGTCAAGAATTTATTTAGGAGTTATTATAAACCCAATTCATAAACCTTCTTCTCCATAACATATATATATTATTTTTAGTTTCTCTAATTTTTTCATAATTTTTAGGCAAAGGTAAAATTATTTAAAAAATTAGCACCTATCTATTTTGGGTTTTAGAACCGTCAGATGTCCGTATTGCAAATCGATTTTACTAGAATTTTTTTAAAATAAATTATTTTATAAATATTTATTTATATGTATTGAACAACCAATATATTTGACCAATTACATGATATCCCATGCAACACTGATGTGGATAAGTGAATAGCCCACACACTAGCACATGGCAGATATCGTCCTGCCCCGCTCCTATCGCTACGCGACCATTGTCCAGCTGCCGAGCAGTCACTGTCAGCCTTTCCCACCATTGCATCGCTGCCACCAGGCACCAACCACCGACCGGCTGCAAATCCTCCATCAAGCTAGCCACCGCCTCCATAATTTTTTTTTAAAATCATTTTTAATTAGAAATTCCCAAAACTTCAAAAATTCACCAAAAATCCATTTCCATATCAAATTTAATGATTTTGGGCTCTATGGAACCAGAACGACTAGCCCTACACTCTAAAAATAAAATCAAAGTGTTTTGATAGAAATCTACAAAGTAATTTGCATTTGAACATATGAGATATTTTAGAAATTACTTCCCAACCGAGCATCATCTTGGGCTCAAAACGGCGAGCCCTACACTTATAATCTAATAAAGCAGAAAGGGCAAAATAATATAAGGTTTCTAACGACCATCATTACTTAACTATGATTCTCAAATTATATTAAACAAGTTTTTGCATTTTGTTGGAATCAACTTTGTATTGATCATGAATTTGTTTTATATTGATTGTGTTAGACAAATATTAATACACAACAATTCTCATTCTACACTTAGGATCTCCTTTACACCACTTTAGCTGCTTGTTTTGGTCAATTATGTTGGAGAAGATGAGGAGTAAACACAGCAACGATGAAACAAGCAAGAAAGTAAAATCAATGAAAAAGAAAAGGACACTAGAATTTAACGTGAAAAAACTCAAAATATGGATAAAACCATGAAGGCGCACCACAACAAGAAATCTATTATGAAAAATGGAAGAAATAAGTACATATATTTCTTCTCTCTCACACTCTCATTGTTTTTGTTCTCACATGCACCATTCTCACATTTGGCCTAACTGAAAATACAAAACAAATCTAATTACATAACTCCAGGGAACTCAACCCTTCAGAAAACGAGAAAGAAAATTGTCTAATCCGCCACGCAGCGTTGCAGCGCTCAAGCCTTTGGTTTCAACCGCTGCAGCGTCATATCTTGGCCTCTGCGGTGCTCTGCTATCTGTCGTTCAGTGTTGGGGCACTCTGGAACACAACATCGGGACACTCGCGTATGCAGCACCGCGGCATTGTACGGAAAACAAAAATTTTTTCAGGTGCATAAGCAGAGGGTAAACCTCCTGCACCCCTAGCGGACATGATAATTTTTTAGGTCCAAGACACCAATGGTCAACACAATCAGATTCCACACATAACAAATTAAGATAAATTTACACATATCACATATATAAGACTCGAATTCAATTTTTTGATAGCCAAAATTTTTAATCAATATACCAAATTAAATTCAGTATTTAGCTGCTATTAATGAGAAGTGATCATTTACACAAGAACAGGAGAGAGAGTCTTTCAATGACGGAATGATTATTTAGCCCACTTATCTCACAAGAACTTAACACTTCTTGAATGCGAATGCCACCAACTACTAATTAGGTAGGCCGGCTATGCACATAGCAACTTGATAGGCATTGAATTTAATTTTATATAATATCTGTCCGTTAATTATTTGTTTATGGCCATCTATAATTAGGCCAACTGTGCTTAATTATTTGTGTAATGACCATTAGTTAGGTCGCGTTTTCAGCATAAAGTTTTTTTATTATTTTTCGAAAAAAATATATGATGAGCATAATTTTATTTATCAATTTATTCCCTATCTTAAAAAAATGAATTATTGAATTTATGAATTTGTGCGTGTAGGATCAAATGGTTGAAATATGAAGAAAGCAAAAAATTTGTATGAGTGGAGTTTTATTGTTAATTTCAAAGTTTTAATGAGAATTTGATGAATAGAAATAAGAGAATATTTTTTATAAATAGATAAAATTTGAATGTTACATAAATTTATAATATTTTTAGACAAAAATTAAATGATAGTCGGCGGGACAAATTTTTAAATTAGGTATTATTAAAATTTTAATTATGTAATTAAGTACTAAAAAAATTTTACAAGTAAACAAAGTCATCCATCAAATGGACGACTGAAGACTGACATAGACTCATTGAGTCATGCATCAGTCATGTGACTAAGACCGTCTCCAGCCGAACTGCATACGATGGTATGTCGTCCGTCATTTGCTCCAATTGAATGCTAAATCTCACGTCAAATTCGGTAGGTAAACTGCATGTCACCACGCCAAAAATGTGTTACGGGATTTGCCGAAGAAGCGCTTGAAAGAGGAGAAAGATGGTTACCTTCGTAGTGAGATGAAGAAGCGCACGATATAGGAGAAAGAAATGGAGTTCGATTGAAGATGAATTCATGCATTCTAGAATTTTATTGTATTTTAGAGTGAAAATTTGATTTGTTGGGTGGAGATGCCCTAATGGATAAATTTGCTCGTTAAATAGAAGATTTGCTACAGTAAAGTCGAATGACATTTCTTCAGTCCTGAGGCCCAGCAGAAATGGCGGAAAACATACAATAGAAGTGGAGGGTAGTTTTGTTTCCCTTCTAAAATATATTTTATTATAAATTGTTTCAACATGCACTTGAAAATTGTTGTATTCATTTTAAAATAAATATAATATTAAAAAAAATATAAGGTACTAATATAAAAATATATATATTTAATAAATTTTAAATTCATTTAATATAATTTGTATACTAATATAATTTTTAAAATTGAAAACTATATTAAACATATTATGAATATTAATTTTTAAAATAAAATATATTATTATATATATATATTTATACATGACTGTGACACTAAAATATCATATAAATAGATATTAATATTTAAATACTATAAATTATATTTTTGGGGGAGAAATTAAGGGCCACCCCCAACATTCATTAATTGTTTAAAATATTACATAGAATATATAATTTAAGACCTAAAAAACATGCAATTGGGACAAGAAATAGAAAAATAAGTTCTTCTATTTGAAGTGAATACAAAGGAACGGGGCATAGAATAAGAACAAAAGCAAGAAGGGGCAAATATAGTGTAAAAAAAGGGGGCAAATATAGTGTGAATTGCAATTCAAGGTAACAAAGTGGGGAGCCACCACCAAAACATTCTTAAATGATCAATATATGAAAATTCTAAATACAAAAGAGTAATTGCCAATCAAGACAATATTGGAGCACACACCTTTGGACATGAAATAGGAAAACGAATTCGCGTGCTAACTCTCCTTTCAATTGAGCCTTCATCGATCTGAATGATAAAAGAAACTTTGAGGGAGTTGCGCTATACATAATACTAAGGGATCCAAGCTCTGATGCGCTTCGGAAGATCAAGATATCCTATTGGCCCAAATCAACAAATAGAATAAGAAATCAAGCTTTTCATCACCAAAGTGTTGCAGACGTGAGTGAATAGAACAACTAATCCATCATTCTATCAACATCATAGGCCCAAATTGTTTCACATGTATGAGCATCATAATTGAACCAAGAAAAGCCACCAACATTACACCAAAAGAACATTCAATAAATCATACCATAAAAAGAGAATGAGCAAAGATAAGAGGATCCTCATTAAGTAAAGTACAACAATCTCAAGAGTGCAAAAAAGGTGCAGAGCAAAGAACATAGAAATTGGGAAAAAGCTGGGTCCCTACGAATCAAGCATGCGTGCTAAGACAACCGAGCTTGAACCTAAGAATAGGCGGCCACACGGGAATGATGGGCCAAGCAGCACAAGCTATTAAAGCGGGCCGACCTTTCTATTTTCTATAACAACATTAGCTGCACAAACCAAGCAAAGCACATGAACAATTAAGTTGAGGAGGTCGCTGTTTGCTACTAAGAATCTAACAGAGCAATAAATCTCGATTGTAATTTCATCTTGTACTTTTTTTAATTTAATAATAAATCTGATTTTTTAAATGATAATATTGTCATTTATCTAAAATCTAAATATACAATTTTTTCTTTCTTTCCATATGAAACTATGTGGTATTCATGTAAATTTTATTTTAATTTTAAATGAAAAATAGGAATCATAGGCCAAGCCGAAGTTCAGAAGAAGAGGAGAGGAGGGCCGAGACGAGCAAGAAGTTTTCTCACTGTAGGCATAAAATACAAGATCCACCGAATTCGTCGATCGGCGAAAGCTTCGACACAACGAGATGGCCCGCTACGACCGAGCGATCACCGTCTTCTCGCCGGATGGTCACCTGTTTCAGGTGGAGTACGCCCTCGAGGCCGTTCGAAAGGGAAATGCTGCCGTCGGCGTTCGCGGTACCGACACGATCGTCCTTGGAGTCGAGAAGAAAGCTACACCCAAACTGCAGGACTCCAGGTTCGAAAACATTCTCTCTCATTCCAAGAGCTTGCCTCTTCCTCTCTTCTCCCAAAACCCTAACCGTCATTTTCGATCACTTGCTTTCTCAGGACTATGAAGAAGATCGCGAGTCTCGACACCCACATCGCCCTAGCCTGCGCCGGTCTCAAAGCCGACGCTCGCGTCCTTATCAATCGTGCGCGGATTGAGTGTCAGAGCCACCGTCTCACGCTCGAGGATCCTGTAACGGTTGAATACATAACTCGCTATATCGCGGGTCTGCAGCAGAAGTATACTCAGAGCGGCGGTGTCAGGCCGTTTGGCCTCTCCACTCTTATTGTGGGCTTCGATCCTTACACAGGCGAGCCTGCTCTGTACCAGACTGACCCTTCGGGGACTTTTTCGGCGTGGAAGGCCAATGCGACAGGGAGGAATTCCAATTCTATGAGGGAATTCCTTGAGAAGAACTTCAAGGAGACGTCAGGCCAGGAGACAGTGAAACTGGCTATCCGGGCACTGCTTGAGGTTAGTTTCTGTTATTGTTTACCAAGAAGTATCTTTATTGGCACATCATTTATCCATTTTTTCTGGACTTTGTTTCCAAGGGATGAGTTTGAAACTTGTATAATCTTGAACATCACTTAGCTGTTCTGCTTATTATGATGAGTACATTCTTGTAGTCTTAGGATTATAGTGGTTGCTAATATATAGAAATATTATGTAGTGAATTGAGAAATCTGGCGCTGCTTGGGATTAGTTGTAGTTGTAGTAGTAGTAGTAGTAGTTAATTGGGATTTACACGCCAGAAGCTTTATGGACAGTGCATTCATGATTCATGCATTGTGCTTTGCATTTTTTTGCAAGAGAAGTGCATGGAAAACTTGCGTTATATTAAACACCACCACATTGTTCTACTTAGGGAATAAGAATGTATAAAATTGTAGTCTCTGGATAATTGAGAAATTCCAATATGTAGAAATCTTATTCAAGATATGCATAGAGGAAGTCATTGTTGCCTCATATAAATAGTTCAATAATGCACTATTAAGATAGATATGTGGCATGATCTTGATAGAGTGAGAAATGATTTTTTTTCTTAGTTGTGAGAGTAGCACCTATTGAATATAAGGTAGCGAGATCTATTCTGCCACACAAATGGTTAATATTGCTTTCAATGCATAACTCTAATTTATTATTACTTTCTCTCATGAAGAAATATTATTTCTCATGGATTGCCCTTTCTTGCTACTCATCCCAGCAAGCAACTTTATCCAATAATCAACAGCCACACAAATCAAGCCTATAACTATGTCACTTTCTACTTGGTCACCACAGGTTTACATAAGCAGAAATACATCAATTCCTCAATCTACGCCATTTTAATCAACTGAATCAATCACTTTCATTGAATCAGCTAAAGGAACTATTGAAACTGCAATTAAAGGGAGAGTTGATAACAAAAGTGCATGAACTTCCACTAAAAACCCTCTACTTTTATTTTATGGTACAAAAATATTTCTTATAATCACCATCTTTTTTTACTATTTTGCATACTATTATCCCTAAGAAAATCTCTAAGACAGTAAATAATGAGAATTGGAATAATGCTAGGAAGGAGGAAATTGAATTTCTTCAAGAAAACACAACATGAGAATTATTTAAGTTACCACAAGGAGAGAAACTAGTGGGATGTTGAAGAATCATTGTTTGAAAGTAAAAAAAATCAAATTTTCACTGAAAATATACAATGGTGGATTGTTCGCCAAAGGCTACACTCAAATGCATGGGATTGATTATTTTGAAACTTTTGCTATTGTTGTTAATGTTACTATTCTAGTTCTTTTTATCATTAGCAGTTAATATGGATTGAAAATACAATGATTTAAGTTGAAAATGTCTTCTTACATGATGACCTAGAGGAAGAAATATATATGGAGGTATCATCTAGATTTGATATAGATACTTAATAAAAAGTATGTAAGCTAAAAAAATATTGTACGGGTGATGCAATCTCTAATGGCTTGATTTAGGAGATTCAACAAAGTAATGCTCATAATGAGATACAAATATAGTCAAGATGACTGTTTGTTATTTATAAAACATCTTATTTCAATGGGAGTCTCAACAGTACTAGCTATATTGATGACATTATTATGATTATACGATAGATAGCGGGGTGAAAGGAATGGAGAACTTAATGAAAATATTTTTAAAGAATTTAAAGTAAAAAATAAAATAAAATTGTAAGCTAAAGTATTTACTTAGCATTGAGGTTGCACTCTCTTAGCATGGAATCTTATCATAAGAAAAAAACATAACATGCTTGTTGAAAGATAAAGATAAGTTGGGATGCACAATTGTTGAGAGTCCCATGAAATTCAATCATAAATCTAAAGCTGTTCTAAAAGGTACAAGAATAAAAAAATATCCTATCAAAGAATTAGGAAGACTTTCCTAGTATAAGAATAAAAAAAATCTCCTATCAAAGAATTAGGAAGACTTTTCTACTTATTTCATGCTAGACTCAACATTTGCTATGTCGTTAGTGTTGTTAATTCATGCAGAATCTTAAAGAATTTTTTTTTAGAACAGTGCATAAAATTTTACAACTTTTGAAGGGAAACTTGTGTAATAAAATTCTTTTAAAAAAAGGATAATTTGACTCTTGAAGAATATACAAATGCAAAGTATGTGGTTTTGTGGTTGGCAAGATGTTAACTTCAGAATAATGCAAATCCTTGGGAGGCAATTTGGCGCCTTGGAGAAGTAAAAAATAAAAATGTGATTGCAAGATCTTGCGTAGAGGTCAAATTTATATTTATGGAACTAGCTATCTTTGAATTGGTATATAAAAAAAATATTTTAGAAGAGTTAAATGTTGAATGAAAAGGTTCGATGAGGTTTTTTTATAATACAAATCAGCTATCAATATTGTATATAATCTTGTGCATTATGATCTTGCAAAATATACTAAAGTTTATAGATTTTTTCATAAAGGAGAAGGTTGATTGTGTTCTACTATCTGCTCTCTTTGTAACCATATCTGAAGAATTTACGGCTATCTCGTCAAGGCATTATCAGGGACAATCTTTTAAAAATTATCAAGCAAGTTTGGAGTGGATGATATCCATTTATTCGCTTGAGTAAAGTGTAAAAATGCCTCGTAATTTCATCATCCAAAACCTGCTCCACATCCACCTCCACCTTGACCTTGTCACTTCACAGATCCATGGGACCCTTGTTGCCAGCTCACTAATCATTTTGAGCTACTCGGTCGTACAAGTAAACATAGGCTATCATATTGTAATTAATTCTATAGTTATTTTCAATCCCTAATTTTTTGTAATTCATCCTTGAAATTTTTCTAGGATTATATAAATTCAACTTAAATGTTGGAATGATATACAGTCAGCTATTATTTAATTTTGTCAGGTTTGATGAGAAAGGATGATGGATAATCAAATAAGTTTCAATATTGGAATTCTTGTTCTTGTATTTCCTCCACTTAAATTTTTGGATTTTAGTTGTACGTTTAGTGTTCAAGTAAGAAAACATCTAAGGAATTGTAAATTTTTTTAATGACTGGATAATGTCATTTGTTCCCTTTTGATTTGGGGAGTGTCCACTAAAGTTAGCATTGGTAATTTTAGGGTATAATTTGATCTAATGCTGAAAATAAATGTGAATGAAAATTGAACACCCAAAAGTTTTTTGGAGGAACAGAGGAAATGATGTTAGCTTTGGAAAATAAATTGAGAAGTTCTTGATCATGATTTGAATTTAAATAATTTTAAGGGCATTCTACTAGTGAGATATGTAGCTGTTAAGATAAATTCTCCTCAGGGATACTTAGAAATTTTTTTAGAGAATATTAGTGATCTATTAACCGCTAAGAGGATATATTTTTCCTTATAGATAATCCCATTTTATTGATGGGTGTCAACACAACAACTTTGGTGGATGATTCCTTTATATAGGAGAAAAGTTCCTAAGATTGATTCAAAGTATTCTTTGGCATTGTTGATCTTTAGGACTTGAATTTTAATCTAAAATTGAGTGTCGATCATTGTGTTGAAAATTTTGAAAATCCCATTTTGAATTTTTATTTCATTTAGAAAATTTAAGTTAAATGATTATGATCATTAATAAAGGAAATAAACTATCTAGCTCTAGAGAAGTTTTTTACTCTAGATTGTCCCTACACATCATTGTGGATTGAAGTGAAATGTTACGAAATTTTGTTGGTTTAATCGAGAAAGGAGCCACGAGTGTGTTTTTTTAGGTGTCAAATTTCACTTTGTAAGCTTTTTCTATTTTTGTTCGTGAATAAAAATGAAATTAGTTTCTTAAGATAAGTATGGGTGTCATAGGTGATAATGACCCAAGTTATCACTACAATTTTAGTTGAAGTGTTTTTGAAATTTAGGTGGGTTTTTGGTAGATACAGAACAGGTACCTTAAAAGATTTTTTTTAGAAGGTAGAGTTCTAAACACTTCTCTTCATTGTTAATCATACTCTCCTGAGTTCGAGTCCTAAAAGAGCAAAGATTTTATGAATTTTCAACACAATTTTTTTTCTCAAGTGAGTTTATTGATAAATAATAAGTTGCAATCTTGGTTAGGTTTTAGAAGCGCAAAGTCAGATATTTAGATCTTTTGAGAGTGATAGAACTTATTCCAATCAATTTTGGCAACACGCACAGATGCAGTTTTGACACTATCATTTTCATGGCATGTATTGTAATTGAGAATACGTTTTGGTCTCTTGTTATATGATTTGATGCTCTTGATTCTATCATCCAAGTAGTCGTTTTCTTTTTGTTTGTAATGAGAGCATATGAGAATTTATCGTTTTGAGTAATCAAGCTAAGTTAAGTGTTGCAGAGATGAGGATGCTCAGGTGGATGAGTGGCTTTACCCTTAGAGATAGAATACGAAATGAGCATATTCGTGAAAAGGTTGGAGTTGCGCCAATGGAAGATAAGATTAGAGAGAATTGCCTTAGATGATTTGGTCACATCAAATGGCGGCCTTCCGATTACTCGGTTAGGAAAGTAGAGGTATTAGATTTGATTTATGTTAAGAAAGGTAGAGGTTGACCTGAAAAGAATTGGTTAGAAAATATTAGAAATGATCTTTCTTTATTAGATTTAAACAAGAATTTGACTTTTAACAAAACACAATGGAGAAAAAGAATTCATGTAGTCGACCCCGCGTAGTGGGCAAAGGCTTGATGTTGTTGTTATAGTAATCAAGCTTATTAGTGTTATTTTGGAATAAACTTTTGTTGGGTGAATGACTGGCTATCTTTGATTTATTGTCCAAATGGTTAAAATAGATGCAAGAGAGCTTTTGCCATTTGTGTTTGTCGTTGGTTCTCTATGGAATTTTTTGAACATTTAATCATTTTGATCATCTATATTTTGGATATGAATTTTTCATCCCATTGGAGTTTGTGTCTTTTTAAATGTTGGCTTCTTCATGGCAGTTGCCACCATTTTCTTTACCGGAGAATCCTTCTCATATAATATCTCCACCCTTATTGGACAAAATTTGGCTTTTAACATCGGTGAAAGGCTCGTCGGTTGGGAGGAGATTTCATATTAAAGGACTTACTAGTCTGACATAGAGTAAAATCTTAATAGTCCGATAACATCTTCAAAATTAGAATGGTAAGATAGAAAGTTGAAAATGAGATATTTTTTTATTAAATTTTGTTCTCTTCTTCGGTATAAAAGATTTATATAAATTTGTACATAAATAGGTGGAGAAATACTTATCTTGAAGAAAAAACATTTGGAAATTGTTATGGAATCTTGAATTAACTACGCAAAAGAAATAGAAAGTTACTGTCAGACTGTTGTAGATGGAAAACCGTTGTTCGCATATTGTTGGAATGCTGTAGATACTAGCTTGAATGCTTATCTATAGCTTGTTGGGTTGCTATAGATGAAAAGGTATTGAGCATGAAACATGAAGTGGTGCCTAGGAGAACTCTTTGTAGAGAAACTTAGATTTCTTTAATTACTAACGGGAGGAGTTGCCTCTTTTTATTAGCAAATTCTTGCTTTCGCAATGCGAATTCTAGGCTATATAATAATACTTTTGAAATTTTGACTTTGGATTATAAATCGAATTTAATGTTGCCTTATATGCTAATTTTTCATCAAAATCCGAGAAAACTAAAATGACTTAACTTTGTATATTTATATGTACATACATATATGCACGTTATCATAATCATCTTCACTATTATAAGTATTATTATTTTTATTTTAAATGACGGCTTCTATTTATTTTAATTAATCTGAATCAAGTTTAAATTATCCAATTGAATTAAGTCATTAATCATGCTATCATATCAAATTCGAGAAAACTAAAATGTAAAAGTTATATATTTATATGTATATGCTTAAATGCATGTTATCATAATCATCTTTTCAATTATAAGTATTATTTTATTTTGTATTTAAATAATGACTTCTATTTATTTTAACTAATCTGAATCGAATCTAAATTGTTGAATTGAATTAAGTCATTAATTGAGCTATCATATTAGATTAATTGGTCGCTTTTGCGAGCTTGAGCCTACTTTGTGCTCCAACTTCAATCTACTCTTATGCTTAAGTTTGAGCTAGTGATTTGAATGTGTTAAGAACAATGTGATGCAAAATGTCTTTTGTTTTGCTTCAATGTAGAAAGCATAAAGCGAAGTTGCACTTTATAAACTAGAGCATTCATGAACTTGGATATCATGTATGCGTATATATTATATGCATACAATAGGTCATTTAACAATCAAATTTGAATTATATTTGGTAATAATTATCAGCAAATATAATATGTTAAATAACATTAATTTTTAGCAATTTGAAAGAAAAAAAAAATTAAATACTTAAATAATAAAGTGATAAAAAATATTTATAAATCAAGAATATGCATTAGATTGAGCCACATCATCTAAAGACTAATATGTGGAGGCGATGTGATGCTAGAGAAAGTATGACTATGAGGCATCGAGAGAAGTATTCTTGAAAAAGTTTATGGGTGAGAAGTTAGTCTTATGACTGCTTGTAACTAGAACCGGTGAGAAGTGTATAAGAAAACTAGCGGGCAAAAGAGAGTGACAAGAAGAACAACAAAGAAAGAATAGCTTTTCTTGCTCTCCTCAAGAAATTCATTCTTTCTCTTCATGATCCATGATCGGACACTAAGCATGACGATAACTGTGTTGCGAACCCGTCAGAAAGAGTTCACTATTTGTGAAGCAATCTGTCGTATTTGGCTTCAGGTAGATTAATAAATAATTGTCCTGTAGAAAATCCTGTTGATGATCACATCACACGTGAGCTCCATTTCATTATATTATCTTCTTTGCAATTTTAGATTTCTTCTTAGGTATATGCATTAATTTAATGTACAAAAAGCAACCAAAATATTATCCATCAACCTAAACTCAAAAACCTTTCATGTATCATTGAAGTATTTGTAGACGTAGTGATTACCTTTCAATACTATCTCAACGCATTTTCTTTTATGACTCCAACTTTTCAAACACATCCATTATTAAAAATTTTGTATTTATCTACCAACTGTTTTTCTATTTCGACATGTAGTTTATTCTGAATTTCAGCATCTTCTCCTGCAAAATGATCATTGATTTATGCTCATATGATTTTTTTTGTCCTTAGCAATGGATGAATTATCCGCTTATTAGCAGTTCGCGTGGCACCTATTGAAATAAAGCTGGTTTGAGCACAGTATAAAAATGTGCCCATACAGTGAATAGATAAAACTGATTTTAAAAACTGGGAAGAAAAAAGGTGTTAAAACTAAGCCTTATTAGCGTTCGTTAGAAATGGAGTATGTTTGCATAAAATCAAACCTTAAATGGAGACGGGATGATGATGATGAAAATCACTTCATCATTATGATAGTAACTTTTCTCTTCCTGTTGTTGTCATATATTTAGTACATCTACGTATCATCACGAGAAAAAATAAGGGCAAGTCCTGTTTGTATTTCCATAATCATAAGTTGCTGAAACTCTGGCAGCCTATATCTGAGTTTCAACAATAACAACAACAATATCAAGTTTTTATCCCATTATGTGGGGTCGGTTACATGAATCTTTTTTCTCCATTTTGTCCTTTTAAAAGTCAAAATCTCATTTAAATCTAATAAAGTAATGTAATTTTTAATATTTTCTAACCAAGTCTTTTTAGGTCTACCTCTTTTTTTCTTAACATAATTCAAATCTAATACATCTACTTTCCTAACCGGGTCATCGGAAGGGAGTCATTTTATATGACCAAATCATCTAAGACGACTTTTGCTAATCTTATCTTTCACTGGAGCTACTCCAACCTTTTCATGTATATGATCATTTCTTTATAGGTCTACCTCTATTTTTCTTAACATAAGTCAAATTGAATACATCCACTTTCCTAACCGGGTTATCGGATGGCCGCCGTTTTATGTGACCAAATCATCTAAGGCAGCTCTCGCTAATCTTATCTTTCACTGGAGCTACTCCAACATATTTTTCGAATTCTGTCTCTAAGAGTAAAGCCTCTAATCCACCTGAGCATCCTCGTCTATGCAACACTTAACTTAATATTATACTCTCTTTTAATGGCCAACATTCTGCATCATAAAGCAAAACCTATATCCAAGGTTTAAAATTGCGTAACTGCGCCTCGAGGCGGTTTTCGTCCGTGAGGCGAGGCGTAAGCCTCGAGGCGGTCTGAGGCGTAAGCCTCACGAACACAGAATTGCGTAAATGAAAAATTAAGGATTTTAGCAGGAAAATAATTGCAATAGTAGAGTAATGCTTTCTTTTTTTACACATGTCACATTATTTAATATAGTTATGATTCTTGTTTGTTTACATACATAACATGATTAATAATTATAAAATCATAATATCAAATAATTTATAATGATTTATCCCAATACAAAATGATCATTCTTATTGACATAAATGAAATGTACATTTCCAGGTTATGTTTCAACCATTAATATTGTAAAATATAATGATCATATAAATAAATTGCGTACCCAGAATTGCGTACGCCTCACAAGGAATTGCGCAATTGCGCCTCTGAGGCGCGCCTCAGCCCCTGTGAGGCGTACGCCTCTTGCAAGACCAAAATTGCGTAGGCTATGAGGCGTTTTTGGGAGGAATTGCGCAAAGGCGCGCCTCAAGGCGCGCCTCTCATTGCGCAATTTTAAACAGAGCCTATATCTGAGTTAGATGATATTATGATGTTCAGGTCGTTGAGAGTGGGGGTAAGAACATAGAGGTTGCTGTCATGACAAAAGAGCACGGTCTTCGCCAGCTCGAGGAATCTGAGATTGATGCCATTGTTGCTGAAATTGATGCAGAGAAAGCAGCAGCTGAAGCTGCAAGGAAAGCTCCTTCAAAGGAAACCTGATTTGATTTTGAAATTTTTTCCTTTTAGCGTTTCTGAGAACCCATCTTTTCCTTTCTGAAAAATCCCATTAAATAAACATTTAAAACTCTCTTTTATTTAATGCTCTAGCTTGTAGGTTTTGGCAAATTACTGGTCTCCTCCTATGATCTACTTTCCAAAGTTTCTTGTGAACTCAATTGAATTGAATCCCACATCCATTATGGGCAATTATCTTTTGGGGAGATTATTGGGTTCGGACATCAGACACAGCTTACGTTTGGTATTTACAGTACTGAGCTCGGTACTCAGTACTGCTTGGTACTGCTCAGTACCGAATAGTAGGTGATGTGGCTCATTTTCATTGGGCTCCGAACACGTCCGGTGTCTGAACCCAATAATTTCCCTATCTTTTTTGCCCCTTTCAAATGGGATTGACATTGATGGAATATCTAAACATTCAAATATTCTTCTGGTTTTTTAATTTGAAAAAAAAAATGTTTTGGTGATTTAATTTTTATATCAGAATGATATTAATTAATTGATGTGCCAATTTTTTTTTTAATTTTTAACTGATTGTATATATCTAATTATTTTATTGTTTTATTATATATTTCAAAATAAGTATTGCTATTTTTATTTTAAAATTTATCTATAAATTAAAATCACATAATTTTTGTTTTAAATGCAATTTAAATATTTGTTTATTTTTTAAGCTTATTATTGAAAAAACATTGTTAGATATTATGATTTTTTTCTTTTTTACTGTAAAACTAACAAATTTTGATCATTTTTGTTTTTATATGGTTTGTTGCGGCGGATGCCTCCATTAACAGAACTTTTATTCTATCAGTGAACGTACGCAAGGAAGGTTCGGTTTTAGGCAAAAAAAACGTCTGTACCGAGTTTTTCGCGCCTGTACCGAATTTTTTGTGCTTTTTTACCTAAAACTGAATTTTCCTCTGTGTATGTTCACTGGATAGAATAAAAGTTCCCATTAACAGATGATTTTCCCAGAAAAAGAAAAGCTATATTTCCCATTAACAGATGTGGGGCTAATTTTACAATTTTTAGGTGGCTAAATTAGAAGTGTAATTGAGTAAAATTTATTATTTACCAAAAATAAAAATAAAATAAAATTTATCATCCCGTTCTGATTTAGATTCAACAAATGGATAGTGAGTGAAGGGTTTGGTTACGGTTAGATTTAAATTAATCTCAGCTCGATTTGTGAGCTTATTGAGTCATTTATAAAATATTAATATAAAATATAATAAATTTATAAATTTAAATATAAATTATAAAAAATATTTAAATATAATATTTCTCCTTTTTCTCTCCATTGACATGTCATATTTCAAGAAGCAGCAAGAAAGCTATACCAAATGAAGTCTAAAAAAGCTATATCAAAATGAAACTTAAGTACTAATATTTCTTGCTTCACTGTTGGGGGAATCTCTCTCTCTCTCTAAACTTTGGTCAGCAGGGTTCATAAGCAATCAAGCAATAATATGACTAATTATTATTTGAGATCCTGATTAAACAATGATGAGAGAGAGCAAGTAAGGAAGATTTAAGTACTTGCCATACCACAGGTTAAACAATCAAAGTAGGTTGATTTTTTTTTAATCCGAAACGTTAAAATATGTGAGAATATTCGATATATTATTATATAAGCTTACTATATTTCATTATAAATTTATATTTTTTTTATTAAAATCTTAGGGTTTGATCAATTATATGTCCGATTCAAATCTAATCCCTTTATGATACACACTTCTTATCAAGTAAATCGAAGCCAATGGATGATAGATTGAGATTGTTAGTTCATATAGCAAATGCACATTTATTCATGAAGACATCTAAAACTTTCAATTCTAAGTCTTTTATGTGTTTTTATTGATCAAACAAAATTTGAAGGGAAAATAATCAAAATGGTCTTTTGACACTTTATGAAGGACCAAAATGATTTCCAACTATATTAAATGATCATTTTGGTCACTCAAGTCCTTAAAAATGAACCAAAATAATTCCACGGTGGAACTATTTTAGTTCATCTTTTAAAAGTTGAGGTACTAAAATGTTTCTTTAATATAGTTGCAGATAATTTTGATCATTCATAAAAAATCAAGGGATCATTTTGATCATTTTCTCAAAATTTAATTGAGAGGACTCTTATGGTGCCATTATGTGAATAAATGGGCTAACGGTGGCATAATTCCTTGAAGGTGTTGGAAAGCTATCTTTTGAGCTGAAGTAGTGATGGTATAGAGGTTCTTGGCAGAATTATTTGGCTTAATGGGCACTGAAACCCTATCTTCAAGAGTTCATTTAGGCAAAATTATTTCACTTAATTGGCATAACTATGAACCATAATAGCTCCTACCAATTGGAGTCAAATGTCCAAACATAAGTTACTAATCTAGTTTTATTGCATTTGCATAGATTCGTCATGAATACTCCATTATAAGTGGTAAAAAATTTTACCTTGTATCAAATTTTCTTATAATATTTCACCACCCACCTCATTTGATTTACTTATTATTCCATATGATCCTCAGGCTTCTAATATTCATGATGTTAACACCCTACTTCGTCCAGAGGGTTAAATTATTGCATTAGCAACAACAATAACGACAAGAAGTTTTTGTCTCTTTAAGTGGGAGTAAATGTTGCAACATTTATTAAAAAAAAAAAACTACTATAGACCCAAAATAGGATGAAACAATTTAATGGCGGAAAAATAGTCAGAAACAACATTGGTTGTAAGTGATTTAGGTATAGTTTAGGAATAACTTTTGGCCGTGCTATTTTTTCGCTACTTGAGAAGGCTTCATGGGTGGAGTTTCGTGGTAGATTTGTGGACTTTCTATTCATGACTTCGATCTTGATGGCAAGCTCAATCATAGATATAAATTGATATTATTTTCTTGGAAGTAGGTGAAGCAAAAAATAAAGAAAAAAAAAAAATTCCCACATTAATGTTGCCATCTTGTAAAATATGATAGTTGAGCTAATAAAAAATTAGAGGCTATTGAGCATCCATGTTACAAGAGAATTAATAGTCAGATGCTTGCAGTTTAGAAAGCTTAATGGGGTCTTTTCTAGCCAAGAAAGGCACATTTTTATGAAAGAGTTTATCATGAGAATCATTAATTATGTGAAAGACTTTTAACCATAGGAGATAATTGACACTATTAAATATGATTGTGGGAATAGGATTTTGAAACATTAAGAAGAGATGGAGAGGCCATTGTACAATCTTAAGTTTCATTTGAAACGACTTTTTTATGCTTTGTAAAGCTTCTACAGATAAAGTAATATTTTAAAATTGTTGTAAAAAACAGCTTTTAATATAAAAATTTATTGAAACAAAGATAAAAATAATGCCCAAATAGAAATTATGATTGTGATATGGAGAAACAAAACAATAGAAAAACTATCACAAATGAAGCCTCAGAGAGAATTAGAGAATCAAAAAGTTAAGATAGATCATGGTGAATCAAAATACCCTACTCGAAAATTGGAGCTTGTGCCTTTGGTAGCTGAGCGGGATTCGAGCTTGCGACTGGAGTTGCGGGCGAGTAGTAGGACAGATAAATGGTTTAGGGTTTGCAGGCAATGTGACTAGCATAACACTGATGCATGCAACAAAAAGTTTGTAATGATGCAACATCAGATGAGAGGGAAAGCATAGCAAAGCAAACATACATAAGGCATGTATGAGACAACTATATTATTTTATAAAGTTGGTTGTGAAGTTATTGTGGGGAGAACAACTTCACCATTACGATTACAGAAAGTAACTTTCCATAACAAAAATTTCTAAAAAATAGTGAAAAATTTAACATAAGGCTTTGTTTAATTGGGACGACTTTCTTTTGCTTTTTGAAACAGCTTTTGTGTACAAAAATTAAAATTTTGTACTAAAAAACTGCTTTAAGAAGCAATAAGAAAGTCGTCCCAAATGAAATCAAAGTCATAGGAAAATAAAATTGTAGTTGTTGTTTGAAAAACGTAGTAGCCAAATAACTGTCCCAAACATACCGATAATCAAGCATTAGAATATGCGGTTTTAACCGGTGCAACTTGCACTTGTTTTAACCTCAGATAAAACACCACATGTACAGGAGAACAGAATCCCTAATTACCAAATCTTAGGCGCGCGCAACTTGCTCTCCGTCTTCCCCTTTCGCTTGCGACGTCTGATGATTTTCTCTTGACATAATATATTTTCGTCAGAGCATTATGATCTATTTTTATTTTCAATTTTTCTTATTGATCATCATTCACTATTTCATTGCATGTGCGTAATCATGCCTAGTTGCTCACCCTCAAAATAATAATTTTCATAAAAAAAAATGATTTTTTAACTATTTTTGCCCCTCAAAATTCTATTTCTATCAAAATTTTGGAAAAAAAAAAAAAAAAATCCAATGTTGTTGAGAAAGTTATACTGTGACCTGAATTTTTCCTCTCTATATAGAAATTAAGAACTCCTTAAAAAAAGAGACAATAAGTTGATAAAAATTAATAATAATAAATTAAGATAAAATAGAAACAAAAACCTAAGATATTTATTTGAGGGAGTTGCTTGAGGTAAGACAATTAATTTGGTTTTAACGTAAATGATCTATAAAAAAGTGTTCACAATTTCTTGTTCTTTTTATTTTTTTCAAGTTTATCTAAGTACATATTAATGTTTGTGTTATAGATATTTGGTTAGTTAGAGATTTTCATGCGTTCAGGGTTCAGTAAATGAATCGATATTTAAAGATGAAAGAATGGATAAATATTTATATTAATAGTCTTCCTGCTGGTCCTAAGTTAATTTTGACCTTTGATTTGGCGATATGACATCAACGAGAAGTATACAATTTGAAAGGTATATTTAAAAATAGTAATGCATCATTCTAAAAAAATACAAAATAGATTGAGAAGCTTATAAGCATTGCTCAATTTATCGATTTTTATGAAATTAGTACAAAATTTTGCTATATATATACAATGATGTACTTATAAGATTTGCTTTTGAAAGTCAAAATAACTTTAAAAGATTAAAAGACTGAGATAATCACTGATGTATTTGATATGATGCCCTATCAAAATAGTATAAGTTAGGAAAATTTTAGGTAAGAATGATCATTTTAAGAAAGAAAAAAGAGATTTCTCCAAGTAAAAGTCAGTGGAAAGAAATTTTATATCAAAATATCTACATTTATTAAGTTCTCAGCTCAAAATATGTAAAATTATGATAACTCTAATTACTGGAATGCTTTGAATTAATCCCTCTTGATTAACTATTTCTTGAGTGGAATGATTATATGCCTTAAGCTTTGTGACCAAAGGACCGGCGGTTATGCCGGCGGATTGACCGCCGGCAGCTAGATCCGCCAATAAAGATTGCCGCTGAAAATAAACCGCCGGTTTTTTGTTTCCTACACAATTTTTAATAGCAAAAAAAAAAATTCGCTGGAGAACCTAATTACTTCTGGAAAATCACCCTTTATGTCGGAAAAAATTCGTCCGTAATAATGAACGATTTTCATGTAGCGTTAACTCAAAAAATTTATATATACATGATCTATTTATGATTTACAACTAATATATTTTACATTCATGAAATGTATTTACTTAAAAAAAAAACTCGAGTATTTAATCATTCAATATGATATTCAATACAATTCCACTCCCAAAAGGCAAACCAAAAGACAATCCAAAAGAGTTGGTAGGTTGATGAACTTATTTAGCAAGGACATCAAACTTAATAGCTTTTGGGCCCTTCACAGCCCTCAAAATTAACTAATGGTCATAACTCTTCGGTGGGTTGGTAGGTATTGGATTCATCTCTTTGTTCTGGCTTTGTTGCCATCTTCCTTTCTCTTATGCTCAGAAGGATTCCTTGAACTGTTCATAATATTAAATGTTTTAATCATTATACATGAAATAAAACATAAATAATATAAAAAGCAGCATCAACGTTGTCGTAGTAGGAGACAAATGAATCAGTCTAATTTGTATGTGAAGCCATGAGAGCTTGTCTGGCACTCTAACTTATGTGTTTCTGTCAGTCTGAAAATCTGAACCCTAAACTCTGATGCCTGACAGAGGAGAAAGAACTGTATATAGATGACTACTATCTATGTTGAGAACTAAAAAGAATAGAGAAAGAAAAGTCTTCAGAAAGAAAGTGAAAGAACCATCAGGTATCAATAGCATTACAGTAAAATGGTCAGTTACTGTTGGTTGATAACTTATGCTTTCAACTAAGAAGTTTTGGATTCGAGTCTTTGTGTATGCGTTGTGTGTGTGAGTTTGCCTTAAATGGTCTAAATGTCCAAAAAAATAGTTGGAATGCACCGGAATTTCGGCATATAACCGGCGTAAAATATAATTGACGTAAAATCATTCGACGCTAATATGTGCATCATCGGAAAATTTTTATCGGCGCATTTTTACAGCCGGAAAATTTTCCGGCATAATTCCGGCGAAAAAAGGATGAAACTACAATGTTTTTTTAAAATGAATTCCGTTGGACTTTTGTTAGAATGATTTTCATATCGATGACAAAACCAGCGGTATATACGACTGTAAGTTAAAGACGGCAATTCCGTCAGAAAAAACCGCCTTAAAGGTACCGGCGTATTGCCGCCGAAAAATCCGACGGTAATAACAAATTTTTCTTAGATTAAAAAAAGATAATGAAATTGAAAAGAAAAATCATGCAACCAATGCTACGTACGTACGTAAGAAAATAACGTACAGTATGTCTTATGAGTTGGGTGGTCATGTCGACCTGTAATCCTGCTGATGGTCTGACATCAAGAGTTCGCCATTATTGAAGATGGTGATGTATGGATAGCCTCTCTGTTGATTATATTAAAAAAAAAAAGGTTGGTTCAACAACCATGCATAGTAAGATCTGTCATTTTCGGTTCTATTCACTGGGGCTAATAATTTCGTTTATCTTATGTCAGTTTTGTTATTATTAATTATAAATTATAATTAGGTGATTGTATTGATTCCTTAATGATCTTAGGCCGGCAATGATGCTCGCTTTCTGCTTGTCTTATGAAGTTGTCTGATAGTATTGAGAAATGCTGCATCAGCAACTCTTTCAATCCTTCTAATTTTAAAGAGGTGGCAATTAATCATGCAATATCTTCCACTCTTGAAATGCTTATTACAATCTTTAAAAATTTAAAGAGATTCTGGAACTTCAGGTTAATTTGAACTGAGATGATGTCTACTTTCGAACCTTATTTCTGATGATAATGATCTTTATTTCATGTCTGTTTTCAGTTTGGGAAAGTTCCATTTTCTGAAGGTATTTTTAAGGTTGCCTTCAGAACTATCTATAACAACTCAAACTTTTAATTATTGAGATATTATCTGCTTTAGCTTAAGAGTCTCACAGTTTTGTCCTGTTGGTGTAACTTCCCAGTAGATCATCCATCCCAAAATTGCTCTGAGATGAGCGCGCTTAACTACAGAGCTTCTTACGGAAATTCCAGTCATTACACTAAAAGGCATCTCGTTGTGTAGGAGTTAGCTTTCTTTTACTTAAAGGGTTCCACAATCTCCCCCACTTAAGTAACTGACGTCCTCGTTAGCATCTATATCCCAGAATCATCCACCAGGTAGATAGGACTCTAGAGGTGACCCCTACAAGTTCAAGTGGTGTCAAGTCATGTAGCACTTAATTTGTCACATACAGGGTCGTTTAAGAGGTGGCTTAATGGCGTAGCACTTTATCTTATATGGCACTTAGCTTCCATCTTCCGGCTCGTGTATTGTTCTGATACCATTTGTTACAGCTCAAACTCTTAATTATCGACATATTGTTCACTTTGGTCTAAGAGCTTCACAGTTTTGTCCTGTTGGTTTAACCTCCTAGTAGGTCAGTCATCTCAAAATTACTCTGAGATGAACACATTTAACTGCGGAGTTTACTACATAAATTTCAACCACTACACCAAAAGACGCATTGATGTTTAGGAGTTTCACACTATTAACTTGATTATCGTTTTTCTATTTGAAAATTGTGCTATTAGGAAGATTCATATTCCGTTTGGGAGAAGATGTTAGAACAAAGGAAAGAGGGGGACTTTTTTATTACTTTCCATCTCACCTAAATTTTATTGCAAACTTAAAAGAGTTTGAAATATGCTGAATAATAAAGTCCTTATTGAGCTCTTGGTGGAGTAAATCTTATTACTCCTTTGGAAATTAATGTTAGCTATCAGATTGGCAATGGTGTTCATATCTCTCTTTTTTGGAAACACTCGGAATGTAGATTAGTGAGAATCTTTGTGGTTTAATAGATAATCTTTGTGCTATGCTCTTTGCAGGTGAAGAGCTTATTTAGGCAGATTTCAATTAATACTGTTGCTAACCTATGGAGCAGGAGTTTAAATGCTTAGCAGCTTTTGTCTTCTGCATGTGCTGTTCTGGGGAAGAAAGTAGCAACCATATCTTCTTTGAATGAAGCTATTCCATATGGCTGATCTATAATATCCTTCCATTTGGCTATTTTCTCTCTTTTTTATGCTTCATGTATTACAATATGCTATAAGGGGTGTCAATTCGGGTCAACGGATCGGGTTCGGGTCGAACCCAACTTGACCCGGCTATAAACGGGTTGACCCTAACCCGACTTGGTTTTGCAAACGGGTCAGGTTTGTCAACCCGGACCCGACCCGTGCGGGTTACCGGGTTGACACGACCCGACCCACGAATTTATATGGGCTGGACGGCGTGGACACGGAGCACGCCAGCACGGCTGGACAACGCGGACGCGGGTCGCGGAACGAGCGACGCGGACGCGGGAGTCAGGACGAGCACGGCTGTGGCCTGTGCTGGCTAGACTGCTAGACGGCGTGCAACCGTGGACGCGGGGTGAGTGACGCGAACTCAGACTCGGGACGAGCGATGTGGATGCGGACGAGGGAGCTTGCAACGCCTGGAGCCTACGACGCGGACGCCCGACGGCAGACTCCACCTCACGCCTCACGCGGACGTGACGTCGTGATTTGATGCAGACGCGACCTAGTGGGCACTCGGGCAATGCAGTGGGTTTGCGAAACGGGTCATTTCGGGTTGACCCGTGGGTTGTCGGTCAACCCGACCCACTTTTTAAACGGGTCAGAAATTCAAACCCGGACCGACCGACCCGTTTCACAAACGGGTTGACCCAAACCCGGATTTTTCCGAGTCGGGTTTCGGGTCAGGTCAAAAGTTGACACCCCTAATGCTAATGTTTTTGGAGAGTTTTATTATTTGTAAATTTCTTATTTTTGCTCATTGGCCCTTAATTAATTTGTAATTGTTGTTCTTTTTTTATATATCTAACCTTATTTCTTAAATTCATTGAAAAGTTAGAGCAACTAAGCATCAAATGAAATGCAGATCATTTTAATATGTTGGTTGGGAGTTTAGACTATCAACTAAAAAAAATTGTGTTCGAAACTTGCATATATAATCACTACTAAAAACATGAAGTTTTCACAGCCTTTAATAGCGACGGTTGGCAAATCGATGCTATAGATCGGTATTTGTAGTGGTTTTAACGGATGCTAGAACGGCTTTTTTATAGCAGTTTTAACTGATGCTAGAAACGGCCTTTTTACCTCCCCCGTGCCCTAATCGAGCTATTTGACCTGCTTCGTATGCAATTCCTCCTCTCTTAATTTCCCTGCATTCGCTCGCTGAAACCACTGAAAAAAGTCAAAAATTGTGTTGCGATAGCTCTTTTTTTATAATGAATGAGCATGTGAGTTTAAATTTAATCAGCTCAAAAGTCCCAATAAAAATCAGGGAATAGATGGGATGTGAGGGCTTTAGAGAACCTCGAAAAGACATTATTGACTCGCCATTGATGATGTGCCAACTGCTATTGTGACTTTTCCTTTCTCCTCTCTTTTCTTCTCTTATCTACTATGTTTTTTTCCTGTGATGGACCATTTCTTATTACAAATCCCAACACAAGTGTCCTATGCCAACAAAGTTTACTGAAGGAGATTTTTTCATTTGACATCTTTATCTTCTTTATTATATTTAAAACCACAAAAATAAACCTTGAATTATTATCTTTATTAAGATATGTGCTACTCATGTTAGATATTGATATTATTTGATTAATAATAAAATGTGATTGATTAGCTTCGAGCAAGATTATAATTAAATTATAGTTAATATGATCATGATGATTATTAACATTAGGGTTGTCAATTTCGGGTCACGGGTCGGGTTCGGGTCGAACCCGGAACTGACCCGGGTTCAAACGGATCAACCCTAACCCGACCTGGGTAGACAAACGGGTCGGAAATCCAAACCCGAACCCGACCCGGCGGGTTGCCGGGTTGACCCGACATGATCCGGTTTTGGGTTTGCCGGCGCCGGAACGGCGGCAGGCGGACGGCGGGAGCGGAGTCAAGCAGGGCGGACGCGAGCGCGGGCGCGGTCAGGCTGGGCACGCGGGCGCTAGGCGCGCTGGGCAAGCAGTCGAGCGCGGGCACGCGGGCGCGGTCAGGCGCGGGCATGCTGGGTTCGTCGGGCGCGGTCAGGCGCACTGGGCACGCGGGCACGGGCGCTGACGCGCAGCACGCGGGCGTGGGAGCAGCGCGGGCAACGCAGCGGGCGCGCGGCGGGCAGCGGGCAGAGGCGGGATTCGAAATTTTTCGAATTAAACGGGTTCGCAGGTTGACCCGGCAACCCGTCGAGTCAACCCGAACCCGACCCGTTTTTTAAACCGGTCAATTTCTGGAACCCAAACCCGACCCGTTTATAAATCAGGTTGGGTTCAACCCGGATTTTCCGGGTCGGGTCCGGATCGGGTTTTCATGTCGTGTCAAATATTGACACCCCTAATTAACATATAACTAGTGAAATGCAAGTGATATCATCAAAGAAAAATATACTAATTAATTCAATAAATTAATTTAAAATATGATCCTAGGCCTCCAACCAAAATATAAATTTAAATTATATTAATGAGAAATAATGCATTCCATATCTAATTCAATAAATAAATAAATAAAATGGAAAGGAGAGCTAATCCAGCCCATCTTAGACTTCTTTTGAGACATCTTTTTTAGTGTTTTCTAAAATAGCTATAGAGTGTACAAAATTTTTGAACTAAATATTTTTTACTAAAAAATTGTTTTAAAAAGCAATAATAAAATTGTCATAGACAAAGTCTTAATTTATTAGATTTCATTTGTGACAGTTTTCTTACTACTTTATAAATCAATTTTCTAGTAAACAAAATTTTTATAATTTAATTTTTTTAGAAAATTTTGTACTGAAAGAGTAAAAATAAGAAGGGGACAAATATTCATACCTACAATAACTTGCCCATAAATAGTCGCCATAGAGGACCAAAATTAAATGCTATACTAAAAATGGAGTAGGCTCCCCAAAATTGAAGAATTATATATATTTTTTAATATTTAAATGTTGCGTTATAAATTTGATAGGAGGGAAATTTATCTCAAATTTTTAAATTTTATTTAAATTATTTATCGATTAAAGCCTTGAAAATTAATGAAATATGAAAAAAATTAAAATTTTGCAATATTATAAAATTTAAGGTATTTTTATTTTTTTAATTCCAGAAGGTGGTGAATCTGTTGGTGAAGGAGAAATTATTCTGTGCCGACGCCAAAATGCAGTTTACCGTTCATAGACCAATCAAAATGCGCCACATCAGCAATACCAGGGGGTGACGTAGGATATTTTGATTTGTCTCTGGACGACGTTCGGTGTCTACAAAGAACAATTTCTCAATAGTTGATGAAGAAACGTCATAGTTTATCTGAACCCTAATTGATTTAACTACCTATTTTTAAATACAACATGGATTTAAATTGATTAACTAATCAAAAAAAAAAAAAAAATACAACATGGCTTTGTATTAGTAAAATCAAGACGTCCATTTTTTCCTTTAAATTACAAAATATTTAAGAAACTCAGAAACCTTCAAAGAATCAATTACCTCATACATTTTTCTCTTTCCTTTTTCTTCAATAAATAATATAAAATAGTTTTTTTCACCAAATCTTAAACCACTTGTCTTTGATCTATGACCCAATCCTTTTCAGTAGATTGTGTTCACAATACTCTCTTAATATACAGTCCAACCAAAACATTCTCTTGATTAAACAGCCCTCCTATTTTTAAATCATAATAAAATTTGTAAATAATTCATAATATATAATTTAGAAAGGGACTTTAGTGTAAATTGGTGTTATGGTGGCTCGAATTAGGGTTATATTTAGTAGAATAAGTGTTTTATGAAGCAACTTTCTACAATAACTTTTAACAAAAAATAGTTTATTCATATTAATTTTATAATTATCTTTATAAAAAGTTATAGTCATATTTTATTTAGCCATCTCAATCGGACACTAAGTTGATAGAAGTAATTTACATATCGAGCAAATTATATTAGAATTCAAAAATGACTCAAAAAATTTGATATTTGACGTATAAATTAAATTAAAATTTATTAATATTATTTTTAATATATTTTAATTGAAGAAAAATTTAAATAATCGAAGAAAAATGTGTGCCCTATTCTATTCTTTACATCTACTCTTTATAGCCATATAATTTTTCTAACAAACCAACTAAAATGTCACAAATTTAATGTGTTATATATATATATATATATGTGTTATATATATATATATATATATATATATATATATATATATATATATATATATATATATATTAAAATTCAAAAAAAAAGATTCCCATTAGAGGAATGGCAAAGTTGCTAATATGTAGAAATCGAGGGGAGATTTCTTATGCTGCCTACTTGAAATTGAAGGCAATGGGACCCACAACATTGTCATGCATGTGGTCTTGGCTTCAAACTTCCTCTTTCTTAATGATAGCTTGATGTGAATAGATTTGTTTTAAACTTTTTAATTAAAGCTAATAATCATATTTAATATGAAGAGAAAGCTTTTTTTAATTAGTATGAGTAATAACTAAACCATTCTTTTCCTACTCTAATTAAGTAATTATGTTCTTATATTTCAGGAAGGATTGACCATAGAAGCTTCTTCTGCCTACCAAACCTACAGAAAAGAGTGGTGGGAGGGTAGGTGAGTTTGGAAAAGCGATTTCTATTTTTTATTTTTTTATTTTTTTTTGGGAATAGGGAAAGTGATTTGCTCACCAATTATATCTTTTCTGTGGGGCCTACCACTTATTTAATTTCCCTCTAAAGTGCTCATAGTACTTGATACTTAGTTTACATTTTCATCAAAACAACTTTGAAGAATTTTCCATTGTACCTAAAGTTTTTCCTTCTCTATTTATTGAGTCTCTTAAGGGTATGTTTGGTTTGAAATTTTTTTTTTTTTTTGAACGGGGTATCAGCCCGCTGCCATGTTATCTTGTGACAAGCATGGCGGTGTCCACTAGTCCCTTTGTGAGTCTATTAGCAACCAGCCCCACAGGTTCAGGACTCACAGTTCTTTTCTCTACACTTAAGGAGTCGTGCCGTATGAGAGAGGATTCGAACTTAGGATGGGGGGTTCCCAATCAAGCACGCCCACCAATCCACCTAAGTCCGATTATTTTTACATAATTATTGCATAATTATGTTTATTTACAATTTATTAATAGTCTCTATTTTATCATTAGTGAAATTAAGGAATTTTTTATTGGATGATTATGATTAATGTGACTAATATAAATCATCTTCTCACAAGAGTAAAAGCTCATTTTTTGTTAATTAAAAAAATTTAAAGAAAATATTTTCTTACTTAATAGATTCTCATCATAATAATAAATGAAAATTAATTTCAATTTATTTATATGTATTTTTTTCATTTCCTTTTTATCAATTTCTTCAAACCAAACACAGCCTAAAGTTTCCTATTCCACTTGCTGATCAGCATCTTCATCACATGCAGCAGGAATTCTTAATTAGCATGTGCAGTAGTGTAGATTCTTAATTTCAAACCTAAATAGTTCCACCTAAAAAATAAAATTTGAGATTAAAGAGCGGTTTGGGGAGAAATTATCCTCAGAACGCCGCCCAAATATCAACTAGAATGCGCCACATCAATGATATCGATCCACGGTATCAAACGGTACCGAGCAGTACCGAGCAACGGTATTGAGCACAGGGGTGATATAATACATTCTGGTTGATCTCCGGATGACATTCAGCATCCGCAGAGAATAATTAATCAAGTTTGGGTGACTATAATTTTTTATAAAAATGACTGTGAAGTTGTTGTTGGGAATATAATTTTTTAAAAAGCTACTACGAGTATTATAACTAATTTCTATTTTGAAAAATCAGACAGCTGATTTCTTATCGCTCCTGCTCTTTAGTAAAAATTGTTGTAAAAAATAGCTTTTTATTACATAACGAGAAAGCAATTGCCAAACGAAATATGGTTGCAATTTGAAAATCAAAGCAGCCATAAAGTTGTCCCTAAGACAGCACACTCCACTTGAATTTTTTTTGTCAATCTTTTTTTTAGCAAAATTATGTATTTTCTATAGAAAAAATAATATTTATGTGTGAAATATCTTGTTTTTAAATTAATGAAATACAAGCAGCAGTAACTGAGAAAGAAAAAGTAAAAGATAGCTGATTAGATCAGGCTTTAATTTGATTAATTATTCAAATAAATAAATTATATTAGCTGCCACTTGTTGGCATCCATTTAAATATATGAATTTATTTTATTTTATACAGTATAGCATTCTCTAATGTCTAGTTAGAAAAGTTTTCTATTATTTTTTTTTTCTAATAAATGTTTCAAATTCAAGAAATTCTTTTATTTTATTGGATTAGTTAGCCTTCTCTAATTAGCATAATAAATAAAATTAAACAATTAATTAACCACAAGGCATTATTAGACTAATAATATCCTATCTAACAAACACACCACCACATGATCAGATTAATAATTAATTGATAATCAATCAATTAATTAAATATTTGAAATATTCTTCATAGAAAGATAAGAGTATTGTGTGCACCTGCACTTGAGTTCATATGCACGGGACCCATCATGACACGAATCACTCAATTATCAACGAACATCCTATATATATAGGTGATGGGGCCTAAGAACCTTTGAAGGATTAGAGTGATTCTTTATAACTAGCTTGGAGCCAATAATTGAGTACCTTCCACATAATGCATGCATAGATAATTAGGAAATTCATGATGGATTAATGTATGCATTTCATCATATTATAATTTAGTTTCAACCACCCTCTACCTTATATGATTGATCATGTGCCAAAGAGCAAATGATGCCATGGTGCTTTCATGATGGTCCTATGGATATGATGCTAGAATCCTCCATAGAAAATTTATTTGAGAGCTCCCAATATTGAAACATGTGATACCTAGCTACCTACCCCCTCATTATTATTTTTATTATTATTATTATTTCTCCTCTCCATTATTCTTATCCATTTGTTCATATACATTCAGTTTATTTGGTTTTTTTTTTTTTTTTTTAATATTGAGCTAATTTGGTGACAATATTGATATTAATATGAGCCGTTAATCTCGGATAATGATGAAAGCTAAAGATCTTCAACTGGCTCTAACATCTTTCTTTTTTGGATGTTTGGTTTTAGCATCTTTAGTTTGTTATTAGGTTTTTTTTGTAATCTGGCTTAGTGGAGATAATCGGCTCTTAGGTTTTCTTTTGTTTTATTTTGTTGCTCGTTTGAGCAGTAGCAAGCTGATGATCTCATTTAAGGACTTTATAATCATTTTTTAATATTAACGAATAGGCTTATCTGTGAGTTTTAACAAAAAAAAAAAAAACTTCAACCGGTGATTCATGATTTAAACAATAATTAGTCATGAATGCAATTAATTATAAGAAAAGGCTTAATTAATTTAATAAAAAAATTTAATTAATAAAAATATATAAATTGAGTTATTTAGATAGAAAGATAATATCTAAATACATATGTTAATAGTTATACAAATTAGAAGAGAGAGAGAGAGGGGGGGGGGGTGTTGGGGAAAGATTGCAGGGATAAGACTAAATGCAAAGATGAGAAGAAAATACTCATTACTAAATTACAATATTCTCTTTCCTCTCACCATTAAAAAAAGAAAAGGAAAAAAAATTTATGTGAAAATCCTCTCAGTTGCTCTCTAGGCTTCTGTAATCAAGCACTCCACTGTTGAGTCCAAGAAAGCCGCCACCGCACTTGCACTCAGAGCTCTTACTCACGCCCAATCTACAATTAAAACAAAGGCTTAATTCTTCACTCTTCACGGGCTCCTGACACAAAACTTGTTGCTTTTGAGAAGGAGGACTCATACATAACTCCAAATTTAAATCCGGACATCTCCACTGCTTCTTCTCCTCCTCCGGCCACCGTCGAAGCCATATAGACATCTCTTCACTGCTACTATTACTGCTTTTCTTTCCTTCCTCTCTCCCCTCAAACTCCACAATTTTCTCCTCTCCTTTAATGAATGATATCGTCGTCTTCCCTTGTTGCTCGTGGAGTGGACGGTGGGTTGCAGGGTCTATGCCGCTGCTCATCAACTTCCGCCGGATGTGCGTGTTCCAATAGTTTTTTATCTCATTGTCAGTCCTTCCCGGCAGCCTCGCCGCTATCAAAGACCATCTACATCAACAAAAGTACTTATATTTGAGGATTGTATTAAAATGAATATGGATCAGTTAAGAGACCAAAAGAGACAGACTTGTTGCCAAGAAGACTATGGAGCTTTATTATGAGCTCATCTTCTTCTTCAGTGAAGTTTCCTCGCTTGAGATCAGGGCGAAGGTAATTGATCCATCGAAGGCGGCAGCTTTTTCCGCAACGAAGAAGACCGGCGGCCTTCGGGAGCGACCGCCAACATCCCTCGCCGTGCGCCTTGATGTGGGCGGTGAGCCGCTCGTCTTCCTCCTTGGTCCAAGCTCCCTTATTGGTGTGAGCTTTCTCGCAACATGGCGATCTACCCATGGATCTCAATTACCTTCTTCAATTCCTTTCAGCTCTTGAGCAACAATTGGAGACTTTGGAAGATATATAAGAGTTTGACCCCTGAGAGAAAGGAGAGGGAGTTAAATTTGGGACTTCTAGAAGCGAGTTGGTGAGAAAAAGGTTGAGAGAGGGTGGTTGCATTGTAGGCTGTTGGTGCAAATGACATCAGCCCATGTTACCAGTTTTTTAAATAATAAAATGAACAGATATATTCATGAAATATGTATATATATATATATATATATATATATATATATATATATATATATATATATATATATATATATATATATATATATATATATATATATATATATAGCACATATTTGAAGATATATTGGCCTATGGTAGGTATGAGGATGGGGTAACTAATTAATTAAAGGAGGAAGATGAAGATGAAGCCTAAGTCAGGTGTTACCATGTTTTAGAATAGTAGGATCTAATCATATTGTGTGTTTGGTGTACCAACTTGTGTGTATGATGGATGTAAAATTAGTAGGGTGTCTGTGGTTTCAATCAGTGTAATCATTTGATTGATTTGATTTATTAGATTAGTTAAAATGATTTCTTTCGATCAAATTGGGTGTAAGTGAGTCGAGAACTCGGCTCAAACTTAGTTTCATAAATAGCTCGTTAGTTGAGCTCGATGAGCTGACGAGCTAAGTATGAATGAAAAAAACCACCGAATAGGCAAATGTTAATTCAATTTGAAGGCGTGAGATTGAATTTTTATTTTGGATTAGATATTTTTTGAAAACAACTCGAATAATGTATTTTTTTTTCTTTTTCTTTTTTATTTTTAATGAGATCTAAATGAGAGTTCACACACTGGTAGGGTCAGTAGCAATGAGTGGTAGACTTCAGCAGCCGGTGAGAGATTGAGCTTCACACTGTATTTTAAAAATTTTAGCTAAGTAAGATGGATTCCTACTACATTACATTAATAATGAGCTAAATAGAAAATTTCATATTTCACAAAATATTACTCTGCATTTGGTTTTTTTCTATCAAATACTTAAAGTTTTAAAATACCAAAATTTAATTAACTTTATATTATTAATACTTACAACTAAACAACTCTTAATTAAGCTTTGCTTAGTTTCATAAGGTATGTATTTAGTTGCTACACCTCATATTAATTAATTATTTAGCAGTTCGATCATGGAAAGATAAACTTTGCCCACAAGTCATGAGTTGGTTAGAGCTCCAAATACTATTAGTTGCCAATAGATTAATTACTTGGATTATTTGTAAAATTTATATCTTAAAAAGCAAAATCTAATATTAAAATTAATTAAAAAAACATGTTGAAGAAAACATTCTTGACTTACTACACACTGCAACGTTTATTTAAAGTGACTCAACTTAGGCTTCATTTGGGACAACTTTCTTATTGGTTTTCTTTTTAGTTTGCAACCACAGTTTTTATTTGACAATTATTTTTCTGCTTTAAGAAATAAATTTATACTAGAAAACTATTTTTGACAACAGGTTTAAAAATATTACTTTTTATACAACAGTTTTGCAAAACAGTAAGAAAATTATCCCAAATAAAACCCTAGTTATCATTTTATGTATTTGTAATTCCATTCATATTATTTTTTAAATAGAAATTTTGATCAAGAGGTAATATTTGAAGAATTCAACAATGTCGAGGATTATGATAGCAATTAGCAATGATCAAAATGCTTAATTTTGTAATCCATAGAAGTCTCTGAATATACACATTTGAGAAAGGATTTTATAACTTACGTAAGTTTTAAAGTTATATTTCCATGCACTCAATTGACATCGGATGCCCATTATACGTTAGCACTTATGATCGATTATCTGTCAAAGCTCTCAGCCAACCGCTGCCAATGCATGCCATCAACTTGAGTCATCGAAGATTACCGATCGAGCAACATTGACATTAATTATCATTCATCATTTCCCATCAAAAACGTCCATTGTTAGCCTTCAACTAATGACAAAATTTGATGTCTTATAATAACGACCCCAAGATCCGTGTACCTCTTTTGATGACAAGTCGCCTTGCTCGGAGAAAATTTTAACCACATATAATGGCTTACAAAGCAACCAAAGCCTCATAACAAAGCACGACGATCTATCAATATGCATGTCTATATCCGTAAGTCAATGGTCAATGAGTACTCCGGGATATATCAATAAAACCAGTATGCAGCGGCAGGCAAATTAAATCGACTAATCAATCAATATCCGAGTGCAATACAAGGCTAGTTATAAATAATACGAAACAATAATCTATAAAGCAAATACGGTGCAGAAACAGTGATAATTATAAATAAGGCAAATACAATGAATCATGAGTCCATATCATGCTATTATAAATCCATGTCCATATCAATGCTCAGTATTAATGCTCGGTAACCAATGATGAAATCAATGAAATCGTAGTACAGCAAATTCGAAGAAATCGATAAAGCAATTAATCTTAAAATTATATACTAACAAGTAAATGTTGCTGTTGTAGAATCCAATTGCTGTTGTAGATATCTTACATTGGTTCTAATAAGAGTTACTCTTTTCGCCCGTCGGCATTATATTTAATCCCATCAATAAAAATTAATGTTTAAAGGAAAGCCATGACATATATATAAATTAAAAAAAAAAAATAGAATATTAAAAACCCATACATTTCAATCTATCAATTCCAGGGCGAAATCGGGCAGAGTATTCGCAAATTTACACAAAAATCCTGCAAAAAGATCAAATTCCGAATCTCTCCAAATTACAACAGTATCCACAGACAATACGAACAATGTAAAGAATCAAATCAAATCAAGTCCTGATAATTTTCCAAGTAAAATCCTAGAATCTCCCTACTTCGTATACAGTCAAATCGACAATAGTCATATCTATAACATACTAGAAGTTGTGCGGTGAAAGTCGTGTCAAATCAAAATATGTCCAAAAGTCCCACAAAACAGTATATCAAAACACAATATCTAAAACAGAAATAGCTACCAACCTTTTCCCAATAGCAGCGTCCGAAAAGCGCTTCCAAAACCAAGCTTTCATCTTTTTCCCTTTCTCTTTCTCTCTCCTCAGATATCTGATTTTAGATTTTCTCTCTCCTCAAAACGCTCATTTCCTTATATCATACACATATCGCTATCCTCCCCGGGACCATATTGGACCATTCCCAGCGATGATCCATCTTTGTTCAATATTCAATTGTTAAGAAATCATGTTTTTCTCGATCTCAAGATAGGAGATGGGTCTCACATATATATCAGAACATTTCAGGTAAATATAATTCAATTTAAATTTTTAACAATTAATAAATATTTAATCTTTTATATTATAAATCCAACTTAATTTACAAACATCCATCTTAAAAATTCCATTATATATTAATATGCTACCAGTAAGGCAATATCTATTTATTTCATATGAAAAATATCAAAATATAATTTAACAATAGATTTTAGAAGTAGCAATATCTATATTTCATATAAATTCAATATTTTAACTTAGGATTATTTTGATTTTTTGCAAAGTATTTGAAATATAATAATACATTTTTTATTAAACTAAATGGGGTTAAATTTTGACATTTCTATAAATTTAAGTAATCATAATATATTTTAAAATATATATATGCCACTAAATATTAAATTGAATAATTATTTTTTTATTCAAAATAGTACTTTAGCCATATTTTTAATATAATAATCCTTTTTTTCAAGTGTGTATTAATAGTGCTACTAATTTTTTTCATTATATTTTTTAATGAATTACTAGAAAATAGTTTTTTAGGCCCATTTATTTTTAATAATAATAATTTTGGATTAAATTTTAATTTTTGTTCAAAGAAAATGACAGATAATGAGATTTTTAATTATATTATTAAAATAATATATTAATCATATTATATATTCAAAAAATCAATAATTAAGTCTAGATAAAACATTTTGCTGTGTGGCTATGCTTATTTGCAGCAATTTGAGAAATAAATAATAATAATAATGCCCTGTTGTAATTTACTTTTGCAAATTACACAAAAAATAAGATCACAAATACGAATTTGTAAGAAATCAAATAGATAGCTCCACATCTTAGTTTATAAAACTATTGAAACATATCACTAATCATCATGATACATATAAACTAACAAGATTAAATAGGATAAGAGAGGTATAACATCAAAATGTTTTTTTTTTTAATTAAGGCAATGTAATTGATCACTTTATTTTCCAACATATTGAACATAATTTTTTTTTTTTTTAAGTTCAAACCTACCTTTCTCTTTTAGATTTGTGAGCCCCCTCCAATTATTTTTCACTAATTTTAAGAAAGGAAGTTAGTGGCTACCTTGTTGCAATTGGTAGTTGTCTAGTACATAACTAGTTGTTAGGTATAAGTCATGAAAAAAAAGTATCTCCTTTCACCTTCTTCTATGTAGCTATAATTGAGAGCACATAAATTTTGCCTTCATTATAGAGTAGTACCAACTACTTTGCTAGCTTTAGCTACTTATTCCTAAATTCCTATTGTAATTAAGCCCATGAGAGTGGTGTTAGGAGAATGAAAGGTTGGAAAAGGTGTAGGAAGGTTGGTTGGGTACATCAAAGAGAAATTTTTAGAAAAGAGTGTAGGTTGTGATTTTTTTGTGTGTGTGTGTGTTGAATTTCTAAATTTATTTAATTAGTTTTATTCTATTTAATTTGGTATAAATATTGCAAAATAAAACAAGTGAAATTTTAAATTGGATGATTAGTTTTAATATCGGCATGATTAAAAATTTAAAATTCATGCAATTCTTAAACAAGTTAAACTTCAAGTCAAGACCATATATAATCATAGGATACAGAAGTGGTGAAAAAAAGAAATTATAATAAGACTCTAAGTTTTTTTTTTTTTACTTAGTTATTTTTGGTTTGTATTATTTTATAATGACATTGTAGAACATATAATATTAATCGAAAAATGAATCACCACTCACCTGCCTCTAGTCTTGTTGGTTGAAAGTTTAGACCTAATTTCAAACGTTTCAAGGCTTGTTTACACACGTGCACATTACTTTATTTACATTATAACACTCATATTCCTCAAAAAGAAAGTTTTGAAAAGAAAGGATGAAAATGTTTAATAGGGTGGAAAGTTCATTGTAGGGAGGAATCTTTTTTTTTTTTTTTTTTCTTATGCCTATATAATTAATTATATATTTGATCATATAATTCTATGTAGCATATTTTTTTTAAGATAAACTCAATATATAAACAATAATATGTCAATATTATACCTTTTTTTTATTATGTTTGATATACCTATAACCCTCAAGAATTAGTATTTAAAATATGTTGATTTGACTGGAATATAATATCATTTACTTTTACTTTAAATTGGTGCGACAATATAGATCTAACGCCAAAAAGGAGGTTGGGCGAAAGGTAGAGCGTTGCATTTTTTTCTTCTGTTATTCGATCTTATTCCTTCGTACGCAAATCCAATGCATAAGATACAAAAATAATACAGACTTGAAATGCAAATCAATAATTAGTGAGAGAATGATTCGCTATAAACTTGACCAATAAATTTGGTACGAAGAAAGTGATTTGAAAAGAGAGGTTCTAGAAGCAATCAATAAGGTGATGAGTTGGAATTTAGGTTAGAGAAAGGTAGATAGTGAGCTATTGGTTTTGGTCCTCACCTTAATTTACTAGTTTGTGTTAAGTGTCATTGTGGTGCAAGAATGGAAGCAAGAAAGGACTAGGATTAGTGAGGAGGTTGGTTGGGTTTTTTGTTCTTTTCTCTGCCTACCTTGTGCTTAGAGTACCCCACCATAAATAAAATATAAATAGAAGGAAAATAATTCAATACTTGTCATCCTCTTACTATGCCTTTGTCTTCAATGAGTTAGAATAAATTAATATAAATTTCATTTACATAATCTTAATAGGTTTCTTGACTTGGAAAATATTGGTTTAAAGTAGAAACATAGAATTGTGGTTGATCTGAAAGGGTAAATCAAGTGATTGTTGTTAGGTAGAAAGCTATGGATAGAGCAAAGTCTAACATTCCTTTTAGTTAAACTGATGAGTGTGAGCATTAAATGTTAGGATTATTATATTAGTATGTTTGACTGTTTCTACACTGCTGCTTTTTTTTTTTAATCTATTTGAGGGCTAATTTGACTGTTAAAGTTCAAAGTTTTGATTTGAAAATTGATTAAATTTAGCAAATTTATTATTACTTTTATTATATGTCATGATTAAAAAACTCTATAAAGTATACATCTTTTAAAAACTTTCTATTAGTTTCATTATAATAAGTAAAAGAAAATATATCACTATTTTTCAAAGCATTTTTTATATATCTATAAGCAACTTAAAGAGCTCAATGAGGAATTATTAGTGTTTTATGTTCTCGAAAGATTATGGTTTCGTTTGGGATAATTTTAGATAATTATTTTTTCCTGCTTTTAAAATATTTTTTTAACTGTAAAACAACTTTATAAGGGAATAAGAAAGTCGTCCTAAACGAAGCCTATATATATATAAAAAAATCAATGCTAATATGATTAAAAAAACATTTTGAATGAGGCACTTACAGGATTAGTATTTGGCCGTTAAGATAACACTCGTTAAGAGCGGTTTGAAAATTGTTATAATTTTGATATTCATGCTTCGTTTGAGACGGTTTTTTTGTTGCTTCTTATAAAATGTTTTAGTACAAAAATTAAAATTTTTATATTAAAATCTGTTTTAAGAAGCAATAAAAAAATCGTCCTAAATAAAGCCAGACTTAGTTTGGTTCTTCCTTTATTTTTGTAAAATATAGTTTTAGAAACATTGGTTAAAGGAATGAAGTTTTCTAATGAAGAAGCAAATAACAAAAGCTTCACAAAATAATAGAAAAATGAAGTTTCCTATAAAGCATTTCTATAAAAACATCTCATCCAAATAATCGCTATAATTTGTAGCATTTTCAACCATTGCAATATTGTAAGTGATTGAGATTATTGATGCTTGTTAGTAGGGGTGTCGATTTCAGGTTACGAGTCGGGTTCGGATCGAACCCGGAACTGACCCGGCACCATTCGGGTCAACCCGAACCCGATCCGCTTCTAGTTCAGGTCAACCCGACACGACCCGTTATCCACTGAAAGCAAGCAGCGGCGCAGGTTCGCAGCGGGACGCGGTGCGGCAAGCAGGCGGCATCGGCATGGCGGACCGGCAGCAACGGCACTGCGGACGGGCAGGCAGTTCCACGCGGGTAGGCGGGCAGGCAGTTCCATGCGGGTAAGCGGGCAGCCGCGCGGCTGGCAGATGCGACGCGCGACACTTGAAGGGATGGACGACTTGCGAAGCGACGTGCGTCACGCGCGCACGGGGACCCGCGAAGCGATGCGGCAGCTTCGGTCAGGCCCGGTCAGGACGGCAGCGGGTCATTACCGGGTTTTGGGTCAACGCGAACCCGAACCGGTTTGCAAACGGGTCGAAAACCTTAACCCGAACCTGACCCAATTCGGGTCAACACGAACCCGAAATTTTCGGGTCGGGTTCGAGTCGGATTTTCAGGTCGTGTCCAATATTGACACCCCTACTTGTTAGCCGCAATAAAAATCTCCACTAATAAATGATAGCGATTATGATATTTACTAAACCTACTCCACCCCCGGCCCCTTTTCCATCTTCGAAAATCTGCCCTAGTCATCGCACATTGTTTTAGTAGTTTTTATTTTTTATTTTCCTCACATTATTTTCAATTGATTTTTTTTTTTTTAGCTTCTTACTTTCTTTAGGCTTCGTTACTTATTGCTTTCGAAATTCTGTAGTCAATCATTGACATATTTGATCATACCTTTTTTACCTTCTACAACACTTATTATTTACTTGTCCAGTGTCCATATTATTTTGATATTTTCCCAATATTTCTTAGAGTAGTTTCCTCTTACCATCAATAATCGCTTTCTTAAAAATGCTTTCCGAAACATTTAATTCTCTTGACTCTACTAGTTGATATTAAATTTAATTATTCTTAATTAACTATAAGGTTTTTATATTTATTCTTCAGACTTAGAACTATTTTAACTGCTGTGTGTATCAGAAATCAAAAGATACATATATATATATATATAATTCTTGATTTATTGAGAATAAAAGTCCATAATTTTTTTTTATATATAATTTTAGTTCATTATGCATATATTTGTTATGATATAGATTAAGCTTTTGAAAAAAATGTTTTATTTAATTTTAGTTCATTATGCATATATTTGTTATGATATAGATTAAGCTTTTGAAAAAAATGTTTTACTACCCATTTTTAGGCTTTTTTTAGGATAGTTTTCTTACTGTTTTTTAGAGTAGCTTTCTAATATAAAATTTTCTTGAAAGCAGCAAAAAATAATGATCAAAAGTTATCCCAAACGAAACTATGAAGCCTTTGGGACGACTTTCTTACTGCTTCTTAAAACAACTTTTTAGTACAAAATTTTTAATTTTTGTAAAAAAATTTGTTTTAAGAAGCAGTAAGAAAGTCATTCCAAACGAAGCCTTAATATTTTGCTATGATGTGATTTTGTCGTTCAAAACACATAACTTCATGTCATTTTCTTATTTTTGTTTCTTGGTCCTTTTTCTTAGCGATGACGTGAATTTTAAGAAAACTTTTTATGGAGGAATTGCCAACAACCCTTTGGATGCTTTTTTTTTTATTGTAGCGATTTTAACCACTACTAAAAATAATGTTGCATAGTTAAAATTGTTACTAAGCATTGCAGCGGTTTTAACTATTGCAATTTTATGTATGAAATAGAAAAAGGAAAATTCTTTTTAGAATTCGGACAACTACCTATATTGAAGGTGGGTAAAATAGTTAAAATGCTTATTCTTCTAAGAGAAAAAATATATTTCAGGGTGGGCAATTTTCCACCTTGAGCTCTTTCTGATTCCACCCCTTCATAAATTAGTGTGATAGATTTATGCACAATGGATTTATAAATAAATAATTTGAGAGATGCATAAGCAATAAGCTATAAGTTCAAATCTGATTGTTAAATGAAAAATATCATAGGATTATTATGGTTGTAGTTCACTGATTAAAGGGGAAGATTGTTCATCTAAGCCTCTGAATTTGATCTCCTTGCCACCCTAAAATGTTTCTAGGTAATTTTGTATTTTGGCATAGTAGGGACATTCGGCTCGTAGGATTTTTTTCTTTTATTTGTTTTTTTGTAGCTCCTTGGAGCATTAGTGAGCTAAAGGTCCCCCTAAAGACCTTGTATTTTTGGATTTATATTAACGTGTAGGCCCCTTAATTAGTTTCTCCTAAAAAAAAGCCTTTGAATTTGAAAGAGTTAAAAAATAGAATCAAATTCAGCATAAAATCATGTTGGAGGATTTACAAGATACTATAAAAATAAATAAATAAATATTTGGATAACAAGGAAATGACTATTATCAATGTCTTGATAAATAAAAGTAGCAAGAAGTAGGTGCAATATGATATATAGAACATCATTGTGACCCTCTTAGACTACTAATTAATTAACTCTTAATTAATACAAATAGGAAATAATCTTTATTAATAGAATAAGTAAACATGATTTATATCGACATCTACATCTATAAAAAAAATGCCATTTACTCATTCATATGCTTTTGTCACACCATATAACAAACAAATTCCTCCTCAAGTAATTGATTTGGTCTACCAATATGTCAATTAAGCTTTTAAAATGAAGGCTTGAAATAGCCCAATAATCTTATTTTGTTTAAGATTTTTTATGACAAGATAGACATTTTGTTGGAAGTTTGGGTAAAAGCTTTGAAAAAAAAAACCCTATAATAAAAAGATAATTGTCATTTTAATTTATTTTTTAAGAGATTGTCCCTTATGCTCATTAAAAATTATTTCATTTATGTGATCAATCACAAAGGCAATGGTTAGATAAGTTTAGGTACTTGAAGCATAAGAATATTTCACTATCACAATAAAGATAAATTTTGCAAGTGATGCCTCCCTTTTTTAGGGAAGTTGATGAGCTTGCTTTAACTTATGGAGTGGTTAGCCATGAGGCACATGTTGTAATTGCACAAAGGAAGAAGAAAGAAAAAATGGAAATCTGATCCTATAAAGAAGGAGATATTATCATGTGCAGAGTTCGGAGGTAGAGTGTACAAAAATAAAAATACATTGTATATACACACTGTGTACACTCACAGTCAGAACACAACTCTGTACCCGGACTCCGCATAGAATAATTTTTCCTAAAGAAGACCACTACTTCATAATAATACAAGCCAAAATAATACAAAAAATAGACTACATGCCATTGTTTTAGTTAAAAATAGTGTTGAGGTAGATAGTTTAAACTTGTAGCTTTAAAAAAGACTATATCATGTATGATTGATGAAAAGAAAATAAGAAAACAACTTAACAACAGCTTCATACTTCAATCTAATTTTAATTTAAACTTGCACAACTTGAACTTGATCATCTTTTCTTCCATTTGATACATCAAAAAATGAAAGCAAATGAGCTTGTTTCTTTCATGTGTAACTAGATTCTATGTCAAATTGATTGAAGAGGTGGTATCAACCAAATAAAGATCTTCATGGGTATTTCAATTAGAAAATGAGTTGGCTTATAAAATTGTGTTAACTAAAATATATGCTTTGGCATGCACTTGAATAATTGAATTGAAGATACAATAAAATATTACATTTAACTTGAAAGAGCAATATTATTTGATTGTTTCTTTGACGACTACTACCGAACAATAGTTTCATAGAATAATTGTTGTATGAAAAGTAAATAAATCGTGATAAAAAGTACCCACTTTGTGTCCCATAATTCATGGCAACTTACATATAGGATTGGTGAGAAAATCTCATAACTCTGTTAATTAATCCATCTTCATAAGATATTATAGGCTTTACGCATGTAAAATATCATATATTTTCAAATTGGTTTTCTTAAATGTGGTGGCTCCATTATTTTCCATTGCATCTATGGAAATTCTTACAGGGTTCATGTAGTCATTCCATATGAAATCTCTTCAAATTTTTAGGAATATATCTCTCTTATCAAATAAAAATCCCATCTCCTGTTTGAACAACTTTTATATCAAGAAAATATATCATTAAGCCATCATGTGTTAGTTCTAATTATTCATTTTATTATAGACCCCTTGAAATCCAATTTCATGAAAAGAAAGAATAAATGCACTTGTTCATTTCTGTCCTGGTGCTTGTTTGAGGCTATATAATAATTTCCTCAATTCATATATGTTTTCTTCGCTCCATTTTTTTATGGTTGTTTGGTAATGACTTTCTCTTCATGAAGCTCATTGAGAAAAGCTAATTTCACATTCATTTGAGGAAAAAAAAAAAAACAACTTAATAGTCATAGTTAAACAGTTCCTCAAATTTCTTTGGCAACAATCTTACTTTTATGTCTCTCCACCTCATTTGATCTCAATTTTATTTTGAATACTCACTTCACACTATTAGTATTACATGAACTTATGAAATATTAGTAAACTCTAAAGTGTATTTGTCCTTTTTAATTGTTTTTATTTCTTCATTCATAGCTTCCTTTCATTTGAAATTTTGAATTTACTCCTCAAAATTTGCAAACATGATACAATGCTCCAAATTCCCATTATCTTTTCAATAGCATTATCAAATGTTATGTCAAAATCTCTCAAGGTAATTATCTCCTTGAATTTTTAGCTTCTATAAGGCCTCCTCGGGTTGAAATTAGATAGAATTCTTCATTTATGTTAGGTACAAAGGATTCCTAGACTGCAATCCTTGTTAAGTGAAACTTATAGGTTCACAAGTGATCAATCAAGCGGGGGTGCCCCATTAGTTGTAAAGTAGCAAATATGAATAATGATATATACCAATAAGGTGGCATGAAAGTTAGTATCTTACCTCAAAGAATATAATGGGTCGACTAGACTATGAATGAAAGGGATGCGTGAGAGCTCAAAAATTAAGTCTCGCAATCTCGAGACAGATTGCACAAAAGAGAATTGAGTAAACTGACTTTTGCATCTCTGAAGATGATGCGGAAATGAACGAACTCTACATTTAACAAAAAGATGAGAATAAAGAATAAAGAATTCGATAAAAACAATATGTCTTTCAGCACCTCAACAACTAGATGTAAAATGTACAAACTTCACCCAACATATATTAAAAAATATATGCCTTGACATGGTCGAGAAATAAGACTTACAAGTTACAACATGAAAAAATTTAAGAATCTACTATGAGGGTAAAGTAGATAGTAAGTCTTATATCCTTTCTTTGGATGAGGAATGCTTCTAACTCCACCTACATAAATTTTAATAATAATTTTCTAGACTACAAATATTAAAAGTTTCTCTCAATTTATGCAACTTTACATGAGATTAAACTATAATATAAATTATCAGTCAAATAGCCTCTCTTTACTTAGCGTCTGTTTACTTTTAATATCTACTATTTCGAGGTAGCTTCAAAGTTTATGACAATAACATCCCATATGATATTATATATCTTATCATAAATAAAAAATATATTATTTATTTATTTATTGCAATATAATTTTCATTTAAAATCAATTTGTCAATATTCTTAATTTGTTTACTGCTTTAAGGAAAATAGCATAGAAAGAAAGCTACTTCTCAACTTCCCACTTTTTTATTTATTGCAATAGCTTCTGGAAGAGCTGCACCTAACTAAAATTGTCATCAACCGTAAGAACTAAGAACACTACTGACAATTATATTATATATCAAATCAAGTTATAATGATGACACACGCATAGTAAGCGACGGCCTAATTAATCATATTTATTTATACTAACTTGTCATTAGGCTGTTCATTAATTTTTTTTTTTTTTGGAGGGGTGCCACATTATTAGGAATATCCTTTTTTTTATTAAGTAGTATTATTGATATGACTTTTTGAATGATAATATATATGAAGTGCATTTTATATTTATTTTTAAAAGAGCCAACACGAGCTAACGAGTCAAATCAGGGCTGGCTCAAGCTCAGCTCGTTAGCTCAACAAGCTCAGCTCACAAGCCATTGATATCAAGTCTAGCACAAACCAGCACTTACACCCCACAACAATTAACATTCACCAATAAAAATATTAGCTTAAAAAGTTATCCCAAGCATATAAAGAGCTACAGAAATCCAATTCAAAGTTTAATTTAAAAAAATAAAATGTAAAAAATCTAGAAAATAACAAAAACAAAAAAAACAAAAAGAGGATATAACAAGTTGCCAAAGAGATCTAAGATTAGGCAGTTCAACAACATCTTCAAATCTCGCAAAGCATTATATACAAATAATACACATTATTTATTACAACAAATAATGAAAATAAAGGTCAGATGGACTCTCTCTCTCTCTCTCTCTCTCTCTCTCTCTCTCTCTCTCTAAGAAGGCCTCCATTGCAATTCAACCTGAATCCTGCCATTTTTGGAGTCAATGAGATTGTATTTCTCATTGATTCTCTTATTTGTGATGACATCGGCAAGGCTGATGACAACATAACCCAAAGTTTCCTGAAATAGATAAAAATTAAATTAAAAAATTTTATAACTAGATCATTCATTGAATCGGAGAAAACGATGGTAAGAAAATCACTTATGACTAAAGATTTGTTTGGAACAACTTTCTTATTGTTTTTTAAAACAACTTTTTAATACAAAATTTTTTTCATTAGAAAAATTGTATACTAAAAAACTACTTTAAAAAATAATAAGAAAGCTGTCCCAAACAAAGCCTCATTTGGGACGGCTTTTTAACTGCTTCTTGAAGCAGCTTTCCAATACAAAAAAAATTAATTTTTATACTAAAAAACTGCTTCAAGAAGCAGGAAAAAAGCTGTCCCAAACGAAGCCTAAGTGCCACGTAAATGAGCATGTAAAGATGGATTTATGGAAAATTAGATAGAAGATATTCAGAAATGATAAAAAGTGCTTAAATATTAATGTAAAATAGATTTAATAGTTCGTTCTTCTTCACACAATAGAAATAAATGAAAAATGAGGGCTAATAAAGCAAATTAAAATAAAAAAGGTTATGATAAGGCTAATGATGATGAAGACGATGACAATGATGTAATAAAGTTGTTCCCTACTTAAAAGCTTGTTGATGATTCAAATCAAATCATTTATCAAGCGGAAAAACGACCAATTTCAAGAATGCTTCTTTCAAACAAAGGACACTAAGGGGATGTTTGGTAGCTCCCAGAATTGATTTAAGTATAATTTCGTAAATCCGCTAAATCCGGATTTCATAAATCCTGGGGGGGGGGGGGCTTAAAACTTGAAAATTATTTGGTAACATTCATGATAAATCTTATTAAATCATGTGTATGTTTTAGGCTATAGAACAGATTTAACGAGCAAACTCTTCCTCTCGAGCCAACGGATTTAGTAAATCCGGCTAAAAACAGGATTTCGGAAATCCAGGATTTAGCACGAAAAGACGAAATTTTTCATCTACGACTGCTTTCATTTGCCGCCAGATTTGGTTTTGCATTTTAGGCCATTTGGCTGAATTTAGCTCAAATCCAGCCTAAATCTTGCTACCAAACAGCCCCTAAAAAGAACACTAAGATCAGAGAGAGAAGCTTCACCTTAGAGTGTATGCCAATACTTGATGGCCTGCTATGGACCTCCACTTGCAATTTGTCATTGACAGGGGGTTCCTCGCATACAAACTGAAACTCTTCTTCCCACCTTGGATCCCTAGTTTTCTTGATGTGCTACATAAGGGGGAAGAAAAACTCATTATCAGTAATAAAATCATCAAATGAAAGCTGAAGAACTAGATCAATACGTGCAGGGAAATTTCCTGCCAAAACAAAAAAATTACACAAGTAAAAATAACAAAATAAGCATTTATTTCGAAACCTTGGTCTTTTTCTCTTCTCCTTTGAAAATAATTCGTGCATATGGGTTGGTATGGTGCTTTCCCTCAAGATCTTCAGCTTCATGAATTGAAACTACCAGCAAACCTCCACCAGCCGGAGTGCCTTCAGGAGCCTTATCTACACCGCCATCATCAACTGCTTCATTGGGCAGAGTATCTTCCTTGAAAGGACTATAAAGCAGCTCTAAAACAATTTGGCCGCGCGATTTCTCATCGGTTTCAGATAGATCCATATTTTTTACCAACTCAAGAGTCAGAGTCTTCTGTTCATCAGGAGTAAGCTCTTTCAATGGAATAACTTGCATGCCAATCTTATCATGTTTGCCAACCTAAAACAAGAAATTAAGAAGACTGTAACTACAAAACTCTAATAAAATTTGGATGTGATTCATAACGTAAATGAATAGAGAAACTTACCTTCTCCCAATCATAGACGATAAGCTCCAAAGCTTGAGAATTTGGGTCTTTGACAACCAATCTGAAATCCTCGTTCCATTCAGGATTAAGGTTGCTGTGCTTCACTTTTGTTTTCTTGGATGGGAGCTTCTCTTCTGTAAGCTTTAGCTTTACATATGGGTCTGATTTGCCCAAAAGGTCTTTCTTTTTTAGTTTAAATGCCCTGACTACTTTTACATGAAGTATTCCTACAGGCTTCTTCATGGCGCTAAAGACACAGAGAAAAACCAGTCAAAAAGTGATCAAATTCACAGAAAAATGTTCGTGTTTTAAATTAATATGTTACTACCTTGAAAGATCCATGATTGGAATTTCTAGAGTTTTTGGCCAAAGATACATGCTTGCAACCTGATTCTTGATAATATCCTGCATACATGATAATATAAGAAGTATCAGTATCAAAAGAAAAGTTCTGATAACATGCACAAAAGAAATTCTTAAAATGTGATTTGAACCCGCTACCTTGAGGCTTTAAAGAAAACACTAATCACCAAAGCAACTTCAAGTCTAGATTACAGATAGAAAAAACTTGTAGACTACATCCAAAGTCATTCTAATAGGAAATACTTTAATATTTCAAGTAAACCCTAAAAAAAATAGAGAAAAACAGCAAGAGAAACACACAAAATTTTGGTGAAAAACTCTCCAAATTGAAATTAGATTGCAAAAGAGAGAACTAATGGAAACAACGAAACAAAGATACAATTGATCCTCAATTCGAGAGGAATACCGTCTCTCTCAATCTCTAGATGAACCTAGAGCCCAATACACCAAGAAAATCCCTCACAAGAACACAATAATCAAACATAACACTAACCCTCATCTCCCTTCCTATTTAAGGCATACAATTAAAACAATAAAACAAAAAGACCTAAAGACCCTTGCCTCTCCCTCCTTTGTCTCCGATTTTGAATCTGAAATCAAGTGGACCCCACCCCTTCCCACCGCCGTCATCTCCTATGATAGACTTGAACTGGCCCCTTCTAAGGGGCCGGTCTAACACATTCATTAATTCTGTTTATTTTAATCTTAGCCTTCAATAGTGATATTTTCTTTGCCAACACTCGAATCCATGCAACATAGCCTAGAATAGATGCTTGGGCCATGTCACTTATGTGCTATCAAAATCAAAGAAGACTAGGCATCGTATAATAGATAATCCTACTTAAATAGGCCAAAGTATACCATTCCAGACCTCTGAAAATTGTATAACCAGAGAACAAAGCCCAATCCTTCAGTCCACAGCTAGATTAATAATTATAGAAGGCCTAAAATCTAATGTGGCAATAGCCTTGATCAACCATCAAATCTAATGTGGAAATAACTTCGACTAAACTCTTTTATCTTAGATCAACTGTAGAGATTAGCTAACAATTAATATTTCCATATTCGGATAATCCACAGATGAATTTATTGAAAAATTAAATCCCTTGCAAATTGTCAAATATTACCAGCTAATCATCATCCATACTCATTGTCATCTCAGCCATCTCTTCATTGCCATAAAACACAGCTACTCTGCTATTATCACTGGAGCCTCTAATAAAAAAACACATTTCAGTTCATCATAAAAAATAAGATTATTTTTACCGTTTCATTTAGGTTTTCTTTTCATAGAATGGTGAATGAAAAAAAACAAAATGGGTGAGCTGAAATCCATGACCTGGAGAAATAACATTCTTCAAAGAGTTTGTCATGTTCCCTTTCACTTGGGTTTTCTTTCCATAATTTTTTTCATATTTTAAAGAGTTTTTCTTTTTGGAAAAACCATTACTCGTGTCAACAGGAAGTAAAAGATGCACCAATAAGACAAATGGCAAGAATTCATATAGAATAATTAAAAATAGAAGGACGTAACGAAATATAACATGGTTGCAAGTTGTGCAAAAAACAGTGACACAAGATAAAATTAACCTCATGTAACACTCAAAAGGAATGAAAGAATGAAGATTCAAAGGAATGAACAGAGGAAGATTCACAGGGCTGAACATAGGAGAATTCATAGAATAACAAGAAGTTTTTCTCCCACTACATGGGGTCGGCAACATGAATAATTTTTCTTCATCGTGTACTATTAAGAGTCAAATCCTCATTTAAATCTTATAAAAAAGTTATCATTTTTAATAAATTCTAACCATTTTTTTTTAATTCTACCCATACCTTTCTTAACATAGGCCGAATCTAATATATTTACTCTCCTAACCGAGTCATCGAAAGACCGATGCTTTTGTGACCAACATACTTGTTAATGGCGAATGGCGCACTACGGTGCAAAGTTCCCCGTTGAGCAATAGCGTATAGCACACAATATTAAATACAATTAAATAACAAATAATAAGTTGATTGGATAAAAGTTTAGGCATAAATATCATGTTAAACAACAAATGACAATTTTAAATCCTACATACACTTAAATCAATAGATATGAGCAGGATTTAAGCATAATTTAGCCTAAATCCTGTCAAATAGTAAAAATGATAGCTTTAAATCCTACAAAAAAGTTAGATCCTTTCATTTTTTTTATATTTTATTAATTTGATAATTAATTATAATATTAATATATAAACCTTAAAATTTTTAATTATAATTTAGAATTTGAAATTTATAACATGTTAACAAAATAGCAAGCGTCATTTGTGTCTTGCACCATGCACCATTGCCCATGCATGGCGCAAAAAAAGCGTGCTATTTTGACACATGCGCGCCGCGCGCCATGGCGCACTGCGCACACCATTTTACGCCATTGATGTGTATGAACAAACCATATAAGGCGGCTCTCTCTAATCTTATCTTCCACTAGAGCTACTCCAATCTCTTACATATACACCCGTTTTGCATTTTATCTCCAAGTATAAAGCCACGCATCCACTTGAGCATCCTCATCTCTGCGACACTTAACTTAATTTTATGCTTCTCCTTAAATGACCAACGTTCTTTGCAAGTCTCACCATCTTATTAAATTTTCCTTAAGTTTGAGAGGTATTTTTCTATCACACAACAGGGTCCCTACCTTGGCTCATGTGTTGGCTCAAAAAATTATTATAATAAAATGTTAAAAAAATAAAATATAGAATAATAATATGAATCACTTAATATAAAAAAATAAAAAATATTTTTTTAACATTTTTAATAACCTTACACCTAAAATCATGAATGGTGATATATATTAAGTGTATTTTATATTAATATTTTTAAAAGAGCCAACGAGTCAAATAAAAGCTGGCTCAAGCTCAACGAGCTCGGCTCACGAACCATTTATCAATTCGAACCCAAACTAGTTCACGACACTTCATTTTTTTTAAGTCTCTCCAACTTTGATTTACTAATACAACGCTAAAAACAAAAATCTCTATTTTCAGTTAGGATGTTAAGGTCACTAAAGTCAATCCTATTCTCACAACCTTCATTGAAATTTTTATCGAAATATATCAACCACCGATGTTGAATATCTTCTTCTAAGAAAAATATTTTTTGACATTTATCTTTAATGCACTTCACTTGAACTAAATTCTTATTTCTCATATTATTTTCTTGGCTATTTTATAATATATATTTTGCCCTCTTTAGTATCTAATATATTATGTAAATAACTAAAAACTAAATTTATATATCGCATATTATTTTCTTAGACTCCCTACAGGACCCTCTATATTTTTCTCCCAACTATCAAAGCTTTTACATATAAATTAATTTTTACAACAAAGCTTCTAATTTTTTTATCATTTCTTACATATTTTAATTCCATCACCAACTATTTTTACTAATAAGATATTTTCCTTTTAATTTTTCAAGCACATATTTTGCAACATTCTTAATCTCACTAATTAATTTTTCTCACATTGCATTAGGTTTCTCATAAACCTAAATTTTAAGATCATAAATCTTACTTTTAAAATAAAATTTATTAACATTCTTTAAATACTCTGATCTAATCCTAGGAAAAATTTTACTGTACTTTTTATTTTTCATTCTTTCATCTTAAAATTCAAAACTAATAAGTGATGTTGCGTACATAAACTTTCACTGGCAATGACTTTACAATATTTTAGCAATCTAAAAAATCTCTTTCTTAAAAAGAAAAGTAATATAACTGAGTTTTATTATGTTCATTCTTATAAGTGATGATATGCCCCTCTTTTCTTAAGTAAAGTATTAACAATTACATAATTATAAGCTAAAACAAAATATAATATAATCCTACGGTTCCTACCACCTTTATTAGTCACTCCAAATTCATATCCACCAAAATATTTAAAAAATTCACCATGTGCATTTAAACTTCCTTCAAAGTATTATTTATATTAATTCTTTTGAATCATTTCAAAATTTTATTTTAAAATACATATTCAAACCTGCATATAGAGCATAAAAACTTATAATATATTAATCTTAGCATCAATAACAACATTTAAAATTATAATTATATATTCAATTCTATTAATTTTTACAATATTATCCTTTAAATTCTTATTTATAATCACACCTACACTTTTTTAATATGATTCCTACCTGAATATCATAGATTAAATCCTAACTATCAATCTTGTTAGCCTTTTCCTCAACTCATTTATTTCCTGAATACATAAAATATTAATCTTCGTATGAATCATAATATCTATTAATTAAATTTATTTTGCCTGTAAGAATACATATATGCTTAGTTCCTATCATAATTCTAGTTTCATGGACTAAATTCTTTGCTCATATCCATCAATGATAAGGGAACCCTTGCTTACACTACACCCGAACACCGGTGCAACAGTTATTGCACACTTCACAATATTTAAGCCATACAGCACATTTTCCAGGGAACACCCTAACATTAACATAATATATTAAAGGATTAATGTCATGATTGTTTGATAAATTTTATGATGATTGTCAACTACCTAATGCAACCCTCCATTTTTTCATCTAAAACTTGGGACCTAGCAATGACAAATGAAAATAATTATCTTACGGATAATGACTAGTTGTATCATCATTATCATAACAAAATCAATTAAATAGCCGTTCAATTCTAAAAGCAATAATTTTCAAGCAAACTCTGTTAACAATTGAAAATCAAAAGATTGAGTCAAACACACCAGCGATTAAACTTATTTTCAATTCAAAAGCTTAAAAATATAGGTAAGAACCAATCACTTTGTATTTCTACCCCCAACACGTTCTTGATCTATTTGATGTAAAGCTCAAGTCAATAATCTCATGCATCAAGAGAATCTCCTCCTCACATAAGAGTTCTCCACAAGAACATCACTATGATGAAATGGAAACCTTTCAACATCAAATATTATAATCAAGAGCCCACTTAATCACATGGAGTTATCATTGTAGTCGTCTACTCCTTAAACTTGCTAAACTATGGTTGAAGCTAGCCTAGACCAATAAGAACAACAAACTGCATGAATATCTCTCATCAAATATTACTACATGCAACCTATCAAGATATTGGTTGTTTCTTTCTTACAAGTTGTATATTTTGCAAGAGTTGGCCAGCATTGATGGCCCTACATAATAATAGCAGCAAAAAAGGTAGTGCAAAAGTATCATGGCCTCAAATAAATATGTTGGTGCATGATGTTAAAAGCATCATTTGAAGGATTCTTCAAGTTATTTGGGAGTATATAAACAGTCAATATTTCGTTTAAGAAAATTGTATTAAATTCCCTTTTTTATACAAATTGCAACTAGGACGCTGTTTTTTTCAAATCCCACAAAGAGGTCACTCTTTTTTCTTGTAGTAAACGATAGGCTCATCCAATTGTTTCCATAAACTTTGCAAATCTTCTGTATTTGGAATAAAAAGACCTTCTCCGCTAAAATTTCATCTCACATTTGCACCATAACTGCAATATATGATGAGAACTCTAGAGCAGTGAAACTGTTACCATTCTGATGCAAGGGAAGCGCATAATAAACAATCAAATTTAATTTAGGCATGTGTGTTGCCTAACAGGAAGAAAAAGCACTAAATGCATCTATTTCAATGCTACGAGGAAAAAGAAGAAACAACTACTCTACGAGTTTCAATAAATGAGGCCTAATTGCAACGCGTCAAAAACAAAAACAAAAAAAAAAAATTGTTGCAAATTTCTCTTTTACTCAACAAAGAAACATTTTAAAGCTTTTGCAGCAAATAAGAATACAGGAAGGCAACATCAGCGCATTGAGAAGGCATATATGTTGCTGCCCACTAGTGTCAATCGTAACAGGTAAAATATGTTGTCGGTAAAATAGAAATTAAAGAAGGTTAACACCAAACTTCTACGCTTCATCCAAAAAAGACTTGTGGAAATTATATAATCACTAGTTACATTATACTTCGTTGTAAAACTGCAGGAATCTAAGGCAACTACATGCCACATATTGACTGTGGAAAAGTATCACATCATTGGAAAGGTATGATTGTCAGATGACTTATATATCATCAGCCACTTCAGGTTTTGCATGCTTCATAACAAAATATAGCAGCAGGTCTTTTTTGATATGAAATAAAATATAGTGTAAATAAATTCGAGCAATTTATAGCTTGATTATGAACCTCAAGCCACTATTGGGTATTCACTCCTTCGTTTCCTTTGAACTTAAATTCTCACATTCCAACATAGCCAGAAGGCTGGGTATGACCGTATGACAATCATTGAAGACACATAATATTAGTAAAAGTGAAGTAGGCTTAGTTTAGTAATCTGTGTTGTGGTATTTTGGGCTTAGGGATGCCAATTCGGGTTGAAAAGTCAGATCCAGGTCTAATTCAAAATATTTGATTCAATTTTAACTCAAGCCTCACCTGCCTAAGCAGAACGATCCATTTATTAAATAGATCATGCAATTTATTTTGATCAACACAACTAGTTTAACCCAAAAATGAATTATTTAACCCAAGCCCAAATGATAATCGAGTCCATTTAAGCTTTCAAGTCAGCCCAAATATGACCCAAAATTAATTGGGTAAAGATTTCATACCCGATTCCGACCTGAATAATAATATGATCAGCCCGAACTCAAACTTTTCTAGTCAGGTTTGAATCAGGTTGTTAAGCCGGGTCATTTATTAACATCCCTAATTGTACCATGTTGAAATAAAATTGTTGCTACTATCATAGATATGAAAGAGATCTTCTACAACTGCATTCCCAATCATAAAGCCAAGGAAGGGGCGTACACTCGGTAGATCATATGACTTCGATTTGCATGTTTTCAATTGAAATAAAAAAATGATTAGACAGATTTTTGAAAAGTGAGACATTAGCAAATGAAAGGATTAGTTTTCACGAGGCAGGATAGCCAAATGGTCCTAGTTCAAACGGAATCAAAATTTGTCCTGGAATTTGATAGGTACCACTTGAGTATTTCAAGTGATTCCTATCGGATCTAAGCCAAATCGCCACAAATCCGCTGTTTTCTATGAGAAAACAGCCACCAAACACAAAAACAGTGGAAAAATCTGAGAGAACTCGTAGGGAAAATAGGAAAAACAATAGCAAACGATTGAATTTCACTAGTCGATGCAAAAGACAAGAAAGATACAAGTTTCCTTCGATTCGAGAGGAAGGAATAACTCTCCAAATCTCTAGCCGTAGCCTAGAGCCCAAGAACACAAACCCTAGATCTCCCAACCAATTTTCAAATCCAAGATAATCCCCCCTTTTCCTCCTAACCTCCTAATTAACCATAAAGGAGTTTTACAAAATGTCTAAACAGCCCCTCGCATTCAAAATTTCCCTCCCAAAACTCCTCCTTGGCCCCCGTCGGATGAGCTCGGTTCCGCCCGCTCTGTGGGTTTCCGCCTCGAGTAGGTGTGGACCGGTCTGGTTTGGACCGGTCCAACCGGCTCAAGTGCCGGCCTAACAGAATTCTAAAAGAGACGGGAAAATGATAGGAAATACTTGAGTTCGCAAGTAACCCTAAGGTAATACTTGAGTTCGCAAGCAAACCTAACCCAAATCGGCACACAAATAGCACAAAAACAGCGGAAATAGGGAAGAAACTTGTAGGAAAACAATAGCAAACGATTGTATTCCACTATTAGGCAATCAAAACCAAAGCCCGATACAATGTTCTTCAATTCGAGAGGAAGAACAACTCTCCCACAATCTCTGGCAACGCCGAGAGCCAAAGCAAGAAGACCTAGAACACAAAACTATTTTCAAATGCAAGATGAAAACCTCTCCCCTCATAACTCCCTATTTAATACAATCTAATTCAAATTAAAAGCAAAAGGACTTCTCTACCCTTCATTCTCCCTCCAAAAACACTTAAATCAAATTTGAAATCAAGTGGACCCCACCCCAAAACCCCCTCTCCCTTCCGCCTATTCTTCCGCCTGTTTCTTCCGCCGAAAATAAGCCCGGACCGGCTGGGCCGGTCCAGGTTGAGCCGGTCCAGGCTGGACCGGCATAACATTACCCCCCTCCCAAAGTATCACCTTGTCCTCAAGGTGGAAGGTAGGAAACTGCTCTGCAATCCTTTCCAGTGGCTCCCATGTGGCCTCATAGTCTGGGAGGCCGCTCCACCTAATCTTTACTTCCTTTTCCCCCTTCTCACTGATGCGCACTCCTTCTACCGCTATAGGCTCCAGGGTCACTTCCATGTCTTCCCTCAATGTGCTGGGCAGCTATGGGCTTACTGCATGCTCCCCCACCACTTTACTCAATTGTGAGACATGAAAAACGGGGTGTATTCTGGCTGTTGGAGGAAGCCTCAATCTATATGTCACCTCCCTGATTTTCTCCTCCACTTCAAAAGGGCCAAAATATCTCGCTGCGAGCTTCTCTTTTCTCCTTTGGGCCATAGTCCTCAGTCGGTATGGTCGGAGCTTCAAATAGACCTTGTCTCCAACTCCAAATTGTATATCCCTCCTTTTGCTGTCCGCTTGCTTCTTCATAATCTGTTGGGCTCTGAGTAAATGCCTCTTGAGCTCATCCAACACTTGGTCTCTTTCCTCCAAATGCTGATCCACTGCCGATACAGGCGTACTCTTATGGCTGTAGTATACCAGATGTGGGGGATCCCTACCATATAACACCTTAAAAGGTGTCATCTTGGTAGCCGAGTGAAAAGAGGTGTTGTACCAGTATTCTGCCCAGGCTAGCCATTTGGCCCACTGCTTTGGTGTATCAGACACAAAGCATCTCAAATATGTCTCTAAGCTCCTATTCACCACCTCTGTTTGTCCATCAGTCTGTGGATGGTAGGCTGTGCTCCTCTTCAATACGGTGCCCTGCATCCTAAATAGCTCCCTCCAAAAATGACTCATGAACACCTTGTCCCTATCAGAAATAATGGACTCTGGTACCCCATGCAGGCGGACTATCTCCCTCACAAAAGCTGCTGCTACAGACACTGCTGTATACGGGTGCCTTAAGGGAATGAAATGAGCATATTTGCTTAGCCTGTCGACTACTACAAATATAACCGTATACCCCTCTGATTTTGGGAGCCCATCAATGAAATCCATAGTAATCTCCTCCCAAACCTTCTCTGGTAGGGCCAAGGGCTGTAGTAATCCCCATGGTGCCATCGTCATGTACTTGTTCCGCTGGAAGGTATCACACTTAGCCACCATCTCCTCTATGTCTTTCCTCATCCCCTTCCAGTACAATTCAGCAGCTAACCGGCTATAAGTTTTCTGCACTCCTGAGTGCCCTCCTATGGCACTCCCATGAAACTCCTGTAGCAGTTGAGGAATATGAATGGAAGTCCTAGGGATCACACTCCTTCCCTGATAGTACAGTCTTTCTCCCACCACTGAGTAGCCTGGGTGGCTGTTTTCATCTGATAGCACCTCTTCTTTGATTCTCCTTAGCTCCTCATTCTGGATGCTCTCCTCTTTGATGGCTCCCCAATCTATCAGAACAGGTACTGATACTGCTATCCCCTGGAGCTCCTCCATACAGCGTGATAAGGCATCCGCGGCCTTATTCTCTAGTCCTGATCGATAGTGGATCTCAAAATCATATCCCAGCAGCTTGGATAACCACCTCTGATGCTCCTCTGTGACCATCCTCTGTTCCAACAAGTACTTCAGGCTTCTCTGATCAGTTCTGACAATAAAGTGTCTGCCCAATAAATAAGGTCTCCACTTTTGGATGGCCAGTACAATAACCATCAGCTCTCTCTCATATACTGACTTCAGCCTAGCCCGGAACGACAGTATCTGACTGAAGTAAGCTATGGCTCTATGGTTCTGCATTAACACTGCTCCCAATCCATAGCCTGAAGCATCTGTCTCCAACACAAACACCTGATTGAAGTCTGGCAGAGCAAGTACGGGCACCGTCTTCATGGCCTTCTTCAGCTTCTCAAAAGCCTCAGAAGCTGCTTCCCCCCATAAAAAATTATCCTTCTTCAGCAGCTCTGTCAGTGGTCCTGCTATGGTGCTGTATCCTCTCACGAACCTCCTGTAGTAGCCGGTCAGTCCCAAAAATCCTCTGAGCCCCTTCAAGGTCTTGGGTTGAGGCCAGGCCAACATTGCCTCTATTTTGGACTGATCCGCAGCCACTCCCTCCTGAGATATCACGTGCCCCAGGTACTCCACTTGTGTCTGAGCGAAGTCACACTTCTTGAAATTGGCCTTCAGCTGATGCTCCCTCAGCACCCCCAACACCACTCTCAGGTGCTCTAGGTGTTCCTCCTCAGTCCTGCTATAGATGAGAATGTCATCAAAAAACACCAACACAAACCTGCGAAGATGTGGCTTGAAGATCCGGTTCATCAATGCCTGGAATGTGGCTGGTGCATTGGTGAGGCCAAAAGGCATCACCAGGAACTCGTAGTGGCCCTCATGAGTCCTGAAGGTTGTCTTCTGCACATCTTCCTTCCTCATCCTGATCTGGTGATAGCCTGACTTTAGATCAATCTTGGTGAATAAAACGGCTCCATGTAGCTCATCCATCAACTCGTCAATCACAGGGATGGGAAACTTGTCAGGCACTGTCTCCTTGTTGAGGGCTCTGTAATCAACACAGAACCTCCAACTCCCATCCTTCTTTTTTACCAGCAGAACTGGGCTAGAGAAAGGACTCACACTGGGCTGAATGATCCCTCCTTCTAGCATTTCTCCCACCAACTTCTCAATCTCATCTTTCTGCACCTGAGGGTATCTGTAAGATCTCACACTGATAGGGGATACCCCCTCTTTCAGGACAATCTGGTGCTCCCGTACTCTGTCAGGTGGTAGTCCCACCGGAGATTGGAACACATCCTCAAATTCCTTCAGAAAGGGCTGAACTAACACAGGAATGTGTTTGTCTTCCTCCTCCTGATGATCTTCCAAGCTCTGCAACTCCACAAGGAAACCTCCTCCTTCCTCATGGATCATCTTCACCATCGACCTGAGAGACACTCCAGCTCTGAACAATCCTGGTTCCCCTTTCAGCTTCACCCTCTTTCCCTCTACCATCAGTTCCATCACCATGGTCCCCCAGTTTACCTTGGTTTCACCCAAGGTCTGTAGCCACTTCATGCCCAGAATGACGTCTGTGCTACCCAACCTCAGGGGTAGGAAGTCCTCCACCACCCTGATCTCCTGTAGTCTCATCTCCACCCCCTTGCAGATCCCAGTGCTGGACTCAATCTTCCCTGTCCCCATCATCACCCCATAACTGCCTGTCTCAGTAGGCTCCATTCCCAGCTCCTCCACCACCTGAGCGGATATGAAATTGTGGGTGGCTCCACTGTCGATCAACATTACTACCTCCCTCCCAAGGATTTTCCCCTTCACCTTCATCGTATGGCTAGGAGTGAATCCCATCACAGAATTTAGGGATACCTCGGCTACCTCCAACTGGGGATCAATCTGTTCCTCATCAGAAGCATCACCCTCCTCAGGCGCCTCGTCTATATAGACGGTGAGAGCCCGAAGAGCGCGATCCTTGCACCTGTGCCCTGGAACAAACTTCTCCTCACATCTGAAACAAAGGCCCTTGGCCCTCTTCTCCTGCATCTCCTCCTCGGTCAATCTCTTGAAACACCCAGCTGATCTGGTCACCCCGCTCTTCTCCTTCCCACTTTCTTTAAGGACACTAGGGGTTGGCCCTTTTGGAGCCAAGTAAGTGGTAGTTGTCCTGGTAGGACCCCCTGAGTGGTTGTTCCGCCAACTTCGGGCATTGGTCTTCTGGTTCTCCACCAGTTGAGCCAACTCCATGGCCTCCCTCAGGTCCCTCGGTCTCATTACCTTCACCGCATCTCTAATTTCTGGCTTAAGGCCCTTCATAAAGTTTCCCCCCAGAGTGTTGTTCGATAATCCCTCCATGTCACCCACCAGACTCTCAAATTTCTTCCGGTACTCTTCCACTGTTCCCTCTTGAGTGAGGGCGTAGAACTGTTCTGATATCTCCCATGGGCTGCCCCCCCTGAATCTCTCCCTGATAGCCTCCTTGAAGTCCCTCCAAGTCCTCACAGGATCCCACTTATCCATGTATTTGAACCATGCAAAAGCCGCCCCTTCCAAGCACATGCTAGCCGCCATCAATCTCTCCTCCTCCATCAGGCCATTCACTGCAAAATACCTCTCCACCTTGTGGATCCATTCATCCACATTTCCCTCTTCGAACACGGGCATTTTCAGCTTTCTGGCTCTCGTGTCCACCCCGTATGCCCTATTCCCCCCATGGCCTCCTCTGTCCCATGCAATGGGGTCTTCCCAAGTTCCCCTCTCTCCATATCGGGGCTCATCATCCCTCCTCGGCCGCCGATAGCCATCTTCCCCTCGTGCTCCGCCATGGTGATTCTGGATCCCCCATGGCCGGTCCACTGGATCGGGCCTCCGGCGACGCCAATCATCCTATCTTTCTTCCCTGAAGTCTCTCCTTCTTTCATGCTCTTCTCGCCTGATGGACTCCCGAGGTGGCATCCTCCCGCTGCTGTTAAACAGTTCCACCTCCTCTTCCTCGTCTGGATTCACCTTCTCCCTCCCCCTGCTCCCACTCCCTTCTCCTCTTTCCTCCCCCGGCACAGCCCTTGGTTGCCCTTCCAACAACTTCTTCATCATCTCCTCCAATGCCACGAATTTCTCTTCCACATTCTCGCTCAATGTGGCCATCTTATCATCCAGATCCGCCTTAAGTTGCCCCATCTCGGTCTCCAAGACTTCTACTCGCTTAGATGCCATGGGAAATGACGAGATGCCTCCGGATCCTCCCAAAATCAGCAAAAATCTGCAGCGAATAATGGAGAAAAACCACCCTCCACCGCCCGGATCTTGCTCTGATACCAATTTGATAGGAAATACTTGAGTTCGCAAGTAACCCTAAGGTAATACTTGAGTTCGCAAGCAAACCTAACCCAAATCGGCACACAAATAGCACAAAAACAGCGGAAATAGGGAAGAAACTTGTAGGAAAACAATAGCAAACGATTGTATTCCACTAGTAGGCAATCAAAACCAAAGCCCAATACAATGTTCTTCAATTCGAGAGGAAGAACAACTCTCCCACAATCTCCGGCAACGCCGAGAGCCAAAGCAAGAAGACCTAGAACACAAAACTATTTTCAAATGCAAGATGAAAACCTCTCTCCTCATAACTCCCTATTTAATACAATCTAATTCAAATTAAAAGCAAAAGGACTTCTCTACCCTTCATTCTCCCTCCAAAAACACTTAAATCAAATTTGAAATCAAGTGGACCCCACCCCAAAACCCCCTCTCCCTTCCGCCTGTTCTTCCGCCTGTTTCTTCCGCCGGGAATAAGCCCGGACCGGCTGGGCCGGTCCAGGTTGAGCCGGTCCAGGCTGGACCGGCATAACAGAAAACAATTAAGATTTTGCAAGATGGGCAAGTAGGAGGTGGCGGGCTAGTCGAAATTTATCTGAAGACAGCATTATCATTATCATAACACCAGAATAAAACCAGAACTATTGCATATTTCAAGAATTATCACAATCAAGTACAGCAATAGTCGAAATGAATAGATGATAATCACTACAAAATTACAGTTTCTAGTAATTAAAGGCTTGAGGTACCTGGACAATGCTATAAATGCCAGGAATTGACATAAGATCAGCTCCAAGAAGCCTTAAACCAAAGTCAACATGTGGCTGCAAGACAACGGTAAAAACTGAAATTTTAAAAGAAAACCGCTTATTCAACCATAAAAATAACAGAAAATATGTTTCATAGTTTACCTTCTCCATTAAAGAGACGAATATTTTTGCAAAACAAGGAAAACTAGGAACAAGTGGCTTCAATGTAATTCTTGGTATAGCAAAGACCTGTAAATCTATTACCTGAAATTCTCCAGAAGGAGACAATATTAGCAACTATTCAACCTCAACTGCATTTCACAAGGTAATGAAGCAAGTACAAATAACCTGTGCAGATGCTTTTAATCCAAAAGCTTTAACAACAACAGTTATATTAGGATTTCCAGCCCATTTCAGTGCTGGCTCCATAATCAATTCCTTCTCGTCAGTACTATAAACTTTCATTCCTGCCATACACCAAAAATTAATTACAATGAATCAACATGACAAACAATTGGAATTTTTTTTTTTTTTTTTGGTGTAATTGCTACCGATAGCAACTGACGGACAAAGGGAAGAAAAAAAAAAATTTATGCCCTCTATCATTTTGGAAAACTTTCTGTTTTAAAAACCAGATGGGTCAAGGAAAATGTATTACTTCATTCCAAAGAGTAAAATGCTACTATATGTATATAATTGTAGTTTTTTGAAAGCTGGTGTCTCTAGTTTTATTTAAGGTAAATAATTGAAGCACTGCCTTATAGATTTATCTTATCTGGGCATGCCTTAAACAAAAGTACAACTCGACTTCTGTAAGTTGATTTCAAGCATACTAATACAAGATTTAGCCACAAAATGACAAGGTATTCTCTGTTATTTTAGCAGCTAGAAATTATTTGTAACCATTTGAGTAATCAAACAATTCCCTCATATTGATCTTCGGAGGGAGAAAGCAAGCTTGACGATGTTATAGATGATGAACCACCAAAATATGAGATTACCAAATCAAAGACAACAGTCAATTGCATGTTATGTGATGAATTTTAACATCCTCAGCCAGTTCTGAGGATTAAAAATGCATTAGTGTCTTCTTTATGTATGCAACTTGAAATTATAATTTATAAGATATGCAAATTAAGCATTGATGAGAGTTTAATGAATATTATCTCAAAAACAGCTTTGCTTAAAATTAGTTTGACATTAGAATTATATCCTACAACTTTAATTAGGCTTGGGTGAACCTTACATCCTTGAATGTTACTGAGTGTTGTATAGTTCATCGTCATATAGAAAGTTATAAAATTAAGATCTGGTGTAATGCCCCATCATGGATGTTAAACATATCTGCTTAGGTCACCCTCTATTTTATGACATGAATGTTAGTTATTATTGGCAAAAAAGTACATGTTTTTAGGCTAAATGATATCTCTATTCATTTCTTTCCTGCTAAGATTACTAACTCTTCATCTAAGTAACAACACAAACCTAGATCTAATACAAAGACTACTTCTGGTCAATCCCTAAAGTTATACTATGGCTTTTGCAAGTTGTTCAATCAACTACTATTCTGCTAAACCACCTGAGGTTTCAACACAAATATCCGCTGCTATGACCATACCATCCTCTACTTATAGATTCAAATGTTCTTGTCAAAAGACTTATACCCTTATACATGAAATGATTACATACATTTTCAGAATTTCAGAACCTAATAAACTACTCTATGAGCTTATCAGAATTTCAGAACCTAATAAACTACTCTATGAGCTTACTTCCACATAGAAGATGTTCAACACACCATAGATTTCATATCGAGTTCATAGTTATCCAATTTATGATTATAGGTTGAACGCCACAAAGCATGATAAGTTCAAATGTTAAGAAGATGGACTAATATGAAAATGCATTTTATTTATTATGACCTTATTTTAACAGCTACGTTGATGTTTATATGTTATTTATTATTTCATGTTCTTAATTAATTTAATAGTTTAAATTTGAGGCTTACACCTCAAAACATCTAGATGTTTGCACCTCACCTTAAGGTAAGAAAACGCCTCAATACTTGATTGTCCTTGCCTTAAGGAAAGAAAATACCTCAAAACCTTGACTAAGAGGGTGAATTCTAAAATGCAACCTGTACCGTTCAAGAAAAAGAAAAGTTTCTTTTGACTACAACAAGCTAAAGATACAATCGTAAAATGGTCTTCAGCTTTTTTTTTTTAAATTTAATTATGATTGAAATAAGAATGTACCTTCTAAATTTTAAATTCTAAATTTATAAGATCTAATTACACTTATTTCTTTCAATGTCACCTAAGTGGTGCATCCAATTTGGTGATGACATTACTAAGCAATAGCATTTTGTTATTAAGGTATTGGGACTTAGATGCTCCTCATCCATATTTAAGTGTAGTTGGAGCTTGTATAGTCAAGTTCACACAAAAAAAATAAACCATCTGACGACATTAAGGATGACCTTGTTGCACAATTTGTGACTAGCGCTATTTGTTACTTATATATATGTGTGTGTGTGTTACTTTTACCATATTAAAATGTTAATATATTATTTCTTACCTTCATTTTAACCTTACGATTTTTGTATTGATAATCATACGCATTAAAATGTCTTGCTTATGCCTTGCATAAGAAAAATGCCTCAATAGCCAATTGCGCATTTTTAAACCCTGGGTGTCAAGTAGAGGTTTTGAATCTAACCTCTCAAAAGTTAAAGCAATTTTTTATTGACCAACGCCTACTCTATATCTAATATTTGGAGTTTTTATGAGTTAGCTATATTTTATAGACAAATCATTAAGAACTTCAACATCATCCACATAAACATGTATTTTGAAAAAATGATAAGTTTAATTGGATACCATCCATTATCAAAGCCTTAGAACAAATAAAAGTATCAATGATTGCATCACCAATCCTAAAGCTCCCTAATTTTGCAAGAATTTGAAGGTATCATGTGATGTATTTGGCATTGGTATAGGCGTTCTTAGCAAAAGTCACAGAATCGTTTATTTTAGTTAGAAGTTGAATAAGGATAAACAGTATTATTTTACTTAAATAAAGAAGATTTTACTCTACTTCATGCTTTAAGGTACTGGCAATGCTTTAAGATACTGGCAATATTATTTGCAAATAAAGGAATTCATTCTCATTTCTAACCTCGGCCAAGATAGCTTAATGTAAGTTTTATTGTCCTTCATTATAAGAGGATAATGTCAAATAGTTAGTCAATGTAGTGTATGCTAAATATGAAATGTTATTAAATTGCGTACTGGCAAATACATTTTCCACCTTGTCACTTCAAATTTATTAAGATATTTGGTTGAGAAAAGTAATTGGAGCATGCATCTTCTAACCATTCAATGTGCATGCAATAATATTATATGCAAATCTACAGGCAAGACAACATTAGAAATTGTGCAAGGACTAAAACATATAAAGTGAAGACTGAAGAGATATTGTCACTTTACCAATGAAAGCATAATTTGATTCCGTTGCACATTTGCACAACAATATATAATTTACATAGTGAGATTAAATAAATTGAAATATATAATACAAAATATTCTAATGATGTAAATATTTAAAGAAGTGCTTAAGAGTTTAATGAAAGTCACTTTGCCATGATTTGTATATTTCCCGAACATTTTATGAACCTAGATATAAGAAATTGAATGCAAAATCATGAGATCCTTTTAACACAATGCTATAATGAATATGTTTTAGATTAAAATTTTGATATTTTAATTAATACTATATTTAATATTGAAGATAAATTTATTTTTCTTATTTAAATACTGAGGATATTTTGTCTAATCGAGAAACATTCAAACTTCAAAAATTTCTTGTTGATTCTTTAAAGATGAGATTTTCTACTTAAAAATTTGCTTTCATAAATCATATCATTCCAATTAGACTGCATGCTTGAATTTGCATGTATCAAATAAAGTAATACTTGAAAAACAATGTTGTGAGCATTGGTTTCAGGTCTAATGGATAGAGAGGCCTCTACCAAATAATGCCAACATGACCAAGGAGGAACTATAAAAGCTTGCCCCATAAGTGGTCAAATGACCTTCGATCGTCAGACGGACTGCGTCGTTGCAATCAAAGCGTTGAATTTGCCCAAATGGAAGCCCCTCGCAATAAACTCGAAACGGAAATGGTCAAAATCAGCGACCGACGTCCGAAATTAACGCGCAATGCTGTCCAAACAATGTCCAATCTCAAAACATACTTCGTCATTGCATTCAAAACGTCGACAATACCCAAGAATAACTATAATTTCGCCTAACAAAATCTACCCGAGGAAAATCGAAGAGGATCTTGAGGTGATGGTGTGCTAATTTAGAAAAAATGGGTGTGAAAAACAAGGGTCATTAATTGACTATAAAAAATAAAAAATCAACTCAATCGAAGGCCTCGTATCTCCTACACCTGCTCCGTCCAAATACCCGAAATCCTGTAGTTTTAGTTTGGGTCTCGCAGTGGCAGCCTGCCTCATTGTTAAAATGAAACCAAACGAGGCTTCACGAGTTTCTCTTCGATATTCTACGCACAATAGCCTCAATGATTAATCTAGTAAGCTTCTGATTCTCGTGCCAATCCCTTGTATGTCAGCCCCCTCCGTCCCTTGCAGTTTGTCGACTACACATGAGTCTCCACTTGTATCAGTTTGCTTCGAGACTTTCTTCCTCCCTCAAATCATCCAACCGAACTCACCAAATCCGTCTGACTCCTCTTGAGCCTGCCGGATCCAATCCCCCCAGCTCATTCTGTCCTTTGATCCTGTCAACTGTTGAACACCCATTGAATCTGGCCCTTCCACCCGTCAGCGTGCGAACAAGCCTCGATCTGAACTTCATTTCGTCCGACACGAGCACCCAACTCCCATCTTCTTACAGCCCATCCTCCTCGGACAATACAGCCCATAGCGGCTGGGGCCAACTACAGGCGATGACCATTGTCTATAGTGGAGTCGACTCCCAGTGTATTTGGAATTCAACAAAAAATATGTGAGTTTTGAATGACACAAAATAAACTACGATGTGAATTTGGAATTCACCAAAATTTTATTTTGCATTTCTTTTTTCATTAAACTAGACATCAAAATACCTAAAGTCTGTACATTTTGAATACTTTACACACTTTTCATCAAGCCAAATAGCCCCTAAATTTTCTTCTCCTCGCACCAACTTGATAAATACAGTACAAGAACATCAGAATAATCGAAGTTCATTTTTTTACTGATTATGAAAATACTAACAATTGCTAACCACCATTCAACATTGTTAGAAAAGTGATATATATATCATTAAATATATCATACAAAGTACAAACAAATGGAGTTGTCAATGAGCACATGTGTATGTGCACGCACGCCTTAACTCTACTATTCAAAGCATAAACAAATGTGGATGTCAATGTGCAGATATAAAAGGTTGGTTGTTGTGTGTTGGATCATTGGACTTGCAAAATTCGAGCTCAAGAGAAGGTAAGAGCAGGATTGTTGGAACTAGACTAGCAATGTGGAGGGGAGAGCTATATTGATGATGTACCCATGTAGGTGCTTTGGGGTTGAGAAGATGCAGAGGTGGAAAAGAAAGAGTTTAGGGCACGTAGGCTTTATGCAAGAAGGCAGAAGGTGCAAGAGATTTCACAAAGAATATTAGAAAAGAGGAGCAGCACCCTAAGACCGTGGTAGATGTGAGAAGAGCTCAGAGAGAAGAGGGGAGCAACGCAAGATTAGATGCGCATAAGGCTAGTAGAAAAACAAGAATAGCAAGCATGAATTGTGGAACATTGGAGCAGGACAACACTTGAGAAAGTCATGAGAGTGAAGAGAGATATAGCAACAAGTCATGCACTAGGGGACTTTTACAAGTATGAGAGTGGGACGAGCTTGAGATGTCCATTAGTATGAGAGGGCTTACACGAGCATCATCGTTAAACATAGATGTTATGGTTAGGGTGAGTGTTACATGTGTGTGCATTTGTTTATTCCTTTTTTGTAAACATTATCACAACATATTGACAACATAGTTGCCTTTCAAATAGCGGTTCAAAAATTAAATTCATCATCACCAAGATTATCCGACCCCACAGTGGGATAAAAGCTTAATGTTGTCATTATTGTTGTATCACCAAAATTATCATCATCATTAGCCTTATCCCTACTATTTGAGATCACTTTTATGAATCTACATTCTCCATTGTTTATGATAAGTGTTGTACGAGGATTAAACTTATGTTATCTTTCTCATAACTTCTAGTTATCTTCAATATACCCATTTTTCCTTTTTAAACATTCCACATTATTCTTTTATTCATGCATCTTATATGAATCTTTAGCCCTTTATTATACACCCACTAACTACCTAAGCCTATTTTTGACTACCTCTCATTCAATAGATGCTACTCACAAGTACAATCATCCATCTAACATTCCTAAACATATTCTCTCTGGTTTTGATGTATTATTCTTGACATTTCTATTTTGCCACCCTCAACTTGGGTATCAGTAACTTCTTAATTATCAAACACCAAAAATTTATATAATGTCAACCAATTTGTAGTTTTGAAAAATGGAGATATGCTTTAGAATTAATAATTGATATAGAATGTTTTGGAGTCTAAAAATGATTAATTTTGTCAAATTGCAATTAGATTCACCATATAAAACAGAAATAAGAGTTAAGCAATAGAGTTGTTTGTAGACAACTAGACTATGATAAATTGGAGTATTTAGAGAAGGCATGACAAAACTAGAGAAGTAAATATAATTTTGTGATGGATGGAGTAACAACAATAGAAAATATAAATTAGAAAATAATTTAAAATGACCAGTGTATGCTCAACATAAGGTAGAAAAGACAAAAAATATGAGAAGATAAACCAAGTAGTAAACCAACTATAGCATGGCTATAAGTCGTGCAAAGATTTGTGCCAACTATACAATAACAACAACAACAACAAGCATTTATCCCACTCTGTGGGGTCAGCTACATGAATCCTTTTTCTCCATTGTGTCTTGTTAAAAGTTAAATTCTCATTAAAATCTAATAAAGAAATGTCATTTCTAATATTTTCTAACCAAGTTTTTTAGGTCTACCTCTACCCTTCTTAACATAAGTCAAATCTAATACAACTACTTTCCAAAACCGGGTCATCGGAAGACCGCCGTTTTATGTGACCATCTAAAGCGACTCTCTCTAATCTTATCTTCCACTAGAGCTACTCCAACATTTTCACGTATAAGTTCATTTTGTATCCTGTCTCTAAGAGTAAAGCCACTCATCCACCTGAGCATCCTCATCTCTGCAACACTTAACTTAATATTCTGCTTCTATTTTAATGGCCAAGGCCAACATTCTACCCCATAAAGCATTGCAAGTCTAACCACCATCTTATAGAATTTTCTCTTAAGTTTGAGAGGGACTTTTCTATCACACAACAAGCCCGATGCATTCCTCCATTTCAACCATCCAACTTGAATTCTACTAATAATATCCCCAACTTGAATTCTACTCTTTTGAGATTTTATGCCACAACAACAACAACATCAAGCCTTTGTCTCACTACATGGGGTCAGTTATATGAATCCTTTTTCTCCATTGTGTCTGTTAAAAGTCAAATTCTTGTTTAAATCTAATAAAGAAATATCATTTCTAATATTTTCTAACAAAGTCTTTTTAGGTCTACCTCTACCTTTCTTAATATAAGATCATTTTGTGCCAACTATAGTTAACAAAAAATCTAATACTCAGTAAAAATGAATGAAAAAGTGATCCATAAAGTAGACCCCAAAAAGTTACGATATGATGATGATTGGGACTATCACATCAATCTCAAAATAATCTAATTTTTCCCTACTCCATCAACCCGTACTCCCACTTCCGCAGCACAAAAAAAAAAAAAATTTTTTTGAGATAAAATAACAACGTAACTTTCAAAAAGAATTATGTAATAGTAATGCCAACCTTGAAAGGTAGGCGGTAATGAACCCAAGGTAAGTGTTTGAAACTCGACTGAATCAATTTTATATTTTGTGGTATTCTCAGCAATAATTGGCTTGGCAATCTCCTTTGCAGTTTTACATATTGCCTTCAATAAAAATTACAAATATTAGTGCTATCAGCAAAAAATTAATGTTCAGATACACGCTTACCATGAAAAAAAAAAGGAAAAATTGTACCTTATCCAGATATGGCCACATGTTCTCTATAAACTTGTTTAACCAATCAACCTTCAAGGAAAACCATTAGACAAACATAAATATAGTTGTTTTGTGATCCTCAACATACTAAAGCAACTAAACAAAAGCATACCCTGTCGAAGTCTGGGTTTTTTACCCATAACGGTATCTCAGGAAGCATGCGCTCCAGAGTTAGCGAGTCAAGTTCAACAAGTGACCGAATTTTAGGATCCTGATAAAATAAGGGCAAATAAACTAATATTATAAAGGATCAATAGACATTTTTTATACAAAAGCAAGTAGGATCAACCTTGATTTAAGAAAAATTCACAAACTTCCACCAAACTACTAGCTATTATATTTTACCAAAGTAATTTGATGGCATACAGACATTAAACTATGGTTCATGCTCGTATTCACAACTTGAACATTTTTTGGTTTGCTAGACTTGCAAATTAATGATAATTTTAGGAAATGTTAAGATACTTGGTATCATGACATTACATTAAGTATAATATACTTAAAAAAAGTTCTGAAATGAGAAAATACAAGGGAAAAAAAACTAGAAAAAAGGGACATTCTAGATTAAAAAAATAAATTGGTATACAAAGATGTTTGCCTTTATTAAGGGGCCATAATTATTGATTCATTCCAATTAGTGCCACCATAACTGATAAACTTAATAGAGGCCTAGTTTAACAAAAATCCACCAAGCTAGAACATATACCAAAAAAAAACAGTGCACCAAGTTGTAGATGTCAATTAAACCATTTAAAAGCTTTAAAGAATTTACTTCAAAATAATTGGGAAAAAATATTTATATTTGGCACATGCAACACGCTCCACCAATAGGGATGATTCGTCAAGTCATACATGGTTGATATGTGTACCCCTCAAATGGCTTGTACCTCCTAGATTTAGGTTAGTTCAAACGGCTTGGCATAGTTGTGAACATGATTTGGAAATGCGTGTTGATTGGCTTACAAGTGATGCAAAATTACATGGGATCACACAGATGATTGAATATCAAACATCTAAAGATTTGGGAGAAACGGATCTTTCTCTCCAATAGAAGATCCATTATATCTTGTTGTTTTTTCTTCATCTACTATCAATCAAAAAGTCAATTTCTGGTTTTTCTTCCAAGTTCTTTGCAATTCTGTTGTGATTCTGAAATTAATTCCAGCAAGGAATTTTCCTGATTTTCTACAAGCGTGTCCTAACATAAAACTACTTAAGGAATCCACAATAACTGAATGTCCAAAATGATATGTAAGGGGAACATTAAATCCAAAAGTTTAAGCCAACTCTAGGTAACAACTAGTATATCAATAACCACTGCTTATTGCAATCCCCTAACGTGCGATTATACCCAACTCTCCGATAACTTAATACAATGTAAAACCTATTGAGAACTTGGCATGGTTATTCAGTCTCCATAAACCACTCCATTCACTAACACAAAATAATTAAACGGTCATTTTCAAGCAGAAAATTTTTTCCCTGAATTATAAGGATGCCCAATTGCCCATTCATAACCAATCTAAGAAAATCATCAATATACCAACAAAGGATGAAATTGTCAGCTATAAACATCACTGAGAATAGAGGACATAAAAAAGTTTTCCCACTCAAGAATAAAGTAATATGCCTCTGTTACTTTCAGGTTTGTAAACTCTTAAAGGAGCCCATGTTTGTACCAAACATATCCAATAAACCATAAAAAACAACAAATAAATCCTCATTTCCCCATAATCATTCCGTGCAGGAACAATATCAAACTAATTAAGCATTTCCAATTAAGTAGTAAACACACACCCAAAAAGAATACATAACCAAATTGATGCATTTCCGAACTTACAAACAAAAAAGAACAGATCAAAAGTAGCAGAACAACATACCTTGACATCAGTGGAGTGGAAGTAGATGAAGAGATAATAACCGATGACAACCCCAGCAGAAACTCCAATCCCGAATCCGAAAGTACCCAGCAAAGAGCTCACAAAACCCATCCCAAATCCCTGCCTGCACTAAACAGAACACTCGCCTTTTCCCTAATCCTCTTAAACAAGAAAGAACCACTCAAATCTTAACAGCTGAGAAAAGAACAAAAGTTTTCCCACCGTAATGAGAAAACCTAGCCAAATATTTTAAATAATAAAGCAAATAAAGGAGTTGAAAAGGGGAAATTTCACAGATCATCCATACTTCGCTATCAGTCCACGGTGATATTTTCCCAGAGGATTCAAAAAAATAGATCAAAGAATTGAAAGGAGGTATGACAATATTATAGCGGCTAGAAATAAAGAAGAACTCGTGAGCTGAAACGGATGGAAGAGTGTCGGTAACGCCCACACATGGCGTGGGACCGATGAAGCTGAGAACATTTGATGGCTTTGCTTCGGATTGAGGCCACCAATAACAAAAAAAAAACAATTTTTACTGCTAATTAATTCGCCTTCAAGGCTAATAATGACGAATACTTCAAAAAAATTTGATCTTTCTCGACATGTGGCAGTGCAAGGATAATGACATAGGAGGAGGAATAGGTGGAGCGGTATCCGTCTGGCATTCGAGGAGCATTTAATTGCTTTCTGCGCGTTAAGGCCGAGTGGCCGACTCACCGCTGTAGATGAAACGACTGTTGCAGTTTTTAGTAGTCATCAAGGCCCTTTACCATCTCCGTTTTTCAAATGGGGGAAGGCCCTTTACCCTCTTTTCATATTAATTTTAAATCATACAAAACTTTTAGAAAAAAAAAGTATAAATATTGATAATGATAAAGAATTTTATAACCCGTTTTATTATAGTGAAAGGTCGAGACAAATTCGAGGTAATACCAACAATTACTTAAAGGGGATTTTGCCCTTGATCATAACTATCTCTTACAAAACTTAAGTCACCAATATCTCATAATCGATCTACACCGTGTATATCTCTGCATAAATATTTGTGTAACAATCACTTAATTAGAAAAGATTGACAACCACCATCTTACACCCACTACAATAAAATAAATATTAGTACTAGATTTGTATAACATGCCTAATTAATTAAGGATTCCTAATTGTTATGGGTCCTAAATCTGTAGTTAATTGTCACCAATTAAGGAGTGGCAAATTAAAATTGTAGTCAACACATAACAAATTAGTTTATATTAGTCAACCTCCAATTATCTAATTTGCAACTATTGTGCATCCATTTTTTGACAATTTTATATTTAGCAACTTTTTAGCACAAATTATTATGATTATTATGTAGCAAATATTTAATAAGTTGTCAGCAAAATATATGTAGCAAATCCATATAAAATATATCCATAATTTAATCATAAGATTTTGATTTTTAATTAATTGAATTTAAGTCCTTTTTATTATATCACTATAAATTCAGTATAAAAATTTCACTAAAATGTAATTCCATTGATTATCTATTTTCCCTACAATCACCTACGGGCTTCTGCCCAGCATAGCCACTGCCACCCATAGCCATTGTAGGCGTTATTATCGCCCGCAAGCATTGTCACAGGCAACCATTGGCCGTCTTCATCATCATTGGGATTTACATTGTATTCATTTTATTTAAGTTGAAAAAATAATCGTCTGCATTTATTTTAAGAAAAATTATTATGTGCAGTGTCCGGAAGCTTCCGGAGGCCAATCTGGATATGCCACATCACATAATTTATAATGCATTGGATGATGTGACGTGTCTGAATTGACCTACGGACGCGTTCTAACTCCGCACAGAATAATCTCTCTTATTCTAAGCTCATCCAAATAACTCCAAATATCTTAAATACACTGTATTTCTTTTACTTTAGTTTCGTTCCGCCTTGTATTTCTTCTTCAGCAAACCAAGTAATACTCTAATGAAAATGCCTCTACATTAAGAAAAAGCCATGGTGATTTTTTTTTTTCAAATTTTAATATGTAAATTTTAACTGCGTATATCAAAGATTAGCCAGGTTAAATGTCTATTGCTATTATTTGTAGCTAAAATAGCTATTTTGAATTAAATAAACGATTTATTAAGGTTCATATATAGCAAGATTAATAAGGGCTTTTATTAGCGTTGACTGAGCTGATTAAAGTAAGCATTATATGAGGATAAGTGATTATGAATTCAATCTTTAAAAGTACTATTGAGCCCTTAATTTGACGGAAAAATAACAAAGCTGCCCCAAGTGGCCATTTATAATTAAGAGTGGAGGGATAAATAAGCTATGAGACAACTAATTATTAAGTGTCATGAAAAATTGTCTTGCATATAGGAATATAAAATTTAGTCAAGCTGACTCGTGAGTTAATTTGAGACAAACTCAATAAATAATTTGTGATTCAAATTTGATGTGCTAACAATTCAATTGTTAATTGGTTCTGACTCAACTAGGGGTGCAACCGAGTCAAGCCGACTCGCGAGCCGGCTCGGGCTCGACTTGTTAATGGGCTCGACGAGCCGAGCTTATCGAGCTCGCGAGTCGAGCTCGAACACGAGTTCGAGCTCGAACGCTAAACGAGCTCGAGCTCGGACACTGGGCTGATCGACTCGTTGGCTCGTCAAGTAGCTCGGGTCGCGTCTACGGGAGGCCGGGAGCGGGTATGAGGGAGCGATTGCGGGATCGGGCGAGGGCGCGGCCGGCGGGAGGCGGGAGCGGACGCGGGCTGCGCCAGCCGGAGCGGGCGAATGCGCGGGATCGGGCGCGGGCGGGGGATTTGGCGCGGGATCGGACGCGGGCTGCGTCTGCTGGAGGCGGGAGCGGACGCGGGCTGCTCCAGCCGGAGCGGCCGCGTGCGCGGGATCGGGCGCGTGCGCGACGAAAGGCTCGATAGCGGGCTCGACGAGACGCTCGATTTGACGACGAGTCGAGCTCGAGCTCGGATTTTGAGCTCGACTCGAGTTCGAGCTCGAGCTCGAGCTCGGGTTTTGATTGCCAGGCTCGACTCGAACACCCCCTGGCTCGAGCTCGACTCGACTCGTTTGCACCCCTAGACTCAACTCATCAACTTGAGAGCAATTCATTAAAAAAAAATTAAAAAAAAAAAAAAAAAACTTTAATGAAGAGATACACTTTCCCCTCCTCTCCCTCTTCAGCTCTATCTCTCTCCCCTCCTCCCTCTCTTTCTCCCTCTTCAGCTCTATCTCTCTCCCCCTTTCCCCGTCTCTCAGTCCCTCTCCCTCTCTCCCCATTCTATCCCTCTCTTTAAGCTCAATGTGTGATATTATTTGGCGCATTTAGAATGCGCTGAACTATAATTAGTGTATTCTAAATACGCCAAATTATTGACGATTTTGCTCCTTTCAAATTATATGAATTTCATGCACATTCTCCTAATTTTCACTATTATACCGCTCCTTTATAAAGTTTACCCATTATTATTTCTATCATATTGTTACAATAACTTTTTATCTCTCTTTTATAATAAATGAGCCGACTCATGAACCGACTTAAACTCGTAGAACTAAGTTCAAGCTCAAACTCAAATTAGATTAAATAATCAAGCAATAATTTGATGAAAATAATATGTAACCAGAGCCATATGAATGATCAATAGATAAATATTAAAATTAGGATAGTTTGAAGTTAAGAGCATATATCATTTAAGTTGTAATTCTTTTATTCTATTACCTACCAAATCCAAACCATTTTACATATATATATTTTTCAAAAAAAAAAAAGTTATCTCAGGATATCATGTTATAATTTTTATCATACAACAACAACAACAACAAACTTTTATCCCACTATGTGGGATCGGCTACATGAATCTTTTTTTTTCCATTATGTCCGATTAAGCATCAAATTCTCAACAAGTATTCTTACTAAATGTATTTTTATATCAGAAACTCAAAATGACATTGAATGGCCTATTATTTTATATCTTTATGTAAATTGGTGTTTTCTCTCAAAAAAACTATCTTGAGTCAATTAGAGAAATATTTCCTACAGTCATTCAATTCAATACCTATGTTGCAGTACTCCTCTCTATCCTGATGTTCTCCACCAACATGAGACTCAATTACAAGTACTCATCTACAATAAACTCTGACATACCACTAAAATATAAATGAGTATTGTTCATCAACCGTGTATGATGAGAAACAATGAAATAGTAATGCGCTTCTTCTCCATCTTGAGCTCCACCTTTATATCTACTTGTTAAATACAACTAATATTTAGTCATATATTTCTTGATGGTATCAGAGTTTAAGCAAATATTTCTTGATAGTATCAGATCGAGTTTAAGCATCGTGATACCTCATAAAACCCGAGCAACTATGGAAGACTATCCAAACACGATGAGTGGCAATACAATGTGCATACTGAACATACCTAGATTTGGGACTCAACATGGTCAACAACCTCTATTGCCACAACCCAACCACTTATAACATGCATACCGAACGGGTCACACAGTGTCAAATTGCAACAATTCAACTCCCAAGATCTATTTAAAAGAAATTTCTTTTTATTTCATTTAATAACAAAACAGAGAGTCACTATTCATCAAATTAATAATGTGAAAATTAACTTAGAGTATTTTCATTTATCTTCAAAAAACTATATAGAAAAAATGTTCATATACACAATAGTCGTGGTATATAATCATAATACATCATTATGAAATATACACCATGATTGTAAAAAAAAATACTAACGAAAACACACCTAACCACAAAAAATTAGAAATAATTATCTATTGCAACATGCCATTTTTTTTTTCTCTTTCTCTTTTCCTAGCCTGAAATTAACACATACAGAAAAATATGTATGAACAAATCAAAAAAAATTTGCTACATTAAACCCTCCTAAATTCTTAATAATAAATATCCGGTTACTCTACAGTTACATAAGTAGTGTTTGCTCATCGCTCTTATTTCGTGAATAACTGTTTTATGAAGATTTTCAAATGGACTCATACATTTGACATAGATGTTGAATCCCCTTCTATTCCTATATGGGTTTCTTTTTCTAACCTTCGGCCACATCTCTTTGCTCCGAGAATTCTATTTGGTCTTGGCTCCATGTTTGGTAAACCATTAAAAATTGATCATGCTACCTCCTCTGGTCGGCGTCCTTCAATAGCTCGGGTGATGGTGGAATTGGATGTTACCAAGGTGTATCCTGACAAAATTTGGTTGGGTTCCGAGAGCTTAGGCTATATACAATCGGTTATTATGGATCCCTTTCCCTCTTATTGTTCACATTGCAAGTCTCTGGGTCACTTTAAGCTTGAGTGCCCTTCTCTTCAGCCTCGTGTGGTTGTGCTGTCTGTGGCTGAGGCAACTCCTGTTTCTTTGGAAAGTAACTTACCTGCTACTGTTCCTCCGGTTGTCCCAGTGGTGTTGAGTTCAGATAGTGCCAATTTGGCTGTGAATAATGCCATTGTTAGTTTAGGTGGTATTGGTTGTGCTACTCTTTCTCCTCTCTGCTCTGATCATGTGGTGAGGCTTGTGTCTGTTTCCCTTGTTTTGGCCGGTTTAGGAAATGTGGAAATGGCTGTGGAAACTGAGGTGGCTGGAAATGCTAATGCTAATGGTTTTGAGTCGGTTGATATTTTATCTCCCCATGCTCAACCTTTTACTCCTACTGGTTTGAATTTGATTTCCAAACGTGGTTGTCATAGCATTGAGGGCCCTCCTAGGGAGGTTCCTTTGCTGTCTGTTGTTTCGGCCCCGGCTATTTTGGCCGGCCAGTCTTTTAATTCTGGGGACTTGGTTGTCCCGGTTCAGTCGCTTGCCGTGGTTAATTTGGATGAGGAAGTGTGTCGGGTGGCTGTTTCGGGTAATTCTAGTCCCATTCGTAATGAATGTGTTGTGCTTAATGATTTTGTGGATGTTCCAGTGACTTATATGGATCTTAAAAGCTTACATTATAATGTGAAGGATAAATCGGGCGTTGACCTTAGAGTCCATTTGGACTGGCTTCATGACTATAGTTTTGTATCTGAATCTGAGTCTGGTTTTGATTCTGTTGAATCTTTGGGAGTTGGAGATCCTGGTAATTCGTTCAATCTGTTGCGCAATAAACCTTTGGTGACTGCTACTTCTCGGGGCAGATCTCGTGGGACGGGCAGGCGTGATTGTTGATTCTGTTTTTTGTGCCATTAAGTGTGGTTTGTTTGCTGCATTGGTTTGCACTTGTGGTTGGTGGGTTGGTCGGTTTAATTGGTTCATTTTGGACGATGAGGAAGCAACGGGGCTGCAAGCGTCGTGGACGGCCAGGGTTGGTTGGCAAACTGGTTGGCCCTTCGATTTCATTTTTTACCAGAGGATGGCCCAACCCTGACAACCTGATGCTGGTCTGAGTTCGTTGATTTCAACCTTCATTATTCTGATCTCTTCTTTGATTTCGCTTTTTTGATTGTAAGCATCTGATGTGGCCCTTTGGGGGGTCTTCCTTTTGTAATTTTCTTGTTCAATATAGTTGGTGGTTTTAAAAAAAAAAAAAAGTAGAGAAACACACTATCCATACAAAAACATCTTATTGATCAACACATGGTTCATAAATTAAGAAAAATTTACCCTCACAAATAACTATGGAAAGAAAACTATATAAATTTATCATTCTTATAAGTTATAATGCAACAATTAAAATTTGATATAATGCTTGAGATCTATATTCTACATATGTATAATAGTTCGATTGTTACAATTTAATATAATTAGGCCTTCACTTTCCTATCATTATCTAATGCGGCTTTGAGCACTTTCTCTATTTAGGTTTTGTTTAGGACAACTTTTTTATTGTTTTCTGAAGCATTTTTCTATTATATTATAAAAATGTTTTAGGTAGCACTAAAAAAATTCATATGAGTATTATTGTATAAAAAGAAACATTGTTTGTAATTATTTAAAAATTTTAATTTATGTACCTACTAAAAAATTTTTATGAGTATATATTTCGTAAATAGATTTCTTAATTACTTTTTTAATTAGGTACGTACATTTCTTAATTAAGTCTTATATCAAAGTTGATATATATATTTCATCAAAAGGTCATCTTGATCAGGCACAAATCCCGATGCAAATATGAGCCTTAGTCAAATTAAATTTGGAATCATCCAATGTTTGATTTTAGCAAGCTTATAGTCAAATTAAACATCACAAGAAGACGAACCCAACGATACTAAATTCGATACGATCCATTCCCAAATGGGTCCAAACCAAAAGACAAAAGCCTATTTGAAAGCTTCAGAGCAACAAGACTCTGGATAAAACTTAAATATAGATTAAAAATTTTCAATTAATACAATTTTTAATAAAAAAAAAACTTACATTTTAACTAATAGATCAAACAAAATATTTAGAACTATAAGATTGTGTCATTTATAACACTAATAAATGTCACACACTATCATCCAATAATACTATACAAATTATTTAATATATAAATATATAGTTTAGTAGTTATTAAGGCTTCGTTTGGGACGGCTTTTTTATTGCTTTCTAAAACGGAGTTTTAGTACAAAAATAAAAAAAAATTTGTACTAAAACTCCGTTTTTGAAAGCAGTAAAAAAACCATCCCAAAGGAAGCCTAAATCTTTTTTGAAATAAATTTCATATTTATCTTGTCAAGCTCTTCAACTACTGCTACTTTGCACTTTTTTTTTAATTTTGAAAAAGTAAATATAAGAAAACCAAGGAGGTTATTAAAATATTTCTAAATTGAGAAAAAAAAAAAAAAACAAGGAGGTTTCTACAAGTATTATTCGTAAATATATAGCCAGATTATTAAGCCTAGAGTCGCTTTCCTCGTGGCAATTGTGAACTTCTGGTTATAGAAATTAGAATTTAGAATAGATAGCTTGCCGCCATGGAAAAGCTTCATTACAGTTTAAACCGAAACAAATTGGAAATTGCATTTTGAAATTTCGTTGACATGAGGAGGTCAGATTACTGGCAAAGAACTACAGAAGTTGTTTTGATTAAAAACATTAAAATGTTATTGTTGCGTCCTGGAGTATTCGCGGCGGTAGAGAAATATAAGATTTAACGTCTTAGCGTTGTACGAAAATCCGGCACGCAATCAGATAAGTGAGAGAGGGTCTAGCATTTATGAGACACCAAGATTTTTACGTGGAAAACCCCTGAAAAGGGGGAAAAACCACGGGGCCTAGCCCAGTTTTAATGAATCCACTAGTATTGCAGTCGATTACAAATGAGGTCCTTCCTTGGTGGAAGGCCTTAGCTTGATGTACATCTTATGGAGTACATTACATGGTGTAAATACAAAGATCTACTATCGACGTATTCGCTTTGTTAGAAGGACTGCAGTCATCAGGCGACGTAGGTTAGAAGGACCGTAGTCAGCTGGCGACGGAGGACTGTAGTCGGCGGGCGACGTAAGTCAGGAGGACCGTAGTCGGCGGGCGACGGAGGTCGGAAGGACTGTAGTCTGACGACGAAGATCAGTAGGACAGCGTCAGGTAGGAGTCCAGCAATGGAAAGAAATGCATCTTCGCATAGACGTCCAACGAAGTCCGGCGTCGGGTAGAAACTTAGCGAAGAGTGAAGGTCCGACGTCGGGTAGAAGTCCGACGTCTTTGGTGGCAGAGGAGAAACTCCAACTTCACTTGGGCGGAGTTTCTGCATCAGGAGGGGACTCTGTTGTTAATTGGGAAGGATTTCAACATCACGTGGAAGTTGTGCAGAATTCCTATGTTTCCTAAAAATCCGGCAGAGTTCCGGCGTCTTCAGGCGGCAGGAAGAGCTCCGGCGGTGGTCGAGGAGGTGAGGAATCTCCTTTTCCCCTTTCTCCTCTTCTTCTTCTCTCTCTTCACTTGAGCCCCCCTTTTGGTGTAGAATGAGGGCTCTATTTATAGTTTTTCTGGAGTGGCATAGCCCGTAAATAGGTGTGAGATCAAGGGCGAATTGTGAGTGGTCCGAATGGACGGCCGATATCGACTCCTTCGATCATGCACCGTTCGTTGGACATTTGAAGGCCTTAATGATTTTGGAATTTGATGATCTTGGGCTCGTTGGATTCGTCTCGCTGAGCCGTTCGATTCGAGTATAAGCTCGTCAAAATCGGAGACCGTTTGATAACTCAAATTGCGGTTTGAACCTTCCAACAGCGCTTCGAACCTTTGATTCGGACTCATTTGGGCTCGGATTGGGTTGATCTTAGTGTCGTTGGGTTCGTATTTCCGAGACGCTCAGTTTGACTGTAAGCTCGCTGAAATCGGAGTTCATATGCTCCCAAAATTAATTTTTGAAGTTTCCAATTAGCTTTTGCCTCGAGATTCGTGCCCGATCAAGATAATTTTTGCATGACGTATCAGTTGCCCCCCTATTTTCGGACGTCGTAGCTCCAGAAGTCCGAAAATAAGCGTCACAAGTTTTTGAGAATTTTTCCGAGTGTCCTAGGATTGATCTTGCTTGTAAAAGCCCCGGACGGCTCCGAAAATGCCGAAATTGAGTCCGGGATGCCAAAAAACGTTTCCGGGGAACCAAAAAACGTCGAATTTGGACTTTTTGGGGCGAAAAAAACGGGCCGAAACAGACTGGGCAGAAGGACCGGCCGCCAGCTGGCCGGCGCCACCGCCAGCCGCGCGGAACCGCGCGTTGCGCGCGCGCGCTGCGGCCGGAACGCGCGCCCGCGCCAGGGGCGCGCCCGCACCCGCGCCAGGGGCTCGCCTGCGCCCGCGCCAGGGGTGCGTCCGTGCGTGGTTCGAGCCCGCGCGTGGCTTGCCGCGGGCGGGAGCCTTGCCCGCGTGTTTTGCTGCCGCGAGCGTGTGCCGCGGCTGCTGCCAGCGGGCGGCTGGCTGGAAATTTCGCGATCCGCGTGAGATTTTCGTGGATCGTCGCTTGTTTTGGGTGACGGTTCGCTGCCACCGACTTAAGTGGACCCCACAGACGTAAAAATAGCCGTTTTTGTTATTTTGGTGTCCAAAAAATTCCAAAAAAGTTCCAAAAAATTGCAAAAAATTCCTAAAATTTTTCTAAAATAGGATAATTCCGAAATTTATAATAACTTCCCCCATTTTTCTCCAAAACCTATAAATAGGCCTCCTAGGCCCTTAGGAAACTTGCACCTTCTCCTCTCTCTCCCTCTGGCTCTCTGGCATTGAGGCTACCGCTGTTTTTGCGCGTGGGAAATGTCCCTCGCTCGAATTAGCGCTCCCTCTCTGGTGCAGGAGTTACGAGATTTCTTCCTCTCCCTCTGGCTCTCTGACATTGAGGCTACCGCTGTTTTGCGCGTGGGAAATGTCCCTCGCTCGAATTAGCGCTCCCTCTCTGGTGCAGGAGTTACGGGATTTCTTCCTCTCCCTCTGGCTCTCTGACATTGAGGTTACCGCTGTTTTGCGCGTGGGAAATGTCCCTCGTTCGAATTAGCGCTCCCTCTCTGGTGCAGGAGTTACGGGATTTCTTCCTCTCCCTCTGGCTCTCTGACATTGAGGTTACCGCTGTTTTGCGCGTGGGAAATGTCCCTAGCTCGAATTAGCGCTCCCTCTCTGGTGCAGGAGTTACGGGATTTCTTCCTCTCCCTCCGGCTTACTGGCGGTTGAGGCTTCCGCTATTTGCGAGTTGGAATTCTTTCCTGCTCGACTTAGCGCACCTCCTCGTGCGCAGAAGCCTACGGGATCTCTTTTCCATCTGAGCGGAGGTTTGCTGGCGATGGACGATCGAGTTGAAGCCCATTAGCAGTCAACAATCGTGTGTGGAGCCAAAGGAGAGAGTTCGAGTGTGCGTTGCAAGTAACAGTCGAGCAAGAAGCCGATGACTAGTATCAGTCCGTTGACGAGCAGAAGCCCGACGACAAGGAGAAGTCCTTCGTTGGGTAGAAGACCGACGACGAGTAGGAGTCTGCTGACGAGCAAAAGTCCGACGTCAGGTAGAAGTTCAACGTCGGGTAGAAGACCGACGAGAATTCGTCGACGAGCAGGAGTCTGACGACGAGTAGAAGTCCGCTGACGAGCAGAAGTCCGATGACGAGTAGGAGTCCGCTGACGAGCAGAAGTTCGACGAAAAGGAGAAGTCCTTCGTCGGGTAGAAGACCGACGACGAGTAGGAGTCTGCTGACGAGCAAAAGTCCGACGTCAGGTAGAAGTTCAACGTCGGGTAGAAGACCGACGAGAATTCGTCGACGAGCAGGAGTCTGACGACGAGTAGAAGTTCGCTGACGAGCAGAAGTCCGACGACGAGTAGGAGTCCGCTGACGAGCAGAAGTTCGACGAAAAGGAGAAGTCCTTCGTCGGGTAGAAGACCGACGACGAGTAGGAGTCTGAAGACGAGCAGAAGTCCGACATCGGGTAGGAGTCCGCTGACGAGCAGAAGTTCGACGACGAGTAGGAGTCCGCTGACGAGCAGAAGTCTGACGTCGGGAAGAAGTTCAACATCGGGTAGAAGTTCAACGTCGGGTAGAAGACCGACGAGAATTCATCGACGAGCAGGAGTCTGACGACGAGTAGAAGTCCGCTGACGAGCAGAAGTCCGACGAAAAGGAGAAGTCCTTCGTCGGGTAGAAGACCGACGACGAGTAGGAGTCTGAAGACGAGCAGAAATCCGCTGACGAGCAGAAGTCCGACGTCGGGTAGAAGTTAAACGTCGGGTAGAAGACCGACGAGAATTCGTCGACGAGCAGGAGTCTGACGACGAGTAGAAGTCCGCTGATGAGCAGAAGTCCGACATCGGGTAGGAGTCCGCTGACGAGCAGAATTCCGACGAAAGTCCTGCAAGGCAAAAATTCAGCGACAAGAGGAAATTCAACATCATGTAGAAATTTAACTTTGTGGAGAAGTTAAATGAAAGTCCCTTGACGGCATTCTGGCGACGTTAACCAAGGATGTATGACCTATCCGAGGTTGTATGTTAAAATATTTGTTCGATGACATTAACCTGTGCGGAAAAGGTCGAGAGAATCCACCAAGGATGTGAGACCTTTCAAAGGTTGTATGCCGGAGCCCTACTCGACGACGTTAACCTGTGTGGAAGAGGTCGGGAGAATCCACCAAGGATGTGAAACCTTTCCGAGGTTGTATGCCGGAGCCCTGCTCGAGAATCCACCAATGATGTAGGACCTTTCCGAGGTTGTATGTCGGAGCCTTTGCTCGACGACGTTAACCTGTGTGGAAGAGGTCGGGAGAATCCACCAAGGATGTGAGACCTTTCCGAGGTTGTATGTCGGAGCCTTTGCTCGACGACGTTAACCTGTGTGGAAGAGGTCGGGAAATCCACCAAGGATGTGAGACCTTTCCGAGTTGTATGTCGGAGCCTTTGCTCGACGACGTTAACCTGTGTGGAAGAGGCCGGGAGAATCCACCAAGGATGTGAGACCTTTCCGAGGTTGTATGTCGGAGCCTTTGCTTTACGACGTTAACCTGTATGGAAGAGGTCGAATCGAATCCCCCTGGGATTGTTTTTGCTTTGATTGGGAGGGGGCAAACGCCGCGTATATCCCGAATCAAAAGTGAAGAAGGTCTATCTTTAGACTGTTACTGCCTTTTTGAGGTCGAGGTTAAGAACTTGCCCAAGGAGTAGAAGTCCAACAAGGGACTGTATAAAGCTTGCAATTGATTTGAAGTATCCATACATTTGCTCGGATATTCCTGAAATATCAACTTGATGTTGAAGGTATTGGAGGATCTATTTGACTATGGTTTGAGTCAAAGTTGCCCCCCCAGTCCCCATCTGCTTCTTATGATATTGATGCTATGTGTGAACTTTTGATATTGGAGCAAAAGTTGCCCCCCAGTAGGGAACCACGTTCCCACAGACGGCGCCAAACTGTTGCGTCCTGGAGTATTCGCGGCGGTAGAGAAATATAAGATTTAACGTCTTAGCGTTGTACGAAAATCCGGCACGCAATCAGATAAGTGAGAGAGGGTCTAGCATTTATGAGACACCAAGATTTTTACGTGGAAAACCCCTGAAAAGGGGGAAAAACCACGGGGCCTAGCCCAGTTTTAATGAATCCACTAGTATTGCAGTCGATTACAAATGAGGTCCTTCCTTGGTGGAAGGCCTTAGCTTGATGTACATCTTATGGAGTACATTACATGGTGTAAATACAAAGATCTACTATCGACGTATTCGCTTTGTTAGAAGGACTGCAGTCATCGGGCGACGTAGGTTAGAATGACCGTAGTCAGCTGGCGACGGAGGACTGTAGTCGGCGGGCGACGTAAGTCAGGAGGACCGTAGTCGGCGGGCGACGGAGGTCGGAAGGACTGTAGTCTGACGACGAAGATCAGTAGGACAGCGTCAGGTAGGAGTCCAGCAATGGAAAGAAATGCATCTTCGCATAGACGTCCAACGAAGTCCGGCGTCGGGTAGAAACTTAGCGAAGAGTGAAGGTCCGACGTCGGGTAGAAGTCCGACGTCTTTGGTGGCAGAGGAGAAACTCCAACTTCACTTGGGCGGAGTTTCTGCATCAGGAGGGGACTCTGTTGTTAATTGGGAAGGATTTCAACATCACGTGGAAGTTGTGCAGAATTCCTATGTTTCCTAAAAATCCGGCAGAGTTCCGGCGTCTTCAGGCGGCAGGAAGAGCTCCGGCGGTGGTCGAGGAGGTGAGGAATCTCCTTTTCCCCTTTCTCCTCTTCTTCTTCTCTCTCTTCACTTGAGCCCCCCTTTTGGTGTAGAATGAGGGCTCTATTTATAGTTTTTCTGGAGTGGCATAGCCCGTAAATAGGTGTGAGATCAAGGGCGAATTGTGAGTGGTCTGAATGGACGGCCGATATCGACTCCTTCGATCATGCACCGTTCGTTGGACATTTGAAGGCCTTAATGATTTTGGAATTTGATGATCTTGGGCTCGTTGGATTCGTCTCGCTGAGCCGTTCGATTCGAGTATAAGCTCGTCAAAATCGGAGACCGTTTGATAACTCAAATTGCGGTTTGAACCTTCCAACAGCGCTTCGAACCTTTGATTCGGACTCATTTGGGCTCGGATTGGGTTGATCTTAGTGTCGTTGGGTTCGTATTTCCGAGACGCTCAGTTTGACTGTAAGCTCGCTGAAATCGGAGTTCATATGCTCCCAAAATTAATTTTTGAAGTTTCCAATTAGCTTTTGCCTCGAGATTCGTGCCCGATCAAGATAATTTTTGCATGACGTATCAGTTATTTTAATGGAAATAATTTATTCTTTAGTTATAATATAGTTATGTAGAATTACAATAAATTACTTTTATTTTTAAAGTCAACAATTTAAGAAGTTAAAAAAACATACTGAGTGCATATATAGGCTTAGTTTAGGACGGCTTCTTTATTGCTTTTTAAAGCATTTTTTAAGTACAAAATTAAAAAAAATTATGCAAGAAAGCTGTTTTAAGAAGCAGCAAGAAAGTTATCCCAAACGAAGGCATAATTAGAAGTATGGAGAGAAAAGTTAAAGTATTTATAGAGTGGTTGCAACATTCTATAAAGATTATTATGAAGATATTGTAGCAATTAAAAGTAGCCTTTTTGAAAGTGGAATATGTTATTTTAAGGCTTTGTTCGGAATGACTTTCTTATTGTTTCTTAAAATACCTTTATAATACAAAAAAATTAAATTTTGTACTAAAAAGTAGTTTTATGAAGTAGTAAGAAAAGTCACAAACATAGCTTAAGGCTTTGTTTGGGATATCTTTCTTAAAGCTTTCTAGTTTAATAAATTTTTATATTAAAAAGTTATTTTTTCGTTTGGGACAATTTTCTTATTGTTTTCTATAGTGACTTATAATTTTTTTTTTTAAAGCAACTAAAAAACACTGGTCAAAAGCTATCTCAAACGAATCCTACATGTACTCTTTTGTTAAAAAGCTAGAGAACAACTTTCTCTACCACATTAACAAATATGATTGAATTTATTTTTAAGGTTTAGGGAAAGCATTTTATATATCATAAATCATTTTATTTGGATGACAAGTCATATATTTGAATAAAGGGTCATATATTTGAAATTGAGTATGAATGTTACATCTGAGTAAAAAATCTTAACCTAACAAAATGGAAAAAAAGTTCTAAACTGAATAAAATTGTACTTAAAATATTTTAAGATTCCGGAAGAATAATTTCATAACAAAGATTAAGATTTCGTTCGGGACAGTTTTCTGCTTCTTTGTATTTTTAGACTGCAATAATAGTTTTTTTTTTTTTTACTACTGCTTTCAAGAATATTTTGCGTCGGGAATGTACTCTTTACAAAAAAAAAAAAATTTCGAGCTTTAGAAAAAGCTGCAATCATCCTAAACGAACCCAAAATTAAGAGTCAGTTTAGGACAGCTTATTTCAATACTTTGCTTTTAAGATAACAACCATATTTTTCGTTGCTTTGTCACTGTTTTTCAGAAATATGTGTTGTAGCTTTTCTTAACATCAATAAATAAGTTGCTTTTCCCACAACAAATTGATAATCAACTTTATAAAAAATTACAGACGTCTCAAAAATATACTAATTTGTGTTTAAATACCTGGAATAGGAGTAAAAAAAAAAAAAAGAAATGAGAAAACAAAAGGTTTACAAGTAAATCCTAATCAACATTTGCATTTACAAAATCAACTTAAATATTATTAAAATTTTATTTTATTTTCTTCACCCACAATCAACCTGACCTATCGATCTTACCTCACATAATGTCTTAAAGTCCACAAGAGATTTGTCTACAGATGGACCGTTGATTTTAACATTATATAAACACAAAGAGGCACATGCCAATTTGATGCATCTAATTGAACTGATAATGCTGCATGCCGACCCATTTTTTCGCCCTTTAGTCAAAAAGGGTACGATTTTGCCACCATTGCGGATTCAAATAAATAAAAAATAAAACAAATTTATAATTCTCAAATAAATTTACATATGAAATATTAATTTTTTTATTTAATTTGGATAATTAGGACGAGTGGGACCTTCACCCTTCAAGATTGAAATTGATTTTTGGGCTTTTTTAATATAAAATTTTATTTTATTTTTTATATTATCAGTTATTTTATTTTATTTTTGTGGTTCTGGAGTTCGAACGACTATTTATTTAAATATTTTAGATTTTTTTTTTTTTTCATATTGCATATATAATTAATGAGCAAGAATAAGATATTATGACTATAATAAAAATAGCATAACAAATTATAATAAAATGTTATGTATAATTTACAAAAACAATTAATTAAATTACAAATTCAAAATATTTTTTAAAAATTGATTTCACGCAAACATACATCTCTCTCTCTCTCTCTCTCTCTCTCTCTCTCTCTCTCTCTCTCTCTCTTCTTCATTGCACCCCTATAAATAATAAATAAATTATCATTTATAACTAAATATCATATAAGTTAATTATTTAAAAAGTAAATAAGTAATATAGAAATTTACATATCATAAGTAAATTTAATTAGGAATTATTATAATACATTTCAAATTAAGGTTATTCAATATGTCCTATACATATAATTGAAAAGTATTAAAATTTTACTTGATATAACGATATCAGTTTATTTGATTGAGGGAGAAGAAAATTCATGATATAGAGACAACTATCAACAAATAATACATCACAATTTCATAGATATGAACTACTAAGAAAATTCTACCACACCAAAGCTAACATACTGAGCTTCCAATGACATCTTAAGGCTTCATTTTGGACGACTTTTTTTATTGTTTTTAAAATGACTTTTAGTTAAAAAAAAACTAAATTTTTTTTACTAAAAAACTATTTTAAGAAGTAGTTAGAAAGCTGTCACTAACGAATCCTAAGACTCTTATAGTTGGTACGTAGTGTGCTTAGCACAAACACATCTCATTCGTATTATTATATGACTTTATTTCATACTCAACATCAATCATCGAAGCGACTAGACCTGTCAATATTGGACCCGACCCGAAAACCTGACCCGAACCCGACTCGAAAATTTCGGTTTTGGGTTGACCCGAACCCGAAACAGGTCGGGTTCGGGTTCTGAAAACCAACCCGATTGAAAAACCGGGTCGGGTTCGGGTTGACCCGAGAACTCGGGAACAACCCGAAATGACCCGAAATGCACACTAATATGTAACTCGGGAACAACCCGAAATGAACCCTGCCCGCTTCCCGGCTGCCCCGCCTGCCCAGCGCCAACCTGCCCGGCCGCGTCACGTCGCGGTGCGTCCCGAGGCTTCCTCGCATCGCGTCCCGAGGCTGTGTTGCATGGCTGGGTCGCGTCCATGCCAGTTCGATCCGCGGCAGCGTCCACACCTCAGCCGCAGTTCCGCGGCTAGCGTCCACGCCAGTTCCGGCGTTCCGCGGCAGTTCCGACGTCCGCGCCTCAGCCGCAGTTCCACGGCCAGCGTATGCGTCCGGAGTCCGGCTTCCCAGCTCCGTGTCTGTTGCTGCGTCCGCGGCAGTTACGCGGGTCGGTTTTGGGTCCAGTAAATCGACCCGTTTGCAAAAACGGGTCGGGTCAACCCAAACCCGAATAGTACAAGGTCAATTTCGGGTTCGACCCGAACCCGACCCGTAACCCGAAATTGACAGGTCTATAAGCGACAGTCAACATATTTTCATGATGTATGCATGTTATCATTTATCATATTAGCATATGAGAGGAAATAATAGAGAAAGTGATAGAACATTATATATTCAAGCTCATTGAACTTCATTTATTTATTTATTAAGAATGATAATGTCATCTAAAGTTCAAAAAATAAAAAATCTAATTATATCAAATGACAATACAACATTATGATGATCATTCATTAGATCATATGTTTCTATGTAACAAGCATATAAAATATTAATAGTTATTGGTTTGGAAATATTCTATTTATTACCCAAAATTTGGAGAATTTGTCTCCCTTTTATAATAAATTTAACTCTAATATTTGAGGTTATATTTTCATGCAACGAGTTTATGATGGAGACCTCAAAAGCAATGATATCTCATGGAGATTGCCCTACTTATTCATTCACTTTAATTTTTTTTTTTAAGAGTATTGCCATACATTTAAATTGAATTTATCAAAAAACTATTTCATGTTCTTTTATTTAAAGAAAATATTTATTGACTCAACTAATAAATTATTAATGAGAGAAAGTTATATACTAATATCTCTAATATATGTTGCTTTGATAAAGTATTAAATTTTAATATTGCTTGAGAAGATATATTTAGGGTATTTTTGGAATAAATTTCTAGCTGATCGTAATCATAATTATGTTTGACTATTACTTTCTTGTTGATTTCTAGACATTGCTGTAGTAAGAAGTTTTTTACAATCATAAATATTGTTAATGTATAATAGCTTTAAAAAATTTCCTAAAAGCATCGAAAAAACAACGACCAAATAAAATGTGCGGTTACAATACGAAAAACAAAGCGGTAAGAAATTTGTTCAAAACGAATCCTTATAATGTCCACAGTAGCTTCCAAAAAAATATTTTTTTCTCACAATTTCATAATCACTTTTACAAAATGATATAAAACATTCCAAATTGACCCTTAAATAGTTGTTAATATATACTTAAATTAATGTTTTAATATATATATATATATATATATATATAGCTTTGTCCTAAACTAAAGGAAACCTCCTAGACCATTCCCAAATCTCAATCACTTTCAGCGACTCAATTGGTGGAAACCCGAGAATAAAATGAACGGTCCGATTTTCATCTGCAGTCAAGAACGCATCTCCAATCAGACGGCTACCATCAATTTGGCGGTTGCCGCCCTACAGTACCCTTTTGCCTTGGGCTGCAGTAGTCGCCTTGTCGGTTGAACTTACTCATCACCGCCACACAATTATAAAATTACAGAAGCCACCTATAATATCTCCTCTCCTTATCTTCTCTATATAAACCATCCTCCTCAAAATCGCCACCTCCATTATTACAGCAAGAATAGAAGAGATGCAGAGGGTCTGATCAACTCGAAATAGCATTTTTTTTTTATTATTTCCTCTGTAAATCCTTCATTTCCTTCTCTTTTTCCTTATATCAGCTGTAAAAACAGCGCAATCTTATTTTTCGAATTTAAGACAATAATCACCTCCTCCTTTTTGATATTCTTCTTCCATGAACCCTAATAAGAACCAAGTCGTCGTCAACTATAGCAGCAAAAGCTATGGAGTCTTCTCTTCCGATCACCAAATTCTCCACCACCTTCTCCCTCCCCTCTTCCTCAAACATCTATAGCTTACCTAAGCCATCTCCTCCTCAGCTCTTCACTTCACCACTCACCTTCTTCACCTCTCCTTCCTCTTCCACCGCATCATGTCCCGCCTCTCCTCCCCTTGCCAAGCTCGGCGGCAAGGAGATTGCAGCGAACTCAGACGAAGCGGAAAGGGAGGAAGAAAAACGTGGCCGCGGGGACGAATAAGGTGATGGCAAATGAAGAGCGGAGCGTGGAGTCTTTTATTTCTCCCCCGCCTCCTAGTAGTCTTCCGTTTCCAAGGTTTTCATTGATGAGGCCGAGAGTGGCCGGCGGCGGTGGCAGCGGAGGAGGAGATGGGGGCGCAAGGTCTTGCATTGCAGAAGCAGTGAAGGGCGGCGGTGGTGCAGAAGATCATGAGCTTGCATTGCTAAGTATTTAAGTGAGGTGGTTTGGTTGTCAACTTTATAGATATAAAGTTGCTCTTGTATGCCCGTTGCTGGGCGAATTATTACGTCTGGTCATCGGACGTTTGGAAACTCAATACAGACACATCACGTCATCAAAATACACTGTGTTCCGATATAATTTTGGTGACGTGACGCATCTGGATTGGTGTCCGCACAAATCCAGACACCGGCCGTAATAATTTGCCCCATTGCTGGGAGTTCTTAATTAGTTTCTTTTTCTCACTTTGATCTACCGGGCTTAGCGAACACATTTATTATAAAAAATTGAAGTTATGATAATTTTTATCTTTGCATTTTATGTGAATGTTAAAAAAAATGAAAATTTATGAGAACCTAATTGAGTAAAATTAAGTTCTATCATTTTCCGATGAACTGACCGATGAGGTTGAACTAAAAAAAATTCAGAATTTTTTTTACTACTTGTTCTGATGAGGTTGTTCTGTGTTCTATCTCGTTAAAAAAATGTATATTAAACACTATTTTCTCTATCGAATGCCCACAAAAGTTTTATGCATTTATATATTCAACATCTCAGTTTTTATATTTTAATTTTACTTTATCACATCAAATATATACATGAAAATGAGTATATCTTCTTTAAAAAAAGTAATATTAATAACTTTTCTATGTGATTTAGAAATTTAATATTATATAACCAAACGTAAACTCAAAAAATCTTCAACAAAAATAATCGAAAGTAAAATCAGAGTGAGGGAATTAAATTGCAAGAAAGTAATTAATAATATGTAAATCATATTTATAGTGATTCAGTTGAAATCGACCTATGTCTGCTCCCCATAGGTCATTCTCTTTGGGTATTACATTAAAAGTGGCTCTCTTTTAGTACACATCTAGGTTGGAGAAGTCATTCTACTTTGACCTAATTACGGACTCCGAAGGATCTCTCTCCTTCCGTCTCCCAGTCCGATGGAGATGTTGTCTCTCTTTTAGCTCCTCACTTCGGCTGAGATGTCACTCCCTCCTTTCACCTCCTCGGCCCAACAGAGACGCAAAAACCTCTTTTTGCCTCCTCAGCCCGACAGAAATTTCAACCCTCCTTTTGCTCTATGCAATGACGGAGATACCGTCCCTCCTCTCGCCTCCACTGCTCAATTGAGTTGCTAATTCCTAATCTCATTGACTAACGAGTATTTAGCATCAAAGACTTTCCTTCTTTGATCTCCTCTCCAAGAGCTCCACAAAAACACAATTTAATGACCCAAGGTATAAGCTTGCCGAAGCAACCATGTGAATCCTCTCACATCCCCTTTACACCCTCAAGGAGAACTCCCCCTCTCGACCTCACCACCTCTCTCTCTCTCTCTCTCTCCCCCTCTCTCTCTCTCTCTCTCTCCCTTGTGAAGTGGATTATACAAGCTCTCTCCCAAGAAGAAAATGTCCATAATTGCTTAAGCACTCCATCTCTCAAGAAATAATAAGAGTTTATAAAGTGGGTTTTCAAAAACCCTATTTTTTAATATTAAGTCTTATGATTATACAATACAATACACAATTCATAAAGTACGATTGGTTTAATTCCGTTAAAGATAATCATGTACGATTCATTATCATCTAGTATGATTAGTTATTATGAATCACATATCATCCAAAATGAACCAAGTTCGTGTCTAGTTGAACTCTCTATTTATTATTCACCACGATCAAGATTGTAAAATATGATTATTAACTATTGATTAGATCCTGATTCAATTCCTTAATCTATGAGATTAAATTAGATTCTTTTAATTAATATTTGTATAGTACTAATATTTTCATACATCATGATCAATTCAAATTTTAAAATTCCAAATTGCCTATTTTAAGTAACATAAATTTGATGATATGGTGTTATCAACATATATAGCTGCATGATCAAAAAGTAAGATTAGTTATAACTCAATTTAAAATAATCTCATTTAATGAAATATTTGAGTTAATTTATGTTTGAACATATCATATAGTATAATTAGTGGAAAAACTCAAATATTTAATTTTACTCTCATTTATGTGTGTGCACAATTACTTAGCCAGCATATACCTAATACATAAAAGAACTCCATAAAATAAAAAAGCACAAAGTTTGCCAAACACAAACTGACTTAGACACTAAGACTACACTGATTTCAGCTTTGATTCTTCAATGATGCTTGATATATGTTGTACCTAAAATGATTAGTGACAAAAAAAAAAAAAAATCTAATGTATATAACATGAACAAGAAGTATTAATCAATTTTTAGTATTTGCAATCATCAGCTGGCTCCTTGCTTGTAAAATCAACAACACATACAACTAGTCTTAAGATTTATACACACTTATGTATACTATTGAAAATCAATTATTTTGCAAAATAGGAATAACAAATAACTAGAGGTGTACAAAATTGGAATAAGGATTTAGGCTTGTATAAATATCTAAGTATGGTATTACAAATTAAAATATTTTATAAAATAATATATGTAAATAAATATATACATCAATGACTATGAGTCTAAGGTTTATACACACAAGCATATATATTACACCAAAAAATAAATTAAATTATAAAAAATAACATATTTACACATGTGCATAATACAACAAATAAATATTAAAGCTCATAGACACATATGTAAAACATAAAAATTCAATAGTTTTATAAAATCATAACTATTCACACTTATGTGCAGTGTTTAAGATTTTATATATTTTGTATAATATATAAAATGAGTATTGAGGTTTACACAATATATATATATATATATATATATATATATATATATATATATATATATATATATATATATATATATATATATATATATATATATATATATATATATATATATATATATATATATATAGCTTTCTCAAGCGCTAATAGAACAAGAGGAATCAATGGACAATCTTTAATTTCATTGTAAATTAATTTTGTTATGGAATCTTCTTTTAATGGATAATCTATTGTCATTAATTGGATCTCTAGAGATAAGGAAACATATTTTCTTGTTATTTTACAAAATAAATATTTTCCCAAAAATTGGTTTCATTCATCCGGTCTTCCACATATCATGGGAAAAGGGCATTGCATTGGATTTGAAAGAGACTTGAGAACTCATTGAGTTGTTCTCAAGATATATTTAATGTTTGATAACCATGAAATTTGGTGGGATTCAAAAGAATTGGCCAACTCATGATATTATACACCCATCATACACTTAACTTTCTTATAACAATATTATCATTAGTAACATATATACTAAGGCTCTTACAAATTAATCTTGATGCGTCTTAGAGTATTCCTAGTGGTAGAGAAATATAAAGTTTAATGTCTTTAGCATTGTGTGAAGATCTAGCACACAAACAGATAAGAGAGATGATGTAGCATTCATAAGTGACACTAGAGTTTTTACGTGGAAACTCCTGAAAAGTGGTAAAAACCATGGGGCCTGATCCTGTTTGAATGAATCCAATAATATTTGCATTCGATTACAAATGACGTCCTTCTTAGGGAGAATGCACTAGCTTGATGTCACAAATATACATCATATAAAGCATATTACATGGTGGGAGTTACAATAATTTACATAGACACATTTGTTTGGTCGACAGGACCATAATCGATAGGATAGAGGTCGGAAAGATCGTAGTGGGCAGGAGACCGGGTTAGAAGTATGTGCGTCAGGAGTCTGGGCGTCAGGTGGTGTGGTCCGACAAAATTCTAAGCGTTAGGTGGTGGTGTGTCAGAAGTCTGGGCCTTAATAAGTGGTGGTCCGATAAAAGTTTGGGCCTCAAGTGGTGGTCCGATAGAAGTCCGGGCCTCAGATCGTGGTCCTGAAGAAGTCTGAGCCTCAAGTGGTGGTTCGGCAGAAGTTCGGACCTCAGATGGTGGTACGGTAGAAGTCTGAGCCTCAGGTGATGGTTCGATAGAAGTCCAGGCGTCAAGTGGTGGTTTGGTAGAAGTCCAAGCCTCGGATGGTGCTATGGCAGAAGTCCGGGCGTCAGGTGGTGGTCTTGTAGATATTCGGGTTTGCCTCAAGTGGTGGTCCGACAGAAGCCCATGACTTAGGTAGTAGTCCGATAGAAGTCTGAGCCTCATGTGATGGTCCAGCGGAAGTCCGGGCTGGCCTTAGGTGGTGGTCCAACAGAAGTGCAGGCCTAAGGTGATGGTCTGACGGAATTCCGGGCCTCAGGTGGTGATTCGGCATATATCCGCCTCAAGTGGTGGTTCGACAGAAGTCCGGGCCTTAAGTGGTGGTTCGGCAAAAGTTCGGACCTCATGTGATGGTCCAGTAGAAGTCCGGGCCTCAGGTGGTGGTTCGGAAGAAGTTCGGGCATCAGGTGGTGGTCTGATAGAAGTCCGAGCCTTAGGTGGTGGTCCGACGAAGCAACGATGTCAGGTGGTGGTCCAACAAAACTAAGGTGGTGTTCAAGGAGGAGCAAGGAGGCAAGAACGATCTCCGATCTCTCTCTTGAATCCTTTGGTTTGGGTTCCCCTTTTCAAGAGAAAATGGGGCTCTATTTATAGGTTTTTGGAGTGGCATGATCCGTAAATAGGTGGGAGATTTAGGACAAATGGGGGGGGGGAGTGCATGGTTGGATGGACGCCAATGTGAAAGTTCGATGGGGATGTTAAGCCCTATGAACTTAGTCCCAAAGCTAACAAAGAGAGGTGAATTGGATAATAAAAAGGATTCTTTAAACAAACAAATAAAATCACAAACCAAATCACCACAAGGAAAACCAAGTGCGGAAATTAAAATGCGGAAGCAATAATAAGAAAAGAACACACCGGATTTATAGTGGTTCGGTCAAACCTTGACCTACGTCCACTCCTTGGAGGCACCCTCCAAGTATTGCACTAACACAAAGTGACTCTCCTTTAGCCCCAACAGCTAGGCGGAGAAGCCCTTACAAAATCACTTCCACCTCTCCCGGTGCGGCGGAGTTGCCGGGTCCTTTGACACCAAAGAGACTTCTTCTTTGGTGAACTTACCTCGAGACAAGCCTTGAATCCGATGGTACTAAGGTGCGAGTTCGCCGGAGCAACCGTGTGGAACCCCCTCCACACTCCCTTGAGTCCCCCCTCACAGGATCTTCTCCCTCTCTCAAACTCCACCCTTTCCTCTCTCCCTTTCAAGCTCTCTCTTCAAGTTTCCCCCACAAGAACGAAGCTACAATGGCTGCCAAAGACACTTACAAAGTGTCATGCTAAAGCTTAAATAGAAGCTCTCAAAACGAGCTCATTAATGCAAGTTGCCGACATTATCGTTCAGGACGATAGACATATCGTCCTGGCCGATCAGTACAAATTAAGCTCATTAGCCCGGGACGATTTGAGACGATCAGAAGAAAATTGGTTACATCGTCCAGGCCGATCTCACGATCGTCCTGGCCGATTAGTTTAAAACCGATTTCAATCGTCCTGATCATAGCCCTGAATACAAGCTGTCCGATGAAGATCGTCCAGGCCATCGTCCTGGCCGATCATTCGATCGTCCCGGACGATGTGATCGTATCAATCAACCATTAATGCTTTCCAAAGATACCAGATCAATTTAGGCATGATTGAGTTAGATCGTCCTGGACGATAATAATATCGTCCGGGCCGATTTCCTAAAACAAAGAATTCCTAAACTGATTATGGCGGCTGATTCTTTCTGAATTGAGATTATCGTCCTGGCCGATACAGGTATCGTCCAGGCCGATCTGTTGACGGCTGCCTTAATGAGGATGCCCTAAATAGGGTTTCTGATTTTGGACAGATCGTCCAGGACGATATAAATATCGTCCCGGCTGATATTACCAAAAATAGAAAACTTATAGGGAACAACAGGAGATCTTCTAAATTACAATCCAACTGGTCCCACACCAAATACAACAGACTCAAGAAAGGAAAAAGATTACAAACTGACTCAGACCTAGTCTACCCAATCTTGAGTTGATTCCAAATTGCAGTCCGATCGTGGGAACCTGAAACGTTAGTACATAAGGTAATCGTAGAGAAATAAGAAATGTTTGATATCATCAAAATTATAGATCCGCAACAATCTCCCCCTTTTTGATGATGGCAAAACATTTCAATTTAAATTTTCATAAAAGTAAATCCTCCTAATCTCCCCCTCACTAGAATAAATCCTTTTAAAAAAATAGGGGAGATGAAAATATTTTTGTTTTAAAATTTTTGAAAAGAAAAAAGATACAACGTTCTCCCCCTTTGACATTATCAAAAAGAGAGGAGGCACAAACAAAAAACAAAACGAACAAAAAACATTTCCTGATCAAGTGAAAAAACAAATGTTCTTAAAATGAGAAAGTTACCTCTGCGTTTTAATAAAAAAAACTTAGTAGAATTGGATTGACAACACATAGCCCAGTAAAGGCTAGAAAATCAAGAATTGATAATCCAAACTCAAGTTTTTTAAAAAAAGCTCAAAAACTTTTTAATTCAATATCTAAATCAAGGAATAAATTAGATAAAGAAACAATAATTTTTCAAAAACTCCTTTCATAAAATATATCTAATAGAAGATTAATGCACGATTTGTTGAATCATGAATCAAGATTTTCAAACTCAAGCATCGAAAAATCAAGGGTTTTCTTAAGCTTTAAGAAGTATAAGAATGGTAAGCATTAAAATTTAGTGGGCTCATTTTATGCCTCTTGACAATTGGTTGGCGCACTGCGCATCTTTTGATACACTTTGTGTATTCTATATTTTTCAATTTTGGCGCTTTGCGCTTCTTTTATTTTTGGCATCATTGACCATTTTTTTTTTTGATTATGCTACCTTTATGAAATCTTAAATACCAAAAGTAAACCCATACTATTGATAAAGCGAATTTCTTGATTAAGAAAATTTTGAATTAGATTCAACAACTTGCAAAAGATTCCTATGCGATAAATAAAATATAGGGAGATAAAAAATTTAGTTTCAAAAATCAATTTAAAAGATGAAAAAGATTTTAAATCAAAAGTAGAAAAACCTCTTTTAGGAAACAGAGATTGAAAGTCAAAAACATGATTTTCCTTCCTTTGATTGTTTTTAGAGAAGTCAATCACAACTTACTAAAGATTTTAACAAAAATTAGGAAGTAAATTTTTCATTTCTAGAAAAGTGAATGTGTGTGTAGATCAGAGAAAACTTTTTACGAAAAAAAAATTCAAAGAATAAAAAAAAGCACAAAATAAAAAAGAAAAAACATAAAAACAAAAATACAACAAAAAAGAAACACAAAAACACAACACAAAAAAAATACGAAAGGCTCTTAACCATTATCTCTCTCCTGGTCCGATGCTTCAGAGACCAGATCTGCCCATGAGATTTTTTGCTTTTCATTATTTCCCCAGTTTAAATTTAACTTTGCCTTACCATTTTCTTTTGCAGGGAGAATTCTTAAATTAGGGCACTCATTTTTCATATGTCCAGGTTTCTTGCATTTAAAACAAATAACGTCAGAGGAAATATTAACATCCTTACCAATTTTACCTTTTTTCCACTTTTGCTTATGCATTGGTGAGCTTTGTGATTTGCTTGACAGTTCCTTTCTATCGTCACCAACTAAGCTTCCTCTTTCCGTATCTTCGGCTTTTAGAACGATCGTCTCACCTGCATCCAAAAGTCTTTAACTCAACCCTTGCTCGTAGGCAATGAGTGAGCCAATCAAATTATCAATAGAATAATCATTCAAATCTTTAGACTCACAAATAGCAACAACTTTAGAATCAAATTTATCCAGTAGACATCGAAGAATTTTGTTAACTTTTTCAAAATTTGAAAATTTTTTTCCTAAGGCATGCAATGATGTAGTAATTTGAATGAACCTTGTATACATGTCTAAAATCGTTTCAAAAGGTTTCATAGAAAATATTTCAAAATTATGCATTAAAATATTCAACTTGGATTGCTTGATTTCACTAGTGCCTTCGTATATGGTGTGCAATTTATCCCAAACTTCCTTACCGGTAGTGCACGTGGATATTAACATAAAATCATCAGAACTTAAAGCACAGAAAAAACAGTTCAAAGACTTTGCATTTAATTGAGCATCCATTCGTTCATCCCTATTCCATTGATTAAAAAGAATATCAGTTTTAATTCCATTAATAATACGTGATGGTGATGAATAACAAATTAAAATCATATGCCACATACGAAAATCAATCGATTGCAAAAAAGTAGACATGCAAATTTTCCAAAAATCAAATGTAATATTTTCAAACAATGGTGGTCTAGTGATTGAATATCCTTCCGCAAAAGTACGATTAGCCATGGATCGAAATTCAAAAGTTTTTAAAAACTTATTTTATGAAAACCGCTCTGATACCACATGAAAGTTCGATGGGGATGTTAAGCCCTATGAACTTAGTCCCAAAGCTAACAAAGAGAGGTGAATTGGATAATAAAAATGATTCTTTAAACAAAGAAATAAAATCACAAACCAAATCACCACAAGGAAAACCAAGTGCGGAAATTAAAATGCGGAAGCAATAATAAGAAAAGAACACACCGGATTTATAGTGGTTCGGTCAAACCTTGACCTACGTCCACTCCTTGGAGGCACCCTCCAAGTATTGCACTAACACAAAGTGACTCTCCTTTAGCCCCAACAGCTAGGCGGAGAAGCCCTTACAAAATCACTTCCACCTCTCCCGGTGCGGCGGAGTTGCCGGGTCCTTTGACACCAAAGAGACTTCTTCTTTGGTGAACTTACCTCGAGACAAGCCTTGAATCCGATGGTACTAAGGTGCGAGTTCGCCGGAGCAACCGTGTGGAACCCCCTCCACATTCCCTTGAGTCCCCCCTCACAGGATCTTCTCCCTCTCTCAAACTCCACCCTTTCCTCTCTCCCTTTCAAGCTCTCTCTTCAAGTTTCCCCCACAAGAACGAAGCTACAATGGCTGCCAAAGACACTTACAAAGTGTCATGCCAAAGCTTAAATAGAAGCTCTCAAACCGAGCTCATTAATGCAAGTTGCCGACATTATCGTCCAGGACGATAGACATATCGTCCTGGCCGATCAGTACAAATTAAGCTCATTAGCCCGGGACGATTTGAGACGATCAGAAGAAAATTGGTTACATCGTCCAAGCTGATCTCACGATCGTCCTGGCCGATTAGTTTAAAACCGATTTCAATCGTCCTGATCATAGCCCTGAATACAAGCTGTCCGATGAAGATCGTCCAGGCCATCATCCTGGCCGATCATTCGATCGTCCCGGACGATGTGATCGTATCAATCAACCATTAATGCTTTCCAAAGATACCAGATCAATTTAGGCATGATTGAGTTAGATCGTCCTGGACGATAATAATATCGTCCGGGCCGATTTCCTAAAACAAAGAATTCCTAAACTGATTATGGCGGCTGATTCTTTCTGAATTGAGATTATCGTCCTGGCCGATACAGGTATCGTCCAGGCCGATCTGTTGACGCCTGCCTTAATGAGGATGCCCTAAATAGGGTTTCTGATTTTGGACAGATCGTCCAGGACGATATAAATATCGTCCCGGCCGATATTACCAAAAATAGAAAACTTATAGGGAACAACAGGAGATCTTCTAAATTACAATCCAACTGGTCACACACCAAATACAACAGACTCAAGAAAGGAAAAAGATTACAAACTGACTCAGACCTAGTCTACCCAATCTTGAGCTGATTCCAAATTGCAGTCCGATCGTGGGAACCTGAAACGTTAGTACATAAGGTAATCGTAGAGAAATAAGAAATGTTTGCTATCATCAAAATTATAGATCCGCAACACGATGTTGATCGAATCCCTTCATCATGGATCGTTTGATGGACATTTAAATGTCTTAGTGATGTCGGAATTTGGTGATCTTGAGCTCATTGGATTCGTCTCGTTGAGCCACTCAATTCGATTATAATCACATTATGTTTGAAAACCATTCGGTAATCCAAATTGTTGTTTGAACCTTCCAAAAATGCTTTTAACCCTTGATTTGGATTCATTTGGGCTCGGATTAGGTTGGATTTGGTGTCGTTGGGTTCGTAGTCTTGAGATGTTCAATTTGACTATAAATTTGCTGAAATCGGAATTTAGATGATCCCAATTTTAATTTTGAAAGTTTCCAATTTTATTTTATAATCTCGAGATTCGTATCCGATCAAGATAAATTTTTGATGATGTATCAAATCTAAAAAAATATTCATACATAAAGTCAACATCTAGATTCAATTAGGTTGCAAAAATAATAGCTGTATGTAGAAATCATTTTCAATATAGGACTAAGAAATTAGTGTGCGGTTAAAAAGTAATTTAAATGTGTGCAAGTCAATAAATATGCATAATAAAATATCATATAAATTGATGTTGTTGTCTATATCCATAACTATATATCGATATAAATCATTATTTTATAATGGGCAAGTAAATAGTAAAAATATTATATGAAAGTTATTGAAATTCTCATAAAATACAAAATTAGAAGTGTATTCATCTCTTGTAATCTATTCAATGATTATAATTTAATTTACAACACAATATTTGAAAAATTCCGGATGGAGTTGATGAACGAGCATATGATGAATTGAGCAACTAAATGTCTATTTGGAGAGAAATTATTATGTGTGGTCACCGGACGTCGTCCGAAGGCGAATTAGAAAGCATCATGTCACCATTTTGCTATGCACCGAGTGACATAACACATCCTGATTTGCCTCCGGACGGTCCGTTGATTGCATGTAATAATTTCTCCTATTTGGGACGGCTGTAGCTTTTTGTAAAAGTGGTTGTAAAACTATTGTGGGGAAAATGACTTTTCTAAAAGCTGTTGTAAAAACAACTTTCTAACACATAATTTTCTTTAAAAAATAGTGAGAAAATATTAAAAAATCTGAAAGTCAATAGAAATGAATATACTAAAGAGTTTGAGTTTTCTCAATAATAAAGTGATATGTTAAGATCATATAGTTAGCAAATACTTTACTTTAAACGACGAAAAACATCATCAAATACTATATCATTCAAATTCAAAAAATTATGAAATGGGATGTTGCACTGACGTTAAAAAAAAATGGTGCATTTTTGTTTTAAGATGAATTTAAAATATTAAATTTATAGTAAAATTAATATATTTTAAAAATATTATATATATATCATTAATTTTAATATAAACTAAAAATATTTTTCTTGATATAAATTAAATCTTATTCTTATCTACTGTCAGAAAAATAAAAGTGGTCTTGACGGCACATTTTTTTGAATCCTCTATGCCTTGAGGCCTGAACTAAAAAACGAAACCTAGCTTCCGCGCCATCGCCTCACTAGCCACCTCTCGCATAGCAACCGCCTCTCTCATTTCCGGTCTCGCAGAGGAATCGCCTTCAACGCCAACCTGCCCTGGTTCGGTTCCTTCACGCTGTTGCCGCCTGTTCGCCGTATACTGCTACTGCACGGCGGACGGTAGCAGCTTCTTCGACGACGACGGACAGTGAGATTCCTCTCAAAAAATTTTCTATCGGTTCGTTTAGGTGTGTATTATATCCCCTTCTCATAATCTCCAACACTGTTTTAAATTACGGGCACACATAGGATTTTATCAAAATCAGATGGCTTTCAAAATTAACGGGTCACACGACCATTGATTTATGCTTTTCGATAGCTTGTAGCCTTGTTTCGCTTTGTTAGTTAGCGTAGGAAATCTTTCCAATGTCTAAAGGTTTTTGTTTGAGTCGATCTAAAACCGAATTCAGGGAGTTTAGTTGTAATAGATCTAGTGATAGGATTGTGATATTGGGTGATCAAGTCATTAAAAAAGGTACAAGTCTTAGATATCTCGAGTCTATTGTTCAAAGTGATGGTGAAATTGATGAGGATATTATTAGTAGAATTCAAGTTAGATGGTTGAAGTGGAGGAATGCAATGGGCCTGTTGTAGGATAACCCATCAAACTTAAAAGAAAATTATATAAGATGATGGTGAGAGTTGCACTACTTTATGGCGCAGAATATTTGCCTTATTAGAAGAGAAGCATAAAATCAAGTTAAGTGTTGTAGAGATGGCATGCTTAGATGGATGAGTGATTTTGCACTTAGGGGTAAGTCAGTTGGCCATCCCCGCTTGTTGTGCTTATTGTCTTTTATTCCTGTTCATCTCCCATTGCTTGATCCACACCCTCCAACACTTTTTCCTGCTATCTCCTCCTAGTAAAGCTTGCCATGCACTTTTAGTTAGGAGTATTATAACACGTTGAGAGAAAAAATGTGATGAGTTACTTCAATATTGCCTTTCATAAAAAAAAAAAAAATGCTCTTCATTGTTGATTTGACTATTTTGTCAAAAATAGAATGAATATGTTATATAGCCAAATTCATCTTAGACTTGCATGAGTTGCATCCTTCCCTTTAGGTGTGCAATCTCAATTGATGGTAAACTCTACAATCTCCAAAATTGTGATCACTCTCTTCCAGGTTCTTCATTTTACTAAGTTCTCCAACTTTGAACCTTTGGTTTTTAATGGATCAACTTTGGTTGTTAATTCTAGGAGCAACTGAGAAAATCATGAAAATGGTAGCCGAATTCATGGAGATATTGACCGTGGTCATAATAATGTAGTTTCTCTTGCTCTCATTATAGCTACAATAATCATTCTCCTAAATGCTGATAGGAGAATTTCAATTGCCATCCAATTGCTAAGCTTGCTTTCATAATCGATCCAACTCTAAATTTCATTGTGTTCGATCCTCTTGATTTGTTAATATATGTTTGGAAGATTATGATTGACTACTTCAAACTTCTCTCTCAGCTTCTTATGCTATCTCCTTCTCTAGATCTATTGCAACTCTTTCACTAGTATGCCTTGGGTTTTGTTCTCGGTGCCTCCTCTTATATGATAAGTAACCACCTGTCTTTGTTATTAATGGTTTTCCCTCTCCTATGTCTATAAAAGGCATTGCACATCCTTCTAATTTTTTTTAATATTTATGCGTACCATAATTTTTTACCTACTTATTGTCTATTAGCTGTCTTAAAAAATCACAATTGTTTATTAACATTTTACTCTCTCATTCCATCTTTCAAGATTACAACTTGAGAAAGATGATTGGTGTAGGTACTGAAACTGACAGAATTTATTACTTGATGAACAATTTCCCTTTTGCCATCACTTCCATTATTATTCCATATGAATATCAATGTAGGTTGAGTCTTCCTCCTCTTTATAGACTTTCTGGGATTTCATTTCTATATTCTCATTTTTTGTCAAGTTTGACTATTCGAGCTACAAGTTGGATATACAATATCATGTGTATTTTCCTTCTTTTGCTACAAGTTGTCGGACTCGTCGTTTTGGATCAGTCCGCTTAAAATCTGGGATCCTAGTTCTATCATTACTTACGTAGGATTTTGATATTTTGTCATATTCATATATGATTATTCGAATGTCACTTTATTTTTCTTACTCAAATTTCTGTCAAAAGTCCTTAATGTATTGTATAATTTTAATCAAGGAATAAAAGTTCATTTTTCCGCTATTATCAAAACTTTTACAAAATACTAGTGCATTTAATTTTATGCAGCCTCAATTTTGCACACTATAATTGATAATTATATCATTCATTAAACTTCTTGTCCTTATCATATAAACATGACACTATTAGGTGACCCAAAAACCACTATATGCTTGATGTTGCCAAGAAATTAATATGTCATATGAAAGTCCCTCATCAGTTTTGGAGGGATGACGTTTTAACAATTTTTTTATGTGGTTATTTCTTTGATAACCTCTTCCCCTCTCATTCTTTACATTGACTAAATTATATTCCTCTTACACATAGAATATTTTTGCTTTACATATGTTTTTCAATCACATGAAAATATTCATGAAAATATTTTTCCTTGTGCTATTCCATGTATATTTCTTGATTATTTTCTCAATTAGCATGGAGATAAATTTTGTGATCTTCTTACTGGAAGCTAATATACTTTGGCTTATATTAGAGCGTTCCTTTCTTTTTGATCTCATCTTCCTTTGAGGTACCTTCACACTGCTAGTTACTCTTCCACTAGTAGCACCATTGCCTTCCTTCCCTCTAAAGATATATTCTCGATGGCATCGCCCACCTCCTACATCAATGCCTCTATTTAAATTTTTAGATCTAAATGGGTATCCATCTACTGATGAGCTATCTAATCTTCATTTACCCATTGCTCTTCAAAAAGAAAATTAACAACATATTGCTCAACCCATTTACTCTATATGTGAACATTTATTTTCTTCCTTCCATTCATTTTTTGTGGAGCTCTTGGGGAGGAGATCAAAGAAGGAGAGTCTTTGGTGGTAAAGACTCGCTAGTCAATGAGATTAGGGATCAACGTCTCTGTCAGGCAGTGGAGGCGAGCGGAGGGACAATATCTCCACCGTTGCATTGAGCAAGAGGGTTGGCATTTTCGCTTGGCCGAGGAGGCAAAAAGAGGGATTAACTTCTCTACTGGGCTAAGGAGGCGAAAGGAGGGAGCGCATCTCAACCGAAGTGAGGAGCTAAAAAACTGAAAACATCTCCGTCGGATCAAGAGGCGGAAGGTGGGAGATTCTTCAGAGTCTATAATTAAAGATCATTCCCCGTCTGGTCAAGGGAGAATGGATCTCCGCCTAGATGTGTGCTAAAGGAGAGTTACTTTTAATGTAATACCCAAAGAGGACTTATGGGGAGCGGACATAGGTCGATTTCAACCAAGCCACTATAAATATGGTTTACATATTCTTTATTTTCTTGCAATTTATTTTCTTCACTCTCTTTTTGCTTTTGATGTTGAATATTATATATATATATATATATATATATATATATATATATATATATATATATATATATATATATCAAACTTTCCGGCTGATTTAAATACTCTGATAAAAGCGGCAATGTAACTGATGAATATTTCGTCGGTAATTTAACGAAGGATTTTTTGCCAGCACATTTTTAACCGGCACATATAGCACTGAAAAGTCTAAATAGCTTATGAAATCAATAGAGGCTTATCTATAAGATCACAAAATTAGCAACGAGACATATTTTCTCTTACAATGAGTGTAAATCCTCATATTTCCATCAAATAGGCGCAATGATTATTATTTATTTAATACAAGCATTTCTAAAGCATGTGACAATTTGATGGTTGGAAAAAATGTGCCGGAGAAAATTAACAATATTAAAGCTTTGTTGGGGACAGCTTTCTTGCTGCTTCATAAAGCAGCTTTTTAGTATAAATTTATATTAGAAAGCTGCTTTAAGAAGCAATAGGAAAGCCATCCTAAACGAAGCCTAAATTTGCCACTAGAAAGCAAGTATTGTAAAGGTATTATGCTAAGAAAAAGATTTAATTTTATATCTTTGGTTGAATGCAAATAGCTTTTGCGGCCAAACAGAATTGCAGACTACTAAATGGAACTACCATTGCCCATTGCAATTGCTGATATATATATATATATATATATATATATATATATATATATATATATATATATATATATATATATATATATATATATATATATATATATATATATATATATATATATCAAACTTTCCGGCTTATTTAAATACTCCGATAAAAGCGGCAATGTAACTGATGAATATTTCGTCGGTAATTTAACGAAGGATTTTTTGCCAGCACATTTTTAACCGGCACATATAGCACTGAAAAGTCTAAATAGCTTATGAAATCAATAGAGGCTTATCTATAAGATCACAAAATCAGCAACGAGACAGATTTTCTCTTACAATGAGTGTAAATTCTCATATTTCCATCAAATAGGCGCAATGATTATTATTTATTTAATACAAGCATTTCTAAAGCATGTGACAATTTGATGGTTGGAAAAAATGTGCCGGAGAAAATTAACAATATTAAAGCTTTGTTGGGGACAGCTTTCTTGCTGCTTCATAAAACAACTTTTTAGTATAAATTTATATTAGAAAGCTGCTTTAAGAAGCAATAGGAAAGCCATCCTAAACGAAGCCTAAATTTGCCACTAGAAAGCAAGTATTGTAAATGTATTATGCTAAGAAAAAGATTTAATTTTATATCTTTGGTTGAATGCAAATAGCTTTTGCGGCCAAACAAAATTGCAGACTACTAAATGGAACTACCATTGCCCATTGCAATTGCTGATCATGTTATTCAATCTCCACCAATTTGGTTAATGATGATCTCATTTGTATTCCATGTCTATTCATTTGCTGAATAGGCTCTTCAAGCGTTGGTTCCTGCCCTCATTTCAAGCACAATGCCTGCTAGCTACATTTAATAGCTATTTGTTCCCCATGTTTCGTCCATATCATGTGCTGATATGTTATTATTTTTCCATATTTTCTTTGGAACTGAACATATAAAGTTAAAATTTTGGTTAAATTGATTCAAATCCTCTGTTTTTTTAAAAGGAGATGAGAAACATTAATAATAGATAGATCTTTGTTTGTGAATCACATCTAAAAGTGACTTTGGCTTAATTTTGAGGAAATTACTTGCATTGATCTTTGAAAAATCTTATGCAAACTATCTATATATTTTTTGATAGCATTTGAATTGGTCCAGAAACAAGGTCCACAACAGTACCATTAACCTTCTAAGAAACAAACTGATCCTTAATTACTTGCTGTTAAAATTGGTATTGTTTTGACTTTGGTCGAGCTTAGAATGTTCTTCCTAACTTGAGTAGAGCTAAAATTTAAATGGCTTTCATTTTTTTAGGAGAATCTAGTTTTAGAGTGTTTATATCATACAAGCTCCTTTCAATCATTTTTTTTTCGGCCTTGGTTGTGATTTACATCTCTTGGTTAAAGGGTAGCAATTTTTTATGCTTCACCTATGTAGTAGATTAATCATTCATAACTTTGGTTTTTTTGTTGTGATTGTAGTACATCTGCACCCAGAACCTCTCTAGTTAACATATATTAAGATGGAGGGAAACAAATACCTTGCTTTTTTATTTCTCCATTTTATGAAAGATGTTCTAGTTGTACTTTTTTGATGGATATTTTAGTTCTTGTTAATGAATTTATGCTGGTTAATGAATATCCTTTGTTTTTATTCTTGGGATAGCTAGTTGGTCTTGATGGCCTCTGGTGCAGGTTGTGATATGGAAGGCTTCCAATCTCATGGTTGGGACTACAGTTGGTGAGTTTTTTTTTTTCCGTTACCTTCTGTATGCACACTTCAGAAATTTTTGCTCTGTAACACTTTTCATCAAAATTTTGAAAGAAAATGTTAACTTAAAAATTCTTTGCTCTGAACTCTAAAAATTTTAAGCATGTAAACTAAAGTCTGTTACTCTATTATATTAACCTTATGAAGTACCTTCATCCACTGACTAAATAGGATTTATTATTATATATATATATATATATATATATATATATATATATATATATATATATATATATATATATATATATATATATATATATATATATATATATACATATGTTTTGGCTTGTTTTATTTAGATGTTGTGTGGATTAAATTTTTAATTAGCTTTCTCCAGTTAAATGTCTTGACTAAACAATTTCACAGAGTTAAGTTGCTAGCTTTTTTTTCATGAAAGAGGGAATAATGCCTTTTTTTATTAAAATAAGCAAGCTCTACTTACAAAATTGACTTCATATTATGATAAGGCAGCAATAAATCTTCTTACAGCATCTTGGTGGTTAATCTGACAGATTGAAGCTATGCTTCTTCTTACTAAAGTGGGAGAGTATCTAAGCCTTATTGCAAATTCGTCCTTTGTGTTGCGTTTATTTTCCATAGCAAATAATTGGATATTGACTTACTTTGGGTATATGGTACTATTCAAAACATCCTAGAACCATGGCACATATTTTAGAGAAAGATAAACCGAGTCTTTTTGATGATGCAAATAGGAATCCATTGGAGGGATTGGGGCATCTTAACTAGCTGGCTATGTTTTTGTAAAAAAATTGTGGTATTGCTTACCATTTCTATTTATTTTATAAGAGTATTTTAAGGTGGATGAAGATATGTGTTTAGGCTGGTGGTGAACAAAGAAACTTCAGTAGCTTGCTTATCCAACCCCATTCATGAGCCTTTTATTAACTCCTTTGTGTAATTTTGTAAAAAAGGTTCATTTTGATTCCCCTATTAACTTTCCATGGATCTTTCTTTGTTTGCCTCGATAAGAAGAGGTTATTGGGACTACGGAAGCACTTGAGCAAAATATTTTCAGTACTCTGTTGGGCAATACGCCAATGGACTGTCGTGTTCCGTTTTGTGAGATTCTTTTCAAATAGTCTAGTGACTTGACTTGGTCCCTTCATAGAATGTTATGTTCGCTCTAGTGAACACATTTTAAATCTAGGAAAATTGTAAAATCGCCTCTGTATCTTTTACTTTTGTCTTTTTTGATATATGGTGTCCAGCATTGTCAAAAGCATGTTGAATTGCAGTTCCGTGCTCAAAAGTGCAGCTATATGCAGTTAATGAACTTAGTTTTTGTTTGTAGCACTGAGGTTTAATAAAGCACATGAAATCTGTGTTTTACTATAATGTGTAGAAACATTGAAGAAGCACATCAACTTTAGTAATTTGAATTTTTTGTTTGCAACAAAAGTTGAATCAGTTGGAGTTCTTTTATTTGGCTAAATAAAATGATAACAAAACAAGAAACTTGATAGAAGTAGAAATCTTGATATATATTTTCTGGTATTAAGCGCTAAATCAATCCTTTATATTTTATTCATTACATAGAATTTTCCTTCTGATCCTATATTAACCTTTACCAACATAGTTTTTGATGGATTTTTCTTTGGTTGCTGTTATTGCTATTGGTCCCTCAAACGCTTGACTCCTTTCAGTTAAGCTAGCTGCCAGAATTTATTCACTGAAATTTCTTATTTTATTATTTAACAGTCTGAATTCACATTGTTTTTCTACTATCATGAAATCATGCAGTATTATATGAGAACTTTCCATTTGAAGCAATACCTGCTACTTTTTTAGTCTACTTTAAATTTGTTCATTTAAATACTTGTATAATCATCATGTGGTTATCCTTTCCAATGAGCATTTACTCCTGTGGTCTTTCCCTCACCTCACATTTTACCTGATGAGTGTGAGGTGAGGGGCTCAACTCCCATCTTGAGTGGTTAAAAGTACATGCTTAAGCTTCAACTAATGAAAGCATGCCCTCTGCATGGTGCTGTACACTTTGAACCACCAAGTCCATCCTACGCTGTCCTAATTTTGCAATTTTTTATATTCTGCAGATGATACTTGTTTTCATGATATCATGATTTAACTTGATCTGCTTTTTCTTCCTATTTTTGGGATATTAATTTGTTTGCCATAAAAATATAACTGATTAGGACTTACAATGTTAATATTATGGTTTTTGGGTGTTTGATTGTCAGTGTAGCAAGTTTTAATAAGAGCAAATAACTCTTTTTTCTCTATTTTTTTAAAAATTTTCTCTAATATTTTTAGCAAACTTAGCAAAATTTTTGTATTGAAGCGCAATTTTAGTAATTTTTTTTTCAAAATTTTCTAACTCTTATTTTCTTATTTTTTGCAAGTTATTCATTCCAATTATTTAGTTTGCATTGTGTATAATCTTATTTCAATATGTTTTTATGTGATATGAATTCCATATACTATATCAATAGTTATCATTTGGCCCGTCAACCTTAAAAATTATTGATAAAATTTAACCAATTCCACATAACAATTATCAATGGTCCATTGATTTCAAAATTGAACTGTAGTATCAATTTTCTACTATCAAGAGTTGTAAACTTTCTTTTTCACTATTGAGGCTCATCTTGTTAGAATTTTTGTCTATCCCTATGCAGTCATCATAGTCTATCAACTTGCCTAACATGACATGATATCTCTCATTCTTCTTTTAATTTAGTATCATTATCATCAACATTTAAATTACTTAGCATTGATATTCACATATTATAAATTAATTTGTTTAATATGCATCAAGAGTAGAAATGATATGTAAAAGTGAACATTACATTCTATTAACAATCTGATGAATTGAGTAAAATAAAAATATCATGATTTTTTTTGAACAAGTGATCCTATGAAAATGTGTTGGACTTGTTAATATCATTGTGTCATTCTCAATATGAAGAAATCTCTATTTGCCTGCAGATGATAGTTCAATGTGATTATAAAATATCTTTAATTCCAATCCATATCCATACTTGGACCTCAACTGATGTGAATGTTGCATCATTTTTACACCCAAAACCACAAAGGCGCATCAGTTTGGTTTTCAGCCCGATAACTAAAAAATAGGGCAAATTTTCTTTAATCTATGAGCTGAACACAATGACTAGAAAAATTCTAGATATTTTGGCTTTGTGGGCTCTGAAACTCCGCGAACCGCTTTTTTCTTTCTTCGAGTCGTGGATGAGAGTTTTAACTAGTATGTTCCAAGATAAATTTTCAGAAGGCAGATTGAGTTGTGAATAAGACATTATCCAGAGATCTCCTACAATGATTTGTAGGTGTCTTTGTTTGATGGTCTTATGCATTTGCTCACAAACAACACATTGTATATTTGGCGAGTCTCCTATAATGGCTCGTAGGTACTTGTATTTGTTGCATATTGATTGCCTCTACTTGCATGATATTATTATATTTGCTTGATAATGAATCATCATTGATTGAAGGAATGTTGTAGCATTCACTGCATGTTGTTAGTTACCACTTGTAATTATACTATTTTTCATACAAAAAATCTTCCATCATTGCCAGCATATATTCGCATTCATCATATGATATACCGTGTATGTTTGCAAGGAGCTTCGTTGTTTGCAGGCCAATTAGTGTGTTAATTCATATGTTGATTTGGGCTGCCATATAGGCTATATTCATCACTGATTTCCTTATGCATGTTGATTGGCGAATTACTGCATTCGCTTACACATTTTTTAGTGTTCGCACGAAATTGCCACGTGTATATGCAAGATAGCTGACATCGGTTGTAGGGGAACTATTGCGTTACAATTTCGTCTGTTTGCATGTTGATATCAACTGCAAGCTAGGTTATATTCATCAATTTCCCCATGTATGTTGACTGACAAGTCGCCACATTCATTACATGCTAACTTTATGTTTGTAGGAGGCCGCTGCATGCATCTGCAAGCTAGTTAACATTGATTGAAAGGACTCCGTAAGATTCATTCCACGTTGCATGGTGTGTATTTGTTAGGACTTTTGTTGTTTGCTAGAGTTTGGTGTGTTTCTCTACAAGTTAACATTGGTTGTTGGATGTATTATATTCGTCGCTCATCTCCTTATGCGTGTTGGCTAGCAAATTGCAGCCGTTATTGCATATCAACTTTAAGTGTTTGTCGCATATTACTCTGAGACCATTGACTTCTTTATGCATGCCTATAGGCAGCTTATCACAAATTGACTTTGTGTTCAGAAGAGGCTCATGCGTATGCTTATTTGTTAATTAATGTCGACTGTAGGAGGACCATGTTCATTTCTAATACAATATTTCTTCAATGTATTAGTATATTCATCAAGAATCCTTTGTTAGCGTATGTGAATCACTTGCTCCTACTTGCAAATTGGTAGGTTGAAGGTCACAAGTCATTTTTCATTTGTGTGCACTGAGAGTTTTTGCCATTTATTTTGTGCTTTGTTCATTGATGTTCATATGGATGATTTAGATTATTGTTCAACATTTTTATTTTAGTTATGATTGTGCTTTTTTTTTTTTTTAACTTAGAGTCTGTTCCCTGTCATTGTTCAACTTTTGTTTATTGCTGTTCATTTAAATTTAAGTTCCCTGTTATTTGATTCAAGTCCAGCTCCTTTGTTCAATTCAAATTCTGGCAGCCTCATGGCAGCTCTCCTGTTTAAGAAAATTTTTATCTCACAACGCTAAGAAAAACATATATGAGTCTTCAGAGGTAATTGTTTGAAATGCAAAGTTTTCCCTATAGACACTGAAGCTCGTACACATGTACTTAAAATTATCCCTGTCACGCTAAGAAAAACGTGTACAGTGCCTACCCGCCTTGCCGCAAGCGTCACGTTGGATTCCCTACTATCACGCTAAGAGGCGTGTATAGGTGGTTTCCCGACGTGCCACGAGTGCCGAGGACGGGATTTGATGTTTAGAGAGCCTTATACCTTCGCAAGGTGATGATGTCAGCGGTGTTGATGGCGACAAGTGCAAAAATGCATAAATATATTTCTTTATATATACATATTCGTTTTAATCCTTTCTTTTCTTTTTTTTTTCTTTTTATAATAATAATAATAATAATAACAACAATAATAATTAATTAATAAAAAAAAATCAAAATAATAGGGAGATTTTACCTATGTGTTGGTCGAGTCACGTATGCTATTAGCTGAGGGATTGATGAGGACCGGTTGACAGATTGGGCTACGACTAAATAATCAGGTGAAAGGAAGAGATCAGAGCTGCTCGTGTGTGATTGGGAAAGGTGGATGATATCGGTATAAAGTAGAATGGCTGGGTGAGAGTTGGTCTTATGGATTTCGGACGGCCATCGGGTTGAAGCCAGAAGGCTCGGTTGGAGGTGTCTGCAGGGGTTGGAGCCAGATGAGAGAATGAAAAGCTTAGGGTGCAGTGGATTTCAGTAGAGGATTCTGGCAAGACTTGCGACAAGAGTAGGGATCAAACTCTTTGAATCAAAGCTAGGCACGCGTGGTTTTGGCTAGGTCGAATAGGAGCCTGGTGTCTGTGTCGATCGGGTAGAGGGAGGCAGCGACGGGAGGTAGTGACGGCTTCTATCGTGCCTTGTTAGAACGTAGGCGGGTTGGCTGGAATTGAACAGAGGGTGATTGAAGGTCGAATGGCTCGTGAGGTTGGCTTGAACGGCACAGGCAAGGGAGATCGGCTGGCTCGACGGGAGTGAACGAGGCTTCGACTTGCTGTGGTGAGGGAATCGGGCTGTAGAGGTGTGGTCGAGTGAAATGCGGCAGAGGCAATCGAGGGCTTAATGCTCGAGTGTGTTTAAGGAAGAAGCGAACAAGTTTCGTCTCGTTCTCCTTTTAACAACGAGAGCAAAAGCTTGATCGAGGCAGAGATTGTGCATGCGGGAATGGGCTACTGCTCTGTTAAAAAACAATGTCATTCGCTGAACTACAGGTTATGGGATTGTAGCAGGAGGCGGATTCGAGCAGGACTTGCGATGGAATTCGCAGAGTTTTTTTTTTTTCTTGCATGTAAAGGTCTAGAGGCTTGTACTTCAAAATTCGAAATTGTAGATTGGCTCACCTTTGAAAGCATATCTACATAGATAGTATTCATTTCTTTCATTGTCTTCGTATATACAACTGATTACAACCTTCTAAAGAGGTAATAAGTGATGTATGCAACTGTGTATATATACTTCGAGATAAAAGTATCATTTTTTATGTATAAAGTTGTGCATAGCATTCTAAAGATATAATAACTGTTATACACAATTATACACAAAACTTCCATGCACTTTTTTGCAAGCATGCCAACATAATATCCACTAGGCAGCCTTTCCAATGATTAAAACTTGTAATCATTAACATTCTATAGTGTAAATACATGCATACAATTACCTTTGACACATCCAAGCAAACTATCCTCTAGCCGTTTTCATGTTAATCTGATTTTTTTTTAATACTTTGTACAGTGACTTTGAAGTAGATTACAAATCACAGGACCATGCAGCAATTGTCTTTGCGGCATTAGATGTGGATAAAGAGGTAACTATTTGGTTCTTGGTAAGTAGGCTGTCATCATTTTGTGGTTAACCCCTCGCCACCAATTCAAATATGCAGTTGCAACCAGACAAGGTTAAGAGGCAGATCTCTGTAATTGATGGTAAACTCAAAGTGTGAGTACTTAATCTTCATTCATTAAGAACAAATGAAAGATGGTTATGTAAATTTCTCTTGTTTGTTTAAGTTCTTCTAACTCAACTGTATAATTCATTTTGGACGACGATTGGGATCGAATCCAATATTTTTGTTCAAAACAAGAGGTTTTTAACAGAAATGCTGGAATCAATCTCAGCCGTTCAATTCACAATGATTTTGTTGGATTCAATCCCAGCCCTCCAAACTGGGTTGCACGGCTGAAATGTGATAATTGCACGTTTGAAATTACTACTGCAACTGTAAAGAATCTTCTTAATGCCTTTTTTTTTTTTACTTATATAATCTGTCTTTTTGCTCTTCAGGCGATTTGAAGCAGTGGAGGCAAGATTTTTGCGTGCAACATTCAGTGCCTTCGTTGATCTGCTGATTCTTGCCACAAAAATCATCGAAGAGTATGACCACAACACTATCAAACCATAGATATCCTTTTTATTATTTCTACATCTATTTATGTTATAGACCGGAGAAATTATTCTGTGCGAACATCAAACGAGAGACCAACTAGAATGTACAACGTCATCCTGTACCGAGCATCAATACCGAGCAAAAAAATGATGTGACACGTTCTCATTGGTCTCCGGACGCCGGCTAGGATCTGCACAAAATAATTTTTCTATAGACTGAGCTGTTATTCAACAAACAATCCTACAATTTAGGAATCATTTGAAGTTCTAATCCATCTCTCAGATCTTTTTTGTAATTTTGTGATATAGCACCAAGTCAAATTGGTTTTCTTTTGGTAATTCCTTTACTATGTCGTATGCTCATATAAATCTTAAAGATTAAGATAAACCTTATTTCCTTAGTCTGAACCTGGCTACTTTATTTTATTATTGGTAAAAATATATTGAAGGAGTACATCATATATAAAAGATCAACAAATTAAATCATAAAAGATAAACCTTATTTCCTTAGTCTGAACCTGGCTACTTTATTTTATTATTGGTAAAAATATATTGAAGGAGTACATCATATATAAAAGATCAACAAATTAAATCATAAAACATTTCATAAAAAAAAAACCCAAATAATGAAACTCCACTTATATACGAAGAAAAAAAATTTAGAATTAAAAATTAAATAATTAATCCAGCTATAAATGAAGATGAACCTATAGAAACATGAAAATTGACAGTTTATCTGTTGACCTCGGAAAAATCAAACCTGCGTGAACTAATGAGTGGTTCATAGAATCTTGCTTTCTCAACAAAAGTTTTAGGTCATTCTCCATGCATTTTTATACCTAGTTCTGGTACCATCATTTCTACCGGCCATTGTATGTCATAGGAGAAATTATTGTCTAATTTAGATGAGAAGAATCACTTTGATTGTTGTGTATTTATTGAGTATTTATAAAAACTCAATAAATATTTAGTAAATACACAACAAATCAGTAAATGCTCAACAAAAATTTAACAAATAATTAGTAAATAATCAGCAAATATTTACTTAGGATTTATTAAATATTTGTTGAGTATTTATAAATACGTAACAAATTTGGACAATTCTCCCTGTCTATATTCAGAATAATTTTTCCTACTATAGGGCGGTGGATTTAGAACTTTTATTCTATCCAGTGAACGTACGCAGAGGAAGGTTCGGTTTTAGGCAAAAAAAACGCCTGTTCGAGTTTTTCACGCCCTCGGTATAGGCGTTTTTTTGCCTAAAATCGAACCTTTCTCTGCGTACTTAACTGGATAGAATAAAAGTTTGTGGATTGTCATATGTTAGTTGGAATTATTTTTCTTGATCTTTAGCCAAAACTGAATAGTTCGGTTAGAATATTCTAATATTAATTATATCAAAGTTAAATAGTTTAAAGTAAATATAATAATTTAATTCATTAATGATGTAAGTTATATTTGAATATCTTTACATAAATTTGAAAGTATCAGCTCTTGAAGCTGCTGTGCCAGTCACTAACTTTCCAGTTACTATATTTGTAAATTAGCCAATGTATTTTACAGAAATTAAAATTCACGTAGAGGATGTGAAAGGTCTCTCACTTTTTCATTGGTCTTTTTGACCAGCATCGAATCCCTAAGATGAAATCATTCAAATCTGGTATGCTTTTGCAATCCACACACAAAAAAAAAAAAAAAAAAAAAAAAAACGGGGAAGTAAAATTTTAAACGATCATGGGTTTCATTTTGAAATATGTATCAAAGTCGAATCAATTAATTTACAAGCGTTGTAGATGTAAGTCAGAATTTAAAGGCCAATTTAAAGCTCATCTGATTAATAAATTTTTTTATTTTTATTTTTATCTATTTTATGTTTAAGAGAAAAAAAAAATAGATTTGTTACTGATTTCTGATTATATCAATATAACAGAATCATACCGCATAATACATTTATAGATTGCATGCTATCAAACGGGTCAAAGAAATCAAAAAATTTATAAGGTTGTTTGATATTATACATGTAAAATACATTTTTTTTTATAAATGAGAACAAAATTAATAGTTTTTTTTTTTTTATCAAAGATTAAAAAAGGGAATGAAGACTTGGAAAAATATGTACCAATATTCAAAAGAATTATTTCATGACGAGTATAGACTATGGACTTAACTCTACATTCGGACTTTCAATAAAATGAAGATCTGAATTTTTTTCTGGCACGATCTGATGACCCGACCAAAAGGGTTTAAAAATTCTCCTTGTACACATACTTTCTACAAATTATATACAATATGCATACAAACGGGCTAAATAGCCGGGTCATATTAGAACTACGTGTCTTCATTTAATTGGAGTCCGAATTCCACATATAATAATTTCTCTACATTCAGAGGCTAATGTGAAGCCAGAGATTTGTTTCATACCCGGTTGAAAAATCCTTGTCCAAAAACACAAAAAACCAACCAAAGAAAATCTATAAAATTTAAGTAAATGAATATATATATATATTCAAATGATTGATCCCCTCAATGTGAAATAAGGGAAACAACCCTATATTTTAAATAAGAACATAATCAAAATATGAACTATAGATAAATCCATCTTAAATAAGAGCCAAAGAAAACTGTTTACCCCAAAGCTTTGACAGTACTCACAATATTATGAACAGCCATAACAGTAAAGATCAGTTACCTTATTCCACCACAGCTGCTTCATGTAAAGGAGGCGACCACCACAGCACAAAGAAGGGCGGTGCTGCTTCAGATGCCATCGAAAGGGACAAAATATCTGGTCCAATATCATGTTAGAATGGGCTTGGTAGATGCATAAAAATCTAATGAACAAAAATTTGTCCATAAAAATATTGATCACATTCTACTGCAAGCATAAAATATTGTATTTATCTTTATTTAACTGGATCTCCAAAGAATTTATTGATCAATAAAAAAAGATTCAACGTTCTAATTTCATATAATATCTTCCAAATTCTATCAGCCAATCTCACAAGTCAGAAATGAAATTGAAGAATGAACCTGTAGCTACTGCTGAGCCCAACCATGCTTATAATTAGAAAATTACCAAAACAAAAACTTTTGTTTCTTATTTACAGACTTTTTTTTCATAGAGCGGCCTTTTCTCTTTCCAACCTTCCATGATTTGAAGAAATAATAACTCTTATGTAATCTATTTTTCACCTGCATCGCATGAGATGACAAGAAAAGAAAAAAATAAGTTAGGCTAAATTGAGATAAATGCCTATCATTACTAGAACAAAATCAGGATTCCAGGATTATTACGAGGGCTCAGAGGCTGCAAAAATGTGCAATCATCTCCAATAGCAAGGCTAAATCTTCGCTGGTACCTTTGGTTTAGGAAAGATCAAATGAACCCTGCCCTTCATTTATGGCATACAAGAGTTTCTTGTACATAATTTCCTGCAAGGCCAACAAAATATTATAAGAGGCGAAAATTGCAAAAAATAAATATCAAGAGTTTAATAGAGACCTTGGTAGAATAAGGAGGAAGTTTGAGATAATTTGCGCAAGTCATAACACTTGGAAGGTCATCATCTGCTGATTCAGATATTGGTGTTCCATTTGATGCTAACGCTGTATTTGTAGTTGTTGAGGGATGCTGCAACCGCAGAGAAAAATTAAGAAAAGTAGCCTTATTTGAAAACTTCTTATTTATCAAACAAAGAGAAACTGAATATAACAGGTAAAAAAAATAATAGCAATTCTTATTGCTAAGTGCATTTTATCACTTAAAATACATTTCATAATGTATTTGTGTATCTTATTTAAAAAAAAAACCGTTTTAATGTGCACAATAAATCAAACTCTCTGAAATATGCTATAACATAGAAATACCTTCCTCACTATGGTTAGTTTTGGGTTTAGGGCAGCTAAGCCACCAGGAGGAAGCCTAGGAGCACCAGTAACAAACTGGCAGAAGGAACGCTGCTGCTCTGGGGTGAACTCTGCCATTATCTCGAGCAACTAAGAAAAAGATCAACATAAAATGAGCAGCTGATCACAATGATTTTGGGGAAAAAAAAAAAACAAAGGAACTGTCAAAGCTACAAGTTGCATACATTGGTAATTGCAGGGCTTTTAACAGTGTACCCGTGATCAAATTTAATATGATCGATCATTGTTTCAGGCTATAATCAACAAAGTCATAAATTCAATCAATTCCAATTGGTTTAGGCCAAAAAAATAAAATTGCAAGTTTTAAAAAAACAAAACAAGATGACCAGAAAGTGAAATTACCTCCCATAATTCTCTACGGCCACAGATGAGGTGATCCAATTCTTGTGGAGAGAATATTTGCAGAGAGGAAATGTCAAAGACCTGAGTGATTTTTTAGGAAACACTATAAGAACAGCAGCTCTTTCACATTGGCAATAATAAGATTGCGTGCAAGTAAAATCATTATAGCAGTAAATACTAACTGACAAAGTGTGGCATTAACCATGTCAAACATGCGATACTTGGCTTGCTTATTAGCATCTTACAGTCAGCCTACATAAACAAGTTATCACAAAACTTTGGTTACCAGGGAAAAGAACTACCAGTATTTCTTGCACAACACAGAAGAGAAATCACCAGAAATTTTGATGTTTTTTTTTTTTTGGTTGCAACAATGAAAAACTTCGAAAGAAAACAGATGTTTGCTCAATGAATTAAACTGGAACTAATGCTAACAATCGCTATAACTAATCATTGCTTTGATTCTCTTGGAAACGCTTAGTATGGACACATCAATTGTCCAAAAAACACCAGGAAATGCCAAAACAAAAGTGCACTGATTAGAGAAAAAGCCTATGCTACAAACTACTAAAATAATACATACAATGCAATAGGCCAAACAACAAGCATTGGAAGAAACAAGTTTTCAAATGAGAAGAGTGAAAAGGTTTACCTTAAATTCAGGGGGCACAAAAGCTTCTATAATTTACATAAATATAATGGATTATAAAATAAATCCTCGATATCATACTCAGCTATGTAAGTTTTTTTCTTAAATCTAGATAGAGGCTAGGCCACTGCCAGCCCCAAGCCCTCCCAAAATTGTGAGAAAGTCAAATGAATTAAAAATAAGTTCAACTATGACCAGTCCCACTTCCCCACATTTTATTCTTATTTTTCTTCACTTATATTACAAGCAATGGAACATATTAGATTAATTAAAAAATTACAGTAAACTTAGGTGTTATAGAACATGCGTGAGGCACAGATCACAAAAGTTTTAGATTCGTCTCGGCTTCTAAAATCAAATTATAGAAATGACATTACAAAATATGAATTGAATTTCATGTAAATTGTGCCAATATAGACCCAAATTTTACGGGACAGATCTAGAATTTGTCGTGTTCCAAAATATGAAAGTTTATTAGAACTTCACATGCTCAACTTAACCTTATTATCATGAAAAAGTAGGAAAAATTGGTGAAGAGATAACAACCCAATTGTGATTGGATCATAGGAAACCACTATCAATTTTATGAGGATAAAAGAAGTTTTCAATAAAACAACAAAATCTAATTTTCTATAGAGTTGCTATAGATTGACTAAGGATACAGGTTAAGCAAAATATAGTAAGAAAACCAATAATACTATATTCTAACAAGAAAGTAAATGGGAAGGGAAACATTAAAGAAAGAGCAAACCTTGCAACTATTATCTGTACAAAAGCTTCATAACCTGAATGTAGTTTTGATACGAATGAACTATGAGAAACATAAAATTATAAAGATAAATAATTTAGTGATTGATTGATTTCCATTAAATTAATTATATTGTAAAATTTCATTTAAACTAATTATATTGATCTGGCTATCAATGAAATTCAGGTTTAAGTGTCCAAGCTAGAAAAGAAAAAAATTTGAATAAATAAAGTTGAGAAGCAATGAATGGACCACAAAGGAAAAAGTCAAACGGGAGTAAAATTATATAAAAATATATTCTCCCAAATATGCAACTGCATACTTGAAGATTTTGAATAAATTTTTAGTTAATCCAAAAGGCTGAGCTCAACTTAATTTATGAAGGATGCTTAGAGCATCAGACACACTAAAAGAATTATGAATAGCCTTTAATTTGATTGGCTCCTTCAATTAAATTCCCTGACCCTCATCCTGATGTGATACAAAGTCGCTCAGGAGTTACTTTAAGGAATTAAAGAGAGCAATTTTAACAAAATAATCCAAAATAAAATTATCACTTATAGCAAAAGATTGATCCTTGGAGTTCTCAGTTTTTAACTTGCTTAGGCAAAGAAGAGCGCAATCAATCAACCAAAAATTTCAAGAATACACAGAATAATTGTAAAACTACGACAATAAACAAGAATCCACGATTTAATAATGAGAACTTTCACCTTTGGAGTCCATACGCTCAACTAGTCTAGGCTTTAGCGGAAGAAGAGTCTCCACATTAGAACCGAGGTCACTCCGAGGAAAAAAGAACCTAAGATCGTCGTTCTTGGATAGGGGGGCGGAGTGGTGGAGGATGGTGGTCGTCCAAGGATGATCCAACGTCCCTTTGATCTTTGCTCATCGATCACATCCACTAAGGTGTAATGGATATGATCGATGCAATCTTTGATGGTGTCATCGAAATCGAAGCCCACGTCAAAGAACGGTGATTGGAGGATGTCAACTTGATCTTGGTCATCATGCACAAACCCAAAGTTCCACTCGGATTCCTCCATGCATTCTTGCCGGGAGTTGATGGAGCATCCGGGAGAAGAGGGGAATTTGGTTATGGTGGGATCCAAATGGTAGAGTGCAAGAATTTCGAATTAATTTCAGAATTTGGGAGGTTTAATGGTGGGATTTAATTTGAAATTCAAATTAAATCAAGGAGGGGAGAGGGGGTGGTAAAGAGAGGGGGATTTGGGCTGAATTTATGGAGCTATTAAGGTGATTAGGAGAGAGAGAGGGGGCCATTAAGGGGCCGGCCACATGACTAGGAGAGAGGGGCTTGGGTTTTAATGCAATGGGGACCACCAATTTAATTTCAGATTTTACAAAAATCTGAAATAAAATTTCAGTTTTCTTAAGGAGAAAAACTTCCAATTAAGAGGGCAATCAATTTAAACAATTTGTATTTCAAATTTGAAATTGAAAATCAATCAAATTGATGGCGTAAAGTAAGGCGCTAAATTAGGAAACAATTAATGGCCAAAGAAAATATGAAATTTCAAAATTGGGTCTCAATGGAGGGGGCGGCCGGCGGCTAGAGAAAGGGGCAAGGGGGCAGATCACGGGTGGGGTGGCTGGCCGGCGGAAGGTGGATGCCAAGAGGCCGGTGGCTTGGGGTTGTTTGGGAGGAGGCGGCGGCAAGAGCAAGGGGAGGAAGAAGTATGGAAAATATAGGTATTCAAGAAGTGAATTCCAAATTTCCACAAGTGCTTCAATCCGAATCTCCACGACGATGAATTGACCAAGATAAATAAAGGAAAATAGTAGAACGAGTAAAACCTAGAACTCACAAAGAGATCTAGCTTCTCCTACGAACTCACTAAAAGATCGTGAAGGTTTGCACTCACAAAGAGAACATAAAGTAAATATTTTTCATTCATCAAAACTACTATTACATAAGAAAATGGCCATATAAATAGGCCTCAAAATGACAAAGAAAGCAAAAGACTTAAATGCCCCTTGGGCTACAATAGCTACCAAATACCCATAAGGGCAAAAACGGAAAAAACATAAAATAAAAATAAACTACTACATAAAACGATGAAAATACAGATCATGATCGTGACCGTCGATCTCCGGCATCTCCTGAAGGTACATGTGTCGAAATCGCTGCTGATGTCCCCATCATTCTCTCCAGGTGGGAGAAAACTCGACCCCGTCGAGTAGATATCTATGGAGCCCTCGTACAACTCTAAGAGATCTGGGTCTAGGCTCTGTAGCTTGTCCCTGTCAATCCAAGTATCCTCTATCTCCGGTGTCCCTTTCCAATGTACTCGGTATCTTCGGCGCCCACCTTCCTTTGTGGAAATGACCTCATCATCTAGTATTGCTTCGACCTTCTCCGCTATAGGTGAGTAAGGTAAATTGGGGAGTGGAGCTGGGTTGGGGATCTCACTAGGTGGGGGTCACTGGTCACACAAGGCTGATTTAAGGAGTGGCTCATGGGGTTAAAATTCAGGTCCTTCAAAGGCTATTAGGTCTTCTATATTAAATATATGATTCATGTTCAAGCCTCCAGAGAGGTCCAGTACGTATGCGTTACTATTAACCTTTGTGATTATCTTAAAAGGTTCGGTGTTTCGAGTATGCAACTTCTTTACGGCGCCTGGAGAAAAGCTCTAGGCGGACCCGTAGCATCACAAAGTTTCCAACTTTGAATTCTTTGGACCTTCTTTTGTTATCAGCAATAATTTAAAAATGGATGTTACTTTGTTCAAATTTCTTTTTAATTTCATTGAGTAACTCCAGAAGGTGAAATGCAGATGTAAATGGGGGTGCATGATGAATGACAAGACTCATGAGCTCACAAACAAAAGTTTTAAGCATAGACAAAATAAGAAGACAACAAACTACAAAGCACACACACAACATACTAACTCACATGAACACAGCTAGAAAAGTAGACAAGTCACAAAAAGAGTGGTTTTAAAGTGTTCGGTCTAAGGGAACTGGGGTAGGGGGAGAAATGAAAACACTCAGCTACCAGGGCACTTCTATAGGTAGTTTCAGTTAGGGTCGACAGCAGTCTCCTAGTGGGGGTAGTGTAATCGAATAAATTCATCCAACTAGGATAGAAGTAGTCCTTATCATGGTAGGACGAGGCTAGAACGGGTAAAATGTAGGAATCATGAATAAAATAAGATGATTGGTCCTGACTCACATCCATAAGGGTATAGCCCAAAGATTCGTCATCCGGTATGGGGCTTATAAGATGGGGAAAAGTTCCTAGGACATAAGTGGGTACAACAGTAAGAGGGAAGTCAGGAATGACACAGTTGGCCAAATATAAATCCAAATGAGCAGCTCCAATGTTAGACTCTAATGAAACAAGAGGAGGCTCATTGTTCAAATCAGGCTCAAAGACTTTCAGACTCAAGGTACTGTCTTCCGAAGTAGAATCAGGTTTGGCTTTAACCCTAAGATCCGTAGGTTCTGTTTCACTTGAATCAGGTGACAAATTCGATTGACTTACGTCCAACTCGAGATTATCTAAGTCGCCATCAGAATTATCCAAAATTAAATCAGAATTATCCAAAATTAAATCAGCATTATCAGAATTATCCGGAGTCATCTCAGTAGGTGTTACAACTAAATCAGGATCTTCCAAATTTAAATTCAAAGTGTTCGAAGTCCAATTGGCTCCTTTCGATATCACATTACTATCATCCAGGCATACGTTATCCAAAGGCTTATCCTCGAGGAGACTAGGATTGGGGTGGGTTAAGATGTCAATATTTAAAGGTTCTTGCTTTCCTAGTTCAGGGTTTAAGTCATTCAGGGAGTCTGATTCAATCTCTTTAGTTTTATCCTCAAAGAATTCTTCATTATTAGTGATATCATTAGCATCCACGAAATGGATGCACTCAGTCTCAGGTTCAGGAGACATCTTCTTCTTAATGCATTTCTTTATTAAACTTACACTCTTAGGGTCAGGGACTGAGGAGGCTAAAGGTTGAATGGGATTGCTAGAAGTGGGTCTCAGTGGGGAGTCATAAGAGGTTGATCTATCAGAATACCCAATAGAGGATCGGCCATTAAGGTTAGGTGAAGACCTACAGGGTGGGGCAGCAACCCTGATGTTATTAAATGAAGGTTGGTTTCGCCTATAGTGATGTCCATGATTTGTCCCAACGAAAGAGGTAGGGTGATGCTCTAGACGACAGTCACTAGTAGGGGGTCAGTATTTCAAATTAAGTTCTCATATCATGTCTTTCCAAGTAAGGTACTCACCGCGAGACTCTCTATGATCTTCCAATGTTGCCCAAAATTGAAGAGCTCGACCTTTAAGGTGAGACTTAGCGATGCTAATCTGGTGGAACTCAGGGATATGACATGATTCAAAATAGTCATCTAGTTGTCTAACCCATTCCCTAAAGCAGTAAACGTCCAAAGAACCATCAAAGGTAGGCAGGCGATAAGGTGACTCTAAGTGAGGTCGTGGAGGCCTAGGCTCAGGTCTCGAGTGATAAGCTGAGTGGGGCATGTAATTAGAGTGGGGATCGTCAACGGGTTTCTCCGTCATAATTCTAGTTATATTGCCCACTAGGTTAACGATGCCATCTAAACTCTTTTGGAGTCTTATCGGGTCCATTGGGAAGCGTCAAATGATGCCTAATGAAGAATGGGTGTAAGGGGCAATACTCTACGAGGAGGAAACATAATTATGACTTGCTATAAGGTGTAGGAAAATAATGGGCAGCAAGCTACAAAGGTGGTTTAAGAAATCTAGGCAGTTAGGAAGGTTGTAAAGTTAAGGACAACACCTAAACTCGAAGAAAACAAGCTTCTAACGCCCCTAAACGGTGCAGTTTTTGAGTGGACAGCAAATTACAACAGTGGGAGAAGTCGTCCAAGCATTTAGGTTAACTTCTAGGGTGAGGACAGCACTTATAACTAAGTTAAACTCATTAGAAACCCTCTAAATGATGCTGAAATGTTGAGGACAGCAATCTACCACAAGGACCTAGGTTGCCTAAGTGTTATGTGTGGGTTTTAAAGTGTGGACAGCAATATAACACATACTTAGACTCAAATTAAAGTACTAGAATTTTCAGGACAGCAGGTTTTAAGGCTAGAGCTAAGCAACCTAATCAATTAGAGGTGTTGTAGTGACAATGAGAGTAATTAGACAATGAAGGAAGCTTGCTTACAATGATGAAATCATGCATGAATTTTCTGGACAGCAAAGTATAACAGAAATAAAAACTATCCACATGATGTTATGCATGCAAATGATTAAGGACAAGTCACATTAGACCCCTAGGATGCATCTAGCACAAGTCAAGCATGCTAACCATGCTCTGATACCAAGATGATGTGATACAAAGTCGCTCAGGAGTTACTTTAAGGAATTAAAGAGAGCAATTTTAACAAAATAATCCAAAATAAAATTATCACTTATAGCAAAAGATTGATCCTTGGAGTTCTCAGTTTTTAACTTGCTTAGGCAAAGAAGTGCGCAATCAATCAACCAAACAATTCAAGAATACACAAAGAATAATTGTAAAACTACGACAATAAACAAGAATCCACGATTTAATAATGAGAACTTTCATCTTTGGAGTCCATACGCTCAACTAGTCTAGGCTTTAGCGGAAGAAGAGTCTCCACATTAGAACCAAGGTCACTCCGAGGAAGAAGGAACCTAAGATCGTTGTTCCTGGATAGGGGGCCGGAGTGGTGGAGGATGGCGGTCGTCCAAGGATGATCCAACGTCCCTTTGATCTTTGCTCGTCGATCACATCCACTAAGGTGTAATGGATACGATCAATGTAATCTTCGATGGTGTCGTCGAAATCGAAGCCCACGTCAAAGAACGGTGATTGGAGGATGTCAACTTGATCTTGGTCGTCATGCACAAACCCAAAGTTCCACTCGGGTTCCTCCATGCATTCTTGCCGGGAGTTGATGGAGCATCCGGGAGAAGAGGGGAATTTGGTTATGGTGGGATCCAAATGGTAGAGTGCAGGAATTTTGAATTAATTTCATAATTTGGGAGGTTTAATGGTGGGATTTAATTTGAAATTCAAATTAAATCAAGGAGGGGAGAGGGGGCGGTAAAGAGAGGGGGATTTGAGCTGAATTTGTGGAGCTATTAAGGTGATTAGGAGAGAGAGAGAGGGGGCCATTAAGAGGCCGGCCACATGACTAGGAGAGAGGGGCATGGGTTTTAATGTAATGGGGACCACCAATTTAATTTCAGATTTTACAAAAATCTGAAATAAAATTTCAGTTTTCTTAAGGAGAAAAACTTCCAATTAAGAGGGCAATCAATTTAAACAATTTGAATTTCAAATTTGAAATTGAAAATCAATCAAATTGATGGCATAAATTAAGGCGCTAAATTAGGAAAAATTTTCCAAAGAAAATTTGAAATTTCAAAATTGGGGCTCAAAGGAGGGGGCGGCCGGCGGCTAGAGGAAGGGGCAAGGGGGCGGATCACGGGTGGGGTGGCTGGCCGACGGGAGGTGGATGCCAAGAGGCCGATGGCTTGGGGTTGTTTGGGAGGAGGCGGCGGCAAGAGCAAGGGGAGGAAGAAGTACGAAAAATATAGGGATTCAAGTAGTGAATTCCAATTTTCCACAAGTGCTTCAATCCGAATCTCCACGACGATGAATTGACCAAGAGAAATAAAGGAAAATAGTAGAACGAGAAAAACCTAGAACTCACAAAGAGATCTAGCTTCTCCTACGAACTCACTAAGAGATCGTGGAGGTTTGCACTCATAAAGAGAACACAAAGTAAATATTTTTCATTCATCAAAACTACTATTACATAAGAAAAGGGCCATATAAATAGGCCTCAAAATGACAAAGAAAGCAAAAGACTAAAATGCCCCTTGGGCTACAATAGCTACCAAATACCCATAAGGGAAAAAAGGAAAAACATAAAATAAAAATAAACTACTAAATAAAATGATGAAAAAATAGATCATGATCGTGGCCGTCGATCTCCGGCATCTCCTGAAGGTACATGTGTCGAAATCGCTGCTGATGTCCCCATCACATCCTCTCTTGTTTTTCTAAGGCTCATAAGGTTTCCACTTCGCCGCCTTATAGTTATAGAGATTTGTTGTTTAAGGTTACATGTTTATTTAAAATCTCCCTACAAAGCCTTAACTTTGTAATATATATATATATATATATATATATATATATATATATATATATATATATATATATATATATATATATATATATATATATATATATATATATATATATATATATATATATATATATATAAACTCAAACTCATAAACATTACCATTAATTTTTTTATGTTCAATTTTAACATATTATTTGGTTATTACATCAAAAAAAATATTCAGTTTGCTTTTAAATAATTTTCTAATTTTAAGGCTTACGCCTCGTATCACGAATGAAAAATGCCTCAATACCCAATTGCACAATTTTAAACATTGGGAATAGCATTACACTAGTATCTATTGTAGATCAAGACTTATAAGAGAAGGACATAATATAAGCAGAGCTCAAGAGACATATGTTGAGGGCTCAACAGATCATGAAAAGGAAGGATGATGAGCATAGAAGATAAGTACATTTCGAGCCAAGAAACATGATTTACTTGAAGCTAAGACCCTACAGGCAGAAGAAACTAGCTAGGAGAAGGAATGAAAAATTGTCCCCACGATACTTTGGGCCTCATGAAATTTTGGAACGCATTGGAGCAGTGGCCTATTGACTCGGATTATCACCTCAGTCAGCATTGCACCCAATATTTCATATCTCGCAGCTGAGGCGTGCGATAAAAGATCACACACCGTCTTTACTACCCCCGACTTTGATAGAAAACATGGAGGTCATTTTGAAACCCTTGAAAGTAGAAGAGGTGTGCTGAGGGGAAACAAGAGCACAAGAGGTACTACTCAAGTGGAAGGATTTGCCGGAGTATGAAGCCACATGGGAGCTATACGTGATGATCAAGAGACAGTTCCTATCATTTCACATTGAGGATAAGGTGCAACTTTAAGGGGAGTATTGATACTCCCAGCCAAAACTAGCCCGGTTAAGCCGGCCAAGACTAACCCAGGCGATCGACCCAACCTAGGCCGAACCAGCCATGTGGTTGGGCGGAACCAGGGGCAACAGGAGGGGGAGGATTGGCCCATTTTGTGGGGCTTAGGGGAGCTATTATTCATTATGTAAGGAGGAATCAATGAAGGGTTGTTTAGAAATATTTTAATTCAAGAAGAGATGATTGATTTGAATTTGGAAAGGTTTTACTTAGGAAAAAATGACTAATTTGAAATAGGAAATGTTTTATTTAGGGAAAAAGGACTGATTTTAATTCAGATTTGGGAGAGAAGTAGAAAGGATTATATTAGGGTTAATTGAGTTATTTTATTTTCATTATGAGATTGTGTTTGTTGCCGTTCTTTTTGAAGTTGTTCCAAGCGGCAGTTAGGGTTTATGGGGGAGCTGATCTACCTCTCTAATAGTACATCAATTGTATCTTTCGATATTGTTGGAGTAATCATAAATCAGCCCCCATACTAGTGTTCCTGCAATTTCTTCTTAACTAATTTGTTGATTTGGCTTCCAAGTCATATCATGTTTGTAATCTCTTGCAAAGCAGCTCACCCACCACATAGCAAAACTCAATAACGACGCAGCATTATCAAAGCTTAAGAAACACATGTCTAAAGCCATTCTCAAAGTTTTAAGATTGGCAAGCGGCTACATATCAATGGTATCCTACTCTCTAATAATGCACCACTGTCATAAAAAGATTCAAATAAAACTAAACTTCGCAGAAGCTTCAGCCAACCTTCTCCAAATGGCTATTAAAAAAAAATATAAATTGCATGCCAGATGGCAAACAAACAGTCTACACGGTATCAAAGTTCAAAAATAGATATTCAAGGGAGGAAATACCAATGGCCAACGTCTTAGGCACCATATGCTTTCTAGCAATCAGCCAAGTTTGATGATAATAGTAAAAACACTTCCAATCAATACCAAAAGCAACAATCAAACGTACAACTACATCGACACGGCGCAAAATTAACTGGAAAGTTCCAGTGATCTGCTAAAACAAAACATAATATAAAAATAAGTATTCCCTAGCGAAAAGTGCATCCGAAAACACAAATAAACTTGCAAACTGAAATCAAGAAGATATGAAGAGACAAATAAACTTGCAAACTGAAATCAGGAAGATATGAAGAGACAATCAATGAAGGGTAGCAAGTTACCTGGTTGAAACCTGCTCTCAATTCTTCCACCTGCCGCATAATTCCAGTCTTAACTGTAGCAACAATCACCAAACTAATGTACATTTCCAAGTTGTCAATATTAACCTACAAACAAGAAGCAAAATATAATACAAGCATATTGCCAAAGTAGACGAAATGTCACTGTAGATTCAAAAACTCACCACCGTGCTTTCTTCTCCTTCTTTAAGAATGTAATCCGGATACCCAGGAAGGGAAAAGTCTAAACATAAATCTTCAATTGGAGCACCACGAAAATAAAGATTAGTTGTCACCCTCTGATTGCCTCTCCCAGATGTTTCTAGAACCTTTTTCCGGTTAACAAGGATTTGCAGCTCTTGCAAAATCTTTCCAAATTCAGTATCAAATGAAAGAATGTCATACAAATCAAGCTCCTGCAAGAGCACGGAGAAACACAAATCTAAATCCCAACAATGAAATCCAAAAGGGAATTATCAAAACAATCGGAATACAAAATGTAGATTCAAACTCAAGTAGCATACTTGACCAAGCAAAAGCTTATAAAAGGCTGTCGAAAGTGGCAGATCCAAGAGCCTGCCATCTTGTAAAGCTTTTGCCATCACTCGACCAAGCAAGCGAAAATATTCGAGGACTTTCGTGAATTGGCTACCCTCAGAAGCATCAGCATTGGGAGGCCACGGACGAGGAAACAATCCAAGAGGAGAACGAATAAAATCCCTACTTTGAGCCGTATTCTCTTCATCAGAGGCATCATAATTATTTGCTTCCTTCGCTTCCTTTCCATCAAATTCCATTGCAGATGTGTCAAATGATGAGTTAGATCTCCATAATCCAAGTCCAACCTTCTGAAGATCATGACTTAAAAGAGTATAGAACTCTAGTGTGGGACCTAATCCAGTACCAACCTCACCAAAATATTCTACTTCAAGAACAGCTTTTTGACTTGAATACATCTCCATAACCTTTGCAGCAGACTCCAATATGCGATTCCTTGAAACACGAACCTTCTGCCGTTGTAATCTACCAACACGGACCTCTCTTTCATTGGCGGCACCAGTATTTTCAGCATTTTGTTGCTGCTGTAAACGATGCAACGCTCGAGATAGTCCAAAGGCGGTAGAATAGAAATATTGTCTCCTTGTCTCAAATGGAAAAAGAAAAGGGCATGCCTTTGTCAATTGATAGCACCATGAAGGAAGACTACCACTACACAATGCAAGAGCATCTTGGAGTTGTCTTGCAAGCTTTGGGGTTAACTTATTATTTATGTATTCTTCTGGAGGAACTCTGGCACCAGATGAATATAATTCATCCGGAGTAGCTAACTCTCCATCAGCATACTCATCAGCCACTTTTTGAACTCTTAGACGAGGAGCTAGTTGATTCAAACCTTCCAGCACACGCAATAATGCCAAAATGTTGTATGTGGGACTTGATTTCTCAATATCACAAGGAAGATCCCCATGCAAGATGCTATCAAGAAGAGATGATTGCTTCCACCCTGAATTTGAAGCAGAACCTGGTTTTAACGACTTATCTGAGGATAATGACACTCCTTGAGCAGATTCAGCCAGATTATCTGCCTTCTTATAAGTTATAGTAAAAATATCACTTAAGAATCTGCTTCCATCAGTGGGCATTAGTTCAGACCCAGTTAATTTGTCATCGTCATCCTCATCCAGCACAAGTTGGCGTTGGATAGCCTGATATATAGTCATCTGCTTGTTCAATTGTTTACCGCCAACTGTGAATATCAACTTATTGTACTGCTCACGAACACTACTTCCATGTGGAAGTCCACGGCGCTCCCTACCAACTCTGATTCCTCTACCACTTACAGATGCAAGACCAGCCATGGCAGCAGCAGCAAATGACAGTGCACCTCTTGAGCTAAGTGTGCTTATGTTTCTCAATTCAGCCAACTCCGAACCTCTAGCTTGTGCAATCTTATTTGTAGAAGCAGGAAGTTGTGTATGACCGTCACTTGCTGAAGGAGCATTTGCCAATTCATCAGCAGAATCTCCTAATTTCACATCATGCACTTTATCAGGTGTACAGACCGGAAGAGAATCGTCTCTCAGCACCTGAGAGAACACAAAAGATGGTAAGACAGTTTCTCAAGAAAACAAATGAAGAAAAAAAAGGACAAGAAACTAGCTGAGTCATTTGTTAAAGTCTACACTTCTCAACACAGTGAGCACTTTAACAAAACCAAACATGTAAAAACTGAAAAACAAGAACAGCTGCAACCATAACAGTAATCATTGACTAAAAACACACAGCACCCTTAAACATCATTTGGTGCGAAATGATAATAAAAGCAAGTTACCTCATCATGATCATCCTCTTCATCATCTGAGACGTCATCTTCTTCAATCATTAGAGCATCATCAATATCAACAGGAGACATATCCAAGTCATCCTGCAATTAACAAATGTCATATTTTCATTGGTGAATGGTGACTATAATAAGACATGCAAAAGTTTAGTGAATGGAAAACAGTATTGGCATTCCGCCTAATTTGGCCAGGGCCAACGGGTTCAGCAATATGGACAACAAATGAAGACTGAACCAGTAGACATCATGAATATAAAAATTAAAAATAGTAAATACATAGGAAAGATCAAACTTTACTAAAATAGCAATTGCAATCATCAGATGTCCAACAAGAATTAATGGGAACTTCAAAAACAGTGGTGCTAGTTAGAAATTCATCTTTGCAAAAGAATATATCGATTTTGAATTTAAAAAAAAAAAGACTAGGGTTAACTTGGAAGGATACACAAAAATAGAGAATGTGGTTGCCTATTAACGTATGACATGAAGAACAAGCATGAGAAAAACAATAAATACAGCACATTAGGCATCAGTCAAAACCGTTAGAGAGAGAACCAAAGGGGGACGAAAAGCACCAATGGTCAAACTCATTTTCAGCAAAAATTTAAATCTATGAGTGAGACCCAATCACTTGCATTTCTACACCAACATATTTTTCAATTTTATGATGAGGGACAAACCCAATATTCTAACAAGAATTAATAATCTCCCCCTCACATGAGAGCCCTCCAGATCAAACATCAATTCCCATTAAATGAAAATTTTTTAACACCATGAAGTAGCATGAACCAAGAGCTTCTCAATCATGTGAAAACTTCATGCAGTTGCTCACTCTTAAGCCTTAAATATGGTAGAGATAACCAAATACACTTTACCCCAAATGACTGGCATAGACAAAAAGATTTGAAGTTGGGCAAGATATCAATGATTAAACCCATTTTCAATCCAAAAACTTAAGCATTTAAGTTAAAGTCAACTACTTAATATTTCTACATCAACAAATTTTTTTAACTATACGATATTGGAACAAATGTGTCATCAATTGATTAACATAGTTCATGCCACTTTCTATGCTATATAAAAAAAGTAATTTATATGTATTGGTCAAAATTCAAAAATTTAGAACGTCCACTCAATATCTTGTGGTTTCTCCAACTTAATATTTTATTAGGGTAGATGTAAGAAAAACTATCTGCCATGTCCTACAACTTCTTTATACACAAATATAAATATCAGATTTGATGAGACATATTGTGGCAATTTGCATGAAAAAATATGAAAACAAAATGTTATGCTATAATCAATCATAAAGTTATAATTAATGTTATAGAAAAGGACAAAACTTGGAAAAAGCATATGGGATGTCCAAGCATACTTTATAAGACAAATGTGATAGTAAATAACCCTTTGTCATGACTTATTTATGCACCAAATATCAATTACTCTAGATCTTTATCCTATTGAATCAAAATTTTAATCCAATGATCTATACTTTATGCCTTTTGATCTTGATCACCAGGCTTCTCATTAACAAATCACTTTCGTTGGTGAACTGCTGATGATGCTCTCTTTGATCTCAACAATCCGATATGAAAATCAGCACCAACAAACTTCATTAATTAAAAAAATTGTTAAAACTTCAACAAACACAATTTCTTTGATATTTCCATGATCTGATGCCCAAATTATGATCATAAACGATCTCATTGATCATCTACTATATTTGATAGCAGATCCCTGACCCCATTTTAAGGGGATTTCACTCCCTTGAAATCATAATTTTAGGTAGCTGAAAGCTAACTTTTCAATCTCTCAGTTATACCACTTTATTGTGTTTGACAAATTTTTGGGAGATTTCTATAACATTTTTGAAATTTATTTTGAGAGCTTCCAAGTTCAAGAAGCTTTGATAGCAATTTATCTTTAGGTAATGCTTGCAAAATCCCAAAGTCATACCTTGGGTGTGTTTGTTGAGACTTATTTTATAGTAGTATCTCCTCTTTTAAAATTAACAAAAATGACAGGCACTAATTTCTTCTTAGCCTTTTCTTGTTTAAATTGGCATAAGAGTGCTTCAAGTTTCATCCTCAATAATGGACGCTTATCTACTTTAAGCAGCTACTGCCCCATTGCTCTTTTAAAAGATAAACTTTCCTCCTTCCGGATGTGTAAGTTGTTAAAGGTACACTTGTATAATTATAATGCCTTAACCACTCCTTGATCATCTTCATTTTGTTAGAGTGTATCTTAATGATCAAGTTTTCATACAACGATAAATTTGGCGTGTATCATTCCTTTATCAGGTTATAAATTTGCATCACCATACTTATCAAAGATAAATAACACCAAAATGCAAAGGTCTCTAAAGAGCCATAGCACATAATGCACGCTATTTTAAACATAACACAAAATAATATAAAATATAGTTAAATAAGGCATTTGAATATAAAATATTAATAAAACACACCACCTAACATGCACCAAATATGTGAAAAAAAATAATTCGTGCATACAACTTAAACTAATCAAAATAGGATCGAACATATTAAATATAAAATACTAATAAAATAAACCACCTAACATAAATAAAATACATGGGGAAATAACTCATGAGACAACTTAAACCAATAAAAAATGGACATGAACAAACTGTAGATAAATCTCATGTCAAGAGCACGCTAGCTGAGAGTCAACGCATTGGAAGCTTTGTGCATAAAAAGAACAATGGCAAGAATGTCATAGCCTTCATGCAAGGAAAGAGCAACAAGAAGGTTGAAGGCTACGTGCAAGACCAGAGCAGTGAAAACATCGCCAAGAGCACTTCTCCTTTGTCAAGGCCTTGGAAGCTTCGAGTATTGAAGGCATGGCGCCGAGAACATCATGGCCTTGGTGCGAGGCAAGAGCAACAAGTAAGTTGAAGCCTTCATCTGAGGCAAGCAACGAAAATGTTAAAGATGAGAGCTACGAGCCTTGCAACTCACGAGCGTGAAGCAAAGCTTGAAAGTGAGTCGAAGGCAAGAACATACGTCAAAACCAAGAGCATTGTTCTTCGACAAGTTAAAAGCCCTCGGGTGCACGTGTGTGAAGCAAAGCCAATAATTGTGAGCCTTGAGAGACCGCCTCGATGCCCTAATGACCTAATAAATGCAAATTGAAATAAATATAAATAATAATAAATTATATATATATATATATATATATATATATATATATATATATATATATATATATATATATATATATATATATAATCAATATTAAATTTAAATAATAAATCATATAAATTAAAATAGTGTGTGCTACTAGGGATACGCATTATATGCTATTAGCACACACTATTTTAACTCCCCTTGCCTGTCATGAAAATGAAGCTCAAGTTGCACCGCGTCGCATTATGAGTCATTGCGTGTGGTGAAGTCAGGATTTTTTTTCTTGTGGGGGCACAAACTATCTATTTTAAAAATTTCTCAACCTTTTTTTATTTATACTTGGGGTTGATATTGATGGTTTTAAAAAAAAATAAAGTTGTTAGTATAAAAAGATAAATGATGTGAAATAAAAACTCACAAATGAGAGCATATAGCTATATACATAACTACAATTTATAGACCCCACATTCATAAACTTTTTGTCAAAGAAAATTTAAATTATCAAAATAAAAAATGTCTATTCAAAATAAAATTTTGAGTTTACAAAATAATTAAATACCTTGTTTTCTTTGAAGAAATCAACAATACACTATGAAGCTTCTTTGTTTGTAAGTCTTCTTCTTCCCTACTTAATCAAATTTTTGCTATTGGTTTAAAATTTCTATTGGATTTACCGACAGATCCCCCAAAGTGTGCTGTCCTCATTCTATGAAGAAGAAATCAAGATGATATACATAATCCATGCTTTTTTCAAGCTTGTTGTAAGATAGCAAGGTGAAGTAGGATGTTACCTTCGTCACGCAAGCTCTTGTTCTCAGTTCAGATCGAAGCAACATGCAATGAGGCAAAGCTCCCTTTTGGCGATCTGACAAGCAATAGAGGAGAGGGTATAACGCAAGAAATTGATGAGGCGAGAGTTTTAGGAATGAAATGGGTTTTTAAGAGAAATGTTTTTTTTTTCGCAGGTGAGCGGGAGATCGGTTCAAGAAAGGGAAAACTTAAATATCCAAGTGTCTGTCTCGCATTAGAACTCTACAATGTCTCCTTTAATGATATCTCAAAGTATGCCACTTTCCATTGATCTATATGCTCCATCGAATAGAACTCTCGATGTATCAATTGCTTGGATATCCCTTGGTCACCTTTTGATGGCCATCAACTTTAGATGGGTGTTCCACCGTGATAATGTGTCTCCAATAATCTCCATTTTGGCTTCTACTTTGAATTTCCTTCATTAGTGGTAGCTATATCCTCGCTTGCATACTCAGAAACCATATTTGCATATTGTATGGGAGGAAGAATGCAACTTGGCCCACTACTCGTAACATCTGTTGTTTTTGTACCCACACCATCATGTTAATCATGTATTTCGTCAATGTAGCCACTCATTTTGCTAGATTTAGTATTATAATTGTTGCTGGGCATTGATTGATTTCTTGAGATCTTCTTGCCCAAGCTGCTTGTGGGCTCCGAAAATTCCATTTCGTGTGTGATCCCGGCATCTCCACGTCACCAGTCTATTTATTTTTAAGTGTTTGTGTGACGACGACGATAGAGAGTTTTAACGAGATTATTAGGTTTCGGGGGAATTTTCAGAAAGCAGATTGGGTTTTAGATAAGACACTACCCAGAGATTTCGCCCTCATTTGGTGAGGACTTTTTGATCTGAGTTCTGGTTTCATATAAGCGCAAGCCCCTATAGTTAATTACCCCTCCCGATAACGAGAGAAAACTTTCGATTAAGGCTAGTTGTTAAGGATGTCACATAGGTTATGAACCTATCGTATAATAGTAATAATTTTAGGGTTTAAATTTTGAATTTATAAGTTTGAAATTTGGAATTTAGAGTTTATCACCATAAACTTAAAACTGGTGGTGGGGGAAGTGAAGACGAGCCCAATAAAGATCCCATGGTTTCATCGTCCCGGGCTGTCATGATCCCTGGTCTACTTAGTCAGAGGAGGTAGTCGACCCAACCTAACAGAAGGTACCTTGTCGGCAACCATGGGTTGCTTCGTCCAAGAATACCTTATAGACATGGGTTGGTATTTGTCTAAGGGGATATATCTGAATCCACCTTAGCTAACAGAGGACTTTATGCCTATTGGATATACCCTATGATCCATCGCTCAAGGGTTTGACGCCTTTAGGGAACATACGGGCTTTGGCCGTGATCGTAATATAATGGTGTCATTTTGCGGCAAAACCACCAGATCAGAGGGCACGTGTCACGTCCCTATTGGCAAGAGACTGTTTGAGGATGAATCGTAGTGATACACCCGACATGCATTCGCTCTTTGTGAGCTGAGGTTAATTTCAAATTTATCACCCCCGACAAACGGTTGCGGGAGGTGGATGATTTTTAGTTTTGTGTTTTTAGATGATATATATTTTATTTCAGATATTTGATTGGATTTGAGATTTAAGATTTAAGATTTGAGATTTGACCCCTCCGGTTGAGATTTCCGATCAACACGGCCATCATCGGGGTGACATTGAGGCCACTTTTATTTTTGTAAGAATTTGGTAGGCATTTTATACTTCAAGTCATGTCGACTCCGGTCCTTTCAAGGAGGAGGATAAAACTTGAATATTAGACCCGTGCAGCATTCTCAAATCGTTAGATTTGGAACTTAAATATGACGATTGGAGCACATGCGGGTATATTTAGTTTAAGCATAGAATATGTATTTCACCCTGCGCAGCATTCTCGGACATTGACATTTAGAAATTTATTGCATTTGTCGGAGCACATGCAGGGGTGTATTTAGTTTAAGAGATCATATTTAATACATAAGCGGCATTTTAAAATATTTAAATATGATCCATTGTGCAAGTGATTTCGTTTAGAAAATGGCCTGAGATTTCATTTAAGGGCCTACGAACGCCTTCTGTCCGCTTGTACATATGTTGCGAATCCGGTGGCGTAGAGTTGCAAATTTTATTGGATCTATTCGTGGGTTATCCATGAGTATTCGAGAGTTATCAATTTAACTTGTAGATAGACTATTGTGTATATCATAAGCTTTTTTATCATTGCTTGCAAGCGTTGGCATTCATCGCAACTTGTTGCCTTGGATGTGTATGTAATGCACTACACACATTCAAATAAATATAAACTCATTATATCTATAGGTATCTTGAATTATCAAGTAGTCATTAAACCTCTAATCACCGTGGCATAGCTTTTAGCTTTGTAGATCAACACAATTAAATGAGTTGTTTAGTATATTTGAATCAAAGGTGACATCTCCTTGCATTGACATAACCCTTTGAATAGATCTTCTTAAAACTATTATTTATCTATTATGAGATATTTATCCAATAGAAAGAGTCTAAAGACAGCTCTAAGGTTCTTAATTTGAATAAAATTTCTCAAATTTCTTAAAGAACCATCTTCAATCATACATTGCTAAGACAGATGAGATGCACGACAAATATTTTCAAGCAAAGACTATAGTTGCATGATCTTGATTTGGCTGAAAGATGCATCAAATCAAAATGCTTTGATTTCATATAATCTCAAAACTTCGTTGCCAAATTTTTCTTAAATAATCAACTAAAGTCAAAATCAATTATTAATTTCTTTGAATTTTTAAAACAAGATTGTGTTACTTGCCATTAACACAATCTACATTGTTAGATTTGGATCAAATTTAATGTTATTATTTGATTGAATAATTTGAGTCATTTTGACTTATCATTCATCGCTTACATGCCATTTTAAGGTTTGTTCTCCATTGATCACATCAACTTTAAATAGAGTCAGATTTCAGTTCAATTTAAGTTTAAGTCCAATATTATTTGTTCAAATTTAATTTAAAATTGATTTTATATTTGAATTTCGTTCAAATCAATTTCCAATTTTCTGTCCAAGTCCTTTGTTGTTCAATGAAAATTTCGGCAGCCTCCCAGCGTCTCCTCCCCACCGAGGGAGAAATCGGGACGGCACTGCCGTAATTTCTTTCCTACCCGGACCTAAGGTCGACGGCGTAGGGGCTTCGAATTTAAACTATCCCACCAGGATCTAAGATCGACTGCGTGAGGTCTTCAATTTGGAACCATCCTGGCCGGATCTAAGATGCGATGGCCCGGGGTCTTCAAATTTTAAACCATCCCGATCGGACCTAAGGTACAACGGCCGGGGTCTTCGACACCTTTTTGAAAATCCTTCTCTTTTTTTTTTAATACTTTAATAGTTATATATTATATTACAATAAAATATATATCATAATATAATATATAATATAATATCAATATAATATAATAACGTTATATAATACTGTTATAACATTTGTATATTATAACAATATTATATATATATATATATATATAATAGAGTGAGAGAGGCGGATCAGGTAAATGGGAAGAAGCCCGATCGGGCTAGGGCAGAGGCGGAGGGATCACGCACGGTGTCGACGGAGCGGCAGGCGGATCGGGTCGGTGAAGAAGGATGAGAGGTGGCTGGAGTTCGGTGGAAGCAGAGAACTCGCGGAATCGGCGTCAGAGCAAAGAGGTAAGTCGCAAACCTTTCTCTTTTTCTCTGGGCGTGAGTGTGCGTAACCGTCCGAATGAGAGGGAGCGTTGTTTTTATGTCGTGAATGAGGAGGTGGGTAAGTCGGCAACTGAGCGGTTGTGTCGTTTGGGTATGTCGGTGGGGAGCGGCTGTTACAATCAACACTGCTCTAATATTGACACATGGACACTAGTATGATATGACACAAATATGTGATACATTTACCACTGAAAATATAGAACAACAACCTGTACTGAAACAACATTAATATAGATATTTTTTTTTTTGTAAAAGAAACATAAAACAAGCATCGTACAAAAGGGGCAAACCAAACAAATTAATTGTTAGAGGCATCTTCATTTGTCTCTTTCAAAATTAAAGCTTAATAGTCTTCCACTCTTATGGAGTTATGCCATTTTAGCATCACTATTTCCCGTAACACTTGATGCGCATTTTTAATATGTATGTCATTTAATTATTTATTATTTTTACTTGGGCACTCTAATGACGTCTTCAACATGTGTTAGGCACATATTGGAAGCATGTTGGAAGCTTGTTGTATCATGCATATGTCAAATACTACATATTTTGATACAAAAAGTGTAGGTGCATTATAGTTTTTTCTTCTCTTGCCTCTTTCTTGGCTTCCAATGCAACTCCAGATAAGAAGCGACTTTCTCTTATCTTTATATCCTCTTTGTTTGAACCGTGCGCAAACAATACCTGATATTATTTTATCCACAAACAACCTCTTCTTATTATTGCATAAATCAATCAAAGGCTGTGATTTTGGCTTGAAATTAAGAAGAGCAGCAATAGCAAGACAACAGCAAGGCAGTAGACAGACAACAGTAAGATAGTAGCAATGCAGCAATAGGACAATTTGCAAGGCTGCAAAAGAAATAAGACAGTTTGAAGGCAGCAGCACCAAGCATAAAAATAAAGAGCAGTGGCTGGATACTTAAGAGAAAAAAGAGACAGGAGGATGCTCTCAGTTCGGTAAATGCTGTAATACCTGGAAACCACAACAACGATGTTTTGCTGCAGTGCCTGTAGATCAAGTGCAAAGAAGGTCCAAACTGGAAGAGAACTACGAAAGAATTTTTGGAGGAATACCGATTGATTCAATGCAGGAAATAAAACTTACTATAGGCAAATACAACATAGATATTTCGTGTCCACTTCCTAGACAAAACTCCAAAAATAAAAAGAGAAACCTTATCTACAAATATCCAATTAGATAACTTCAAAATAAAGATAATTTCAATCAAAATTATCCTAATATAAATTTAATTTTAAATAGAAACTTCTCCAAATAATTTCAAAATTAAAACTCATAATTATCAAGTTGTAATCTGAATTTCAATTCAAAAGTCCATATTTCTTGATTCCCAATCTTGATCACTAAAACTACAATAGATGATTTGTCATGGTCAGTGGACTCCTAGCAATGTTATGTTCGATCTCAATGGTGTGATATAAGAATATTGGTCCATCAATCAATGGGAACGTCAAAATTTCAAAAAGTACCATTCATTTGATCTTTGTACACGATTGAATAGTCAAATCATTATGAAAGATAATATGATTGATCATCTACTAGACATGGTCCTGTTAGAATGGTCTAGTGGGTCCATCCAGGACCGACCCTGGTTTAACAGGGCGAAACCTCTACCAGAGGAGGAACAGAGGTTCTACCCTAGCCATTGCCGCCCCCTATGGGGATGGAGTCCAACAACCATAATAATGAGAAATTAAAGAGTTTAGGAGAGCAATTTCAAATTGAGGGACAATTTTAGGATTGGAGAGAATTTTTGTATGTTTTAGTAGGTTTGTCTCATAGGGTTTTTTTATTGAATATTTTGCTGAGTTTTTTTTTTCTGAGGAGAAAGAGGGACTCTAGTGGACGGCTAGGGTTTGGGAGAGCCAGATCTTCCGCTCAAATTGAAGATTCATTCTATCTTTGCTTGTTTTTTTATTCCAATAATCAATTAAAATGTTCTTTTGTGAGTTTCTACCTAAATCTTGTCTCTTTTTACTATTTCGAGTTTGCTTAAATTCAAATTCAGCAAAGAGAGTTCACTTTCTATTGGAGTATTTCCTATAAATTGGTATCAGAGCCCTTAATTCAGGGTACCTATACAACAACAACAACAACAATATCAAGCCTTTATCCCACTACGTGGGGTCGGCTACATGAATCCTTTTTCAGGGTACCTATAGCAGGAGGAAAAATGGAAGTATTGCAAAGAGAGAAATGACAATTAAATCAAATTTTATGGAGAAGATATCAAAATTTGAAAATCAATTTTCATCCGTCCATGAAAAGATGGATGGCAAGTTCGCCGTTGTGAAAGAAATGTTGAGGAAGTTGCTTGATGCCCAAACCAAAACGATGTCATAGGAGGCAATGTGAGCCACCGACGACCAAGGAAGTGGTGGAAACCTAAATCCAATAAAGACACGGGAAATTTAAGAGGTAGAGATTTTGGAGAGAGGATGGGATGACTCCCTAGAACCTATTTCTATGGAGGAGATGAATAGTGGGTTGGAGAAGAGGGGTGCTGATTTTGAGTGGAGTATTGATTTTGAAAGAAGAATGGGGGATTTTGAATAAGGATATGGGTATAAGTGTATAAGGGAGGATCAGGACACTTTGTGTGTGTGGGGTGTTTTTTTTTTTGGGCAGGGGCGGGCGAGGGGGGGGGGGGGGGGGATCCCCTCGGGGAATGGGAGATTCTGGAGGAATCAGGAGAAAAAGAGGTGATCCGAGGGTAAGGAAGCTGAAGATGTCTATCTTTGAAGGAAATGATGTGTATGGGTGGATCTACAATGTGGAGAAGTACTTCGCTGTCAATGTGTTGTAGGAGGAAGAGAGGCTGACGACAGCTGGCCTATGTTTGGAGGGGAAGACATTGGCTTGGTAGTGAAGAGACATGAGGCGACCTATACAAAGTTGGAGAGAGTTCAAGGACTGCTTGTTCAAATGTTTACAAACTAGCATGAGAGGAGATTTCTATAAGTCGTTCTTTGCTCTGACGCGGGAAGGCTCTTCAGGATGAGTAAGCTGAGAAGGGAGGTGGGAGCGAGATAGTGGTATAAGAGGAGTAAGAGCTGCATCTTGACATGACAGCGGTCTCCTTAAATTCCATGGTGTGATTCATTCTAAATCACACCATGAAAGTTAAAGGAGAAATAACAATAGGGAGATGGTTGTGTTGATAGATAGTGGAGAAAGTCACAATTTCATCTCCAACTAGATCATTGATCAATTTGTAATTTGGTGGACACAGAGAGTTATGGGGTGATGATGGACACTAAGAAGATGGAGATGAGCAGAGGAGTATGTAGAGGAGTGGTTCTAATAGCACAAGAGTCCAAGTGAGGGAGAACTTCCTTCCATTGGAGTTGGAAAGCACATATGTCATATTATGGATGAAGTGGCTACAAACTTGGGGGATACCAAGGTTAATTGGGGAGCACTGATAATAGTCTAGTAGTAGAGCAAAGGAGAATGATGATTAGGAATGATGCAGGGTTATCCAAAGCTATGGTGTCACTTAAAACTATGGTGAGGATCCTACAGGAGGTGGGAGGAGAATTTTTGGTGGAGCTGCAGAGCTTAGAGGGGGTCATATTGGAGGAAGAGGAAGACATTCTTCATGCAATGCAGCTGCTTATACAGCAATTTGGTGAGGTTTTTCAGCCACCTCAAGGGAGTAAGAGCATGCTACATCTTGAGAGAGGAGATATCACTGATTAGTGTCAGGCCAGTTGCCCTCAGATTCAAAAGGATGGAATGAAAAGTTGATCCGAGAGATGTTGGAGGTAGGGATCATCAGAACTAGCGTGAGTCCTTTTTCTAGCCCGATCTTACTGGTCAAGAAGAAGGTTGGGAGTTGAGATTCTGTGTAAAATATCAGGCCCTGAATAAGGAAATTGTACCTGACAAGTTTCTCATTCTTGTGATAGATGAGCTATATAGAGTAGTGGTGTTCACAAAGATGGATCTGAAGTCGGAGATGAGAGAGGAGGATGTCCCGAAGACTACGTTCATGACACATGAGGGACACTATAAGTTCTTATTGATGTCGTTTGGCCTCACCAACGTCCCTGCTACTTTCTAGTCCCTCATGAACAGGGTATTCTGACCATACCTCCGAAAGTTCGTACTGTTTTCATTAATGACATACTGGTGTATAGCAGGTTGGTGGAGGAGTATTTGGAGCACTTGAGGGTGATCCTAGAAGTATTACAATAATAGCAACTGAGGCCAATCTAAAGAAGTGTTGCTTTGCACAGGCCAGTGTGGAATACTTGGGGCATGTGGTATCTCAGGAATGGGTGATTACAGATCAAGCAACGATTGAGGCAATGCATAAATGACCTCTAACTAAGAATTTGAGAGAGCTGAGGGGCTTCTTAGGATTGACTGAGTACTACAGGAGATTTGTGAGATGATACATCGCCATATCTTGGCCATTGACAAAGAAACTGAAAGATAGCTTCCTTTAGGGAGAGGCAGCTACTCAGGCCTTTGAAAGATTGAAGAAGGCCATAACGACAGTATTGGTTTTGGCCCTACCAAATTTTAATCAAATTTTTGTGGTAGAGACTGATGCATCAGAGTATGGATTGGGGGCAGTGCTCATGCAAAATCACAGGCCCATTGCTTCAGCCAGGTGTTGACAACCATAGCTAGGCTGAAGTCTGTCTATGAGAGGGAGCTGATGATCATTGTGTTAGCTATTTAGAAGTAATGACCTTACTTTTAAGGCCGACATTTCATTGTCAGGACGAACCAGAAGAGCTTGAAGTGCCTATTGGAGAAGAGAGGTGATCGAGGAGCATTAGAGGTTGTTGTTAAAGCTGTTAGGCTATAACTTTGAGATCCATTATAGGCCAGGATTGGAGAACAAAACGGCTGATGCCTTGTCTATATGCATAGGGGAGCTCCAAGAGTAAGCTATGTCGATACCGCCGATGCTGGATTGGGGGTTTATTAAAGAGGAGAGCATGCAGGATGAGGAGCTGGGAAGGATTAGAGAAGATCTTGCTTAGGGCTGCAAGCGAACCAAACGTTCGACGAGCTACTCGTTGTTCGGTTCGATTAAAGCTCGTTTGTGATCGTTTAATTAACTAAACAAACAAACTTGAACAATATTTTAAATGCTCGATTCTTAAATAAACAAACTTGAACACTAATGTGTTCAGCTCATTTATGTTCGCGAACAACATCATTTGAAGTTCGTGAACAAGATCGACATTAAGCTCGATAAGAAGCTCGATTCGTGTTCGATTTTGAACTCGTGAATAAGCTCGATAAAAATAAATAATATTTGACTTTAAAATTAATAAATATAAATAATTATTGCCTTTGTTACCTAGACAATTGCTTTTATTATAAATATGTTTGTTTATAGATATGTTCATGAACGTGTTTGTTTTATAGTTAAAAATAATTCGTTAAATATGTTCACGAACAAGCTCGATAAGAAGAGAACCACCTCATATCATTCAACTTCCCAAATGGTAGCACACCAATTTCTTCAGTAGAGCAACACTTGGATGAGAGGGACAGGGTGTTGGATAAGTTGATGTTGAGGGCTCAGCAGATTATGAAGAAGCAGACAGATGAGCGTAGGAAGGACATCCAGTTTGAGATAGGAGATAAGGTATACTTGAAGCTACGCCTCCATAGACAAAGGACGATAGCTCACAAGAAGAATAAAAAGCTTGCCTCGAGGTACTTTGGCCCTTATAAGATAGTAGAGAGGATTGGAGCAGTGGCTTATCGATTAATGTTAACTCTGATTGCTATCATACACCCGGTGTTCTGCGTATCACAGTTGAGAAGAACTATTGAGGATCATGCAACTAATTCAGAGTTACCAGAGATACTGACAGAGGATTTAGAGGTGATGTTGTAACCACTGGAGCTAAAAGGGATATGACATAGAGAGGGTGGGCTCAAGCAAGTGCCAATAAAGTGGAAGAACCTACCTGACTATTACGCCACATGCATATGAGAGTGAAGCATCAGTTTTCGTCTTTCCACCTTGAGGATAAGGTGAGACCGGTCCATCCTGGATCGGCCTTGGTTTACCAGAGGCAGAACCTCGCCGCCTCCTTTGGGGGTGGGGTCCAGCAGCCATAGTAATGAGAAATTAAAGAGAGTTTAGGAGGGAAATTTTCAAATTGAGGGGCTTTTTTGGAATTGGGGAGAATTTTTATATGTTTTAGTAGGTTTGTCTCCTAGGATTTGTTTTATCAAATACTTTGCTGAGTTTTGTTTTCCCAAGAAGAAAAAGGGACTCTAGTGGGCAGCTAGGGCTTGGGAGAGCTGGATCTTGCTCTCAAATCAAAGATCCATTGTATCTTTCTTGTTTTCTTTTTCCTACCATCAATTAAATGTTTTTTTGTGTGTTTCAACCTAAATCTTGTCTCTTTTTACTATTTGAGGTTTGTTGGAATTCAAATCCAGCCAAGAGAGTTCACATTCTATTTGAGTATTTCCTACAAGGTCCCCCTAGCACAAAAGAAGATATGGTCCCCATGGCACAAAAGAAGGCAAACCTTAACCCACTTATCACAAACATTATGAGAATTATAGGTGCTATCATGCAAGTTGTTAATGCTCCAATTGTGAAATAGAATAGGGAAAAAACGTGAATCACCTAGAATAAATACAATGAATACAAACGACTAGAATTTAAAGAACCTAAACAAATTCGCTTTCTCATAAGATTCAATAAAATTAGAAAAAAAAAAGGTGATGTCAAGAATTTTATCACATTCTGTCTCCCACCTATTTAAGCTCAGCATCAAAACTAGGTAATGTTGCTCGTCTAAAATGTAAAAGGTGGACACAAAGAATAATGTATGTGGATTATTATTAGAGCATCGTATGCGACTATGACCCAGACAGTCAGCATGGTATGTTACTGTAATCAGATGGCCAAAAAATTATATCATATCAAAAAAACAATATGTAATGCAGAATGCAAGAGCATCCTCTTCATCAGCATAGTTTGCTCAACTCCAATAATGGGGAAAGTGTAAGAGAAGGGACAATAATTATAAAAAATAAAAAGACTAAAAGGCAAATGACATAAATATCAATCCATCAGAAGTACTTTTACTTTGCTGAACCCCTATCCCTAGTCAAACGACTGTTACCATATATATTGTCTTAAAAAGCTCATTTGGAATTAAAATAGCAGATAGGCATTCATTAAACGAACCTCAGAGTCAGAGTCACTATGTGCAGGTTTCGTTTCTGTGTCTTGTACTGAAGCTGCTCTTCTGCAGGCTGCATTTCTTGTTTGGGATCCTTTTCCTTCATCAGGTGTAGGTTTCACAACAGCTTTACCCTTTCCTCTTGAAGAGTTTGCATTTCCCTCGGAAGATTCCTTTCCCGCTGTACCTCCTATGATTAATGATGACCTAGATCTAGTAGTAGGACGATGAACTGAAGGAGTTGGTGTACCTAATGATGAAGTATTGCCTCCCACAGCCGAAGCACCCACATCAGGAGTTCCTGCAGATGCTAAAGTCTTCTGTATAGAGTCACTCCTTTGGATCCTTGGCCAAAGAAACTCTTCAACAGCTGCTAAACTTGCCAGAGGATCAATCAATACAATATTTGAAGAATAATCACGTAGAGACTTTTCACCCTGTGCTCTACATAAGCGCAACTTGAAAGGTTGTGACAATGCACTTAGACCCGAGGAAAGGCGAGCACTTCCCCCACTGGAAGATCTGGAAGGATGGCTAAGTACAACAGGAAATCGTTCCAGAGAAGATAAAGCATTTTGAAGTTTTTGAACTAAGATATTCATAGGAGCTTCATTTTGTTCGTTGACACCAACTGGAAGGGCAAGGTCTATGAATGATCTGTACCTCCTAAGTGCTTGCTGACGAAGATTTGGCAGGTTAACCTCTGCGGTTCTATCTTTTGCAAATGTTCCACATGAAAAATAATTCAGTAAAGCTACTACAACACCACTACCAATGAACTCAAATGTTGATACACCATTGCCTTTACTGAGTTCAGTTAGCATCTCAGAAATAATAGCATCCAACTCCCCCTCCGTACTTGTTGAAGTATCAAATACACTGGCTTTAGATTTCCCCTTTGCTCTAGCCTTCACATCATCAGCACCAGCACTCAATTTTGAAGAAAGACTTCTCAAACGAAGAAGATCCTCAGTAATGCCAATTTCAGTAGCCCCAGGAACAGCAGGAAAGTGTTTGTCTTTGAAAGCCTTGGCAAACTCACTCACAGCTGACCGAATGCTGTTATTTGCAGCAGAAACCTCTGACAGTGGTGATGAACTACCGGTTCCAGCTGTTGAAGCTTTTGCCTCCTCCAACAAACCACCATCGGAGTTCAGTCCACCATTCCTCCGTCGGTAACGTCGAGAACGAGATGATGTGCTAGACACAGAATCAGTGTCCTTCTCAGGAATAGTATTTGAAGAAACTGAACGGATAAGAGCATCAACAGCATGGACAACCCCTTCTCTCACAAACGATTTGGCAAAAAATCTAGGAAGCTTGTCCATAAGAATCTCTGCAATCTGAAGAGCAGGGATCAGTACTTGTGGGTCTTTCCAAGCCAAAACTCCGGCTAAGAAGCTGCAAGATGAAACAGAAATGAGCATCCAGTGAGTAAGAGGAAGACAGCTTCTTCAGCACCCGCAAAGTGACAGTATACATTCAAAACTAGACCAAAAAAAAAAAACCTTGATATGTTTGTTGCATCAAGTAAGGACTGGATCATCTCCGCTGAGCTAAAGTACAATAGTTTCCCAATGACTGAAAGACATCGATGTCGAATTGGACCGTTGACACTAGAGCCATATATCTGGTTCATAAATAAGAAATACAACAGCAGAATGACTTGAAAATGTTAAAAGCATAGGAAATCAATCTCATTAACCAAAAATAGTTATATAGACAAACAAAATTCTTTGCAGAAATACACACCTGAGTCAAGATAGGCAGTAGGTCCAAACCAAATTGCTGAACGAGTTCAGGTTGATCTTGCAATAATTTCTCATGAGCAGAGGGTTCATTCTTTGATCCATTAGCCTCCTCCTGTTTCGCTGAAGAACTACCAGCAATTCTCTTTCCCGCCGACCCTTTCACAAGAAAATTAGAGCAAATCGGGAGGGCAACAATTCCTTGGGGCAGTGGCGGAAGAAGCTCATCCGCGAGATTAACTATCTCATAAACCTGACGTATATAACAAAAATAAGAGCATGCTTATGAAGCCTAAAATGCCCCAAGATACAAAAGATATAATAATCAGCACCAACCATTGCAATGATAGCATTGTAGTTTATCATTTTGGTTCTATAATAAGTGGCGCCAACCTAACTAGCACGGTAGTGTCAGCGTTCAAAAAAGCAAGCAATTGCACCTCTACACTAGCATCTAAAGTGTTAGTGTTTAATAGAGCAAGTAATTGCATCTCTAAACTAGCATATAACCCCCCAACCAACCAAACACAAACTACCTTCTATCTCACCCATCGTCCTCCACCCTCTGTCCCTCCACCTAAAGTAACCTCTACCACAAGAGAAATTATTACGTGCGGAGTCCGGTTATGTCCGAACTCCAATAAAAACATGACATGTGTTCTTGTACACACTGTGTACAACTGTGCACACTATATACAAATTATAAAATTATGTACATAGTGTGTATAAACTTGTGTATAAACTTATATACATAATATACACACAATTGTCACAGTGTGTATAAATTTATACAACCTGTGTACAAGGACACATGTCACGTTTTTTATTGGAATCTGAACGTAACTCTACGTCCGGACTCCACACGTAATAATTTTTCCTGCCACAAAGCCTCTATCCCCTTGCCTCCTTTCTATCTCTAACCAGCCTCTCCCTCGCACTATAAGGGTGATAAAATGCATCTTTCACCTCACCTATCTATGATTGTAGGGCAAATGCAATGTTTAGTGGCCAAGTAAACTCCTCGTTCTCCAAGTCATTTGTCTAGAGTGATGATAAAATTGAGCTAGTCGCTCCATGAGATAATTCTAAATTCTACCTTAAATCTTCAATTTTATAATTACAAACAAAAAAGCATTGCATAGAGATGAACTAGAGATGAACACCAATACAAGCTAAAACTGGTTTTTTCCATCATGTTCCAATAATTTCCAGCTCTAGATGCAATATTACACAACTGACATATTTGTAATGCAAGCAACAATACAGATAACTAGCAGGTTATAATTGTGGGAGTCTAAACATATATACATAAAAACTTTGTAATATATACCATAAACTAAATACCTCCATCAGTGGAAGCATTCACTGGCTTAAAATGGCAAGAAGTAAGCAATGTCAAACAGCATTACATCAGGAAAATGCTACATGTAAAAACCCCTTACCCATATAAGTAGTAGTAAATCACATAATCAAGAGCATCAGTTCCTACATTGCATTTCATAATTAAGAATGCTACTGTAAAGATGGTAAATTGCATCATCAGAATCATAAAAGAACTCCGTTGCAAAAGAAAATAATCAGAAAATAATTCAAAATGTTATATATTCCTCGGCATCTTACCATAAATGAAGTTATTCTAACAAGGATGTCGCATATCCAAGGTATTAGTGCATTTAATTTACAATTACAAAGATTTTATCAGCATCATTAGCCATATCCTGATTATTTGACGTCGAATCTGTGAATCCCCATTCTCCATTCATTTAACATTAAGTGTTGCACGAGGTGTCAAATTTAATTTGCACAAATATTATTGTGCTTCTCCTAACATGCTATCAATGGTTAACTCATTTTCATTCCTAGTACTTCCATGCAAATTTCATATACCTAACATATTAATTGACCGTTCATTATATATCACCTAAGTTTATTTTTCATTAATATACATCAATAAACCCCCACCTCGGGTGAGCAAAAAAAATTCCATTAACTTATATGCAATAGATGCTACTCATATCATCCCTGAGATATACAAATTTCTTAATTACCTTTCCAAGTTTTGCCATAAATCCATGCAAAACTTAACTTGATTATCATTCCAATCAACATAGCATATCCAATTCAATTAAGGGATTGTTTGGCTACACGTAGGATTTAGTAAATCCTATAAATCCAGATTTATCAAATACTAAGACAATTAAATCCTAAAAACTGTTTGGCATTCTAGAGATTAAATACAGTTAAATCTTGAGGAATTATTTGGGTGCTTACCTCTAGGATTTAAGTCTCTTGACTCAAATAAAATTTTAATAACACTAAATTGCTTGTTAATATTGTAATTGATTAATATTAATTATTAATATAAATTTATTTAATTCTAATTTTGATTATTGAATATTATTAATTCTAATTTAAATTTTTTTATCAATAATTAGAAAAAAACAAATCATACTTATTATATAAATATCATAATTAATTATAAATTGATTAATTTTCAAATTAATGAAACACGATAAAATTTTATTTCTCCTCTAACCTCTACATGATAAATTGAATTTCCGTGTTATCCACTTGAATGGTTATCTTTCCCACTTTACCCACATGATTGAATATTATTGTAGTCTGTAAAGAAAAAAATAAAGATATAGCATAAATAATAAAAGCCAATATAAGCGAAAACAGCATAAACAACATTCTTCTCTTCCTTTGCCCATCTATTTCTATAATTTCTTTTTGGTCATTTTCTATGCTCTTCCTAGAGCCTTAGGCTTGTCCAGGGCTTGAAAGAGTCACTAAATTCATTGCCTCCTTCGACGACTTTGTTCCTAATAGATCAGAAGTCATGACGGAAGTCGCTGCGAAGGTTATGATTTTTATCCCTTTCATGCACTTCTCCTTTGACTAAATCCTATAAATCAACCGAACTACTAGATTCACTAAATCTTGCTTTAATCAAAATGGATAAGGAATAGAGTTTAAGATTATGGAGGATTTAAAATTGTCATTTTTGTTATTTGGTGAAATTTAGGCTAAATCCTTCTTAGATCCTACTCAAAACCTACATCCAAACAGACCCAATTATTTACACAATTTTCTTTAAATCCATACTTGTCAATGGCAAATAGTACACCATAGCCCAAAAATCCCTATAGAGTCATAGCACAAAACACTTTACACAGAACGCACATTATTAAACATTATGCAAAATATTAAAAATTACTAATAAAAATATAGCTAAATATAAAAACTACTAGATTGAAATATAAATCATAATGATAGTAAAAAAAATAAAGTAACGCTTAGGTTCAAGCATTCAACACCTTAACCTATAAACGAAATTGATAACATAAATAAGAAAAAATTTGGCAAACTTCTTAGAACCGGCACCTAAAAGTCATTAGAAAATTTAATAGGCACATGCTAAACATCATATAGCATTATTTATTCTTCTAATCATTAGAGAATTTGATACTTAATAGTTCATGTAATACTTGATCCTAGTTTTGAGAAAACTATAAATTACATAGCCATTGTTTCATTAACAAAAAGAAAAATAAGAACAAAAAAACTTCCATATATGTTTGCACATAAATTAGTAAAGATATTTAACCAAACCATGCTAACACCAAAGAGGAGGAGGTCGAGAGCCCTCTTGCATATCTTGTTCTATTCACAAACTAAAATAAAAAGAAACCCTAACCCTAATTAAAATAAATAAAATTAATAAATAAAAATGCATAATATTAAAATTAATTTGAAGCTCTAATCAATTAGCATGCGTCATGGGGGCAATGCACTATGCACCATTGCTCATTAATAGCGCAAATAGTTTTAGGACCCCGCACTACACCATGCAAATGTCGCTAGGGGTGTACCGCAACATGCTCCATGGCTCATGCCATTTGACGCTATTAACATGTATGCTTAAGCTACATGTTATTATCTTATTAAAAACTCGCTAAATCACTCAACTTTAAACCCAAAAACATATTCTCATTTATAATCCAATATGTTATATAATACAACAACAACAACAATAACAAGCCTTTATCCCACTACGTGAAGTCGGCGACATGCATCCTTTTTCTCCATTGTGTCATATTAAAAGTCAAATTCTTGTTTAAATCTAATAGAGAAATATCATTTCTAATATTTTCTAACCAAGTCTTTTTAGGTCTGCCTCTACCTTTCGTAACATAAGTCAAATATAATACCTCTACTTTCCTAACTGTGTCATTGGAAGGCCGCCGTTTTATGTGAAAGGCGACTATCTAATCTTATCTTCTACTGGAGCTACTCCAACCTTTTCACGTATATGCTCATTTCGTATCCTATCTCTAAGGGTAAAGCCACTCATCCACCTGAGCATCTTCATCTCTGCCACACTTAACTTAGTATTATGCTTCTCGTTTAATGGCCAACATTAGGCACCATAAAGCATTGCAGGCCTCACTACCATCTTATAGAATTTTCCCTTAAGTTTGAGGGATATTTTTTATCACACAACAAGCCCAATGCATTCCTCCACTTCAACCATCCAACTTGAATTATGCTGATAATATCCCCATCTATTTCACCATCACTCTGAACAATAGATCCAAGATATCTAAAACGTGTACTCTTATTAATGACTTGATCGCTCAAAGTCACAATCCCATCACTAGGTCTATTACTACTAAAATTACACTCAATATATTCCGTTTTAAATCTACTCAAGCGAAAACCTTTAAACTCTAAGGTTGACCTCTATAATTCAAGTTTACCTTCAACCCCCTCTCTAGTCTTATCAACAATAAGAATATCATCAACAAAAAACATACACCAAGGTACATCATCTTGCAAATGTCTAGTGAGAATATCCATGACTAAAGCAAAAAGATATGGGCTTAAGGCTGATCCTTGATGTAACCCAGCCGAAATAGTGAAATACTTGGTCAAACCACATTGTGTTTGAACACAAGTAATAGCTCTTGCATTCATATCTTTAATGATTTGAATATAACTCCTTTTCTTTTCAAGAACTCTCCATAGCACTTTTCTTGGAACTTTATCATATACTTCTTCTAAATCAATAAATATCATATGTATATCCTCTTTATTTTCTCTATATTTCTCCATCAAACATCTTAATAAACGTATGGCTTCCATAGTTGACTACCCGACATGAATCAAATTGATTTTGAGAAACATTAGTATCATTCCGCAACCTATGCTCCATAACTCGCTCCCATAGTTTTAAAGTATGACACATTAACTTAATTCCTCTATAATTTGCACAATCTTGTGCATCACCTTTATTCTTAAAAATAGGAATTAACGCACTCATTATCCACTCATCTGACATCTTTTTAGTCTTCAAAATAGTATTAAAATGTTTAGTAAGCCAAGAAATTCCATCATCTCATAAGCATTTCCACACCTCTGTTGGAATATCATCAGGTCCAACAGCTTTTCCACACTTCATTTTCTTTAAAGCCACTTTAACTTCAATTTTATTAATACGCCGATAAAAACAGAAATCTTTATTTTTCATTTAGAGTGCTAAGGTCACTGCATTCCAACATTTTAAAAGGCGAAATCGAAAATCGAGGCATTTTTTCTAAGCGAGGCGAGGCGTAAGCCTCAAAACAATTAAAATAAATTAATTTAAAATTATAAATAATGACAAAAAATAACAAAATATTATGTCAACTATGTACCGCTCGGTACCGAGCGGTACTGGCTTGGTACCGAGCGGTACTGGAAGCCCATTACCTGCATGAGCAAAGGAAGAAAGACGAAAGATAAGGAATTTGTTCTTCGCTGTGAGCTCCGTCGAATCCTAATGAGGCGTCGCCTCACGCTGCCTCGAGGCGTTACGCCTCGGCGCGTACGCCTCGCTGAAAAAAATCGCACGCCTCGTCAAATACATTGAGGCTTAAGCCTCAAGGCGCCGGGTTAGCGCCTCGAACTGAGTCGCGCCTCTGTTCGGACGCCTCGACCGCTTTTTTAATCGTGGCTACATTCAATAGTATTTTCACATTCTTCATTAAAAAAGTTTAGCAAAATATCTCATCCACCTTTGTTGAATATCATTTTCTAAGAAAAGTATTTTTTTATCTTCATCCTTAATACACTTCACTTGAACTAAATCCTTATTGCTCATATCTCTTCGTTTGGCTAACTTATATATATATATCTGTCTCCCTCCTTAGTATCTAATCTATTATATAAATTAATAAAATCTAAGGTCTATATAATAAATAAACAAATAATAATTAAATACATCAAATCAAAGTACCACTTAATTGATTAAAGATTATCAATATAATACCTACTAAAATCACATATGAGATACTGAAATCTTGGTAATACTAAGTCATTTATATATTAAATTAATCCTTATTCTAACTTCTCGATAATTTCACCAGATGTGTCATCTATATGATAAATCTATCACTTAGAAATAGCATATACAACAAGGTAATATAATTTATAATATATTTTGTAGGCATCTACTTAACCAATATAAACATATGAAGCTAATTTTAATTCTTGATCCAACTATGATATGAACATCATTGAACATCCCTTTGTTTTTTAAATTGCTCAATTAGTTTCTTAGGCAAAAAAATCAAACCTACCCTATCATATAAATAAATTAATTCTTCCAAAACCTAGATGATTTTCCAAGCCTAGGTTCAATTACTCGCTCCGATAACTTTACTAATGATTCGCAAATTTTATACCCATATAAGTGTGATAATCTTGAACAACTTGCTGTGATAATCTCGAACAACTTGCTTGTTCTTAAAAATTAGTATTGAAATATTTCTTCTTCAAACATTTGACATCCTCTTAATATCTAGGTTTCATTGAAAAAATTAATCAAACAAAGCATACTTCCATAACCATCAAAATCACAACAGGCAACTCATTTGAACCTAAATCTTTATCTTTATAGATCACGTTCAAAGATAGCTTAAATTTCCTTTTTTTTCATTAATCAATCTATAATATATCATCATTTTGTTCCTTATAGATCATCTTCAAAGATAACTCCCTCTCCCCCTAAAAAAATAAACTAGCAAACACCTGAATTTGCATACGCTACTATAAAATCATTGAGAATGTAAGTTGATAATTTGTTGAATATTTCATCTTCTTTATTCACTAGCCTTCTATATAAATAATCAAAAGATGCAAATATTGCGTTTCTTAAAGCCAAATTGGCAAAAAAACTACCTGATAATATATGTAAGCAGCATTAGTAATTATTTTATTTGGCACTTTAAAAACATATTGTTTGCCTTAATAACATTTTCTACCTCATTTCACAGCTAAGACTCATTTTATGAGATAAATTCCTAGAAGTCTCCTAAAACTCCTATAATAATGATATTAGTATAACACTATAACTAACCGTCTTCTCCCACATTATTTCTTGATTCAACTATAGGATTCAAAAGCAAATTATCACAAAATATGAACAATTTATTACCATACAAGTTCCACCACTTCAAGAGAAATTATTTATTTTTATTGCTTGTCTAATTTTAAAATAAATATCAATAATTACTATGACATGTTGTATGTGCAAACTTACCCATAAATCACAACATCCTCTTAATTAATATTAAGTATTTGTTCTTCAAACATTTGGCATCCTCTTAATATCTAGATTTTATTTAAAACATTAATTAATCAAAGCCTTATTTTCATAACCATCAAAAATCACAACAGGCAACTCATTTGAACATAAATCTATATCTTTATATATCAACTTCAAAGATAACTTAAATTTCCTTTTTTTCATTAATCAATCTATAATATGTATCATAATTTTGTTCCTAGTAGATCATCTTCAAAGATAACTTTCTTCTCCTTAAAAAACTAAACTAGCAAACACCTGAATTTGCATACGCTAATATCAAATCATTAAGAATGCAAGTTGATAATTTGTTGTGAATTTCATCTTCTTTATTCACTAGCCTTCTAAATAAATAATCAAAAGATGCAACTTTTGCTTTTCTTAAGGCCAAATTGCAAAACTTCCACCTGATAATCAATGTAAGCTGCATTAGTAATTATTTTATTTGGTACTTTAAAAACATATTTGTTTGCCTTAATAACATTTTCTACCTCAATTCACAACTAAGCCTCCTTTTATATGATGAATTCCTAGAATTCTCCTAAAACTTCTATAATAATGATATTAGTATAACTAACCATCTTCTCCCACATTGTTTCTTGATTCAACTATAGGATTTAATAGCAAACTATCACAAAATAAGAACAATTTATTACCATACATGTTCCACCACTTCAAGAGAAATTATTTATGTTTATTGCTTGTCTAATTATAAAATCATGTTGTATGTTCAAACTTGCCCATGATTCACCTTATAGCCTTGCAAAAGGTTTTTCCATTCATCTAACTAAAGAAACTCTTCAGTTGCCAAGACAAACATTAGGGAAAGAAGATGAAATCAATACCTGTTCTGGCGGCCTTGATAAGGCAGGAAAAACTGACACACTAGCAACAAGACTAGAACCTGATAAAATGTCTTTAAGGATTCCACTGATACCAAGGAGCAACAGAGTTTTCGCAGCTAAAGGTGATCCACTAGCGCATGTTGAAAGAAGGCGAATCAAACCCTGAAATAAGTAAAATGATGAATTAGGAAAACACAGAAGTATGCAATAAATCACTTAAATCACTTAAATCACTTAAATTATTCAACCGAGTTATGAACTCAGACCGTGTATGTTGATGTGCTGAGAGAAGCCTGCCCTCCGGAGTTGCTCAACGAAATAAGCCCAGCGGTTTGAGCAACCAACCCATGATTGCAAAGCTCATCTAATTTATCAGGATATGAGGCAAATGCCTCAGCTATTCGTGTCAAGCAAACAGAGGCATATTCAAGCACCTATAATTACATTAAATATTAATTTAATAAAAGTTATGATATAAAACATTAAACCAACAAAGAGATGTACAACCTGCTCCAAACCTACAACATAAGAATTCAATAAAATCAATACCTTCGCATCATGATAGTGAAGAAGATTTGTTAACAATGGAACAGCTTCCATTACAAAATCAGCTGCATCGGATGGAAGTTTCTTGCACATATTTGCAGCAGTAGATAATGCTACCCTCTAAGTTGAGTGCCATTAATAAGTAAAGATAATTAATAAAACAAAACATATGGTTGATTATAAATAGAGTTTAGATATAAAAGATTATGAATGTTGAAAGAAGAGCAATAAAAACGCAGTCAGTTACCTGGACTCCTGTGGAGAAAAAATCAAGATAAGAGAGAACAGCCATAAGTGCTCCAGCCCTCAAACAAGCCGTCGGGTGCTCTTGTGAAATTTTTTTAAGAGCTTGAAGAGACTGAATATGAAAAATTGCAAACAATTAAAAGAAGAAACAAAAAATTATTCAAATAAGCATTTAAACTAATTTGGCTATAAAAGAAGGAAACTTCCCTCAATATTATTACAAGGAATCATAACATTTGTGGCATCTATTCCTTCTGCCATGCAGCCATTTAATCATCATTAAAAGGAGCAAGGGAACTTTCCTCGTTCTTGAAGTTGAAATGCTATTATGAATGTGTGGTCAACATTACAACACTACACTGCATGGTACCTTTAAAGGTGAGGTATTCTTCATTATATTGGAAACCACAGTAATGGTGAACTCACAACGGGGCATGCTATAAACTAGAAATCATTTGACAATGGTTCTTCCATAGTTTCATTCTAAAAGAACATCAAGAATGGGGAGAAGCAGACTGCTTCAGGTTGGTTTACTCAAGAGAATAATCCTAACAAACTGTACTCATCATCATCCTCATCCCAATTATTTGACGTTAGCATTATAAATCTTTAATCTCCATCACTTCATGTTAAGTGTTACACAAGAAAACATAATATTCACTTACTTTCTAAATAACATGGCCCTGGTTATTTTATTACGTTGACAACCAAAGTTGAACCTACAGGTATAGACACGACTCTTACTAATTTGGAAAGATTGTTTAAATGACTTATCCTATATTTGAAGTTTGATATGAATTGGAATTTCTTGGTTTTCTATCTAGTATGCTTGAAAATAACTCAAGCTTACTTGTGTGTTTAAAAAATCCTATCAAATTAAGAATACAGTAGTCTAGCTCTACATATAAATACACTCATATTCAAATAAGAATCATGCAAATGAACTCAAATGCACATACACAACAAGCGTGTGTGTGTATAAAGAGAGAGAGAGGAAGAGAAAAATTTTATGGATAAAGAAGAAATTGTTAGACTGGTCCATGCGGGACCGGCCGAGACACGAAACGGCGGAAATCTTCCGCCTGGGCGGAGGCCGCGCGAGCCGCTCGGCTTGCGGGAGCATTTCAGGAAGGAAATTTGAGGAAGTTTATGAGGGAAATTGATTGCAGGGACTGTTTAGGGAATTCCTTTTGAATTGTATGCATTAAATAGTTGATTTTTCTAGGGTTTGATCATCTTGAATTTGGCTGAAATTTGAGATCTCTTAGATTTAGGTTTTCTTTGGGCTCTAGCGGCGTCTAGAGATTTGGGAGAGATCGATCCTCCTCTCGAATTGAGGATTAATTGTATTTTTTTATGTTTTGTTGCATCTATTAGTAAAATACAAGTATTTTCTCCACGGTTTTCTCTCCGATTTGCTATTTTTTCACTGTTTTGTGGCTGATTTCTGCTGTGGACAGCAATAAAACAGCAGCAGTTTACTGATTTTGGCTAGGAACACTTGTGAATACAAGTGTTTCCTATTAAATTGGTATCAGAGCCTCTTTTTTGGGACCGTTGGGGGCTGATTTCCTGAGATTTCAGTGGATTTTCTTGTTCCAGAAGAAGATCTTCGTTAATCTTGAGAAGAACGATGGCCGGAAAGAATGTTGACATCTTGGAAGGCGAAGTCTACCAATTGAAAGCCGATTTGGAGGAAAGATTCTTCAACTTTCAAAATCAAATCACCTCCAACAATGAAAGGTTGGAGGGGAAGTTCACCGCAATGGAGGAAATGATGAAGAAACTACTTGAAATGAAGACCAATCCGGCGACATCGGAAGTAAAGGAGACTACCGACGGCCATGGCATGGGAGGAAATCCGAACCCCTTGAGAGGGAGGAAAAATTCGGAGGTGGAGATCCTGGAGGAGGAAAATGACATGCCCCCTCTAGAACCGCTTTCTAGAGAGGAGATGAGTAGGGGATATGACCAACGGGAGGCTGATTTGGTCGAAAGGAGGGAAGAATTCAATCGCCGAGGTGCTGAATTTGAAAGAATCTAGCGTCGAGGTGCTGAATTTGAAGGGGGAAGGGAAGAAATTCATCGCCGAGGTGCTGAATTCGAAAGGATTCAGCGTCGAGAGGCTGTTTTTGAAGTAAGAAGGGAGGAACGTCATCGTCGAGGTGCTGAATTTGAAGGAATTCAGCGTCGAGGTGATGATTTCGAAGGAAAAAGAAGTGAGTATGAAGAAGGATTCGAATATAATCGTCGGAGGGATGATTGAGACACTTGGGGGACTCTTCCCCTTCGAGGATTGGGAGGTTATGGAGGGTACCGGGGAAACGGAGGAGACCCACGGGTGAGGAAGTTGAAAATGCCCGTCTTTGAGGGCGAAGACGGTCATGGCTGGATCTACAAAGTGGAGCATTACTTCGCTGTCAACGGGTTGACAGAGGATGAAAAACTGATGGCGGTGGGTCTGTGTCTGGAAGGGAAAGCTCTGGCATGGTATCAGTGGCGTGACAGAAGGGAGCCCATCCGAAACTGGAGAGAGTTCAAGGATTGCTTATTAGAGCGTTTCCAATCCGACGGGAGATGAGACTTCTATGAGCAATTCTTTGCCTTGACTCAAGAAGGGACTGTGGAAGATTATCGGGATCGGTTTGAGTACTTGGCTAGCAGATTGGATGACATTTCAGAGTCAGCCTTAAAAGGGAACTTCATGAAGGGGCTGAAACCAGAGATCCGAACAGCAGTCAGGGTACTGGAGCTGAGGAACCTGGGAAAGGCTATGGAGCTGGCGCAGTTGGTAGAAGATCAGAAGATAGCAGAAAGAAGGGCTTGAGGAAACTGCTCAGGAGGCTCTTACAGGACAACGACCACTCTTCTAGCACCCAAGGGGCCTGAATCAGGCAACAGTAATGAGACCACCCGGGAGAAGCCAGTAGGAGGGAGTGAGAAAAATTTCAAGAGGCTGACAGAGAAGGAGATGCAGGATAAGAGGACAAAGGGGTTGTGTTTCATATGTGATGAGAAGAACATGCCAGGGCATAGCTGCAATGACCGAACTCTTCAGGTTCTCCTTGTCTGTGAAGACGAGGAAGACGATGAGGGAGGTGGGAGCAGATCTGGAGAGGAGGAGAAGTTGTACCTGGATGTGGCAGAAGTCTCTCTGAACTCAAAAATGGGATTCACTCCGAGACACACTATGAAAGTGAAAGGAGAGATAGCTGACCGTGAGGTGATTGTACTAATTGATAGTGGGGCTACCCACAATTTCATTTCCACTCAGGTCGTCAACCGATTGGGAGTTAAATTGGTGGACACCGGTTGTTATGGGGTGATGATGGGTACAGGGAAGGTGGAGAAAGGTCAGGGAATCTGTGACGGTGTGGTGTTAACCATCCAGGGGATTCAAGTAAAGGAGGACTTTCTCCCACTAGAGTTAGGAAGCACTGATGTCATCCTGGGGATGAAGTGGTTGCAAACCTTTGGGGAAACCAAGGACAATTGGGGAGCACTCAAGATAGAGTTAATGGTGGATGGGAGAAGGGTGGTCATAAGGGGAGATGCAGGGCTATCCAAAGCCATCACATCACTTAAGACCATGGTTAGGGACGTACAAGAGGTGGGGAAAGACTATCTGGTGGGACTACACAGGCTAAATGCGATCAGATTGGAAGAGGGAGGGGATGTTTCTCTTTCCGTGCAGCCCTTGGTTCAGCAATACAGTAAGGATTTTCAGTCACCTCAAGAATGGCCACCTCCACCGGAACACGAGCATATCCCCACCTTGAGGACAAGGTGGATTTTTGGGAGGGGAGTATTGTTAGACCGGTCCAGCTTGTCCACGCGGGACCGGCCGAGACACGAAACGGCGGAAATCTTCCGCCTGGGCAGAGGCCGCGCGAGTCGCTCGGCTTGCGGGAGCGTTTCAGGAAGGAAATTTGAGGAAGTTTATGAGGGAAATTGATTGCAAAGACTGTTTAGGGAATTCCTTTTGAATTGCATGCATTAAATAGTTGATTTTTCTAGGGTTTGATCATCTTGAATTTGGCTGAAATTTGAGATCTCTTAGATTTAGGTTTTCTTTGGGCTCTAGCGGCGTCTAGAGATTTGGGAGAGATCGATCCTCCTCTCGAATTGAGGATCAATTGTATATTTTCTATTCTGTTGCATCTATTAGTAAAATACAAGTCTTTTCTCCACGGTTTTCTCTCCAATTTACTATTTTTTCACTGTTTTGTGGCTGATTTCTGCTGTGGACAGCAATAAATTTGCAGAAGTTTACTGATTTTGGCTAGGAACACTTGTGAATACAAGTGTTTCCTATCAGAAATGCCTAAAACTAACTCTACTAACATCCAATGTCTCAAGACTAATCTGGACTCCTTTGTTGCTATATTGAATATGAGCACCAACACCAACAAGTATGCCATCAGCTTTTATAATGCTGCCAATCCCAATCTTAAAGCACACATCGCATCTATTTTTGGGATCAACTACTCTAGCCTCCCATAAAAATACTTGGGAATTACCAGCTCTCTCTCAAGACTGAATATTATGAAAAGTGCTCCCATCATGAACAAAATTATTATTTGGCTTTGTGGATGGAAACATAAGCTCTTATCTTTTGCTAGCAGACATCAATTTGTCCAATCCAAAATTTAGAATGATCTCCTCTATTGGTCTAGGTCAGTTGTTCTCCCAAAAGGTGTTATGAAAAAGATTAACTCATTAATTGCTAAATTCCTGTTTCACAATAACTCTGGAAACAAAATGTGTACTATCTCTTGGCATACTACTACTCCTAAGGAAAAAGGAAGCATGGATATCTAGTCCCTAGATACTATAAACATCATCTACAACGCCAAAATGATTGGCAGGATCTATGGTTCTAACTTCTTCCTTGCAAATTGGTTCTCCAATTCCTATGACTCTCTATGGGCTCCCATTCATAGATCTACCTCTCCTCAATGGAAAGCCTTACAATTCATTGCTAATAAGTATAAGAATTGGATGTCTCTTCTCTTTTAGTAAACAGAAATTGCTCATTCTCCTTATATTGGGACCACTGGATCAATGGTTAATTTTTTGGGAACTCATATCGTTTTCCAACTCAAAATTACGACCCAATAAATAACAAAAGCAATGAGTTATCACGCAAGAAGAGGTTCTCTTAAACTAATACAGTCTGAAATTTAAACCTGATCGCAATAATTCACAAAACAAAATGATGAAAGATACCTGCTCCGCCAAGTCCATGTACTCAATCGTAAGCAACCGAGCACAGAAACACGGAACAGCACCATAATGCACTACAGCAGCGCAGGACGACGGCAAAACATCACATAAATGAGTAAGCGCCCTCGCAGCAAGTATCATCACATCAGGATTACTCTCATGATTCAACAACCCAACTAAAACGGGCACAAACGAGTCCACTGAAAAGGATCCTAAAGAATCCTCCGTCCCAATCGACAACAACTCGCACAGCTGCGTCAGCGCTTCGACCTGCCGCCCCTCCTCACCATCAGCCCTCAACCCAGCAAGAATTTTCTTGAGTCGACTACTCTGGTTAGACGAGGACGAACCCGACACGCCCGAAGACGGCAATAGATCATCCAAACCTGCACCCAGTTTCCGCAAAAGTCCCTGAAGGGCACTACTCGCGTTGGTAAAGTTCTGGTGAAGAATCCCGACTCCAACGCCGGTTTCGCTGTCGTTGTCATCATCAGCACCAGCGCTATCGAAGCTAAGTCCTAAGATCCTCTCGGCTTCGCGAGAAGAACCCTCGGGCGGATCCCTCTCTCTACCGGAGCTACGGCGGTCGCGGCGGCCGGAGGCTTGGTCGGAGTCCATAGAGGACTGGCGAGTGCGGGTAGCGACAGGGGGGTCGGAAGAGGTGTGGGGGCGTTTTGTTGAGCGTGTAGCCGACGAATTAGAAGAGGAGGCCTCGGCCCGCTTCCGGCTCCGCGTTTCCATACAAGAATGGGCTTGGCCTCGCCGTGGTGGCGGCGATCAGGAAGCGGAAAGATGGAGCATTTGGGATCGGCAAAATAGGGTTTTTCGGTGGGGAAGAAAAGAGAAGAGGATAGGAATTGCCGAATTGGAAGGGGTTTGGAAACGATATGAGGGTGTGTGGGAGGCGCGGAAGCGGAGAAGGTGGGAGATATACAACAGAAAGAGACCGCTAGCTGAGGCGAGGCCGATGAGGGTGCTCAGTGACTATATAACGATGCGATGGGCAAGCCGCAAGCGTGGGATTCTCGCTGTTTTGATTGCTCTGCTATATGCGTCTTCCCGGTGAGTGTGCATTTTGGTAACATATGAAATTTAGAAAATACTCAAAACTGTAAAAATGGCAAAACTTAAAAAAAGTGCGGGGCGTTGCGAGAATCGAACTCGCGACCTCTCGCACCCAAAGCGAGAATCATACCACTAGACCAAACGCCCAATGCATGTTATTAAAAAGTACACAAGTTTATAATAGAGTAATCATTTGATATTTCTCCTCCACAATTACATTTTTTTTTTCTCAAAAAATATGCCTCTAGTTTATTTGGGATTAAATTATACCTCCTCATCCAGGCTTTGAATCCCCTCTACTACGGTCTGACCTCTTCAGCGGGATAAAGCAAGTGTTGACTCGATGCTTGTGGGTGGTCTTGCTGTGTTCCATCGATATGTTAGCTACGCCGTCAAACGCTCCCTTTAAAGTGGCAGCGATTAGATATCCAGTTCCAAAATAAAAATTTAAGATATTACAATATGATTTATAAACTTTGAAAGATACCTACGAATTTTCAAATATGAGTATTGTTTGAACATCCCTCTTTAGAATATTCTCTATCTTTGATCTTAAAGCTCTCATCCCCAAATAAATTTGGTTGTCTTTGTAAAGAGATGGGATTGAAGAAGGGGGCCAGGTGGGCTCAACATTTAAGAAGAGTGGGATTATATATCACATTATCAAAATTTTATGAATATCAAATTAAAATATTATGAAAACTTTTTTTTTTTTAATATAAGCAATTGAAAATAATTTATCATTAAAAAACGTTGTTAATAATGTTTTTAAATAAATCTCAACCTTAGCTTTATCCAATATAATATTTCTTTTATAATAAAATTTAATCATTTATTAAAACATTCAAAAAAACAATTAATAGGAGAATTCTTATTTTTTAGGAATGATGAAATACCCATCAACAACTTCTATTAAAAAAAAAGGTCATTTTATTATTATTTTTTCAGGCTTGGAATATAAATATGTCCATATGTCATATATCACCTTGAAATGCCCAAATTTTACACAATTTACACACCTACATATATACTTGCCAAAGTTATTGTGCCCTTAAAAGGATACTAATTCCTAAGACATCTGCAACATTGAATTGCTCTCATAAAGTCTATTGGTTGAGAGCTTAGACTTCCAACTAAGAGGTCCAGGGTTCGAGTCTTTGTGTATGCGTTGTGTGTGTGAGTTTGCCTTAAATGGCCTAAATGTCCCAAAAAAAAAGAATATTAATGTCTTTTCTGTGGCCCAAATTTGATATAAAAAGTTTTCCAATATTTTTGCTGTGCATATATACTGATTTTCACTATAGATTTCTCTATTTATTTAAAAATCTCGAAAGCATAAATCTCCAAAGATACGTAGGCTTCACTTGGAACGATTTTTCACTGTTTTCTAAAGCATATCCCTAATAAAAAAATTTCTAGTTCAAAAAATTTTTGTATTAAAAAATCTCTTTAGAAAACAATAATAAGAAAGTTATCTCAAACAAAATCATAGGCATTATTAATACAAAAATACGAAGGCTATAAATCATTCTTATACGAGGATCGAGATTACATCAATAATCATCATTAACTTTTATAAACATCAATCAAACTCATATATTGATTAATATGTAAAGAAATGTACATTTAGTAGGCTAAACAAATAAGAAATATTATTTTAAAATCACATACATAATTACTGAATATATAGTGACCGCACATTCTTCATCGTTGTCACCATAGTTTTTCTACAGCCTTCAAATCTTCTCACTCCTTTTTCGACTTCAAACGTGCGCTCCCATCATCAATGCTAACACTTATCATCAAGTTGAGAATCAAGCTACATATTAAAAAACACTTCAAGGAAAAAAAAAAATAGTATCTACACATCAATGGGAGCATCTCCAAAAAGTTTCAACTAATCTTTTTGACAAATATACAAGTCAAAGTAAAATTTTGAAATTAATAAATAACAAAATGATAGATTTAACAAAATTATTGCTTATGCAATTTGCTAATCAGATCAAACAATCATATTTTATATGAAAAAAAAAATCATAGAGATGGCCCAAGATGTTATCAACATTGACAAATAAATTTAAAATTCATCATCAAGATATTCGTAAGTAAAAAATCTCTCAAAATCAAAATGATAGAATTTTGCAACAAAAAACTTGGGGATAAACATAAAAATGCACATGATAATCTAACAAAAAAAGACCAAAATTCTGAGTATAGAAATAAACAAGAAAATTGCTCTGAAAATCAGCTTAATAAATAAATTTTTGGTGTTTTTAGGGGACTTCATTATTATCTCATCAACAACACATCAAGGACACATCATTGCAATCAATCATCATCTCTTGTGTGTGCTACACAAAATTTTGAAGACAATCGACTTCACAAGAGGAGAAAATCAAAGCCTCAAAATGGAGTAAGAAACTCTCACTTGGATCCCTATCAATCCAAACGGGAACAGTCAAACCCTACTCAAGAAAAAGATTGGAGCCTCGACAAATAAACTACAAATCTTTAGTGTCATTCGTAACTCCACACATACAGGATAGTTCTATAATCTCAATAAAAAAGCAAGCGAGTCTACAAGGGGGATACACACTACCTATTTGAGATAGTATCAAGCCTCCGTATGTATGAATAATGGAGCCTACGAATGGGGGGATTATGCACCATGTATATAGGACAAAAGTGAGCGCTTTTAAGAGACAAAAACTATATCCAACAAAGAAGGGATTAGGTGTAAGTATTTCCCCCTCTAATATTAGGGGATATTTAAACTTAAAGGAATGAAGAAGAGTTACAAGTATTAGGGAAGAGAGCTACAAAACTTAAAGATAAGGGTTACATTTAATCTTATTATAAATCATTATAAATAGATGGTTGAAGTTATAAAATTTAAGATGGGAGTCACACTCAATCTCCATTAGGAAGAGTATTAAATATTAGAGAAAAAGAGTTTAAAATGTAAATATGCGAGTTACAATCAGTTTCTATGCATGAAGGCTTATCATGATGTGATCAAATATATTATTAAGAATCATGATTACAAAAAGTATCATGATGTGACATAAAATTAAGTTTTCAGATCTTTTTTTTAATTATATTATTATTTTTATCTAAAAGACTATTTGAAAATAAGGGGACAAATGATACATCATAAAAAAATTCATTCGATCAAGGACAATCTCGATGCAATTTTTGAATTAGAAATTTTTTAAATTAAATTCAGGAGCATCCGAACTCTGATTTCAACAAATTTATAGTCGATCTGAAGGTCCTGATGAGATTCAATTCAAATCCAAATGAGTCCAAATCAAATATATAAAGTAAAGTTGAAACCTTTGAGACATTAATTTATAGACTAAACAATATTCAAATCTTGCATGCTTACAGTCAAATCGAGTGTCTTGATGGAGGAATCTAAAGAGTTCAATATCACTCAATTTTGAGATCATTAATATTTAAATACAATAAAATAGTTTATGATCAAGGGAATCAATACGAGCCATCTAATTAAGTTTTTTAAATATTTTCGTTAAAATTACCAAAATGTATTTGAGAAAATTATAAATAGATACACATTCTTCACATGAACAGGGAGAGGACCTTGACTTCAAATTTTAGTGAGCTTGAAATCTGAAAAAACTCTAAAGCTCTACCCAATATGACATCTACAATCACCACCAACCACGATATCGCCTAACAATAATTACATGTTTGTCATCTCCAAATCACCATCACTAACCTGAACACCATTGACTAACCACTATCACTAAACTACTATCTCCCAAACACTATCACCTGACCACAATTTGTCGACTAAAGTCTCCCAACTACCATCTTCCAACTATTGTAGCCGGCTATGGTCTCCTAACCACCATCACAGCATTATAATATCCTAACCACCTTGTCTGACTGCTGTTTCCTAACTTCATTGCCCAACCACAGCTGTTCGACTATGCTATATTGACCATCACTGCCCAACTATCGTGGCTTAATTATTATCTACTGTCGACTTTGACGCCAACATCATCGACATGCACCATGGCTTATAAAGCTGATGCACGTTATTGACACCAATGTTGATGCTCGTCAATTTCATTGCCAGTTGTGGCCAATAATGTAGACACAAGCAATTGCCTATAAGACCTATACACGCCATTGATGCACGAGATCTCCTATAAAGATGATGCACACTTTTAACACATGCCTTCATCTATAAAGTTAATGCACGACATCAACAACAAAGCTAACGTACACCAACTATGTCGCTTGTCGTCGCTCAGAATGTTGATGCACTTTTTTTTCTTTTGAGAGGTGCATTGTAAATAAATCTAAATGTTGATGCACTTAATCATCAATAAAGCCAATGCATGCTATCGACACTAACTTCAATTCTCAATAATCAAACCAAGATTATAATGGATTTCTTGATCTTTGGTCTATATTCTCAAATAAAAATGATTGAACATATCACAAATGGTCAAGATAACTAAATTTCCATGAGGCTCTTCCAACTAATATAATAGAATTCAACAATTGTTATCAAATATAATAAATGATGATGATGAGAATAAGGAATACTCAAACGACTTGGCTGGGGATAAGATCATAAAAAAATATAGACCTGGAGAAAATTTTCATGAATCACACTAAGAAAGATTATGTGTAAAAGCTTGAGTTATATTTTTTTTGCAGATGGCGTCCACCTCAATCATTGCAAACATAGTATTATTTTCGTTAAACTACTTAACTTGGTTGAAGATGATGAGGAATTTTTGGGATGGGGGTAAGCTAGCATGAAAGAAAACACTGAGAGAACTAACGAGGGATATGGCGCACTATGAGATATGCTAAGTCCCTTAAAGATACAACATCAAGGATGTTGAATATAAGAGTAATAAGATGCTCAAAGACCAGAATGTTTTGCCATTATTGGTCAATAAAGATGCAAACATTTATTATTACATCAAATTAATCAAAATATTTTTTTATTTGTGTGGTCGATCTTTAACTCCTACTTTGTTTCTTGCAGGTAATTGTTCATCCTATGGTGGTACATTGAGCTAATGAGGAGGACATCCTTAAGTTTATTATACATAATCTTAGTCTGTCCTAGCTAAAGTTATAAAGAAGTGAGCATAACCACTTTTAAGGAAAAGCATGCGAGATAGTAAAATCACAATCAACTGTAATTCATATTATGCCATCCTATGAAGCGAAGAAGGGTGATAGGAAACGCTTGTAGGAACAAGAGTTTTCCTTGTTGAATTTGAATTTCAGCACTTGCAACAACAGATTAGAGAAGAATTTGGAAGAAATAACCATAAATAAACCTCTTTAATTGATAAAAGATGAAATAAAACAAACAAGATAAAATAGATCCTCAATTAGAGAGGAGGATCCGTCTCTCCCAATCTCTAGCCAGCAGCTAGAGCACAAACAAACCCTAGGAACTATCCAAACTTCAGCAAATATCAAGGTAACCCTAACCCTAGACAATCTCATCTATTTAAAGCATAAAAATACAACTCCAATTTACTAAATAGCCCCTCCCTAAATCAAAACCTACCTAATCCACCCCCTTCTCTTCAAGTAAGGGGCCCCACAAGGGGGCCGGCGATTGGCTTGGCCGCCTAGAGTAAACGAGCCCTAGGGATGGTTTAACATGCCCTCCTTGGGTCGATCCCGCCGGTCTAACAATACCCCCCTCCCAAAGACCCACCTTATCTGCATGGTTAAAAGACGACTCCTTCCTCAACTTCCTCATTATCACAAATGGTGAAACCCTGAAGAGTTTGGTCCTTACATATGTGCCCTGGTGTATACCTCTCATCACATCTGAAATAGAACCCCTTCGCCCTCTTTTCCTATAACTTCGTTTCTATGACATTCTTAAAGTTCTACCCAAGTCTTTCACCTATAGTCTTCTCGTTTGGGGTCTCCTGAAAAATACCCGGTGTTAGCACCTTGGGTGCCAAAAAAGTGGTGATTATCCTATACGAGCCTCCTGAGTTGCTGCCTCCCATGCCTCTCTCCAAATGCCTCTGATCCTCCACCAACTGAGCTAGCTCCATAGCCTCTCTCAAATCACGAGGCCTCATCACTCTAATTGTCGCTCGGATCTCTGGTTGGTGCCCTTTCATAAAGTTCCCCTCCAGTACAATCTCCGAAAGCCGGTCCAGTCTACTAGCTAAGAGCTCAAACTGCTCACGATATTCCACCATTGTCCCCTCTTACATCATGACGAAGAACTGCTCATAAAAGTCTCCTCCTTGGCTGGCTTGGAAACGTTCAAACAAGCAGACCTTAAACTCCCTCCAGATTTGTATGGGTTGCCTCCTATCCCTCCATTGGTACCAGGCCAACGCTTTCCCCTCCAAGCACAACCCGATTGTCGTTAGTCTCTCCTCCTCCATCAACATATTGACGATAAAGTACATTTCCACCATGTAGATCCACCCATATGCATCCTCTCCCTCAAGACAGGCATCTTAAGTTTCCTCACTCTTAGATCTCCTCCATCACCCCTGCTTCCTCCAAACTCCAAAGTCCGCTTGCACCCAAACCTTTCATCACAAGCCCACCTTGTCCCTTCAAATTCAGCACCCCTTCAATCATATTCAACCCCTCTCCTTTCAAATTCAACACCTCTTCGATCATAATCAAGCCCTCGCATTTCAAATTCTACACCCCTCCACTCATGTCCAACCCCCTCACGCCTCTCCACATGCCCTCTACTCAACTCCTTCCTAGGAACAGGCCTTAGGGGAGGCATTTTGTCTGCTCCATCGAAAATCTTCACCTCATGATCATCCCTTCGTCTAACTGTCTTAGGGTTTTCCCCACTTCCACAGTTGTCGACGACTTCCCTACCCTCCGACAGCGATGTTTTGGTTTGGCCCTCGAGCAATTTCTTCAACATCTCCTCCATGATGGAAATTTTCAAGCTGATATTCTCATGGACGACTGAAATTTAACTTTATAAATCTGAAACTTGAGTTTGGAGATATGAAATTTCATATTTTATTTGTCCGATTTCACTTTCCAATTCTTCCACCTTTCTTGCTGCCATAGGTCCCTGGATCTTTGTTAGACTCAAAAATTCAGATTTAAACCCCAAAAACAGCAAATACAGAAGTTCAAACGAGCAAAACTGCTATAGTAATCAACCCAAACATCCCCGAACACCGCTTTAATTCCAATTTGATAAGAAATGCTTGTATGAACAAGAGTTTTCCTTGCTGAATTTGAATTTCAGCACTTGCAAAAACATATAGGAGGAGAATTTGGAAAAAATAACAAAAAATAAACCTCTTTAATTGATAAAAGATGAAAGAAAACGAACAGGATACAATGGTCCTCAATTGGAGAGGAGGATCTATTTCTCTAAATCTCTAGCCAGTAGCTAGAGCCCAAACAAACCCAAGGGAACTCTCCAAAATTCAACAAATATCAAGATAACCCTAACCCTAGAAAATCTCATCTATTTAAAGCATACAAATACAACTAAAAAAAAAAAAAAACAACTCCGATTTACTAAAAAACCCCTCCATAAATTAAAACCTGCCTAATCCGCCCCCTCGTCTTCAAATAATGAGCCCCACAAGGGGACCGGCAACTGGCTTAGCTGTCTAAAGTAAACCACCCCTAGGGCTGGTTCAATCGGCCCTCCTTAAGCTAGCCCCTCCGGTCTAACAAAGGGCTACCATGCAAGAGGTTGCAAAACCTATAAAAAAGTAATCTATTTATAATTTCAATAACATTAAATTAATTTAAATAAATTTCACACATATAATCTAATGATTTCTTTACGTCTTATTTGCAGTGATGACTGTAGAGTGCATTCAATGCAAACATTATCTCCCTAATTTAAAAAATAAATAAATCTTCTAATAGCTACAGTTGATTGCCTATAATTCTACATGGATCATTAATATGCAAATTTATTTTGACAATAATGTAAATACATTAGTCTATTTATTATTCTCGACATTATTTTTTTCATACATCTATTATTTCATTAATGCAATTTATACTATATATATATTTGTTGTGTTATAGCTCTTGAATTGAATTATATGTTATGTATGTTGTGTTATATCTCTTAGAATGCATTATATTATATTATGAATTATTATCTTTCTTATAATATGTTGTGCAGTTATTGTAGTTGCACTCATTTAGCTGTATCAACATTATAATCTACAATGTTATAATCCACATTCAAACATTCTTTGAACCTATGTCGAACCTTACTCGAAACTATATCAATCTATGTTCAAACTACGTTCAAAACTTGCTTAAGCTTAATTTGATCGTTCTAATATGATTCGATATAGATTCGAATAAGATTCAAACATAAACTCAAATATAGCTAAAAATAAGTTCAAATCTTGTTGGAAACAATAATGGCTACAACAATTTTAAATAAATAACCTATGGTCAAAAGTGAGGGTATTATGGTCTGAAATAAATTTTTTGATACATTTCTCCAAGAAATAAACAACAAACAAATTTTATTCAATTTTTGTTATTATGGGACATATAAAATCAAATTTTCCTAAATATATAAATAGCTCATTATTCTAAATTTAGTCAACAAAAAACATTTAATTCTTATAAAAGCTTAATTATTTTTTCTCCACTTTGCAACGAGAAGAAATTAAGCAATGGAATTACATACCATTTGGGTGAAAAAATAAATAGAAAAACATAAATCAAATCAAACAAACACCACATTTAAGTGGGGCCCACAGATATTGAGATCATCTAGGTTTTAATTACGCCTGAATCTACACTGAAATGGAAATAATACTGGAATGAAAGCTTAGCTCCACATGTCACTTAATAAGAAAAATATTAAAAAAAAACGTTACTTCCTAATGACCATGATTGCTAATGACAGCTCAAAGAAGCAAGCAATGCAAGTTTAGAATGCATGTAATTATGGCCTTCTACGCTGTAATGTCATCTTGCAAACAGCAAAGTATATAAGATATTACTTTTATAAACAGATCATACTCAGATATCCTACTTCAGTTTAATTTTGACTTGTCACAAGTCACTAGCATCAACTGCCAGAACTCTGATTTTGAGTAAAGATCACTTGGTAATAAGATTATTGACTAAGATTGAATTCAGATGGAAATAAACAAACTGAAAAACCAACTTTTGAAAGACAGAACATAAATAAGAAAAAACAAGTCAAACCTGATTCAAACGAGATCATATTCAAATAGCTTTGAGGTGATCTTATTCTGAGGTTAAATCGGAACATTACAGTGCAAATAAGTAGGAATCAAAATCAAAAGATCTTCTAGAAAGTTGCGGACGTCAAGATGAAAAGTTGCATTCAACAAACTTAAGCTGCATCAAGTGGATGATCGATTGGTTTAGCTCTGGAAAATAATATTGAAGGCCAATGATTTCTGGTTTCAAATTTTGGCTGGTGAAAAAAAAATCTACTAACAGGACGGCTTGTTCTAGATACAATTAGAGTGCTTTGACCACCTTGTCAAGATCTCTTGCTAAGACCATGGAAGAATCGATGCTTCCTTCTTCGGGAATGCTTCTGAGATAGCTTAGAAGTCACAAAAGGAAAAAAATGAACCTGAAAGAACAGTGAAGGTAAACATGTTATGGTATAAAACTCTTATAATAGTGCACAAAGTAATCCATAAGTGGGACATTTAACTTGAAAATGATGCAGTTAGAATGGTTATTTACTCCTATGTGCCTTTTCAACTTCTTAACAGAAGGCAACATCCAGCAGTATATGATGCACATACATGAACCAAATCAAAAGCAGTTCACATACCCAAAAAATATGCACAATTACTGTGAGGATAGAATTCCGCAACATCTGACACGGATCTTGCAGATAATAAATTCAAAGGCAAAGATGCTTGTGAAGAATCTCAAGGTTTTTCACTTCAAATTATCCTAAGGTATTTAGCAAGACTATTCGTAGCAAGACATAAAAGAAAAAAAATTGCAAAATTCCAAAGTATGGCCAAAAAAGAGAAAACAGAACTTCATATATTTTTTATGGCATATGAGCAAATATATTTATAAGTACAATAGTAGGCTTAACTGATAATCTAATATAAACTACACAAAAAACAAAGGGAAAATCATGTTCATCCTTTTAGGCCCAACAATGAAGGATTCTTAAAGCTCTAGGGTTCACTTATGCAATATAGGATGAGATGCACAATGAAAGCACACAGAGCCACAATCCGCAAGTTGACAACTCTCAACTTCCACAAAATGTAGTCACCTTAAACGCAAAAATAACAAACATGATTCTTTCATTCCAAATAATAATGTAATAATGACCCAAATGTGAAATTTCATGAGAAAAAAAATTTAACAGGATAAAAAAAATGGCATCCATCACATATGATAACTTCAATCACACAAATGTACATACGTCATTGAACAAGTTAACAAAAATAACAAGGATAAAAATCACCAAATAAAAGATTTCTCATATCAATACAAAGAGATACGTCCCAAAAGTAATTATGAAGGCCTACAAAAAACTAGAAAGAATTCACATCCACAATATACAAAAGTTTAAGAGGGTTATTGAATCATTAATTGAATATTACATGTCTTATGGGTTCTATTTGTAACACAAGTACACTTGCTTTGAAAATCCATCAAATTATGGTCAAATACAATAGGTTTCATGGATTCCAGCACATAGGAAAAGGGAAAGCTGGCAATCAACACATCGAAAACTAAGAAAAACCATAAAGAAAGGTCCTGCTCGGGTGCTATAGTGCCAGGTCAAAGGAACCAAAAAAGGGAATCGTAGCTATACTGTGAAAATAGAGGCTACAAAAGGAAAAGCTGCGAAAGGAAATGAGTTGCCCCATATATGCACTGGTAAGAGGTATATGGGAAGACAGGAAGCAACAGTCAAAAGAAGAAAAGAACGAAGATGACAGTGGAAAACAATAAAAGTGGACAACGGGAACAGAGAGAAACATAACTCAGCAGAGGGATGCACAAAATAGTGGGAAACTACACAGTAACAACATGAAACAAGTAGAAAAATTTATGTTCCATTCAATACTTATCAAACTCAGCAACTGTTGAACTGAATTTGAACAGAAAACATACTGCATTTCGAATTCTTGTGTTAACACAAAAACCTTGTAGCAGTGAACTAATTCCAGTAAGATAATTCAAATAATAGAGAATGCATCTCATGTATTTATATCTATTATCAATAATGGACATAATCTTATTATCTATAATAACTTTAGGAACAAGTAAAGTAGACCTATTTATAAAGTTGTTAGATGTGAATTTACAAAGAAGGGATAGAAAGAGAGGAATCCAATATACCATCAGTAGGTTAATGAAATGAAATCAAATTAGATGCGTTGAAGATTAGATTGATAACAACGTTTACCAGGATTTCTAATTTGTGAGCCGTGGTGACAATGCAATGTAATACTTATAATCAAACCAAACGTCTCAATGAGACAAAGTTAACAGCATCAAAAGTCATCCGATTTGACTTCAAATAACCCCAAATCAAGCACTTAAGGCATGTTGAAAATATCGTGATATTAATTGGAGGACCAAATGATCTTTAATTGTCATGTGCTTATAGTCAAACAAGCATCTCAATGAGAGGAATCTAACAAGCATCTCAATGAGAGGAATCTAACAAGCATCTCAATGAGAGGAATCTAACAAGCCCAAGATAACTCAATTATAAGGTATTAAGATACTTAAATGCTAAGAAAATGATTTCTAATAAAAAAAATAAACATAGGTTGTCCGATAGAGTATTTTTGGGACTTTGACCAAAATAACCAAAATGTTATTTTCACAAATTATAAATAGACTCATATTCTTCACATGAAATGGACCTTGAACTAGACTTGAAGTGCGAGAGAACGTTAAGATATATAGAACTCTAAAGCTCTACTTAACAACAGATGCTAAAAATCGCCGTCAACAACCACCAACACCTGTCTATCATCGTACAACTATTGTCGTCTGATTGTTGTTGTCCATCTACCATCGCCTGAGCACCCAACTATCATACCACTCACACCTAGCTATCCAATCATTGTCATCATCCTTCCACTATATCTCCAATATTCTTCATCACATTCATAAAAAATCAAGCTCGTATAACATTATAATCTCATCTTCTCCCGTTAATAAGAAGAGCAGACTCCTCTAACCTTCTTGGCATAATGGATAATTTCAACTGAATCAAACCCCATGGGATTTTCTTCTTCTAATTTTTCAAGTAAAAGTGCTAGTGCGTACTATTTTCTTTTATTTTTGTATGTGCAAGAGCTTCGTGAAAAACTAAGATATAAAACTCTCACTTTACCGCCTCAAATTTCCTAGCAAGTAATATTTGACGCCGTTTATAAGAAAGCATACACTAGAATCTTACAAACACCAATTCAATGGCTAACAAACGTATTGCTTATAACAATGGCTCTTCTTGTTCAAGCACTCATCAATATGAAAATCAATTACACGATCAAGGATGTTGTTATCAAATAAGAGTCGGTCCCTAAGGGCTGAATTTGGAGGATCATATGCATAGGATGGAGGAGCATGAAACTTGAACCCTTCCACTTATGCAGGAAACTGATAGGAAATACTTGAGTTCGCAAGTAATCCTATCGGATTTACTTGAGTTCACAAGCAAACCTAATAATAATCGGTAAAAACAACGAGAAAAATGAAAAAATTATGGTGGAAGAACAATCAAACGATAGCAAATCTTATAGAAAGCAAAGCGAAACAAGAACAAAGAATAAATACAAGAGATCCTCAATTCGAAAGGAGGATTGACTCTCCCAAATCTCTAGACAAGAGAGTTTAGAGCCCAAGTCGCCAAGAAACCCTAATTCAAATCAATCAAAACATAATCTTCCCTAATCCCTCTCATCCTCTTTAATACAAAAGCTTTCTTAATCTAATTTCCCTCCCAAGCCCAAGCCGCCCCCTCCTTTTAATTTTCAAATCCATTGGACAAGTGGGACCCACCCTATGGGCGGGCCAAGACAAGGGAGGCGGACTGATTCCGCCTCCTATAGACTATCTGAGCCGGCCCTTAGGCAGCTGGGCCGATTCAAGGTGAACCGGCCTAACAGAAACTAGCCAACAAAGAGTACCATCTCATCATGATAAAGCTCAATAGTCAACACATAATGGGATTGAACAATTTGAAGATGCCTACATAGGTCCCCCTCATCATCATAGTAAAATTCCTCCTCCACCATAGCCTAATCTAAAACTCGTCACTGCTATTTCAACTCATCCTTCTCAAGCTACTCAATCAACTCGCAATCCTCCACCAAAACTTAGTGGATTTGACTCGGCTTCAATTTAAAGATACTCGTAATGCTATACAGGATGAGTTGTGACATCTCGTCAAAAAAGAATTTTCTTTAAGGGATAGGACCCAGTTTACTCCCATACATAGTTTTTAAGAGATTTCACCCTTAAATGATGTAATCATCCAACATCTCATTCTAGTGGGGTTCAGGCTACTCATTATTGATCCTTGTGATGATTCGTTTGATTCTTATGAGTCCAATGAGCTTCGGATGCACTTCGTTGTCAAGTCTTCCTTATTGTTATTAAGGGTCAAACTTATACCTTATAATAATCGCTCTTTGATAATACTATCCACAACTATGTCCACTTTGATAAACTTTTCATCGAACAAATTATCACCAACTAGAGAATCATCAAAAATTCATCCTACTTTTCAAGGACCAGCGAAATGAAAGAAAATCCTTAAAAGAGTGTCTTCAAAAAAATTTCTCTAAAGCTCATCTAATTTTGAGAGTGAATCCTGAATTGTTACGTGTCTTTCTTGGAGTCTTTGCCTTAGACCTTTTTACTTCTCATTGATTCGGAGACACATAGCATGGAAGCATAGATTACTATCAATGGGGCAATCAACACACATCAAAACTATTCAACCAATCAATTAACCAACAAAACAATGGTCAAAAAGGTACAGGCCAAAAATAACAACAAAGGAAGTAGGAAAGTAAATAAAGTATTCCTTCTCAACCTTCTCAACAAAAATGTGAACATAGACATCAGCAGTATATACATCTCATGCCAATATTTCAATGGCAATCTAAAATTAAGATAATATTAAGCACCCTAATCCACAAAGGCCAAATATTAAAAATCAAGAGAAATATTATCATTTCCACCAGAGTTGTGGACAAATCATTAAAGCATATAAACAACTAAAATAAGAAATTTAGAGGTTGATCCACAAGGATATCTTTTTTTTATTCTTCAAAATCAACCTATCTCAAATTGGCACAAATCCTATATGGGGAAAAATGATACAACATATAAAAATTCACTCAATCAAGCATGAATGTCAATGCAGTTTTTGAATTATAAACTTCTATATATAAATTCAGGGTCATCTAAACTCTATTTTCAACAAATTTATAGTCAAACTAAACATCTCAATGATATGAACCCAACAACACCAAAAGTGATCCAATTTGACTTCAAATGCCTCAAAATACTTATGAAATATGAATATTTTCAAATGACTTTAAAATCCCCTTTAAAATCCCCGATGATGGTCATGTTGATAGAAAATCTCAATCGGAGGAGACCCCAAACTTTTAAAATGACTCCCATGCTCATAAAATATAAATGTTTAAAGTGACAATAAAGTTACTGATGTGAAACCAACATGCGTAGGAGCTCATTAAGACAATTAAGAAGGATTAAACAATTTAATTTCACTTGAAAGCTTATTGTCGAGACAAGATAATTCAATAAAGATTCTTGGTTTTCAACTCGCTTAGGCGAAGGAGTACATGTAAATTAACTAATCCTCGGAGATAAACAAAAATAGTAGCAAAGCTAAGAGCTATTAAACAACAATCCAAAATTTAATAATGAGAAATTTCACCTTAGGGATTATTCACTCGACTACACTAGGCTTGGCGAGAGAAGATTTTGCAACTAGAATTGAGATCACCACTAGGAAGAAGATGCCGGAAGTCTTTGTCCACGGAAAGTAGTCGGAGTAGGTGGGGTGGAGGATGTCCGGTGATGATCCAACGACTTGGTGGAAGATGGATCTCATGATCCGCCATTCAACATTGAAGTGGAGAGGGGAGGCGTCGTCTTCTCCTTTCCTTGGCTTCTCTATTCAAAGGACGAGAGAGAGGTGGTCGGCGGAATTTCTCTAGGGAAAGGGGCAAGGCCGGCAGTTGCAAGGGAAGAGGAGCTTGGCTTGGAAGAGAGTAGGAGTTAGTAAAAAGAGCAAGAGGTTTTAACCCAAACCTGAAATTAATTTCAGGTTTAAGTGGATTTGGAGGAAAATCCCAATTGAAATTAACTTCAAATTTCAAATGGATTAATGGAGGAATTAATGGGCATTTAGGGGGCAATTAAGGGTGTATTACGTGGATGCTTAGGTGGCAAGTAGAGAGAGAGGACCAAGCATGAAAGGGCCGGCCAAGCAAGGAGGAAAGAGAGGGATTTGATTAAATAGTGGGCCCCAAGGTCTTAATTAAAATCTGAGCTTTAATTTCAGATTTTAATTAATTAGGAAGTTTCAAATGAGAAGGGGAAGGAAATTTGAATTTGAATTTGGCCATTAATCCTCATTCAAATATTCACTAATTTGAGGAGTCAAATTAGGAAAGTAATAAGGGGGAATTGATGGCTGAATTCAAACCTTTCCCTGTGCTGGAATCGGCGGGATTAGCCAGGGGGGAAGTTTTGGCCTGGCTGAGAAGTGGGGCGGCTGGCTAGGCTGGGCGGTGGCTGGCTCAGCCGGTGGCAAGGGCGGGGACGACTCCTGGGTGGACGGGTGGAGGAGATTTTGATGGGGAAGGCTGCAGGGGTGGGAGGCGGGTTAGGCTGAGCCGTTGGTTGGCTCAGTCGGCGACAGGGAGGGGATGGCCTCTATGCCGGCGGGATTTGGGAGGATTTTGGCTAGGAAGGACTGCAGGGAGCTGGTAGGGGAAGAAGAAAATAACAAAATAAAAGTAAGGCCAAGAGCTCACCACGGGAACTGTTGGGTATTTCGGGTGGAGCCTCTCCTAGGTCTCCATTCTCTCTCTCAAGCTCTCAAGCAAGAAAAGAAGAACAAACATCTCAGAATTTTTTTATTAATCAAGCATCATCTCATTACATAAGAAATGGCCATATATATAGGCCTCAAAATGACAACGGAAACAAAAGACTAAAACGCCCATTGGGCTACAATAGAGACCAAATACCCATAAGGGTAAAAATGGAAAAACTAAAATAAAATAAATTACTACATAACATGACAAAATAAATAAAACTCCTGATAGTGGCCGTCGATCTCCGGTGTCTCCGATGGCACACATGTCGAAATTGCTGACGATGTCCTCATCAGTTACCCTGATGATGACTGTATTGAATGCAAATCTCAATCGGAGGGGTTAACTCTCAAAGACCTATTAAAGATTCAAAACTCTACATTTCTCAATGATATTAACATATTTAAAATTAAAATTAATTATCAAACACTTGAAGTAAAAATTCATCCACCCTCCGCAACAGTTTATCGAGATGGACAAGTTTGAAAATCACTTCTGCTCACAAAGAGCGAATGTTTAGTCGAGAATATCACTAGGATTCATTCTCAAATCATCTTTTGTCAGTAAGGACCTGGCACGTATACTCTAACATGTGATTTCGCCGTCAAATGGAACCACAGGTAAACGGTTATGACCGGAACCCTCTAACCGGATGATTTTGCTGTCAAATGATATCACTAAATTACTGTCATTATTAGAGTCCATATATTCCCTGATGACTTTAAATCATTGAGTAATAAATCAATAGGTATGACCGATACGGTAGTACGGTACAAAGCCTTCTATTAGCTAAAGTGGATTCAAATATGTCCCCTTAGGCAAACATTCATACTAAATCTACAAGGTACCCTTGGACAAAGCAACTCGTGACTGTCGACAAGGATCTTTCGGTCAGATTAGGTCGACTATCTCCTCTGGTTAAATATACTAGAGTTCAGAATAACCCGGAACGACAGAACCATGGGATATTGATATGGTTAATCATCATTCCCCCCATCATCCATTTTAAGCACACGGTGATATAAATTTCAATTTCCAAATATCAAATTATGCTGCTACTATACACCGTATACTACGTACCTGTTTAACAACTAGCCTTAATCAAAAGTTCTCTTTTATTATCAAGAGGGGTAATTAACCATAGGGGCTTGCGCCTATAGAAAACCTGAACTCAGATCATAAAGTCCTCATAAATGAGGGCGAAATCTTATTATTGACATTATCTCTTTAAAGCAGTGAAATATAATCACCTTAATTTGCATGGTTTAAGATGACAATAACTCTAGGGTTCAACGGGCTTATTGTCAGTTCCATCGCAATGTTTTAGCAAAAATGTCTTTTTGTAAGAATTCAACTCATTTAGCATGCCCATCTCCTAATTTATTTTTTGGAGTATAAATATTTCAGAACTAGATGATTTACATATAGGAAAAATTCCTTAAACAATAAATTATGCCTATAAAATAAAACTGATTGTAAAATAGCATAAAATTCTCAATCATAATAATTGAAATATTTATATTTTACTTCATTTAACTTCTCATTAAAGCAATGTACAACTTGACTCAAAACTCCTCAAATTCCTATGCTAGATGCATCAAACGAAACATCATAAATTTTATTAAAGTTGGCTAAGCTTAGTGCCTCCTCAAATTCCTATCCTAGATGCATCAAACGAAACATCAAAAATTTATTACAGTTGGCTGATCTTAGTGCATAAGTGCATTATTAAATATTTCCTTAATGCCATACTGAAGGCAAGCTCAGAAAATTTCTTCAATTTAAATTCCCCTTTCATAAGGCAATTAGTGATTTATGCCAACAAAATCCACTTATAAAAGACTGGTAAAAATAGCAAAATCATGAAAACTCTAAATATCGTCATATTATAAGTTAAGGCCAATCACTAATCACTTTAACCTTATCAAGATCAATAACTAAGCTATTAGTGTACACTATAAATCCTAAAAATCTAATAGATGTGGTGATCAAAAATCATTTTTTATATTTAGATACTGTAAAACCCGAAAATGCCGTCTAAGACCTCGTACGTTTTTCGAAGCGTCGCGACGAGGTTTAAGTGAAAAATTCGAGGTTGTCGGTTTTCGACGGGAATAATTTTAGAAAATAGAGCGCAAAATTTTGATCGTTTTCATATATAGAACCTATATTTAATTATGAGTATTTTAAGAATTATAAATTTTGGAAGGTTAGAAATGTCAATTCTACCCCTAGGTGTTTCTTAAGCAAAATCTACTTAAGTGAGGGCATGAGAGTCATTTGGCATGTCTCATTTCTCCCTATTAGGCAAACCGAAGCCCTCACATTCTCCCCCATTCGGTCTCTTGCCCAAACCGAGCGGAAGAAACCGAGAGGAGGAAGCGCACGGGTAGGGGCGTCGGGCAAGAGTGACGGCCGGCTCCGGCGACTTTTTCCGGCGAGAAAACTTGAGGAAATCGTAGAGGAGCTTAAAGGAAGTTAAAGGTATGCAATAGAACTAGGTTTTTCCCTCTCATTCTCAAGATTTTTGGAAGAGAAGATTTCTAGGGTTTGAGAAAAACTTGAGTTTTCTTTGAGATTCTTTTGAGAAAAGTTTAGGGAAAGTTAAGAGGATGTTTTTAAACCCTAATGTGCATCTTCTTTCATAAAAATATGAGTTTGGGAAAATTAGGGTTTTGCTTAAAAGTTGTTTCTTTGGAAATGTCTTCACAAATGAGGTTCCTATTAACCTAAGAAAGCTTCTAATTGAAAAATATTGAATGAACGACGAAATTTTTGAGTTTATGGATTTAGGGTTTTTCCCCAATCATGATATTTTTGACCCCCATGGTTTTCATAGGTTGTAGGGAGGATTTTAGAAGCAAATGTATGAGTTTTGCATGAAAAACCATATTTTCTAAATTTTGATTTATTTAATTCCGAAAATTTAATTTATTTTAAGAATGTTTTGGAAGTAAGGAAGAGTGTTATATATATTTAGAATCTAAAGTATTGGCCTAAACTTTTAATAAGAAGAAAGGGGGGGTGAGAGATTTCTTGGAAAATGGGAGGGGTTTGTTTCGGAACTTAAGCAAAACATAAAAATGTCATATTTATTTCTTTAGAGTTAAGGTCTAGTTTATTGCGTAGGAATTAGTCACTAATGTTTCCTTTAATTATTTCTTTTAGATATAAACTGAGTGAAAGAAAAGGATTGATTGGTCAAAGGAAAGGATTACAAGGATTGAGGTAGGTGGGATGAACATTCTTTTAAATATTAGGTAACTTGTATTTTGTTATATTACATAGAAATGTTCAATTGGTTTATGTTATTTATGAACTCTTATGGCTCAATTTTCCCTTGCAAGTCTATGGACAAATGAAGTGATTTCAAATGTTTCTCCTATGCAATGCTTAACTCATGTTTGGTATACACACTCATGTTATACACTTGTTTCACATGATTTCCTTATCTTACATGCAAGAATACATTACGGAAAAGTACATGGAGCATTTCATTTTAAGATTATTTAAGTAATAAATGCATGAGCATGTTGATGCGGGAGTATCACAAGGAAAAGGTTGGCTCTTATGAGCTATGGAAAAGGAAGGCTCTTATGAGCTATGGAAAAGGAAGGCTCTTATGAGCTGTGGAAAAGGATTTGGTTCTTTTGAACCTATGGAAAAGGAAATGGCCAATTTATTGTACCTGATCAGTACAAGTGATACTCCTGAGACGGGTGATATTTATATATATAAATACGTACTAAATTATTATGAATGTTTTTCATACATTGTCATATGTGATTGAGATTAAATGAGCCTTAATGTTTTAAAATGAAAGGAAAGGAAGAAAGGAAATGTAATGAAAGGTTTAAGCAATGGAAAGAAATTGATGTAAAGAAAAGTATGTTGTCACTGGAGCATAACTTACTTTAGAATTGATAATTCTCTTGTTAAATATTTTTTCCCTACGCCAGCATGTTGTAGTTTCCCTTTTTCTTCCTATGTTTAATTGAATTTTCATTCTCACCTATTGAGTAAGACTCACCCTCGTTGTGGGATCACATTTCAGGAGGATCTAGGAAGGAGTAAATGACTGACCAACCTCCGCTCACTTACCGTCGTAGGGAGACGACGGGCGGCAGGTTCTTTTGTCTTTTGTTGTTTTGTTGATATATGGTAATAGTTGTAGACAAGATTTTGGAGAGATGTACTATTGTTTAGATTCCCATTTTGGATGACTCTCTTTGTACATAATTATTTTGATTAATGAATGAAAGAAAAAGAAAAGGTTAATGTTGGAAAAATTGTAGTGGCTCTTTCTATATTGTTGATGTTTCAATTGATGTTATGTTAAGTTTCTTTTAACTTTTACGTCCGACCTCTGTTCCCGCCTCGCACTTGCGAGCTAACCGGGCCGGGTCGTGACAGAAGTGGTATCAGAGCAAGGATTTGAGGATATTGATTTTCATAAAAGGGCCGATAGGAAGATCTTATAGGTTAGAATAGGTGTAAGGTACTTGTGTATTTATTTACTTAGATTGCTATGTTGCTTTATGTCTCAGGGCTGAGGAACCAGAACTAGATGCCACTGATGGCAACACAGGAGAGGTTATGAGGGAATTACCATCTGTAGTAGAGCCTCAAGGCAGTAGCATTAATGCTACTTTGGACTCTTTTACCCAAATGATGGCAGCTATGACGGGGATGATAAAGAATACACAGACTCAAGCTGCAGGTAGTGGAAGTGCTCCAATTGACAAGTATTTAAAGTTATTCCAGGACATGAAGCCACCATCATTTGTGGGAGGTGGAGCTATAGAGGCAGAGGACTGGTTAATGGAAGTTGAGAAGATTTTGGAGGGGATGCTATGCCCTCAGGATAGGAGGGTAGCCTTAGCTACTTATGCCTTCAGTGGGGAGGCAAACAGATGGTGGAGAAGACAATTGGAAGAAACTTTTACTGGGAGATCTAGCAGTCAAATCTCATGGGTGGAATTTGTCAAAGTGTTTAGAGATTGGTATGTGCCAATGACTGCTAGGAGAGCAATGCAAGATAAATTTAATAAATTGGTACAGGGAGATAAGACTGTTGCAGAGTATGAGGCTGAATTCACGATGCTATCTAGGTATGCCTCTCATCTGATTCCTAATGCAGAAGAGAAATGCCACCGTTTCCTTTGTGGCTTGAGGGATAGCATTAGACAGCCATTGGTTGCTTTGGAGATTGAAGATTACTCTAAATTAGTTGATAAAGCATGGAAGGTTGAGCTTGATTATCAGAGTGTTCAGAGGAAGAGAGACTTCCAGAAGAGGAAGAATGAAGATAGATCAAGACCTGCCCAGTCTTTTCACTCTGGAAGGCCTAGTCGGAAGAAGCCCAAGCCCAACACTTCAGAGAGCAGCACACCATCTGCTATGTGCAATAAGTGTGGAAGGGCTCATAGGGGAGAGTGCCTTTCTGGCACCAATACCTGTTTTTGGTGCCATCAGCCGGGGCACATGGCAAAGTTTTGCCCTACCTTGGGACAGAAGTCTACCCCAGCGGCCAGAACAGGAAACACTTTTCCTCAGAGGACAGCTGGCAGGCCAAGAACTGTAGAGTCTACTGGATCTACCCCATCACAAGGCCAAGCTCGTCCCCCGGTTCAACCAAGAGTTTATGGAATATCACAACTTGAAGCAAAAGACTCTCCTGATGTTATCACAGGTATGGACTTTATTTAATGTTAATGAATCCCTTTATACTGTTTAAGTAAAATAAGCTTTATGTTATGTTACATGCATGATATTTAGGAACGATCCTTGTCTGTAACAAGCCTGTTAAGGTATTGTTTGATACGGGAGCCTCTCATTCTTTCATTTCGGAGGAATTTGTTAAGTCTGTTGGTTTATCTTCCTCACTTATGCTCAAACCCTTATCTGTTATGATGCCCAATGGGAGTCAGTTGGAAACCAACAAAGGGTGTCATGTGGAGTTGATTGTTTGTGATAGAAGTCTTGGTGCAGATCCTATGTTATTGCCCTTGACCGAATTTGTTATGACCTAGGCATGGATTGGTTGTCTTGTCACTTTGTGACCATAGACTGTAATAAGAAGGAACTTAAATTCTGTATGCCAGGGGAGGAAGAATTCAAATTTGTAGGGGAAAGAGGCCTAACTTCCATGATAGTCTCTTCGTTGGTGGCTTACAAATTATTGAGGAAGGGTAATGAAGGTTTTCTAGCCTATGTTAAGGAAGAGAAGAAAGAAGAGAGGAGATTAGAGGAGATACCTGTGGTGCAAGAGTATTCAGAAGTGTTTGCTGATGATTTACCTGGCTTGCCTCCAAGCAGGGAGATTGATTTCACCATTGAGCTGGTTAGTGGAGCAAATCCTGTTGCTAAAGCCCCTTATAGGATGGCCATAAAAGAGCTGAAAGAACTGAAAGAACAATTGGAAGAGTTGCTTAATAAAGGATTCATTAGGCCAAGCACTTCTCCTTGGGGTGCTCCTGTGCTCTTTGTGAAGAAGAAGGATGGAAGTTTAAGGCTTTGCATAGACTACAGAGAATTGAACAAGTTGACTATAAAGAATAAATACCCTCTTCCGAGAATTGACGACTTGTTTGATCAGTTGGAGGGTGCCTCTGTGTTTTCCAAGATAGACTTGAGATCAGGATACTATCAGCTCAAGGTCAGAGAAGAGGACATAGCAAAGACAGCTTTCAACACTAGATACGGGCATTTTGAGTTTACAGTGATGCCTTTTGGCTTAACGAATGCCTCTGTAGTGTTTATGGATCTCATGAATAGAATCTTTAAGGATTCTTTAGATATATTCGTGATTGTATTTATAGATGACATACTTGTTTACTCCGCAGATGAAAGTGACGCCGGAGCTTGTCCAAGTTCCCTGTTTAGTTTTTACTGTCTTACTGTTTCAGTTCTGTTTTTGATTAAGCAATTTCTAATTTTCTTATTCTTTTGGTATTTTCGGTTCTTTAGCCTATCCTGTAGCTGTCACTAGTATAAATACTTGTTCATTGCCAGTTTCATGGCAGACAGTGATTTTTCAAAGAATAGAATAAAAATACCGCAAGGTTCTCTGGAGTTCAAGAACTCTGTTTCTGTATCCTGGTAACGACTGTGTTTCCAGGTGGTGGCTGTTTGGTTTCGTTCAGTTTGCATCGGAGTTGTTTTCTCGTCGGCCGGAAATCCTTAGTTCCGGTATCAGTTTGGTATCAGAGCCGGCGAAGATGCCGCCTCGTCGTAATCCACAGCGTCCGGTGCAAGAAGTGCTGATCGAAGACTTGCAAAGGGAAGTTCAACGATTGCAGCAAAGATTGGAAAGATTTGAGCAAAGGGAAGCTGTTGATGATCAAGAGGAAGGAGAGGGTGTAAACCCATTCTATCATGCCACATCCAGCGACGAAGAAGGGGGGCGACGGACACGAGAGCGCGTGAGAAAAACAAGGCATGACGACGGAGGAATCAAAGTTGATTTACCAGACTTTGAGGGAAGATTAGATCCGGACGAATTCATAAACTGGCTTCATACCGTAGATCGAATCTTGGAATTCAAGGAAGTACATCCTGATCGCATTGTCAAGCTCGTGGCCATTAAATTAAAAAAGAATGCATCGTTGTGGTGGGAAAACTTGAAGCGGACAAGACTCCGGGAAGGCCGTAGCAAAATTGTGAGCTGGGACAAAATGAAAAAGGAGCTTCAAAGAAAATATTTGCCGGAGCAATATAGGCAAGAACTGTTCTTGAAGTTGCAGAGAATTCAGCAAAACCAGTTAACTGTGGAGGAATATGTTGCAGAATTTGAACAGTTGACATTAAAATGTGATATGGTGGAACCTGTTGAAAACACAATTGCAAGGTTCTTGGAAGGGTTGCAGCCGGCAATCAGCAATGTTGTTCAACTGCAGTCTTATTGGACGTTACAAGATGTCATTAACCTGGCCCTTAAGGTGGAGAAACAGCAAAGAAAATCAAAGTTTAGTCAGAACAGGTGGGGGTTCAAGGGAGAAATTAAAGAGCGGAATAGCGGCAGAGATGAAGCGAACTCCAGCAGCCGATTGAAGACCACCGAGACTGCTCAAGTTGTCAAGAAGCCGAGTAACACCCCAAATTATCCTGCCAGAAAGTGTTTCAAATGCCACGGTTTTGGACACATTGCTTCCAATTGTCCTAATCGGCATGTAATTACTCTTCTAGAAGATGGCGAAGGCGAAGGGACCGAAGGCTATGGGGAAGATTCGGCTGGACCTGTTGTTGAGGAGCAGTCGGTTCCTACTATTCTTTCTGCTGATGAAGGGCCAATGCTGGTTATCCAACGTCTACTCAAAAATAAGAAGGAAGAGCTATTACAACGGCATAATCTTTTTCGGACCCGCTGTACAGTGCAGGGCAAGGTATGCCAAGTCATCGTGGATAGCGGAAGTTGCGAGAATGTGGCTTCAAGCTCGATGATTGATAAACTACAGTTGAAGACAGAAGAGCACCCACATCCTTATAAATTGGCATGGATTCAGAAGGATAATGTGGTCCGGGTCACAAAGAGGTGCTTAGTTAATTTTTCTATCGGTAAATATCGGGACCAACTATGGTGTGATGTGGTGCCGATGGACGCCTGCCATTTACTCTTAGGGAGGCCTTGGCAGTATGATCGCCAAACTATTCATGATGGAGCTAAGAATACTTATACATTCAGTTATAATGGTTGTTCAATGGTGTTAGTCCCATTGGAGGAAGAACTCGCGTCCAAATCCACGGAGGACCTGTTGATCAGTTACTCACAATGCCGCAAAGCTTTGCAGGAGACCACCACAAGTTATTTGATAATGCCAAAGGAGATAGTTTCCTCTGAGGTTGTGAGTCACCCGTGCCTACAGAAACTCTTACAAGAGTTTCAAGATGTTTTTCCGGAAGAAATTCCTGATGGTCTGCCTCCCGAACGAGATATTCAGCATGAGATTGAGCTAGTGCCAGGTGCTATGCTACCCAACCGGCCCCCTTACAGACTTAGGCCAGATGAATATGAAATATTACAGCAACAGATAGAGGAACTGTTATCAAAAGGCTTTATTAGGCCCAGTGTAAGTCCTTGCGCTGTGCCGGTACTGCTGGTTCCAAAGAAAGATGGGTCTTATAGGATGTGCATGGATAGCAGAGCGATTAATAAGATCACTGTTCGGTATCGATTTCCGATTCCACGCATAGACGACCTTTTTGATCAATTACAAGGCGCCAAAGTATTTTCAAAAATCGACTTGAGGAGCGGATATCATCAGATACGACTGCGAGTTGGGGACGAGTGGAAGACTGCTTTCAAGGTTCGGGATGGATTATATGAGTGGACAGTAATGCCATTCGGGCTGTCTAATGCCCCAAGCACCTTCATGAGGCTCATCAATCAAGTATTCCAGCCGTTTCTATGTAAGTTTGTGGTTGTTTATTTTGATGATATATTAATTTTCAGTGAAAATCTGGAGGAGCATATACAGCATCTGCGGTTAGTACTCTGCAAGTTGCGGGAACAGAAGTTGTTTGGCCATCTTGGGAAGTGCCAATTCCTGGACAGTAAGATCGAGTTTCTTGGCTTTGTGATCTCGGCTAAAGGCATTGAAGCCGATCCAAGAAAGATTGAGGCAATTGTGAATTGGCCGGTTCCGCAGTCGTTTACGGAGGTCCGAAGGTTTCATGGGCTGGCCTCCTTCTACCGAAGATTTATCAAGAGCTTCAGCTCTATAGCTGCTCCAATTACTGAAGTCCTGAAGATGGAATCATTTCTTTGGACAAGTAGCGCCCAAAACAGCTTTGAACTCCTGAAGAATACAATGACAGCTGCACCTGTATTAAGTCTACCAGATTTCAAGAAGGTATTTGAGGTAGAGTGTGATGCTTCCAACGTGGGAATAGGCGCTGTTTTGAGTCAAGACGGGCATCCCATAGCCTACTTCAGTGAGAAACTAAATGAGGCTCGGCAAAAATATTCTACGTATGACAAAGAATTTTACGCCATAGTCAGAGCTTTGCACCATTGGAACCATTATTTGTTGGCCAAAGATTTCATCCTGTACACGGACCATGAGGCTCTCCGCTTTCTAAACAGTCAGAAGAAGCTGAAAGGTAGGCATGCGACGTGGTCGGAGTTCCTGGCGGCGTTCAATTTTGTGCTAAAGCATAAGGCAGGACATTTGAACCGTGCGGCTGATGCTTTGAGCCGTTGTCACTTGTTGCTGCAAACAATCCAGACTAAAGTTGTGGGAATGGAAGCCTTTAAAAGCCTGTATTCAACGGATGAGGACTTCCAAGTAACGTGGAATAAATGTCTATCCCAACCCCATAAACTTTTTCATATCAAGGAGGGATTTCTGTTTTTTGGTCATTGTCTCTGTATACCCAGGTGCTCTACACGGTTAGCCATTATTAGCGAATGCCATGATGGGGGTTTGATGGGGCATTTCGGGAGAGACAAAACCGTGAGCCTAATTCGAGAAAAATTTTACTGGCCATTATTATCCAGGGATGTTGGAAGGTATGTACAGGGGTGCCGTGTATGCCGACTAGCCAAGACCCAAGGCACCAATGCTGGCCTGTATTCACCATTGCCCGTTCCTAAAGCGCCTTGGGAAGATGTCAGCCTTGATTTTGTGCTGGGACTGCCCCATACTCAGCGTAACAAAGACTCGATCATGGTGGTGGTAGATCGATTTTCAAAGATGGCGCATTTTATAGCTTGCCACAAGACTTTGGACGCGAGTCACATTGCTGATTTATACGTCCGGGAGATAGTAAGATTGCATGGCATTCCGCTGACTATTACGTCCGATAGAGACGTAAAATTCATGAGTTATTTCTGGAAGACCTTGTGGGGAAAATTGGGAACCCGCCTGCAGTACAGTTCAGCTGCTCATCCACAAACGGATGGGCAAACGGAAGTCGTCAATCGCAGCCTGGGTAATTTGCTAAGATGCTTCGTGGGAAAAAATATTAAGCAGTGGGATTTAATATTAGCTCAAATTGAGTTTGCCTTCAATCGCTCGGTTAATCAGACTACCAGGCGAAGCCCATTCGAAATAGTGTATGGGCGAAATCCCTTAACGCCATTGGATTTAATTCCAATAGTGCAACAGGCTGCTTATAATCCTGATGGTGAACAAAGAAGTAAGGAGATTCAAAAGCTGCATCAGCAAGTTCAAGAAGAAATCAATAAACAGAATGACAGGTATCGGGTCCAAGCAAACAAGCATAGAAAACAGATTGTATACAATGAAGGGGACCTGGTGTGGATTAGATTAAGAAAGGAACGTTTCCCAGCTAAAGCTTTCAGCAAATTAAAACCCCGGGCTGATGGACCTTTTCGCGTTGTCAAAAGGATCAACGATAACGCTTATCTGATAGATCTACCAGGGGACTACAACATTTCGGCTGTGTTCAACGTGGCCGACTTAACTCCACATTATGAGAACGAGGCTTTTCCAACCCCGGAAGAATGACGCCGGAGCTTGTCCAAGTTCCCTGTTTAGTTTTTACTGTCTTACTGTTTCAGTTCTGTTTTTGATTAAGCAATTTCTAATTTTCTTATTCTTTTGGTATTTTCGGTTCTTTAGCCTATCCTGTAGCTGTCACTAGTATAAATACTTGTTCATTGCCAGTTTCATGGCAGACAGTGATTTTTCAAAGAATAGAATAAAAATACCGCAAGGTTCTCTGGAGTTCAAGAACTCTGTTTCTGTATCCTGGTAACGACTGTGTTTCCAGGTGGTGGCTGTTTGGTTTCGTTCAGTTTGCATCGGAGTTGTTTTCTCGTCGGCCGGAAATCCTTAGTTCCGGTATCAGAAAGGATGCATGCAAATCATTTAAGGTCAATATTGTATACCTTAAAGGATAATGATTTGTATGCTAAGTTCTCCAAATGTGAATTTTGGTTGAGAAGTGTGCACTTTTTGGGTCATGTGATTAGCAATGGAGAGATCTCTGTGGATCAGCACAAAGTGCACGCTATAGCGAATTGGCCACGACCCACTACTGTGACGGAGATCAGGAGCTTTCTGGGTTTAGCTGGTTATTACAGAAGGTTTGTTGAGGGGTTTTCTCGTATAGCTATGCCCTTATCTAGATTGACTCAAAAGGCAGTGAAGTTTGTATGGACAGATCAATGTGAAGAGGCTTTTCAAAGATTGAAGCAATGTTTGGTGACTGCTCCAGTGCTTACTATTCCTTCGGGGACGGATGGATTTCAGATTTATAGTGATGCCTCTCACAAAGGGCTGGGTTGTGTTTTGATGCAAAACAGAAGGGTCATTGCCTATGCTTCAAGGCAACTGAAGAACCACGAAAGAAACTACCCAACCCATGATTTGGAGTTAGCGGCAGTGGTCTTTGCCCTGAAGATTTGGAGACATTACTTGTATGGGGTGAAGTGTGAAGTATTTACTGATCATCAAAGTTTGAAATATATCTTCACACAAAAAGAGTTGAATTTGAGGCAGAGGAGGTGGTTGGAGCTTATCAAGGACTATGATTTGGATATCCAATATCATCCAGGCAAGGCAAATGTTGTAGCAGATGCTTTAAGCAGGAAGACTTCCAGTGCCAATTGGATGATTACACAACAGCTTGAATTGATTAGAGACTTGGAGAAGTTAGAGATTTCTGTAGTTCAGCCTGATGATGCAGAGTTTGTTGCTTTGAATCAGATGATCATTCAGTCCACCTTAAAGGATAGGATAAGGGAAGCCTTGCCACAAGATGCAGAATTTGAGAAAATCATACAATTGGTGAAGGTTGGTCACGTAGAGGAGTTTGAGTTTGATGAAGAGGAGTTACTACGGTATAGAGGCAGAATTTGCATCCCTGATGTTGGAGATTTGAGGAAGGACATTCTTCAGGAAGAACACTATTCAAGTTATACCATTCATCCAGGTAGTAACAAGATGTACCAAGACCTGAAGGAATACTTTTGGTGGCCAGGAATGAAAAGAAGTGTAGCAGAATTTGTGGCTAGATGTACAATTTGTCAGATGGTAAAGGTGGAACATCAAAAGCCAGGAGGTTTATTGCAGCATTTACCCATACCAGAGTGGAAATGGGAAGACATAGCTATGGATTTTGTGGTTGGATTACCTAGGTCCAGAACTGGTCATGATGCTCTATGGGTGATCATTGATAGATTGACCAAGGCAGCACACTTCTTGCCTATCAAGCAATCTGATGCTGTTGAGAAGTTGGCAAATGTTTATGTTAATGAGATCGTTAGACTTCATGGTGTGCCAAGATCGATAGTTTCAGATAGGGATGGGAGATTCACCTCTAGATTGTGGAGGAAAGTTCAGGAGGCAATGGGCACCAGACTCACTTTCAGTACGGCATTTCACCCTCAAACAGATGGTCAATCAGAGAGGACTATTCAGACATTGGAGGATTTACTCAGATTATGTGTACTGGACTTTGGTGGCAAATGGGAGACACACATTCCATTGATTGAATTTGCCTATAACAATAGCTTCCAAGCAAGTATAGGTATGGCACCCTATGAAGCTTTGTATGGAAGGAGGTGTAGAACTCCTTTATGTTGGGCGGAGACAGGAGAAAGAAAGATCATTGGAGCTGATTTAGTAGATGATGCTATTGAAAAGATAAGACTGATTCGTGATAGATTGAAGGCTGTTCAAGATAGACAGAAGAAGTACTACGATGCCAAGCATAGATTTGTTGAATTTGATGTTGGAGAGTTTGTTTTCCTCAAGGTAAGTCCTATGAAAGGTGTGAAGAGATTTGGCAAAGTTGGAAAATTGAGTCCAAGGTATGTTGGTCCTTTTGAGATATCAGAGAAGGTTGGCAATGTGGCTTACAGGTTAATTTTGTCATCTCACTTGAGTGGAGTACACAATGTATTCCACATCTCTTCCTTGAGGAAATACATTGCAGATGAAGCTCAGAAGATCAGTACTGAAGCAATAGATATCCAACCAGATCTGACTTTTGTAGAGGAGCCTGAGAAAATCATAGATTATGATGTTAAGCAGCTTCGTAGTAGAGAGATTCCTTATGTCAAAGTTATGTGGAAGCATGGAACGGAGAAAGATGCTACATGGGAGAAGGAATCAGAGATGAGGGAGAGCTATCCTCACCTATTTGACTAAGGTATGGTTTCTTAAGCTTGTCTTAAATTTCGAGGACGAAATTTTTATAAGGGAGGAAGAATTGTAAAACCCGAAAATGCCGTCTAAGACCTCGCACGCTTTTCGAAGCGTCGCGACGAGGTTTAAGTGAAAAATTCGAGGTTGTCGGTTTTCGACGGGAATAATTTTAGAAAATAGAGCGCAAAATTTTGATCGTTTTCATATATAGAACCTATATTTAATTATGAGTATTTTAAGAATTATAAATTTTGGAAGGTTAGAAATGCCAATTCTACCCCTAGGTGTTTCTTAAGCAAAATCTACTTAAGTGAGGGCATGAGAGTCTTTTGGCATGTCTCATTTCTCCCTATTAGGCAAACTGAAGCCCTCACATTCTCCCCCATTCGGTCTCTTGCCCAAACCGAGCGGAAGAAACCGAGAGGAGGAAGCGCACGGGTAGGGGCGTCGGGCAAGAGTGACGGCCGGCTCCGGCGACTTTTTCCGGCGAGAAAACTTGAGGAAATCGTAGAGGAGCTTAAAGGAAGTTAAAGGTATGCAATAGAACTAGGTTTTTCCCTCTCATTCTCAAGATTTTTGGAAGAGAAGATTTCTAGGGTTTGAGAAAAACTTGAGTTTTCTTTGAGATTCTTTTGAGAAAAGTTTAGGGAAAGTTAAGAGGATGTTTTTAAACCCTAATGTGCATCTTCTTTCATAAAAATATGAGTTTGGGAAAATTAGGGTTTTGCTTAAAAGTTGTTTCTTTGGAAATGTCTTCACAAATGAGGTTCCTATTAACCTAAGAAAGCTTCTAATTGAAAAATATTGAATGAACGACGAAATTTTTGAGTTTATGGATTTAGGGTTTTTCCCCAATCATGATATTTTTGACCCCCATGGTTTTCATAGGTTGTAGGGAGGATTTTAGAAGCAAATGTATGAGTTTTGCATGAAAAACCATATTTTCTAAATTTTGATTTATTTAATTCCGAAAATTTAATTTATTTTAAGAATGTTTTGGAAGTAAGGAAGAGTGTTATATATATTTAGAATCTAAAGTATTGGCCTAAACTTTTAATAAGAAGAAAGGGGGGGTGAGAGATTTCTTGGAAAATGGGAGGGGTTTGTTTCGGAACTTAAGCAAAACATAAAAATGTCATATTTATTTCTTTAGAGTTAAGGTCTAGTTTATTGCGTAGGAATTAGTCACTAATGTTTCCTTTAATTATTTCTTTTAGATATAAACTGAGTGAAAGAAAAGGATTGATTGGTCAAAGGAAAGGATTACAAGGATTGAGGTAGGTGGGATGAACATTCTTTTAAATATTAGGTAACTTGTATTTTGTTCTATTATATAGAAATGTTCAATTGGTTTATGTTATTTATGAACTCTTATGGCTCAATTTTCCCTTGCAAGTCTATGGACAAATGAAGTGATTTCAAATGTTTCTCCTATGCAATGCTTAACTCATGTTTGGTATACACACTCATGTTATACACTTATTTCACATGATTTCCTTATCTTACATGCAAGAATACATTACCGAAAAATACATGGAGCATTTCATTTTAAGATTATTTAAGTAATAAATGCATGAGCATGTTGATGCGGGAGTATCACAAGGAAAAGGTTGGCTCTTATGAGCTATGGAAAAGGAAGGCTCTTATGAGCTATGGAAAAGGAAGGCTCTTATGAGCTGTGGAAAAGGATTTGGTTCTTTTGAACCTATGGAAAAGGAAATGGCCAATTTATTGTACCTGATCAGTACAAGTGATACTCCTGAGACGGGTGATATTTATATATATAAATACGTACTAAATTATTATGAATGTTTTTCATACATTGTCATATGTGATTGAGATTAAATGAGCCTTAATGTTTTAAAATGAAAGGAATGGAAGAAAGGAAATGTAATGAAAGGTTTAAGCAATGGAAAGAAATTGATGTAAAGAAAAGTATGTTGTCACTGGAGCATAACTTACTTTAAAATTGATAATTCTCTTGTTAAATATTTTTTCCCTACGCCAGCATGTTGTAGTTTCCCTTTTTCTTCCTATGTTTAATTGAATTTTCATTCTCACCTATTGAGTAAGACTCACCCTCGTTGTGGGATCACATTTCAGGAGGATCTAGGAAGGAGTAAATGACTGACCAACCTCCGCTCACTTACCGTCGTAGGGAGACGACGGGCGGCAGGTTCTTTTGTCTTTTGTTGTTTTGTTGATAGATGGTAATAGTTGTAGACAAGATTTTGGAGAGATGTACTATTGTTTAGATTCCCATTTTGGATGACTCTCTTTGTACATAATTATTTTGATTAATGAATGAAAGAAAAAGAAAAGGTTAATGTTGGAAAAATTGTAGTGGCTCTTTCTATATTGTTGATGTTTCAATTGATGTTATGTTAAGTTTCTTTTAACTTTTACGTCCGACCTCTGTTCCCGCCTCGCACTTGCGAGCTAACCGGGCCGGGTCGTGACAGATACAATTCTTATGTTGCAACTCCCGAAGGCTTTTCCAAAATGTTCAAAGTGTTCCTGTTTAAATTTGTTCTAAGCTAAAATATATTTAAAGTATACAACAAGAAAATTTCTCATAAAATATCGAACATGGTTCCTAATTGTCATGAAAGCACTCAAGGCGTTAGTTAATTTGAAAGGCGTCATTAATTATTCATCTTAAAAGCAATATTCCATTCATCCCCTTCTCTTATCCTTACTTGATGGTAACCACTCCTAAAATAAATTTTTGAGAAAATAATAACCTAAAATATCTAACACATCATATAATCACGATATGGAGAATTCACACTTCACGGTGATTTTAATGATTGCTCAACTATCCACACATTCTCCGAGTCTTTCTCTTCTTAGGTGTAAGTAATGTATGCCAACACATGGACTCATACTCTCTCTAATTGAATCTTTTCAAAGTAATTCATCAATCTATATTTTAAGTTCAAATATTCATAAAGCTCAATTTATTATGTGATAAATTAGGCACTGATGATCCATGAACCAAATCAATAGCACGTCGCATATCCATAAGTAGTAGTAATTTATCAAATAGATTGTTAATGCACAGTTCCTTAAATTCATATATTAATTGACTAGCATCCTCAAACGTTGATATACCCTCAGTCATCTTGATTTTCGAATCAACAGAAATCAAGCATATAGATTACTCCTTTAGCTCTATTTCTCTATCACAAAAGCATGTCAGCTTAAAAAATGCAATTTTTTATTTTGTTTGTTTTAAGGACTTGAATCTTTTAATAGAAGGACTCTTATTTGGCGGGTTTAAAAGCTATCCTCCACCCATTTACCTTAAATGCATAAGCACTGGACTTTCCAAAATATGTCACATCTAAATCATACAGTCAAGGCCAACAAAAAAATGATGTATAATATATATATAGATAAGAAATTACATCATATCTTATCATTAAAGGTAGCAAGTTCAATGAGTACCAAGCATCTTTGAGTTACTGAAATTGCAAACTTATATATTTAAGCTAATTTATACAGTTATGGGTGCTATAATAAGTGATGTAGAACGGATAGGATGGGGGGAATATTTGAAAATTGAAATTAAAATTAAATGAGAAAAAGGGGTGATGCGGACATCCGATTATGAAGATTTTCAAAGGAGGAGACGACGAAAGACGGCCGAGATCATTCCACCATATCTTAATTTATTATTTGTAATTTTTATTTTTATTATGAATTTTTCATTTGTACCCTTACTTAAGAAGGTCATCCAATGTAAGCCCTAGAAGCATATGTGTCTTGTTTTAGTTTCTTAGGCCTATATATAGAGGCCCTTGCTTGTATAATGTAATGATGAATTATTAAGAAAAGAAATTTTGTTTGCACTTGTATTATTTGGGAAGAACCTTATGTGAGATTCCTATGGGAGGAATTCGTAGTTTCCACCAGCTGCAGGATGGGTCCGGGCTCGTGGCTTGAAGTCCCTTGGAGAAGGGCAACGTAGTACCCGTTAGCTGCAGGATGTGTCCGGGCTCGCGGTTGTATATTTCTTTTCCTAAATCTTTTTCTCCTCCTCCCTTGACCGCCGGCCAAAATCCCCCACTTTCCACCGGCCGATTCTCCCATAAACACCTCCTCTTCCACAAAACTGTGAGCCACCTCCTTCCCTAGCCCCACCTCCCTCGAAAAAAAAAAAAAACTCTTTCCTTATTTAAGTTGTCATTAATTTGGAAAGATTTTAAATTCAAATTAATCTTTTTTTTTTTTGGGAAATAATTAATCTAATTTGAATTTCAAATCCATCCTCATTAATAATCTTATTTTTTGGTAATCTATTTCATTCAATTAATTAATCAATTTTAAAATTGATTGATTAATTAATACCTTAATTCCAATTTCATTTCACCATCATTACTTTCCTAAATTAGCTCTTATCTTATTTGGAAAGTTTTCGAATTCAAATTCAAATGAATTTGAATTTTAAATTCTTTCCTAAATAACATACTTGTATTTTAGGAAATCCTTCAATCATATTAAATCTGAAATTATTTCAGATTTAACTCTTCAATCTCCCATTAATGCATGGATCCACATACATTGTATGTGGACACTTTTCCTTTCCCTCCTCATTAGGCCGGCCCCTCTCTCTCCCCTCTATCCTAATTATTCCCTTCCTAATTAAAGGCCCAAATTAAGGAGATAATTAATTCCTCTCTTCCCTTCCTCTTTTTTGTATTTGAATTTTAAATTCAAATCCATTAATTAAGGAAAATATGAGATGAAATTTTAGCTCTTTAATTTTTTTTAATTACCCCCCTCCCGTTCTACATCAAGGGGTGGTTAATTAAATCTCATAATTGGATATCCAATTAAGGAATTAAATAACTAGGGGGGGATTAACAAGGGCTTGGAAATTTATGGAGAGAGATTTAAATGCTTGTCAAGTGAGGAACCTTAAATTAGGGAGGAATATTTAAATCAAATCCTATTTGAATTTGAAATAAGTTTGATTTGAATACTTTCCTAAAATAAGATAACTAAATTAGGAAAATTATTTGAAATTTAAATACATTTGAATTTAAATTCAAATGCTTTCCATATTAAAATACCTCTACAATAGGAAAGAAGGCTATCAAGCAAGATTGACTCCAATCAAGAGCAAAAGGGGAAAGGGCGGTGAGTAGAGAGAGAAGGGGCCGGTTATGCGAGGAAAAGAAAAGGAAATTAATCAAGTCTTCGACTCTTCAATTAAGGGAGAAAGGATTTAATCAAATACAATTACAAATTGATTGAAATTTGATTTGAAGAATTTTCCAAAAATAGATATAGTAATTTAGGAAAGATTTTGAATTTCAAACTAATTGGATTTGAATTCAAAATTCTTTTTAAATTATCTTCAACTTAATCTAGAAAAACGAAGGGGAATGAAGGAGGAAAGAGGCTAGGGGTGAGGTGGTCGGCCGGCTATGGAGGTGGAGGGGCTTATGGCCGGCGGTTGATATGAATAAAGTGGAGGAGGTTTGTGGCTTTGGAGAGGTTTATGGGAGAATCGGCCGATTGCAAGTGGGGGATTTTGGCGGGTGGTCAAGGAAGGAGGAGAAAAGGATTTTGGGAAAGAAAGATACAACTGTGAGCTCGGACACATCCTGCAGCTGACGGGTAATACGTTGCCCTTCTCCAAGGAACTTCAAGCAACGAGTCCGAACCCATATTGCGGCTGGTGGAAGCTTTGATTCCCTCCCATAAAAATCTCACCCAAGTTCTCTCCAAAGAACACAAGTTCAAACCTTTTTCTTATTAATAATCCATTCTCTAAGCCTATATATTATATATATATATATATATATAGGCCTCAAAACAAAAGAAATTAAAAAGATAACTTTGCCCCTTGAGTTACATAAGACAAGACTCTTAAATAAGGGTAAAAACGAGAAATGCAAAATTAAATCAAAATACAATTAATAAACTAAGATAAAAAAGGAGTGATCTCAGTCGTTGATCTTCGTCTCTTCCATTGAGTAACGTTCACCGTTGGATGTCCGCATCATTCTCCTGGGATGGAAAAGAGCTTGACTCCATCGAGTTCGCACCCCGGGCAACCATGCTCGGGGTGATACCAAACTGATGTAGAACGGATGGGGTGGGGGGGAATTTTGAAAATTGAAATTAAAATTAAAATTAAATGAGAAAAAGGGGGTGGTTAATTAAATCCCATAATTGGATATCAAGTTAAGAAATTAAATAATTAGGGGCGGGGGCATTAATTAAAAGGGGCTTGGGAATTTATAGAATGAGATTTAAATGCTTGTCCAGTGAGGAACCTTAAATTAGGGAGGAATATTTAAATCAAATCCTATTTGAATTTGAAATAGGTTTGATTTGAATACTTTCCTGAAATAAGATAACTAAATTAGGAAAATGATTTGAAATTTAAATACATTTGAATTTAAATTCAAATGCTTTCCATATTAAAATACGTCCACAATAGGAAAGAATGCTATCAAGCAAGATTGACTCCAATCAAGGGGTCGGTTATGGGAGGAAAAGAAAAGGAAATTAATCAAGTCTTCAATTAAGAGAGAAAGGATTTAATCAAATACAATTCTAAATTGATTGAAATTTGATTTGAAAAATTTTCCAAAAATTGATATAGTAATTTAGGAAAGGTTTTGAATTTCAAAGTAATTGGATTTGAATTCAAAATTCTTTTCAAATTATATTCAACCTAATATAGGAAAACTAAGGGGAATGAAGGAGGGAAGATGCTAGGGGTGAGGTGGTCGGCCGGCTATGGAGGTGGAGGTGCTTATGGCCGGCGATTGATATGGATAAAGTGGAGGAGGCTTGTGGCTTTGGAGGGATTTGTGGGAGAATCGGCCGGTGACAAGTGGGGGATTTTGGCCAGTGGTCAAGGGAGGAGAAGAAAAAGATTTAGGAAAAGAAAGATACAACCGTGAACCCAGACACATCCTACAGCTGACGGGTAATACGTTGCCCTTCTCCAAGGGATTTCAAGCCACGAGCTCGGACCAATCTTGTGGCTGGTGGAAGCTCCAATTCCCTCCCATAAAAAATCTCACACAAGTTCTCTCCAAAGAACACAAGTTCAAACCTTTTTTTTATTAATAATCCATCCTCTAATACTAGAGCAAGGGCCTCTATATATATAGACCTCAAAATAAAAGAAATTAAAAAGACAACTTTGCCCCTTGGGCTTACATAAGACAAGACTCTTAAATAAGGATAAAAACAAGAAATACAAAATTAAATCAAAATACAATTAATAACTAAGATAAAAAAGGAGTGATCTTGGTCGTTGATCTTCGTCTCTTCCATTGAGTAACGTTCACCGTTGGATGTCCGCATCAATAAGTTTATAGAGTGTTTCACATTGCTTAAAATACATTTGCAATATTGAAATTATTTTCCAATCAAGTTCCACCTGAGTATGGAAATAATGACTCACATGACATCAAAAAAAATTCCCAAATTAAGAAGTTTCAAAATCATTTATCTCCTTGTTGAATTCTAGAGGTGCCAATATTTGACCAGACCCGGAAACTTTGGATTAGGGTCAACCCTTTTCGGGTCGGGTTCGGGTTGACCCTTTGACCTGAAATTGATCCATTTTTTACTCGAAAACCTGTTTTTGACCCGGCAACCCGAGATTGACCCGTTTATGTTCCGTTTTTTACCCGAAAAGCGGAGATTAACCCATTTTTTTGAACCGAAAAACTAACATTTTTTTCATGGTCCCTTCGGGTCGTGTCAGGTTGACCCGAACCCGAAATGGGTCGGGTTCGGGTCCGAAAAACCGACCTGTTTGCATAAACTGGTCGAGTTCGGGCTGACCCGAATAGTGCCGTGTTAGTTTCGGGTTCGACCCGAACCCGACCCGTGACCCGAAATTGACACCCCTATTGAATTCATGCATATCTTCTCCTTTGTCATCCTCATTCTCTTCTTCTTCAATATTAATTCATAAGTTTATACATGTGCACTCACTACAAAGTGACCCCTTATGTGACATCTAAAATAAGACTAGCAAAAATCTTGGATCCAAAGCAATAGCTACCAACTTTTCTTATGATTCTTTACCGGTGGTAATGCTACAATCTTTAGATGCAATTGTTTTAGTTTGATTACTTAGGCAATAATAATATGTGTTCCATATATATGAAAAGAAAGTTTGCTCAAACGAATTACCATTAAATCTTCAACCTTGTTTAAGTATTAGCTGCAATCCTAGTAATTTGTTTCGATAAATTAAATTCATCGAGTATTTGATCTTAGTAGAATTAACAATATGTACTTTGTTTTAAAAGTAGTTTTATGTCAGCCCATGTATTTGTAGGCTCTAGCTCTGATCTCTCTCCTTCTCCCTCCATAATCATCTAGCACTTTTAAATTTGCCAATTTAGTTTGAGCTTGAGCGTTGTCACTCACTAGACATCGTTTATCAAAAAACAGTTTATCCAGATACATTACCGAATTAGTAAAAACTTCATGATTTAGATTTAATGAAAAAAAAACTTCATAATTTATTCTCCCATCGAATGTAGATGCACCAACTTGGTGAAAAAGATCTACTTATGCAGCTCAACATAAAATCAAATCCAAATAGTGAGAAAAGGTTCAAGATGATTACGATGATGATTCAATTTTCATCTAAAACTTACAACAGTTACTTTGGAAACCAATACTATAGGCATCACCAAATCATTATCTTGTTGCGTTAACAGAGACACCACATTTAGACCGTCTTGCTCATTAATTAAGAAAAATAAAAACGCCTCCAGAATAATATGCCAAATAAGATTAATGTGCATCAAAACTCTTAAGTTTAATCAACCAGTTAAGTACTAAAAAATTATAAAACAGCTTGTCATTTAAATCATCGGTAAAGGCATTATGAATGAGAGTCATCAGATTATAGATCCACTCTTCTCTGTGACAATGTCAAACTAGCCATTTGGATACATAACGTGGGTGCTTACAATGTTTCACTGAATCTTTTTTTGGACAGGACCAATTGATATTGAATTATGAACGCTACTTAAGAGAGACCATTGGTTGGCTACATGAAATAATTGTTATGTTCATTGTTCAAAACTTGTAAAAAAATGAATTAGTTCATGGAAAAATTAGATAGTATTAAAAAAACATTTTCTCATTTGTAATAAACCAGCTATAAAATTTTTGTTGATTCCCTCATCTCATCATCATTTCATCCATTTAACAGTAGAATCCAGCAGCTTGTATGTCAATTGAAGTTGTTATTTTCATTGTTTCACCACTTTTATCATATTTTCTAAATTCAACCTGGAATACTTTCAAACATTCAAAAAAGAAATTGGAAAATCCAAATTACAAATACATTAGATATCTGATATCTGAGTCTTAGATCGGAGGTCATTATGCTTGCAAAATAAATCTACACTTAAAAGACGTTGTTACAAGGAAAGAGATGTTCATCTTTACAATTGCTCAAATGTGAAGGAAGCATATTATAAATGCTACTGCATACAAAAGTCAGGAAAAATGAGCACAATTGCAGATTCTGATGATAAGTAACCATTGAAGCAAGTCAAACTGTAGCATAAAAGAACTCACCATTTTGAGAATTCAACAAAAGGGAAATAATTCTTTATATGCTTTACATAGCAGAACTAACCTTGGAATTGTTACGAAGGCCATAGTTAGAAAGTAAAGAGGCGTCATCAAGAAGCTTCTCATTATGGTGAAATAAGCAATAGTTAGCCCAGACATGCCTCCTGTAATTAGTACAATAAGATATTAGTAACAATCAAATGGTTTAATCGCATCAAAAACATAAAATCATAGGATTGGGACAGTTGGGAAAAAAATCTGGAAAAGCTATTGCTGGGAATATTCATGCAATATAGACAATGAAATGTGTCAATTAAGGCCCAAAACTTCGAGTTTGATATGATCACATGCTAAGGAATTACATGGCATGGTACCTTGGCTACTAAATGTCACAACTCCAAAATCCTAAATTCATCATTGCTCCTCTTCAGAGACTCAAAAACATAAAAAATGGGCCATTCCTAAATAAGTCATAACTCATAAAGGGCATAACAAATATGTCTTTTCTACATATTGAATTAAGCGCATTGATGGGGACATCGGATGGAAAATCTACCGTCGAAGTGGCCGTAGATCAACGGCCAAGATTTATCTGATGTACTTTTGATTTTATTATTGTCTAATTGTTGATGTATTTTTTTTATTTTAGCATTTTTACCTTTTTACCCTTTTACCCTTGCTTGAGGGATTGAGTCATGTAGCCCCTTGAGGGTATTTTAGTCCTTTGTTTTTGAGTCATTGTAAAGGATCCGTCGTACCCAACAGTCACCACCGGTGGCTCTGGCTTCTCCCCCACTCTCCTCTTCCCATCCCTACCTCCTCTGCCGACCACCCTTCCCCCAACCGAACCCCTATCCATTACTAGCCGCCGGCCTCCATTAGGGAATCAATTCCCTTTTCCCTTGGTGGCCGTCGGCCACCTCCAACCCCAAGCAGCAGCCATCCTCCCAATTTTTCCCTAGCCGCCTCCCCTCTTGCCATCCCAACAGCCGTCGGTCAGCCACCAAAGCCGCCGGCCTTGCCCCCTCTTTCCTTTTCCCTTGCCGTAATATTTTTTCCTTATTTGGTTGGCTACGGGAGGAAGGAATTTGATTTCAAATCCCTAGAAATTTGAAATTGAAAATCTTTCCTAAACCTTTTAAGCTTATTTTAGGAAAGTTTTAAATTAAGATTATTTGAATTTTAAATTTAGATAGGACTAATTTATTTATTTCCTAAACCACAAAACCAAAAGAGGAAGGCTTTAACTCCTCTCTACAATCCCCTCTCCCCTTTAGGCTGTCGGCCCTCTCACCTTCCCACCGCCCTCTCTCTCTACTCTCTCTACCCACCCCCACCTCCTCTCCCTTTTTAATTTCTTTCCTTTGGCAACTCATCTCATTAACGAAAGAAATGCCCCCCTTTTTCTAAATCCCATATTAATTGAAATCTAAATTTAATTTGAGTTTTCAATTAACCACCCTAAAGCTATTTTACTCCACCAAAAATCTGAACCAAATATTCCTAAACCTTAACCCACTTGGCCGGCCACCTCCTTTGCTCCTCTACCTTCAACTCTCTCAAGAAAAACCCTCCTTTCTCAAGAACAACCATAAGGACAGCAAAGAGCTTTCTTTTCCCACCTTCTACTTTCATCAAACCAATGCATGGCCGATCCGGAACTTGACTTTGGCTTTGTGATGACGACCACGGCTTTGTGGACCTTCTCAATTCTCCATTCTTCGATGTGAATCCAAACATTGACGGATCCTTAGGAGAGTACATCGACCGCATCTTGTTCACTTTGACCGAAGCTATCGAGGAGCAACTATCAGAAGTCCAGTGGTGTATCCAAGCGGGTTCCCCATGAAGGTTAATGTTAGACCGGTCCTCCCTGGACCGGTCCAGCCGGCCCAATCCAACGGGCCGGTTCGCGTCTACCGAAGGAGGCGGGCGGAGAAAGGAGCGGAAGCCGCAGGGAAGCTAGCGGTGGGGCCCATTTGATTTTCAAATGATTTCTTGGAGCCAAAACGAAGGGAAGTGAGGGCAATTAGGTCCTTTTGTGTCTATTTTGAATTGTATGCATTAAGTAGGGAGTAATGGGGTGGTTTAGGGTTATGTGATTGTTTTTTGAAGTTTTCTCTTGTTCTTCTTGTTGATTGGGCTCTAGATCGTATTCTAGAGACTTGGGAGAGTGCGATCCTCCTCTCGAATAGAGGATCCTTGTATCTTTGCTATTTTCCTTTCATCTTCTAGTAAAATACAAGTTCTTACTTCGTGTTTCTATCATTTTTCTCGTGTTTTTCCCACTGTTTGGCTGATTTCCTGCTGTGGACAGCAGTTTTGCTGTGAGATCTTTGGCTAAAGTGATTAGGAAATACTTGGAATCAAGTATTTCCTATCAAATTGGTATCAGAGCAAGTCTTGGGACAAATCGTGGGCTGTTTTGATCAATTTCAGCGGCTGAAATTGTACCGGAAAGGGAGAAAATTGCTGAAATTTTTTCCAAATCTTGAGATCTTCTCCTAAATTGCAAGCCGTAGGAGATGGCGGCTAAGAAGGTGGATGCTTTGGAGGAGAGGATTGAAGGAGAGATAAATCAAATCAAGGACACCGTAGAAGAGAGAATGTCCTCCATGGAAGGACAAGTGGCCGATCTACGGGATATGATGAAAAAGATGTTGGAGTTTCAAACCCAATCGGCGGCATCTGATGCAAAAGGGCCCGCAGCGAAGAACACCAACTCTGAAATCCATCGGGAGGAAGAGGAAGTGGAAATCGTGGAAGGGAGTAGGGGAAGACCTCATCTGGAGCCTTTCCAGAGAGAGGAGAGAGGGGGACGGTATATAGAAAGACAAGGCTATGGAGGTGGGGAACCTAGAGGGGCTGGTTGGGAACATCGGGGGGGATTTTAGGGGCGCCGGGAAGCAATTTTTGAAGATCGGAGAGGAGATTTTGAAGAGGGATTGGGACAGGGCAGAGCAAGGGAAGATCGGGATACGTGGGGGGGTACAGGCGCATGGGAGAGGGGAAACTATGGAGGATTAAGGGGGAATGGCGGGGATCGGAAGGTGAGAAAATTGAAAATGCCAATTTTTGAAGGGGAGGATGCCTATGGGTGGATCTACAAAGTGGAGAGGTACTTTGCTGTTAACGGATTGACAGAGGAGGAGAAGTTGTCGGCAGCGGGTTTGTGTCTGGAAGGGAAGGCACTCTCTTGGTACCAGTGGAGAGATCAGAGGAGACCTATCAGGAGCTGGGGAGAATTCAAGGACAGTTTGTTAGAGCGTTTCCAAACCGACCGGGGAGGAGATTTCTACGAGCAGTTCTTTGCCCTAGTTCAGGAGGGGTCTGTGGCAGACTATCGAGAGAGGTTTGAGCATCTGGCCAGCAGGGTGGAGCGCTTGTCCGAAACGGTGCTGGAGGGCAATTTTATGAAGGGGTTAAAGGCCGAGGTGCGAGCCGCGGTGAAGGTCCTGATGCCCAGAGACCTAGGGGAGGCCATGAAGCTTGCACAGTTGGTCGAAAATCAAAAGAATCTGGAAAAAGGAGCGAGGAGTAGTAGTAGTTCAGGAGGCACTTATAGGTGGACAACTACCCACCTATCCACCAAGGGAGCTTCCACAGGAGGGATGAAAGAAGTTCCAAAGGAGAAAGCAGCAGGAGGAGGAAATGGGGGACAGTTTAAGAGGCTCACTGACAAAGAAATGCAAGAGAAGAGAACAAAAGGGCTGTGTTTCCGATGTGATGAAAAATACATGCCAGGGCACAAGTGCAAGGATCGAACTCTTCAAGTTCTCCTTGTTTGTGAAGACGAGGAAGACGAAGAGGGTGGGGGAAGCGATTCGGAGGAGGAGGAAAAGATGCATCTAGATGTGGCAGAAGTCTCTCTCAACTCTGTAGTGGGATTCACTCCGAGTCACACTATGAAGGTGAAGGGAGAGATAGCTGACCATGGGGTCGTGGTGTTGATTGATAGTGGGGCAACCCACAATTTCATTTCCACCCAAATTGTGGAGTTGTTGGGGATGAAGTTAGTAGATACTGGAGGCTATGGGGTGATGATGGGCACTGGGAAGGTAGAAATGGGAAGAGGAATCTGCAAAGGAGTGGTGCTGAAGATTCAAGGCATACAAGTGAAGGAAGACTTCCTTCCCCTGGAACTGGGGAGTACGGATGTCATCCTAGGGATGAAGTGGTTACAGACGTTGGGGGAAACCAAAATAAATTGGGGCACACTGCGGATGGAGTTGGTGAAGGGTGGAAGGAAAACAGTGATTCAAGGGGATGCAGGGCTGACCAAAGCAGGGGTTTCTCTGAAATCCCTAATCAAGACAATCCAGGAGGAAGGGGAAGGCTACTTGGTGGAATTACACAGCTTAGAGGGAGCGAGTGGGGAGGAAGGGGGAGACATACCCCTCTCTGTGCAGCCCTTGATCCAGGAGTTCGAGGAGGTTTTTCAACCCCCTATGGGGTTGCCACCACCCAGGGAGCAGGAGCACGCCATCACATTAAAGGAGGGAGTGTCGCCGGTCAGCGTGCGACCTTACCGTTACCCTCAGTTTCAAAAGGATGAAATAGAAAGGTTGATCAGAGAAATGCTGGAAGCAGGGATCATCAGGCCCAGCACCAGCCCATTCTCTAGTCATGTTCTATTGGTAAAGAAGGATGACAGTTGGAGGTTTTGTGTAGACTACCGCGCGCTCAACAAGGAAACGGTACCTGATAAGTTTCCCATACCAGTGATTGACGAATTGTTGGATAAATTGAGCGGAACGGTGATTTTCAGCAAGATCGACCTGAAATCTGGATATCATCAGATTCGAATGAAGAAAGAAGATGTACCCAAGACCGCCTTCAGAACTCATGAGGGTCACTATGAGTTCCTGGTGATGCCCTTTGGCCTCACCAATGCTCCAGCCACTTTTCAGGCCCTCATGAATACGATTTTCAAACAGTATCTGAGGCGATTTGTTCTGGTATTCTTCGATGACATTTTAGTGTATAGCAGAACAGAGGAAGAGCACTGGGGACATTTGAAGAAGGTGTTAGAGGTTCTCCAGAAGCACCAATTGAGAGCTAACTTGAAGAAGTGCTGCTTCGCACAAGCTAGTGTGGAGTACCTGGGTCATGTGGTATCCAAGGAAGGGGTAGCAGCAGATCAGTCCAAGATTGAAGCCATGCTTAAATGGCCATTGCCCAAAAACCTAAAGGAGCTGAGGGGATTCCTAGGGCTTACAGGGTACTACAGAAGATTTGTGAAGGGATACAGCACTATAGCTTGGCCACTCACAGAGCAGTTGAAGAAAGATGGCTTCTTATGGGGGGAGGCAGCTACGACAGCATTTGAGCAGTTGAAGAAAGCTATGACCACAGTGCCGGTCTTAGCTTTACCAAATTTTACTCAAGCCTTTATAGTGGAGACTGATGCATCAGGATACGGGCTAGGAGCAGTGCTGATGCAGAACCACAAGCCCATTGCTTATTTCAGCCAAGTGCTGACTGCCAGAGCTCGTCTGAAATCTGTCTATGAGAGGGAATTGATGGCAATTGTTTTGGCCATCCAAAAGTGGCGTCCTTACTTACTTGGAAGGCATTTCATCGTCCGAACCGACCAACGAAGCCTAAAGTATTTGCTGGAGCAGCGCATGGTGACAGAGGAGCATCAGAGGTGGCTATCAAAACTGCTCGGGTATGATTTTGAAATACAGTACAGGCCTGGGATAAAAAATAAGGCGGCAGATGCCTTGTCCAGATGCATGGGTGAACTGCATGCAGTAGCTGTGTCAATTCCAATGATGCTAGATTGGGAAGCCATAAAAGAGGAGAGTGCTAAAGATGAGGAATTAAGCAAGATCAGAGCTGAGTTAGTAAAGGAAAAGGGCGGCCATCCAGGGTACACATTGGAGGGGGAGAGATTGTTGTATCAGGGGAGATTTGTGTTGCCCAAAACGTCAGTACACATCCCACAGTTGCTCCAGGAGTTCCACGGAACTGCAATAGGAGGTCATTCAGGAGTGCTAAAGACCTATAGGAGACTAGCGGCAGAGCTGTACTGGAAAGGTATGCACAGAGATGTGGAAGAGATGATATCTAGGTGTGAGATATGCCAAAGAAATAAGTATCTAGCTATGTCACCTGGAGGGTTACTGCAGCCTTTGGCTTTACCAGGACGAGTCTGGGAAGAGATATCTATGGACTTCATTGATGGGCTACCCCGCTCTGAGGGATTCACAGTGATTTTGGTGGTAGTGGATAGATTGAGCAAATATGCTCATTTTATTCCTCTACGCCACCCATATACCGCGGTGACAGTAGCGTCAGTTTTCATCAGGGAGATAGTCAGACTACACGGAGTACCAGAAGCGATAGTCTCAGATAGAGATAAGGTGTTTCTCAGCCTTTTCTGGAAGGAATTATTCAGATTGCAGGGGACAGTGCTAAAGAGAAGTACGGCGTACCACCCACAGACGGATGGCCAAACAGAAGTAGTCAACAGGAGCTTGGAAACTTATCTGAGATGCTTCGCATCAGAAACACCCAAGCTATGGGCTAAATGGCTATCATGGGCCGAGTACTGGTACAACACCTCTTTTCATTCAGCCTCTCAGATGACTCCATTTAAGGTGTTGTACGGAAGGGATCCACCCCACTTGGTGCATTTTGGGAGTAGCAGCACACCCGTGTCTTCAGTAGAGGAGTATTTGGAGGAAAGGGATAAGACATTGGAAGAGTTAAAAAGACATCTGTTGAAGGCTCAACAGATTATGAAGAAGCAGGCTGATGGGCATCGAAAGGATATTCAGTTTGAGGTGGGCGAGAAGGTATTTTTGAAACTCCGTCCATATCGACAGAAAACGATCGCCAATCGGAGGAATGAGAAGCTTGCTCCAAGGTACTTCGGTCCTTATGAAGTACTGGAGAAAATTGGAGCTGTGGCATATCGTTTGAAGTTGCCACCAACAGCGACGATCCATCCAGTTTTCCATGTATCCCAGCTAAGGAGAGCCATTGGAAATCATGCTACCAGTTCCGAGTTACCAGGAACATTAACAGAAGAGATGGAAATGATATTGGAACCGTTGGAGCTCTTGGAGGTGCGCCAAAAAGCAGATGGAACCACAGAAGTCCTGATCAAATGGAAGAATCTCCCTGACTACGAGGCCACGTGGGAGCCATACGAGCGGATGAAGCAACAGTTTCCTGACTTCCACCTTGAGGACAAGGTGGTTCTTTGGGAGGGCGGTAATGTTAGACCGGTCCTCCCTGGACCGGTCCAGCCGGCCCAATCCAGCGGGCCGGTTCGCGTCTACCGAAGGAGGCGGGCGGAGAAAGGAGCGGAAGCCGCAGGGAAGCTAGCGGTGGGGCCCATTTGATTTTCAAATGATTTCTTGGAGCCAAAACGAAGGGAAGTGAGGGCAATTAGGTCCTTTTGTGTCTATTTTGAATTGTATGCATTAAGTAGGGAGTAATGGGGTGGTTTAGGGTTATGTGATTGTTTTTTGAAGTTTTCTCTTGTTCTTCTTGTTGATTGGGCTCTAGATTGTATTCTAGAGACTTGGGAGAGTGCGATCCTCCTCTCGAATAGAGGATCCTTGTATCTTTGCTATTTTCCTTTCATCTTCTAGTAAAATACAAGTTCTTACTTCGTGTTTCTATCATTTTTCTCGTGTTTTTCCCACTGTTTGGCTGATTTCCTGCTGTGGACAGCAGTTTTGCTGTGAGATCTTTGGCTAAAGTGATTAGGAAATACTTGGAATCAAGTATTTCCTATCAGTTAACTTCTCCCTTGCTTCTTGTACTTCCTATTCTACTCACTTCGAAGAGAAATTTCAAAGCAATAGATTGTGTTCACTTATCGCCATCCGCTTAGTAATCGTATGATTGTTACTTCATGCTATTAGAACTCCTTGTTATTCTAGGGTTTGTTGAACTTACTACTTGCGCATAACTTTAGATTTCTTAATTGTTTTAAAATTGGTTTAGCCTCTGTATGTGACTGAGCCTAAACGGAAGTGACCACTTATTATTTTTATTTCATTGTTTTAATTGCTCATAACGAAAATTCAAAATAGCTCTTTAGATAATTTGTGCAATTTTCCTTTCTTGCATGTAGTCCTACATCACGCATTGTCTGAACAATCAATAAATATTAACTCAAATAGAGTTCATTAAACCGACCCAACAGGATACTAGCTCTGCACTCAATATATGGACAACAAGCCTTCTTTAGTGTCTTAATACTTCTGCTAGGACCAGAACAAGATAAGGCGGTGAAAAGGATAACAACTATAAAGCCTAATAAGATGCTAGTATTAACCCGCAGGAAAGATAATGAACTGCGCAATGTTTATTTAAAAAAAAAAACCAAATAATAAAATCTTAAATCCACTGTACAATAATACCATGATATATGCCTGTGACCCATTTGCCCTTGCTCGATCTCATTCGTTTTCCTTTCAACAGCCATTTTCAAGTCCTTAACAGTAGACGAATTTAGAACTGCAATATCTGGAAACAAAAAAAAGAAAACAAATAAACTTTGAGGATAAATTTATTTCTAATTCATACAAAGAGAAATACTGACCAAAATGGGTGTTGTCCATCTTAACAACAGTCAATTTCATAGCACTTCCTAGCTCCAAGTTGATTAAAGTTTCGACATCTGTAACCGTGGGTTTCTTTGGAACGTCAGCCAAAATTGGATCATCGAGTAGAGCTGAGAGCATCGACTGCAGGCGAGCTCTCTTGGTGGCGGCGTTACTGTAAGCAAGAGCCTCTTCGCCTCTTGATCCCGACTCCATTATATCGAAGAAGCAAAGTGAGAGGAGCGTCGACAGGTGAAGAGTCGGGCTGAAGAATGTAGGAGGGTGATATGGGAAGAATAGAATTGATAGGTTCTTATTCTCAACGAGGATAAAACCGCTTCGGTTGAAGTCTCAAAGAACAAAGATGTATGATTTTAAATCAACGCTAAATAGCTCGCCGGAGTCCAAAGAGAGGATCCAGAGAGCAGAGAGCAGTTGATTGCTAGGGTTTCGAAGTACCGAACGCATCCGGCATTATTATTACACGTCACATTGTATTTAAAATAATATACATATATATACATAATACAGGCTCGATAGTGTGTGTAGCTTTTCAACCCAAATGGATACTGATATGGGGCTTTGAACACGGGCGTCAATATTTGATACGACTCAAAAATTATATTTTAATTTGATTCGAAAATTTTAGTTTATGGTCAGGTTTGGATTCGGGTTTAATAATTCGACCCGTTTCAAAAATCTGATCGAGTTCAGATTGACCCTTTGACCTGAATTGACCCGAATTGACTCATTTTTACCCGAAAACACTTTTTTGACCCGGAAATTCAAGATTTGACCTATTTTAACCCATTTTTTACCCGAAAAGCGAAGATTGACCCATTTGTTGACCCGGGAAATAGCAATTTTTTTATGGCCTCATGTCATTCGGTCATGTCGAATTGACCAGGACCCGAAGCGGGTCGGGTGTTGGTACAAAAAATTGACTCGTTTGCAAAAATGGGTCGGGTTCAGATTGACCCAAATAGTGTCTGCTCTGTTTCGGGTTCGACTTGAACCCGACCTATGACCTGAAATTGACACCCCTTGCTTTGAGTGAGTGAATGGATACACATTTATAATAAATGAGAGTTTTGACTATAGAGAAAAAAGATTTATAAAATTGATCTCACATAGTGGGATAAAGGTTTCATTTGGAACGATTTTTTAAATGTTTTCTAAAACAACTTTTTAATACAAAAACTTATAATTTAAAAAGTTTTTGTACAATAAAATTGTTTTAGAAAATAGTAAGAGATGCACTTGTCTAATAATTTAGAAGGATAGCCCTAGCTAGCACCGTTTCATAAAAGTAGGCACTGGCCCTAATAAATCTCGCCAAAAGAAGCTCAATCATAGAAGCATATTTGATCGTGGGAGTAAATAGCATATCTTGACTCAACGAGGTACCTGCATTACGAGAACTCACCCTAAATGAAAATTCACCCCCAAGAGGAACAATTATTACGTCCTCTGACCGAATGGTTTTATAGGTTCGGCCACCATTAAATTTACGCCACGTATTAGCCCGACGACCCGACCCAAACCCGCGGTGTTTTGGACATTTGACGATTATTTTTCCCTTAAATGGGCGGGAAAACTTTATAAGACGCGGGTATATAAACTACTGTCCGATTATCTTCACTGTACACAGAACGTTATACAGTGTTTAGGGTTTTCGAAACTTTCGCATAGCTTTCGGCTACATGGATTCGAAGGAAGCTACTCTGGGAAATCCTTCTTTGGAAGAGTTAGACGATTTCGACGAAACATTTGGCACTTATACTTTGGATGACGATTTTTCCTATTTTTTACAAGTAAGCTATCCATTGTCGTCTGATCTTCTCATATTTGATTTTATCTAACATTTAGATAACTCGGTATTGATCGTTAGTTTAATGTTACCTGATTTTTTATAATTTGTTACTGCTCGATATTTGTTCATATTGCCTCAAAATTTTTTTTTATAGCTCTGAAGAAGAAATACCGAGTTTTTTGACAATTCGGTATTTCTCGGTATTTATAAGTACATCCCGGTATTAGGTTTTTTTAAATATTTTTTACGTCCTTTATGTATTATAACTCGGTATTGAACTCGGTATTAAACTTGTACCGAGTATTTTATAACTCGGTATTGAACTTGTACCGAGTATTTTATAACTCGGTATTGAACTTGTACCGAGTATTTTATAACTCGGTATTGAACTTGTACCGAGTTTTTTATTAACAAATTGTAATTTTGCCGTTGTTTTAATGTATAATGTAATTTATTTTAATAGGGGGTTTACAAATCTGAGAAGGAAGCATATGTTAAATATTGCGAATATGCACATAAGCATGGCTTCAGTATTCGGAAAGAACATCTTTCATACTGGCCTGGTACCAGGAAGTTGAAAACAAAGGTTTTTGTGTGTTCAAAATCTGGATTCAAGAAGGAAACAAAAAATGTACAGAAGGTTAAATTTAGAAAATCAACCACAAGAACTGGATGCCCTGCTATGGTGAGATTTTTTGTTAGTGAAGAAGGGATATGGACGGCGAAAAATTCGGTAGAAACACACAACCATGAATTGGCAAAACCGGATGATCAACATCTGTTGAGATCATCTAGGCACATCACTGAAGAGAATGCAACTGTTCTGAAATCAATGGCAAATGCGGGAATAAGAACAATAAATGCATTTTCCTGAGTTGTACCGAGTTTTTTTTTTCTCGGTACAACTCGGTATTGTTAAGTAGAATACGTACTTTTTGGTGTACGTCTTTAGAAAATTATCAATAGTATTCCTCCTCTCTTCAATAATTAATAATCTTCCTGGGTAGTCCAAAAACTCCTTGGCCGCACGCTCCACATATTTGGAATCCTCAACATCCAAAATTGCAGTTTTTTCTTTTTCAACTGGTGGAGCAGCAGGAGCAACTTTCGTAGGAGGATCCTTAGGAGCAGTTGCTTTTTTACTATTAGTTAAGTTCTCTTTCAGTTTTGATGCAGCACGCGTGACCGGTTTTCTTCCAGTTACTGAGGTTTCCTTCTTACTATGTATTTCAGGTTCAGCTGGTAATTGAGTCTTCTTCTTCTTCCTATCACCAGTTGTGAATGGAGTTTTTACTCTTTTCCTCTTCCTGTCTTCCCTCCTATGTACTCTTCTAGCAATTCCTCCAGTTCCTGATGCAGGGAAAGGAAATTCCTCATATTCTGATGTTTCTTTCTGACCAACTAATTCATCAACAATTTTCTCTACCGTTTTTTATACTTCATCAAAATTTTTGTTAGACTCCGTTCTTGAACTTGATGGTACCGGAGAACCTATTTTCTCGGACGTGAAATATTGTGGAAAATGATAACTCAATATCTTATATATACCACAAATTTTTTCGTTATTGTCAGATTTTAACTGAAAAACTTCATTGTCCAATACTTCCACCCGTTTTTGCAGCAGATTTTTATCCATTTCGAGTGCTGAAATCTTTTTAACCATATATTCATGCTGTGTTATCAGTTTATATATGGATTGATTAATAATCTTCAAATTTGTTTCTTCAGGTATACCACGTTCTGCATCAGTTTCTTCTGTAAATTCTGTTCGTACGGGAGAAACAATTGGACTTCTACATTTAGTAGGACTAACAATAGGAACTGTCGTATCACTCTTTAAAGACTGTTCCATTGGACATTCAGTATCCGCTGGTGTTTGAACTGGGGAGACAGTTTGGTTTGGACTTTTTGGAGATGAAGTTGCTTGTAATGATGGAGTGGTCTTGCTGCTAGATATATGTACATTACTCGGTGGTGGTGTTATATCCAAAACATTTTCTGAATTACTATTCTGAATTAAAGTCTTCTCAAAATCTGTTATCTCTTCTAAATATGTCAATATCTGGAGGAAATCTTTCATAAATACCCAAAATATAGAAGTACAAAATAAAGACAAATCAATGCAGATGAGAATTGTACCTCAGAATCCTTAAGGCTTTTAAGTAAATTTTCAACATCTTTAATTCTATAATTAAATTTCGCATCCCAACGAAGTAGACGTGGGCGAGCCAAATTATCCACTACTGGGTGGAACTTTGTATGCTCAAAAAACCAAATCTAAAACATAAAATAAAACAATTTAAATCAGTGTATGGAATATATTACCTATGAAAACATTGAAATATAATAAATTAATAAAACATTTGTGTAAGAAAAACTCACAATTATTATCATAACAAAACCATTTACATATCCCAATGATTGTCCTTTTGACTGTTTCTTTACTATTGTATTAAATTCCATAACAAGAAAATCCCTAATGGATCGGGGCCAATTGTATGCTCTGAACTGCTCAACATTCTTTGCAACGTCCAATATAGTTGATTGCACTCGGAAGTTGGCCATTGGAAAGAAAATATTGGACAATAGGTATTCAATAAATTTTTGCCTGACAATCTCCATAGGCGTAGAGGAATCCAATTTCAGAATGTCATGCCTTATGTCATTTGCTGTTTTATTAGCAATTGTTGCAGTCCCGGGCTCAAATTGAATACCTCTGTCCGGTAAGCCGATTATCAACGCTATTTCTTCAGAAGTGAAAGGTAAAACACGGCTATTAATAACAAAACTTTCTGAGTGGTTATCCCACGTTGACAGTAACATATAAACCAGAGGAACATTTTGTGGGAAACGAGGTAGAAATAAAAACTGGTTAATTTGTAGCTCACTTAGGCTACTGACAAACTGATCACCAAATTTCTCAACCAATTCATTACAAACTTCCCTAAATCCTGATGTGCGACATTAAAATGAACCTTGGGGGTATATCCCTGCATAATAAAGTGTAAACAGTAAGAAAATAACAGTTTTACAGAGATATTCCGTGCAAAACTACAAAAAATAAATCAGTGTACCGAGTACCGAGTACCGAGTACCAAATACCGAGTTTTGAATACCGAGTTAAATGTATCGAGGAATAACAAAATACTATTAACATAACGTGTTTTAACTGGCAATACCGAGTGTACCGAGTATCATATACCGAGTACCGAGTACCGAGTACCTAATAACGAGTACCGAGTATCGAATACCGAGTACCGAATACCGAGTACCGAGTTAAATACCGAGTACCAAGTACCGAGTGACGAGTACCGAATGACGAGTACCGAGTGACGAGTACCGAGTACCTAGTACCGAGTACGGAATACCGAGTACCGAGTAACGAATACCGAGTAATCCGGTAGAACCAAATCCTAAACCCTAAATACAACTATATAACTCTGTTCAATTTACTAAGGAAAACCAAACATCACTATCAAATGTGTACCGAGTTTTATCAATCAGTAAGGACTTATACCAAGTTTTAATCATCATATACCGAGATAATGTAACAAAACCAAATACCGAATACTGATTAGTACCGAGTTATACAATTTGTACCGAGTTATAATAATCATATACCGAGAAAAAGGAAAAAAAATAAATACCGAATACCCATTAGTACCGAGTTTTAGAATGTGTACTGAGTTTAAAAAACTCGGTACCTTTAGATTAATAACGAGATTAACAAACATTCTCGACAAATCGTTTCTAACCTCAGGCATTTTGTCAGCGGTGGTTTTCAAATGGAAAATACGAAGAACTTCGAGTTGAAATGATGGAGAACTATGAACGAAATCCTGCAGATTTACGAAGAAAATACTGGAGAACTCCAAAGGATTTGGTAGAAATCTGAAAAAACGAAGTAAACAGTGACAGTGATTCGAAAGTCCGTAAGGAGGTGAAGCGTCGCACTTCAAAGGGTTCCCGTTTTTTTGCCATTTAAAATTTAACACGTGCGAGAACCCAAAACACAGCGGGTCGGGTCGGCGACTTTTCTTCATGCTACGTGGCGTTACAACATTCGTGGCCGAACGTAGAGGAGCGTACGTTCACCGGACTAAATAATTGTTCCCCATAGAGAGCCCTTCATCCAAACTTTTTTTTTTTTTTTTTGGGACATTTAGGCCATTTAAGGCAAACTCATACACACAATGCATACACATAGATTCGAACCCTGGACCTCTTAGTTGGAAGCCTAAGCTCTCAACCAATAAGCCTAGGAGAGTTGTATCCTTCATCCAAACTATAGATGCACATGTACAGTTATCAACTCGCTATAATAGCCTCATCAGTCATGCTAACCCTCACCTCAAAAGAACTCGCTAAGAGCACTCGTTCAAAAAAAATTTGTCAAGAGCACACGCTACAGGTACTCATAAGAGGCATTCAAAGAACTAGAGTCATATCAAAGACAATTGCTCCTTTGTAGCCACTAAGAGATTTATTCACATATATATTACAATCAAATCATAAATTTATTATATTTTTCATATTAATAAAACTATTTTTTGAAAATTGAATGCTAATATATCAAATTGCATGGATCAATTTCACCATACTGTAAGTATCATGATACTTTGAATTGCCTATAGAAATCTTAGAGTTCTGAATTCTTGATCAGGATCCATATTTGAACCAGTTATATAAAAAAATTTAAGTCAAAAATATATTAATTAAAAATTTTATCATTACATATTTTAAAATATTTTTATTTATTTTAAGATGCATGCATTATAAACAGAACTAAAGACTTCAAAATTTATTATAAAAATTTATATTACACTTGTTGCGTCCTGGAATATTCGCGGCGGTAGAGAAATATATGGTTTAACGTCTTAGCATTGTACGAAGATCCAGCACACAAGCAGATAAAATAGAGAGTGAAACATTCATAAGAGACACCAGAGTTTTTACATGGAAAACCCCTGAAAAGGGGAAAAAAACCACGGGGCCTGGCTCAGTTTGAATTAATCCACTAGTATTTGCAGTCGATTACAAATGAGGCCCTTCCTTTGGAGAAGGCCTTGTATTGATGTAGCAAATATACATCATATAGATTGCATTACATGGTAGGAGTTACATATACATGTTTGTTTGGCCGGAAGGACCGTAGTCGGCAGGAGACCAGGGTCAGAAAGACCGTTGTCTGGTGATGGAGGTCGGACGGACCGCAGTAGGCGACGGAGGTCGGAAGGACCATAGTCGGTAGGAGACCGGGGTCAAAAAGACCGTTGTCTGTTGATGGAGGTCGGATAGACCATAGTAGACGACGGAGGTCTGAAGGATCGTAGTCGACAGGAGACCAGGGTCTGAAAGGCCGTTGTTGGCAGGAGACCTGAATCTGAAAGACCGTTGTTGGCAGGACACCGGGGTCTGAAAGATCGTTGTTGGCAGGAGACCATGGTCTGAAAGACCGTTGTTGGCATGAGACCTGGATCTGAAAGACCATTGTCTTGTGATGGAGGTCAGAGTGACCGTAATAGGCGACAGAGGTCGGAGGACCGTAGTCAACAGGAGATTGGGGAAGATCGTTGTCTGTTGATGGAGGTCGGACGGACCATAGTAGGCGACGGAGGTTGGAAGGACCGTAGTCGACAGAAGACTGGGGTCAGAAAGACCGTTGTCTTGTAATGGAGGTCGGAGTGACCGTAGTAGGCGACGGAGGTCGGATGAACCGTAGTCGACAGGAGACCAGGGTCTGAAAGACCGTTGTTGGCCGGAGACCGGGGTCTGAAAGACCGTTATTTGTTGGTGGAGGTCGGAAGGACCATAGTAGGCGACGGAGGTCGGAAGGACCGTAGTCGGCAATATTCTGGGAGAAATGTGGGCATCAGGTTGTGGCCTGGTGGAGCTCAAGGCCTCAAGTAGTGGTCCGGCGGAAGTCTGGTCCTCATGTGATGTTCTGGTGGAGCACACAACCTTTGATGATGATCTGGCGAAGACACCGGCCTCTGGAAAAGGTGAGGGCCTCTGGCGAAGGTGAAGGCCGTTGGTAAAAGTGAGGGCCTTTGGCGAAGGTGAGGGCGTCAGATGAAGACGTCAGGCCTGAACGTCGGGCCTTGAGTAGAATGTTGGGCCTTCAGCAAAACGTCGGGACTTGAGCAGAATGTCGGGCCTGAACGTCGGGCCTTGAGGTGGTGGTCCGGCGAGACTCCTGTGGTGGTCCGGCGATGGTCCGGCGAGGCTCCGGCGGTGGTCGAGGAGGAGCTTCTTCCTTCTCTTCTCTTCTTGCTTCTTGCTTGGCCCCCTTTTCAAGAGAAATGAGGGGTCTATTTATAGATTTTCTGGAGTGGCATGCCCCGTAAATAGGTGAGAGATCAAGGGTAAATGGGGAGTGGTTGGATGGACGGCCGATATTGAACCCCTTGATTATGGACCGTTCGTAAGGCATTTGGAGGCCTTAGAGATGTTGGAATTCGGCGATCTTGTGCTCGTTGGATTTGTCTCGTCGAGCCGTTCGATTCGAGTATAAGCTCGTTAAAATCAGATATCGTTTGGTATCTCAAATTGCTGTTTGAACCTTCTAACAGCGCTTCGGGTCCATGATTTAGACCCATTTGGGCTCAGATCGAGTTGAATTTGGTGTCGTTGGTTCGCATTTCCGAGACGCTCAGTTCGCCTATAAGTTTTCTGAAATCGGAGTTTGGATGGTCTCCGAATTAATTTTTGAAGTTTCCAACTTGATTTTGCATCGAGATTCGCGGCGGATTAAGATATTTTTTTTGATGACGTATCAACACTCATCTTAAAGCAGGACTAAAGACTTTAACATTTATCGTGACTGATTTTTTATCAAAGCATCATGACTCAAAATTTGTTCGATTATATTTAATTACATAAGTTTATTATTGCAATTGAAATTGACCGATATTACCTATGAACTGAACCATTATTTTCGATTTGATTATGGTTCAGCTCTTAGATCCATCTAAGCTTGCATTGTTGATATTGTTTAATATATGATTTGTCTCTAGTAGCAAACTTCAATCAAAGCGATTTTATCTCTAGTAGTCCAATATGATTTAGACTTCATTTGGGACGGCATTTCTATTAATTCTTAAAACAAAGTTTTTAGTACAAAAATTAAATTTTTTATATTAAAACTCTGATTTAAGAAGCGATAAAAAGCTGTCCCAAACAAAACCTTAGGCTTCATTTGGGACGACTTTTTTATTACTTTCTAAAGCATATTTTTAGTGCAAAAAATTCTAATTTAAGAAAATTTTTAAATTCAAGTAAAAAACATTAAGAAAGCTGTCTCAAATGAACCCTTTGAGAAATAGCTTTTTTTTCATGTTAGATATTTGTTCCTAGATTTAGGTTTGCATTGTGTAGGTGTCTTGTTTGGCATGTATGGCCAATAGTGTTGCTCTTTGTATGACTTTTGTGCCTATATATATAAGGTGTTTAGGCTTGTAATAGGTAGCCAAGGGAATAAAGAAATCTGAGATTAATTTGGCTCACGGTTTTTCCCTCTCCCCCTCCTCTCTCCCTCTCTAGATCTTGCAAGAAATATCTCTCAAGATCTTCCTCTTTGGATTTCAACAATTTGGTATCAGAGCCCTGGTGTCGATCGTGAAGAATGAAGGTGTTCTGTCAGAGAGAGGAGGTGGTGGCTGCCGGTGCCGCGATCGGAGGCGACTTCGGCTCGGAGAAGGAAAGCCGGAGGATCTTGGTCCGGTGTGCAGGTTTTTCACGCGAAATCGGGAGCTGGGTTGCCGCAAACGGATCTTGGACGGGTTATTGACCGTTGCGGACGGGTTCAAATAGAAGCAGAAGTTCGTTCTTGATCGCAAGAATCAGGAACGAGACTTCTTGAGCATCTGCATGCATATGGCGTCAGCATCGAGTTGGACTCGGCGGCGTAGTTTTTTTACCGCTGGGTTTTGATTTCGGCGGCGACTTGAAGCTGTGATTTGAAGATTGCTCGGACCAGGCGGAAGTCTCGCCGGAATCTGAGCGAGACAGGCTTGATCGGAGCAGACAAAGGTAAGGTCCGCATGCGGGCAATTCATGATAGGTCTGATCCATCTTGACTAGCGTGTGAATCATGGTGATATCAGAATTCGCCTGTGCATGAAAGGCAAACAGCAAAAGGAGATCGCACGCGAAGGGCTGTTGGAGGCGGGATTTCCACAGACCGGTCAGGGCTTATTTTGCTTGCGTGAGGAGGTCGGACGAAGGCAGCGGGCCGTTCTTGTTTCGCTCAGATGCAAGCGACTGGCCTTGTTGGCTTTTGGAGGTTTGATCCGATCGGAGGCCAGATTTTTTGCTTGATCTTAAATCAAGTTTCGATCGGTCTTGACTAGCTTGGAAGTAAGACTTGTTCTTGATTTGAATATATGGTCAGATCTTTAAAGAGGAGATTATATCTTCTTTGTGGTGGAGTTTTGGACTTTAGGTGGAGTCCGAGAGACACTGAGGTAGTGTCGGCTGTTCTTGAGGAGCAGTATTGAAAGTGCGGGGCGCTTGGAGATGCGAGGTCGTGCGGTGCACGAGGAAGCCTCATAGGAGCGCGGGGCATTGGTGACGAGCGGAGCGCAGGTGAAGGCGCAGGGCTCGCTGCACGGGTGGATACGTGCAGGATGTGGTCGGTGACAGACCACATGGGTGCAAGGCGCGGGCGCGGGCTTGAGGCGTATGACGCGGGCTGGAGGCGCAGGGCGCGGCCGCGCGGGCACTGAGGCGCAGGGTGCAGGTGGATGTGTAGGGCGCGGAAGCCGGGCTATGGGTGCTCGGGATTGGTTGCGTTGGACGCAGTGCGACATGTGATCTGTCGGGAGGTGGAGCTAGAATGTCGGTGGACGCTTTTGGCGGAGGAGATCGACAGGATCATTCTTTGGTTGTTCTTTAAAGAACAGTGATTATCTTTTTATTTTTTGTAAATCTAGGCCCAAGGTGGAGATTGTTATATATTTGTTCCTATATTTAGGTTTGCTTTTGTGTATGTGTCTTGTTTGGCATGTATGACCAATAATGTTGCTCTTTGTATGATTTTTGTGCCTATATATAGGAGGTGTTTAGGCTTGTAATAGGTAGCCAAGGGAATAAAGAAATCTGAGATTAATTTGGCTCATGGTTTTTCCCTCTCCCCCTCCTCTCTCCCTCTCTAGATCTTGCAAGAAAGATCTCTCAAGGTCTTCCTCTTTGGTTTTCAACATTTCATGAAGAACTTAAGGGGTTTTCTATATGATTGAGTCAAAGGGATACATCAATGTGGTCACAAAATAAAGTTTTTCTTCATAGAAAATATTTATATGGGTTTGAGCCAGTCAAAGGGATACATCAGTATGGTCTATTTCAAGGAATAAAGCTATCTATGTACTTTTGTATGTTAACGATATGCACATAGCAAGTGGCAATATTGGTGAAGATAACAAACTTAAAAGCATCATTGAGCAAAAAATTTGAGATTTGGGATCTGGATCATGCCAAATGAGTACTTGAGATTGATATTATAAGAGACGTGGAGAAATGGCTATTTCAATAATCTCTGAGCAAGCATATTTGGAATGTTATAAGGAAATTTAGAATAGATAATGATAAATATATTTCATCTCATTTGGTGTAATAATGTTATAATTATGAAAATAAATTTAAAATGAATATCTGAATTTTTGTCTGAACTAGAGCGCTGCGGCCTTGTGCTAGAGAATGTTGCAGCGCCAAAAATTGCCGCCGCGATGTTGAAGACTTTGTTCTATAGTAATTTTGAATTCAGCATACAGCACAACGATGCTGGGTTGGAGCATCACGGTGCCAGACATTATATATATATATATATCACTACCAAAAAATAGGGTTATCTCAGCACAAATTATTACCTTTCCCAGCGGTTATAACCCCTACATTTTACTTTGCAGCGGTTTTAAAACCGCTGCCTTACCGCTGTGATTGCAGTTCACTGCAACGACATTCCGGAAGTGCTAGTTTTAGCAGCGGTTATAGCCGATGCTATCTTCCAGATTTGCATCGGTCACAATCGCCGCCAAGATCAAAACAAAAAATGATTTTCACTTTTGTGGCGGTTTAAACCGCCGCATTACTAGAAGGTTGTGGCGGTTAAAACCGTCACAATAGTCCAGGTTTAAAAAAAACAAAACAAAACCTAAATGTTCACTGTAACCTCTTCAATCTCATGGTGACAATTGCAGGAAATTCATGTCAAAAACACCACACATTAGCTTCTACAAAACCTTCAACTATGCATGATTCAAATCAAGAAATTCCAAAGAATTACCTCATAAGTTCACACAATCTTGTTTGAAATACCGCATAAAACAAAGTCAAAATTGAGTGAATAAAATAAGCAAAAAAACTACACCAAGTCATACTCAATCGGTCCAACCAACTAATAACATTATCCACATAAGTACTTCCAAAAGAAACATGATCTGACCTCCTTGTCGGAAACCTTAAGATACAAAGAGCTCTCATGATTTATAAGAAACTAGGTGAAGCAAACGTACCAAAGGACTGTTCATTGCATCAAGGATTTTTTTAAAATTTGATTAGTTAGGTTAGAGCTTGTTAATAACTTGGCTATTTTTGTTAGTGTTTCTACTTTCAACATGTTTTTGTTTTTGTAAGAGCTTGATTTTGTTTAGCATAATAAAACATGTATAAAAAAAGAGTCATCACATTAATGGCAAGCCACCCCATCACAAATAAGAAAAGGATTACTAATACATGATGAATAACAGCTGAATGTGCAAAATGTCGTACTGTGTTTATTCTACCTGATTTTCACAATTTTTTTATTATCCAAAATGTCGTACTGTGTTTGCATAAGTTAACTGACGTTTTAACAATTTTTTAATGCATTTTTGGTAACTTATTAAACTCCCAAACTTCATTGCTTACAACTCCTTTCAGAATCAATAGTAAATAGTCTGTCGTCTCCTCATGTTGGCATGGATTTTCAATATTGTAATGTTAGTAGTCCTTTGTACTCTCTTCAGTTCAATGGAAAAAAGAATCATCTATAGGTGGACTCATTGTGCGCATGATATTTAAAGAATGAATAAAGTTGATAAAGGTAGTATAATCAAACTCATGAGATCTAACAATATAGTGATATTCCAAGATCTAAGGGAATATTTAATTTCCTAAACCTACTTTTCTCAACCAGCAATAGTTAAGGGATGAAATAGGCATATGATAGTACTGTTTGCGCATATATACTTGATCAATTTTTTTTTTTTTTTTTTTTTTTTATTTGTAGATGAGAAACCATAAACAATTACAAATGTTGGGAGAAACATGAGCCAGTTAACATTTCAGAGAAACATGAGCCAGTTAACATTTCTAATGAATGAAGTGATAGAGAAAGTAAGAGCAAAAAGGCATCTAGCTTTAGACAAATGATTTTCAGCAAAAAGATTTTAGAAAAATGAGAAGAAAATGGAGAATAATATGAAGAAGAAGAAGTAGAAGAAGAAGAAGAAGGGGAAGATACTCACAGTGGGAAAGGGCTGGCCGTCCGAGGGTTTTCGTGTGAGAAGAGGAGCGACGCTCGGCGATTAGCTCCACATAGAGAGGCACGGTGCGCGGGCGGAACTAGGGCTCGAAAGAGAAAGGAATTAAGCGCGCAGATAGCGATTGGGAATTGGGGATTTAATTACAAATCGGGGCTTTAGCATCGGTTTAAATCGGTGCAAATTGTACTAATTTGTACATGTTAAAACTGGTGCAAATGAGGAGTTTTAGAAGCGGTTTTAAAACCGCTCCTAATGACCGATGCAAAAGAATCTATTTTTAGTATATATCCCTCACCACCACCCACTCCCTCGCTCACTCTCCTTGCTTGACCAATGACAAAAGGAAAAGAAGAAGATGGGAAGAGGAGGAGGAGGAGGAGGAGGAGAGAGAGAGAGAGAGAGAGAGAGAGAGAGAGAGAGAGAGAGAGAGAGAGAGAGAGAGAGAGAGAGAGAGAGAGAGAGAGAGAGAGAATCCTTCGGAACTTTTTTGTCCATTGTTTATGTTATGAAAATTGCTCTACTCACAGTAAGTGATAATACTCTTACTTTTGTTTTCAATGATTTTGATTTATACGGATTTTATCTTTCTTCCTAAATTTGTAAAAAATGCATTCTATTGATTTCGTAAGTTTTTACCGTGTAACTTTTAATATGCTATCAACGTGATCATTGATAATAATTGCATAAGATTTTATTGTATTCTTACTGGATAAATGTGTATATAAGAATTTCTATGTGAAATGAGTTGAGAAAACATATACTAAAAGCGGCTTAAAAATGATGTACTATTTTGATATGATGCTGAAGTGTGATATGTGTTGAAATACTTGATATAATTAATATGTATTGAAATATAATATTAATACTAATCTGATAAGAATACTTACAGGATGAATATGATAAAATGAAATAATTAACATATATGTATAGAATTGGGAAGCCAAATGATTGATATGAAACACCGTAAGGTATTGTGAAATGATGTACTCATTGATATCATATATATGATATGATAACCCAATGTGATACCCTTAAGATTCACGTGATTTACTAATGAGAATTATAAGGAGCTAGAGATTGATATTGGAGTCATAAGTGCATGAGCAATATCTATGTGATTAATTTATTGAGAATCATAAGAAACTGGAGACTAATACATGAGTCATAAGTGTATGAGCAATATTAAGATACCTTCATTTGAATATCTAGTAAATGATAAGAGTACTTATAATATTAATATTCGATAAACAATACTAATAAATGATAATAATATTGATACAACTTCTTTTTTAATATAATTGATCAATAGATAAGTTTGAATGAATGATGAGAATGATTAAATGATAAAGACAGTTTGATTGATTTATTACCTTATAAAAATTGATGTAAAATTGGGCCTGATAATGGATATAATTGGTATTAATGATAGAGGGATATATTGTCGCACTACATGATCTATATTAGAAGAATTACATATATCTTATATTTCAATCATTTAACTAGTTTTTATCAATGAACAACATAAAAATATGATTATATTTTTATTTTGTCTGAAACCTCATATCATATGATCCTTACCCTTTTTTAAAACATGTAAAATCATATAATGAGCACATAGCCCAACAAGTAAATAAAATATTATAACTGAAATCAATATAAAATAAAAGAGAATAGTATGCTATAAATTATATAAATAAATATACACATCAATGTCTATATTGGTTATCTGCATCAATTTATCCTTCTATAGTTTATCAAATCTCAATTGATTATATCATCAATCACAATAGCATTAACAATCAATAAGACTAACCAATAACGTTAAATAGTATTCATGAGAGTAAAACGTATTAGTATTAGTCACAATATCAATACAATATTCTTGACAGTGTTAGTATAAATATTCAGATATTCAATGAGTATATCTTAGGAATATCTTACTCCCACACTTATGACTCCCAATCAATGTTCTCATTAATTATAACTCTCATTGAATTACGTGAACCAGTTGCACTACGTACCTCTTATAACTAACAATCAATCCCCAGCTCTTTTTAACTTTCAATCAATAAATTATGTGTACCAATAGAGTATCACGTTGAGGGATCATATCATATATATGGTATCATTTAATACTTTATTTAAAATACAATAAAATCATATCAAATTATTTAGAATGATCAAATTTATAATATATCTAAACTCGCATGGTGAAAGCTTATGAAATTAGAAGATAATGCATTTTTGACATATTTAAAAGAGATAAAATTTGTAATATCAAATCCATTGAAAATAGAAGTAAAAGATTAGCCACTTACAATGAATATAATAAAATATGTAACATATATGACTACCAAATATGATCCAAATACTTTTTTTCTTTCATTTGTTCTTCCTCTCTTTCAATTTCTTTCTGGTCAAACAATCAAGTGAGAGAGTTGGTAGGGTGAGGCAAGGATATATATATATATATATATATATATATATATATATATATATATATATATATATATATATATATATATATATATATATATATATATATATATATATATATATATATATATATATTTCATGGCCTAGCACCACAGTGCTCACCAGATCAGTGCCAAAGCACTCCACTTCAGAATTTTCATTTTTTTTTCAAGAAAAATTATTTCAATTTAAGTTATTACACATGTGATATGTAATAGATTAATAAATTTACACAAGTGAGTGGTACATAATATAAATGCATATATTTATTTATTTATTTCCTTACATGATTTGCAACATCTTTTTGTGCATTAATTTCATTTGTAAGATTTTAGATTTTTATGCTCATTATATGATTTTATATGATTTCATATAAATGTATGGATCTTGTAATGTGAGGCTAGACAGTGATGTTAGTTTAGTTCTATTTCTAGTTATATATATATGTTGTTGCCTCTTGTGGCTCTTATATATGTTATTTTAGACCTTTGCCTTGTAAATCAAGACATAATTTTGTTAGTCTTCTATACAACCATGATGGATATTGCTGCTACTATCCTTTTTTGTTTTCATTTCTATTGGGTTTGCTTTTTTATTTTACAAGAAAATTAATATTTGACTAATGCCTTAGCATATTAATTAATGATTTTATTATATTATATGCAGATAGGGAGTTTTTACCAATAAATTTGTGAGAAGATATTAATTATTTATATTTTACTCTCATATAAAAGTAGTTTTATGGACCATGAGATTATTTCAACAAATTTAATCAGGATATTTTAATATCAATTTTTAATATTTTATTTACACACTTTTATTGGTTTTGTACCTTTGTTTTGAATAATGTTATATCATATCTAATAATACTTTAATATTTGTATAAATTCCTTTTTTAACTTCTTTTGAACTTTTGTACTAACATGATCTATATATATCGCTATTACTGTCTTTTTCTTTGTTTTTATTTATTTATTTATTTATTTTGTCTTTTTCTTTGTTTTCTTTTGCATTTGGTTTGCTTTTTAACTCTTTAATAAAAACATTATTTGACTGAGTTTTAGCTGTGGTTGAGAGTTTTTGTTTTTTTAATATTAATATATTATTGAACTAAATGGTTAGTTTCTTTGATTGTATTAAAATGTTTGTTATTTTCGTCAAATATGATAGTTTTAATTTACTCGCTTTCAATTTTATGTCATAGGAATGCTTTCAGGAGATTTTGTGAATTCATTAAGAGACTTTAGGCATTGTTGTTGTTTGCTTACTGAGTTATATATTCACTATACCTTGCTTGATGATTGACTTAAATTATTCCTTTTTTTTTTCTATTATATTATGGTGTTATTAGAGATATTTATGATTTTTTTTTTATAATTTAAATTAATCATACGATTTTGGTCTTAAAGATGAGCTACGACTTGAGCTTGCAAAGCAAATTATGAGAAATAGTTGTTTTTTTTTCTTCTTCTGAGCTTTGTTTTGATGTTTTTCCCTGAAATAGCTATATATATCATAAGTTATATTCTTTGCATACTAGCTCATTGATTTGAATCTTTCTCTTGCATGCAGTAGTCCAAAAAATTTAAATACAAAGAATTTATGTATTCATCTATCATCTAAGGCTTCGTTTGTGTCTGATTTCTTATTATTTTTATTAAAAATAGTTTTAAAAAGCAGCAAGAAAGTCGTGCCAAAAGAAGCCTAATTTCATATCAAAAAGGATCTCATGCAAACTTTGAGATTGCTTTTAACGTTAATTGCAGTTTACTTTTGCTTTTGTCGCCTCAACTAAATTTCTATTTTGTGCGATAAAGAAGAAAGGAATGGAGATTATTTAATTAGTTTTATTGTGTAATGTTGTGTGAGAAGGACAAGTTGTCGAGGCTTTTGTATTTGAACACAACCAAGGTTGAGGTGCGTCATGCATTTATGCTCTATGCCTTAAATTTTGTAATTTTTTTTCTATTTTTCATTTTAAAAATTTTCAATTTTTTAAAATTTTGATGTCTCTTTATTCTCTTTATTACTCTCACATGCTTTTTGCGGGATCAAAATTCCCGCAAATATTATTTTATGTGGTGTTTTATTGGTTGCTCAGTATAAAAGTAATAACTTAATTTTTAGGGTTGTTAAAAGTTGACACGACCCAAAATCAGACCCGATCCGAAATCAGACCCGACCCGGAACAATTCTGTTTCGGGTTGACCCGACAACCCTGGATCCCTCGCTAATCTAGCCTAGTCGATCGTCGGGTGTCGGCCTAGCCCGCACTGCCACATGCCAAGTGCCAATGGCCTTGACCACCAGCCCCATGTTCAGCTCCTGCCTTGCCACCCTCGGGTCAGAAATCCTAATCATCAGCCGTCCGCCTCCGATCTCCGACCTCTGCAACCCTGCCTCATTCGCGGTTCGCCCCGCCTCTAAAACTCTGCTAGTCTGCATCTCTGCAACTCCATGTCCTCTTGACCTCGCCCCGAACCTATGCACCCGGAGGCTCACGCTGCCCGCTGAAAGAAGCCAAATGTTCATGTTCGCCAGTTGGGTCGGGTCAACCTAAAAACCCACTCGGGTCGGGTCAACCTAAAAACCCACTCGGGTGAGGTCCGGGTTGAAAATCCTTGCTAATTTAGCTAAACAAGTCGTGTTAGGGTCAACCCATTTCTTCTCAAGTCAACTCGGGTTGGACCCGAGCCCGACCCGTTGACTCGAATTGACACCCCCTATAAATTTATATTTTCATTTTTATTTTAAATTTTTTTATTAACGTGGGCCATTAAATATATAATTAACTATATTTAATCTAGGGAAAAATTTAAGAGTTCTGAGTTATATTCAAATTTGGCTTGAACTCTAAAATAAATAAATAAACTGGCTTGAGCAATAATGATAATGATCGTTAGGTACTTAGGTTATCAGATTTTCAAAATATTGAAAATATCTTGGTAGTTGGTAGGGTGGAAACGCAATTTAGTAATTTATTGTAGGGTTGTTGGATAGTTTGTTAGAGCAGTTGAGGGGTTGCGTATCATGTCGGATTGGTGAACAAGGTGGTTCAACCTGTCAAACACAAGGGCTTAAATGCAAATATAAACATTCAGTTTATTTACACTTTAATTAACTCTATACTTTACAAGTGACAATCTTGCAGTGTACCTACTATTTTGAGAGCTTTTTAATGATACAATAATTGTCTATAATACAAAATATAATTAGTATGAATTTAATTTTAGGATATTCTTATTTAAATTTGATTAGAATTAATTTTAACTTAAAAAAAGAATTAAATTTAACTATTAATAAATTAAAATTTATATTGTACTTATTTTTTAAATAAATTTTGTTATCTTTATGCTTTGTTTTAGATTTTTTTTATTGTTTTTTAAAGCAACAAAACTACTTCTTTTTGAAGTAGAATTAAAAATTTTATAATAGAAATCTGCGTTAAAAAATAAAATAAAAAATTGTCCTAAACAAGAAATTAGCTCTTTAAGAAAACAATATATAATTGTTTTAGTATGTTTATCAATTTTATAAGTGAGCTTGAAAATACTAATATATTTTAACTATATTTTTTTATTAATATTTTTAAATAACCGGCTCACAAGCTAACAAGTCGAGTCAAGGCTAGTTCAAATTTAACTTGTTAGCTTATTGAGCTCAGCTCATAAGTATTTATTGAGTCGAACTTGAGCCAACTTATGAGTCGGCTCCACTACATTCCATTATGTTTTGTACTATGACTATGTCTATTAATTAAGCAAGTTATAAACCAAAAGGATAAACATATTCAATACTTCATCTACATCACCACGAAGACCATCACCTCATAGTAATATTAAATGATTATGCTATAATATTCATGCCATGTGCTCTTCCATTGTCTCTAATCATTTTGTTATAGACAAATTGAAAATATGGAAATAAAATAGTTAAACTAATCACATGTTTCAAATTAAAAAAGCTCATATATATATGATACGTAGTCAAAAAATTATCTTGATCGCGCACAAATCTCGATGCAAAATCAAGTTAGAAACTTCCAAAATTAATTCGGAGACCATCCTAACTTCTATTTCAGCAAACTTACAGTCAAACTGAGCGTCTCGGAAATACGAACTTAACGACATCAAATTCGACTCAATCCGAGCCCAAATGGGACTTAATCAAGGACCCAAAGCGCCGTTGGAAGGTTCAAACCACAATTTGGATTACCAAACGGTTTCCAAACATAGCAAGCTTATACTCGAATCGAGCGGCTCGACGAGACGAATCCAACGAGCCCAAGATCGCCGAATTCCAACATCATTAACGTCTTCAAATGTCTAAAGAATAATGCGTGCATGATCAAGGGAATCAACATCGGCCGTTCATCCGATCACTCCCCATTTACCCTTGATCTCTCACCTATTTACGAGCCATGCCACTCCAAAAAATCTATAAATAGACCCCTCATTTCTCTTGAAAGGGGACCCAAGCAAGCAGAGAAGAATAGAAGAGAAGGAAGAGAAGGAAGAAGCTCCTCCTCGACCACCTCCGGACCACCGCCTGAGCCTAGCCGGACCACCACCTGAGGCCCTCACCTTTTCCATACCACCATCTGAGGCCCTCACCTTCGTCAGAGGCCCTCACCTTCACCAAAGGCCCTCACATTCGCTAGAGGCCCTCACCTTTGCCAAACCACCATATGAGGCCCGGACTCCACCGGACCACCACTTGAGGCCCTCAAACACTGTCGGACCACCGCCTAACGCCGTTGCTCCGCCGAACCACCACTTGAGGCCCTCAATACCGTCAGACAACCGTCTGACGTCGTTGCTCCGCCGGACCACCACTTGAGGCCCTCGCCACCACCGGACGTAGTTGCTCCGCCGGACCACCACTTGAGGCCCTCAACACCACCGGACCACCGCTTGACGCCGTTGCTCCACCGAACCACCACTTGAGTCCCTCACCTCCGCCGGACCACCGCCTGACGTCGTTGCTCTGTTGAACCACCGCCTGACATCGTTGGTCCGCCGGACTACCACTTGAGGCCCTCACCTTCGCCGAACCACCGCTTGACGTCGTTGCTCCACCGAACCACCATTTAAGGCCCTCGTCTTCGCCGGACCACCACCCGAGGCCCAGACTTCTGTCGAACCATCACCTGAGGTTCGGACTTCTGTCAGACCACCACGTAAGGCCTGAACTTCTAATAGGTCATCACCTGATGCCTAAAGTTTTACCAAAGTACTGTCCCGCACCAACGGTCTTTCTGACCCCGGTCTCCTACCGACTACGATCCTCCCGACCTCCGTCGCCTACTATGGTCACTCCGACCTCCATCACCAGACAACGGTCTTTCAGACCCCGGTCTCATGCCAACAATGGTCTTTCAGACTCCTATCTCCTACCGACTATGGTCCTTCTGACCTTCGTCGCCTACTACGGTTCTTCCGACCTCCAACACTAAACAACGGTCTTTCTGACCCCGGTCTTTTGCCGACTACGGCCCTTCCAACCAAATATATATATACTTTTTTATTAAAATCAAAGCATCGCTAATCACCTTTATTTTCTTATTCATCTTCTTATAATTCTGACTTTTGTATGGAAATAAATTATATTATAATATTATAATAAACATTTTATGATGATAATTAATAGAACCACTCCTAAAAAAAATAATTTGTACCTTCACTGGAAAAAGTTTATGTTCATCATGACGTTGGACTTAAATCTGATAGTGGGTGGTAAGATATCTTATTTGCAAGATTAAGGTTTCGTTTGGGACGGTTTTTTTGATGCTTTTTAAAGCAGTTTTTTATTACAAAAAATTAAATTTTTGTACTAAAAAGCTGCTTTAAGAAGCAACGAGAAAGCCGTCCCAAACGAAGCCTAACTAGGTTATCACAGAGTAAAAAGGGAAGAGAAAGTTAAGAAACTGAGTTTTATGATTCTATTTGTCTTCATGAATGGTAAGATTGGCCCAAGCTTCAAAAAATTTTCTCTTAACTCTTTGTTAGTGGGGTCAAGGTGTTACAAGGCTATAGTTAGAAATAACAAAGTAAAATAAGGTTTAATTGTTATAGACATGTGGATGAGACTATGATAATTACATGTTGAAAACAACCTAGCTCTAGCCTGGGCACTTTTAGCGGGTGCCTTTGGTCATCTTTGGCGAATGCTTTTGTAATGCTGTAATATCATAAAATAAATTAATTTAAAAATATGAAAATTTGGCATGCATTGTTACATTGCTAAGCTAGAGAGCGTAGCGATGCTATATTCTCTATTATATAATAACTTAGAATTCATCGTGCAATGTATTAGAATAGATATATATACATCTTATACAATTTATGATATATCTGTAATATGTCCGTTATAAGCTGGGTCTAGTAGGTTCTACCGTATTACACCTACTCTATATATAAGAAACTGTATTGGCTTTGTAAGGGTGAAAATAGATAATAAAATTCTCTCTCTTCTCCTCCTCTCTGCTCCGGGCATTCTGTTTCTACATGGTATCAGAAGACGGTTAGTGATCCTAACCATGGCCGATTCTGCTATGTCCTCGCGGTCGCACGATCACAATGCCGGATCATACAGTGACGACCCAACGATCTCGACGACACTCAAGTTCGTCGTCTCGAATCTTCGTAATCTCGTACCAACGCCGCTTGCGCTCGACAATTTTCCAATCTGAAAATCTCAGATCCTGAAAACTCTCAGGGCAAATGGGTTTGCTGCGTTTCTTGATCCTAACATCTCTCCCCCAGACCAGTTCTTGACGAATCTTGATGGCTCGTCGTCCCCAAATCCCGCATTCTTGCAGTGGACGCTTACCGATCAAAATCTATCGGCCTCCATCTGCTCAACAATATCATCTTCAATTCTTCCCTACGTCATCTCGCTGGACTCGACGGCGAAGCTCTGGACGGCGCTTGAAACACGATTTCAAGCTACTAACCGGTCAAAAGCAATGCAACTCAAGAACGCGTTACACAATGTATCGCTCAAGACTCAGTCCATGACCGAGTATCTGTCGGAGATCAAAGCACTGGTGGATCAGATGGCCTCCGCGGGCACTTCCCTTGACACTGAAGACGTTATACACTACATTTTAAATGGACTTCCTCCACCTTACTAGTCGTTCAAATCCGCCATTCGCACGTCACCTCTTCCTCTTACGCTAGATCAGATTTATCCGCTTCTTCTGAGCGAGGAGATTAACCTTGCTTCAGATGCTGCAAAGTTTTCTGCACCCGCTGATCCTAGTGTGGCTCTGTTTACAAATCGTGGTCGAGGTCGACGAATTAGAGGCAAGAACAATTTTGGAGCTAATAATGCCAACAGAAACAATCCAACTGCAGCAATCTCTTGTCAAATTTGCTCAAAGAAGGGTCACACGGCTCAAACGTGTTGGCATCGACTCGACCTGAACTACCAACCTTCAGTCAAGAATCCAGCAACTGCTCTTCTGGCGTCGTCAGATCCGACCGAAGCTGCTTGGTTCTTGGACTCCAGTGCTTCCACGCACCTCACTAACTCGCTGGACAATCTCTCTTTGTCCAAGCCTTACAGTGGTTCGGATAACGTCACCATAGGCGACGGAACTACGGTTGGCATCACTCACGCCGGGGCGGGAATACTCCCGACCCCCTCTCGTAAGCTAAAATTATCTCAAATCCTTCACACTCCTACTCTCAAATACAATCTTCTTTCTATCTCACAACTTACCAAAGATAATTTCATTTCTATTACATTTGATCCTTTTGGTTTTACTTTGAAGGATTTAGCAACACAGGAAACACTACTTCAAGGACCAGCTAAAGACGGTCTATACCAGGTCCAAATGGCTCCGCCTCCCCAACAGCATACTGCTCTAACAACGCAACAAGAAGCAACTGAAGTTTGGCATCAAAGATTGGGCCATCCTCATAACCGTGTTTTTAATTTTATTTCCAATTGTAATTCAATGTTCAACATAAATAAAAATCACAATCCTTGTGAATCTTGCACTGCTGCTAAATGTCATAAACTAGTTTTTCAGCATTCTAATAATAGGCAACTTCACCCGCTTGATCTGATTCATAGTGACGTCTGGGGCCCGGCTCCTACCATGTCTAACCAAGGATTTCGGTTCTATGTTATCTTTGTTGACGACTATACTCGTTATACATGGATTTACCCGCTTCAATTTAAATCTGATGTATTTTCTGTGTTTGTCACTTTTAAAACTCAGATTGAAAACTTTGCTGGACGTCGCATCAAAACACTTCGAACTGATGGAGGAACCGAATTTGTAAATTCATCGTTCCACAATTTCCTTCGCAATCACGGCATTTCACACCAAATCTCTTGCCCCTATACTCCGGAGCAAAATGGATTAGCGGAGAGAAAGCATAGGCACATTATAGAAACCACTCGCGCGCTTCTCCTCACAACATCCATGCCTCACACTTATTGGGCCGAGGCTGTCACTACAGCTGTCTACCTCATAAATAGGTTACCTTCCTTCACGACTCATAACCAAACTCCCCTTGAACTCATGTATAACAGGAAACCGGTGTATAAGGAGCTCAAAGTTTTTGGATGCAAGTGCTACCCTTTGACTCCAACTCAGCACCGCAACAAACTAGCGCCAACTGCTTCTCCGTGTGTATTTCTGGGGTATTCCGATATATACAAAGGTTACAGGTGTCTAAATACTCAAACAAATAAAACAGTTGTATCTCATCATGTCATTTTTTACGAACAAATTTTTCCGTTTGCCACTTCCTCGGCTAACACCTCTTCTCAACAGACGGACACATGTCCGAGATTTCTAATGCCGCATTCCATTAGCATTTCTCCTTCAGATGCACAGGGCATCATTACAAGGGTTCCCAGGGAGAACGTCTCTACCCAACCCCAAACGGATTCACCATCCAACATTATTTCTCAGCAATTAGTCCCAACTTCGGGGGCCAACCGTGCAGCTCCACATTCGATCCCTCAACATACTATGGTTACCAGGAGTCAAACTGGGTCTCTAAGACCAACTAAGAGGATGAACCTTCTGCACCTTTCGCCCACTCTCTTGGAACAACAGGATCCTACTACTTACCTTGAAGCTTCCAAAAATCTTCATTGGCGTCACGCAATGGCTGAGGAGATCTTGGCCCTTCAGAAACAAGGCACCTGGACACTAGTTGTTCCACCGGCAAATGCTTATATTCTCGGATCGAAATGGACGTATAAAACCAAATATCACACGGATGGCTCGGTAGCAAAATACAAAGCACGATTAGTTGCTCAAGGCAACCATCAGGAATTTGGCATTGATTACGTGGAGACGTTCAGTCCGGTCGTCAAGTTACCAACAATCAGAATCTTGCTCACCATAGCCCTGTACAAAAACTGATCGGTCCAACAACTCGATGTCGCCAATGCGTTCTTGCATGGCACTCTCACAGAAACGGTATACATGATTCAACCAAAAGGGTTTGAGGATCAATCACGGCTACATCATGTTTGCAAACTAAATAAAGCGATCTACGGTCTCAAACAGGCACCACGTCAATGGTACAACACATTCACGTCGTTCCTAGTTAGCCTCGGGTTCGCTCATAGTACCGCTGATCCTTCTCTTCTTCTCTACCGAAAAGATCACATTCAGATATTCTTGTTGGTCTACGTGGATGACATTTTAATAACGGGAAATGACCCCAGTCAAATCAAATTTGTTCTCTCCAAACTAAGCTCAGAATTCTCCATGAAACATCTTAGAGACGTCCATGATTTCTTGGGTATAAAAATTCATAAAGCTAATAATTCTTATTTCTTATCTCAGGAAAAATATGCATATGGAATCCTCCTTCAGTCAGCGATGCAAAACTGCAACCCACTGATGAATCCTACGTGCACTAAAATGCCCACGGACATCTCCCCCGATCCCGTTCTGAACGACTCTGCTCGGTACAGGAGCATCACCGGATCACTTCAATATCTAACACTTACATGACCGGATATCTCGTACAGCGTCAATCTTCTCTCACAACACATGCATGATCCGCTTCCAATGCATTTCTATCTTCTAAAACGCTTGCTGAGATACATTCGAGGTACGTTACACTATGGTCTACCTATTACGAAATCTAACTTAATTCTCAAATCCTTTTCAGATGCCGACTGGGCTGGCGATCCGCTAACAAGGAAATCCACATCCGGCTATTGTTCTTTCTTAGGAGATTCACTCATTTCATGGACGGTCAAGAAGCAAAGAACGGTCTCGCGTTCTTCCACCGAGTCCGAGAATAGAGCTCTGGCCGAGCTCACCACAGACATTGTCTGGCTTCACCGTTTGCTGACCGAGTTTGGCATTTCCCAAAGCTACCCCACGGATCTATATTGCGACAATATGTCTACCATTGCTCTTGCCAACAACCCTGTGTTTCACTCTCGCACGAAACACATTGAAATCGATCAAAAGTTCGTACGGGATCATATTCAGCTCAATAACATCAGACTTCATCCTGTCAGCACGATTGATCAGGTCGCCGACATTTTTACAAAATCTCTTTCTACACCAAGATTCACCACTCTCCGAGACAAATTGACGGTCAAGATAGACCCATCAATTTGAAGGGGGGTATTAGAATAGATATATATACATCTTATACAATTTATGGTATATCTGTAATATGTCCGTTATAAGCTGGGTCTAGTAGGTTCTACCGTATTACACCTACTCTATATATAAGAAACTGTATTGGCTTTGTAAGGGTGAAAATAGATAATAAAATTCTCTCTCTTCTCCTCCTCTCTGCTCCGGGCATTCTGTTTCTACACAATGCAATGACACTAAGCACTAAATGATGTTTATATATATACAATATGAAATATCCCTCACCATAACTCAAAAAGCTCATTTCGTTTGCCTTGCCAGGGAATAAAGGAAGAGAGAGAGAGAGAGAGAGAGAGAGAGAGAGAGAGAGAGAGAGAGAGAGAGAGAGAGAGAGAGAGAGAGAGAGAGAGAGAGAGACTTTTGATGATTTTTTGTCTGTTGCTTATGACATATGTCTTTCCTTCTACATCTAGTAGATATTCATTTTTAGTCATGATGTATTCATAGTGATGGATTGATTTATTTTATATTATGACTATTATACATATGCCATTTTAAGTTTGTATCAGTTGTAAATATTAAATGAATATAAATATAATTATGCTTCCCACTTATATTGCATAATGTGAGCTCTAGTTTATGCTTAAAAGATAGAAAAAAATATACAGTTCTTTTAATTTAGATTCTTGGGCATAACAACATGCATATTGATGAGTACATTTTATATATTTATAAGTCATGATAGTTATATTAGATGTGTACATAATGTATATTATTATAATATAGATGATATGAAATACATGTAAGAATAATAATTAAAAAAAAAAAGAATAAAAGTGCTATATGAGATAGATGTGATTGATACTAATATGATTAAGATGACTGATAAGATAGATGATAGATAAGACTAATAATAAATGAAACTTATGACTGATGATTAATAAGATTGATAATAAGTAAAATTGAGATTGATAATAGGTAAGACTGATGATTGATGGATGATGATACATGATCGATAAGATATTCCTAGTAGATTGATCATTTGACTAATGAGATAGATTTAAGTTGGGTTGTCCTAAGGACATACAGATACATGAGACGATATATATGATATGAGGTATAATATACAAGATATATATGATAAACTATATGAAAGATATAGGCTACAAGGCTTATGATATATGATACAACTGATATGATTGATTGACCAATAAGATATGATAACAAAAACATGACTGATGATTGATGTGCAACAAGATTATATTGATATCAATACAAAGTGTAAGATTGAAGACACATGATATATGACACGTATAATATGATTGATGTCATGCCCCATAATTTAAATCAGAGGAATTTCATCTTTTTATTATTTTTCAATTAACAACCAGAGTTGACAAATTGCATTCAGAAAATATAAATGTTAGAAAACATAATTTTATTTCTTTTCATCAAATATTTACATCATACCTCATCATCATGATCAATCATAATAACTAAAATAATACATCATGACTATTAAAAAAAAAAAGATAAATGATCGACAGATGCAGAAAAAAACTCAAGCATGCAACTCACAATAACGTCAATCTACATGTCCTTATCCTTGCATGAAAATATGTAAAAATCACATAATGAGTATATAACCCAACAAATAATCAATATCTAGAAATAATAAACATATAACTATAAGAACAATATCTTATATGTAATGTAATTCATAAAAAGTCTTATAGTATATGGATCAATTATGTCTCGGTCATACATCATAAACTCATATTAATACCTTATATGTCTAACAGTATGTCAATCATCCAATATTGCCAATCAGTCTTATTAGTCATTAATCATCAATTACATACATTATCTATCTATCTATCTTATATATTGTATATCATATATGTTTTTTCTATATCTATCATATCATGTATGTAATTATGTATGCTATTATATATGCATATTAATGTTGAATTCAACATGGCAGGACATTTATCTTTTAAAGGTGGTGTTTCATTATTTTATCTGTCATCCATCTATTTTATCAATTCATTATCATCAATCAATTATACCTTTCAATTATTTTTATTAATCATTTATTTTAAGAAGCAATAAGAAAGCCGTCCCAAATGAAATCTTAGTCAGCTTAATTCAAATTTGGATAAATAAAATATAATTAACTTTAACAAAAGAAAGTCTAATCATCTTAATCTTAAAAATATGCATTAAGAAAAATATTAATTTTTATTAAATTAAATTATGGTGGGCGTGGAATAAATAACCTCTATATTAATTAATAACCTTTATATTAATTTTTATGTTACTTGCTTATTTATATTATTTTTATTGATTTAATATTTTAAAATATATTTAATTTAATTTTAATTTGATTGATTTTACAAAAGCAACAACAAAAATAATTATAAATAATAATCAAACGATTACTTTAGCAATGAAATCAAACTAATCAAATAAGACCAATTCAATTCAATTTATTGATTTTATAAAAAAAATGCAATAATTCTGACATATATTATTACACTTCTGGTTCGGCTATAAATTTATCATATATATTTATATCTTTGAATTATATATATATATATATATATATATATATATATATATATATATATATATATATATATATATATATATATATATATATATATATATATATATATATATTGGAATTAGAATTATCCTAGTTTTTTATTTTTATTGTTGATATTAATTTCCCTTTTTTATATTTATTATATTTCCACTTGGTATGAGAATTCTCAGGAAATTTCTCCATCTAATTAAAAAAAAAAAAAAATCCATCTGTCCCATTTGGCACAGGATTTTGTTAGGGATTAGAAATTGTATTAGCTGTCATTTTGGCAGCAAGCGAAAAAACAATTCAGCTAATCAGCTATAATTATCAAATTTCCTATTAATTCAATGAATTTACATATTTTGATCCCAATCGATGCGAGACCGCTTCAACTGCATAGCAAAAGGCGCGCCCTTTATAATTCTATCGTCCTCGTTTCAGAGATTTCTCATCGCGGTGAAGGCTGAAGGATCGGCAAGGGAACGGATCCATTTACAGATCTTACGGTCTCTTATTTAGGGTTTTGGATTCCGTGCCTTTCCAGCCGAGGATTTGGTTGATCGGGGAAGGAGTGCGATGCGGTTTTTGATGCGAATCTGAGTGAAGAGAGGTATTTTGTTTGCTAATCAAGAGTCTGGGGTTGATTCTTGTAGTGTGGGAGGTTGAATTGGTGAGGAGGAGATGAGTGCTTCGAGATTTATTAAGTGTGTTACTGTTGGGGACGGTGCCGTGGGAAAGACCTGCATGCTTATATCGTACACGAGCAACACATTTCCTACGGTGAGTTTGGAAAATTTCTCTTTCTTTCATAGGATTGGTTGTTGATTTGTTGTTAAATGCTTTCTGTGGCTGGTGTTTTGATATTTGTGGATTTGGGATGGGATTTTTAGTTAGGGATCTGAAGTGTGGAGCATGATTAGTTACGCTGTTTTGTTCTGTTGGAATATTATGCTGGAGATGTTAATGCGTATATCTGGTAGCCGATTTTAAGGAACTGAGTTTTAGTAATTTGAATTTTAGAATTACGAAGCTTCATGTACCTAAGATTCTTTCATTGAAGGAGATACGAATTTACTGTTGTTATTTCTTTTTCAGAAAGCTCTTGCAGATTATTCTTATAGTTTAGATTTATTAACAAAAGTTGTATCTAATTTGTGAACCCTCATATATCTGGATAAGTCTTTTGAATATGAGATAAGAGTGACGTTATATTGGCAACTCTTTGATTTTCTTAGACCATCTCCAACCGTTCGGCAAACAACCAAATGGAGGCCCTCAAACGTCGCAACTGAACGTCTTTTCCTCCGCCATTTGATCGCGGATGAACAATTCGCCATTTTTTGATTTCTACCAAACTTGCGGAAGAAAGACGCGAAAGAAGAGAGCGACAGTTAAGGGGCAAAATGACGTTCGATTGGATATGAATCACGGCACTTTTTGGTTTCATTGAATTTTGGAGTGAAAAATGAGATATTTGGTTGGAGATGCCCTTAGTGAAGTGTGTTGGAAAAATGATTAGGATCCATTATGGCTATCATAAACATTGGCGAAACAAAAGTTTCTTGCCGATCGATGAGATAAAAAGTGAAAGTGGATGTAAAAAAAAGTGCATTTTCAACATTTAATCATGAAAAGTTTCACATTGTTTTTCTTTCCCTGCAAATTGTTTTGTTAACTTAAATTGTAAAACTTATTTGAAGTTTACTATATTCACTTTTTGTGAGAGAAATATTTAATTGAGCTTAAAGATTTGTGAGAGAAATATTTAATTGAGCTTAAAGATAAAGATGACCTTAGGATTTATGTCATCGTATATTCTTCTTTTTTTTTTAATTACTTTGTATAGGTTTTTTTTTTCCCAGAAAGCATGTATCCTTCTTCTTTCAGTTTATGGAATATCTTTGACAATTTTTTTTTGTCCAAAGGTACAGTCTGCCTTTGAAATTTGTAATGTTAGATTGAATGATGCTTCGATATTCAATTCAAGAACTGTTATAAAGTTTTTACCACTGCATATCTATTGTAAAAACAGGATTATGTACCAACTGTGTTTGACAACTTCAGTGCAAATGTTGTTGTTGATGGAAGCACTGTTAACCTAGGGTTATGGGACACTGCAGGTAAGTGGCCATATTTTTCATGTCTGCCTCCTTGAAGTTGCTTTGAATTGCATTGGCCCTCAGATCGATGTGATTAAACCAATAATTTTCTTTATTTTCTTTTATATACAGGCCAGGAGGATTATAATAGATTAAGACCTTTGAGCTATCGTGGAGCAGATGTTTTTATCCTGGCCTTTTCTCTCATAAGCAAGGCCAGCTATGAAAATATTGCAAAGAAGGTGCAAAATCTACCAAGCTAATTCGTAATTTCTCAAGTTTATGTTGTTGTTTTGCAGCTTTTGTGGTGCATTGATACCTATGGCCCTTTTTTGTGGTTTTATTCTATTTGCAGTGGATTCCGGAGCTGAGGCACTATGCCCCTGGTGTTCCTATAATACTTGTTGGAACAAAGCTAGGTAACTTTTTTTTTTCTTCTTTTAATGGTTGAATTCCTTCATTTTTTGCTTGCTAAACTTCATTTTTGCCGTTGTGAATACAATCCAAAAATGTTGCTGATATTTTTTATTTATTTATATTATTTTTTGGTGGAGCTAATCAATTCACTCATCTGTTGATCTGGGAATGAAAACTTTGTTTGTTCTTTTTCATAAGTTTAACCTAAACTTCTTTTCTCAATAGTGAATGCCATGATGTGCCCTTTAGTTGGTAGAAGTTTCCTTGTTTTTGACACATGACCGTTTGTAACTAACTTACTTTCATCTGGCTCCTTTTACATTTCAAAATCAACTCATTGAACATGGACCATTTGATATGATAATTATAAGTTTTTTTTTAATGTAAATTGAAGTTATGTGAAATTTAAGCAATTTGAGCAAGGGGATAACTAATGCGCCTTTAGATTTAGAAAAGTTTCATTTATGAACTTCGAAGAAATTGAATACGAGAAAACATGATCATTTAAAAATTTTTTAAGTGCATTGTAACTAATGCTGAATAAAATAGATATTCCATGTAGTTTTGACATCAATTCAGTCATCAATGTGTCTAAGTTGGCTTTAGTTCATGAACTTATTATCAAAACCTCGTTCATCTCTTTTTCCCATCCCCTCGTGAATTTGCATCTAAAATTTTGCTCAACAATTCTACACTTTTTATTCTCTGAAGTTTTATTGGCTGACTATTTATTGCTTAAGTTATATTGGCTGATGAAATTTTGATCATTACTTACGGTGTATACTGGGGGTATCTTATGCACTAGTATGATAGACCTAAATATGGTGATTCATTAATTGCTTCATAGGAAGCATAACATTTCTGCGAAATATAGCTTTAAGATTATCGAGTGCCCAAAGTTGAATTGTTTCTAGCTTTGCAAATTTGATGCAAATGAACATTATGAGTTTGATTTTACCCCTTATTAATTTTACTTTAGTCGATTTATAATTTTCAGAAGTTTTGTTCTAGTTTTAGTAGTTTTAAAGCATACCTATGATGATTATCTTTATAGAGTGAGGGTAGTATTATCTAAATTGCTATGTTGGTTTTACCTGTTTATTTATTTATTTATTTATTTATTTATTTGTGTTTGTTCACCATTGGTTTATTTAGTTTTGTTAGTTTAGGGTTTAGGCAACATCATCTAACATCATTGAATTGTGTATGCTATCCGTTTAGATATCAAAGGTGTATGCTATCCGTTTAGAGTAATCGTGGTAGGATTGTGATATTGGGTGGCCAAATGTTTAAAATAGTGCATGTTTAGATGTTTCAAGTCTATTGTTTCAAGCGATGATGAAATGGATGGGGATATTATTAGTAGAATTCGAGTTGGATTATTGAAGTGAAGAAATGTATCGGATCTGTTGTGTGGTAGAAAAGCACCCCTCAAACTTAAAAGAAAATTTAATAAGATGGTGGTGGGACCTGCGATGATTTATGGCGCAAGATGTTGGCTATTAAAGGAGAAGCATAAAATTAAGTTAAGTGTTGTAAAGATGAGGATATGCTCAGGTGGATGAGTGGCTTTACACTTAGAGACAATACAAAACAAGTACATACATGAAAATGTTGGATTAAATCAATTGGAAGATAAGATTAGAGAGAGTTGCCTGATATGGTTTGGTCACATAAAGTGTTGGCCTTCTGATGATTTGGTTAGGAGAGTAGATGTATTAGAGTCTGTCTATGTTAAGAAAGGCAAGGGTAGACTTAAAAATGACTTAATTAGAAAGTATTGAAAAATGACCTGTTTTATTAGGACACAATGGCAAAAAAGGATTTATGTGGCCGAGCTCACATAGTGAGATAAAGGCTTGTTGTTATTATTGTTTTTGCTGTATTCATTGTGTTATTTTAGTTGCATTAAGAACTCTAGGTCCTTGATCTTTCTACATCAGCACAAGTGGTTTAATTTTGAGGTGCAGTGAATCAGTGTTTAGCATCAATTTAGTTGGTAGTTTGTTCTTGTATGTTGTTTAGTGAATCATTGCTTAACGGCAATTAAGTATTTTGTTCTTGTATTTTGCTCGGATTTAATGAAAATCTAAATGACAAGGCATTTATTGATTCTTTTTTTAGTTATACAAGTTTTAGTTTAAATTATTTTTTTAATGATGCATATGGCTTATCTATCTTCATTCTTTGTGACAGTTTAATTTAGTTTGATAGAAATAAGAATGTTAAGATTGATGTGTGTTAAAATTATGAAGGCATATCAAGAAATGATTATATTAGGTGGATGGTGAGATCATTATCTATTGAATATAAGGTCGTAGCAAACATACATTGATGGTTTGAACATATATAATATAGGTAGCTGATACTCCAGTAGGAATAAAGTAATAGATAAATTTTATCCGAGAGAATTTTAAAGAAAAACAGGTTAAATACAATTATTGAAGGATTACAAAGAAAAGCAGGCAGTCCAACCATCGCCTGGTTAGACTTTTGTACTTTACAAAATTTGTTTGACGTCTTATACAAGGATAAATGTGAGAGAATCGACAATGATGATTCACAAAGCTACCCCGAGTAGTTGGGATTAAGACTTACGACGAGGAGCATGGTGATTCCTTAATGTTTGTGAGCCTGCTATCTTGATTTTGATGAGTCTATATTCTTATATTTATTTTTTTATAGACAGCAGCTAGAGTTCTTATCTCTGGTATTTAGAATATTGCTTCATGCAAGGTAGTTGCTAATGGTTAAGTGCTCGTCAATGAATTTAAGTGATAAAAGCAGTCTTCACGTCCAACTATGTGAGTGAAAATGCGGGATTTAGAATCCACTTCTTTCATTCTTTCAATATTCGAGCATTTTGCCTTTGTCATTACTGAGTATTGGCTTTGGTTAATAAAACAATTTTATATTCTTGCCTCACTTTAAATCATTTGAATAATGTTTTGTCTTGCATGATGATAAAGAACCCGATTAAGATCCTTTAGTACCTTCATTTTGGTTATCGTGTACTATTGCCTACTTAGTAGAGATAGTGACCTGATTTGATCGAAGGATCTTTATCGGTAGCCATAGTTTGTATTATTTTAGGGTATTTTTTAGACATAACGTGGATGTTTGTCTAAGAGAATAAGTGAGACCTTAACTAACAAAGAGTTTTATGCCCTATCAAGAGCACCCTATTATTTACAACTTACGGATTTTTAAGCTATCAGGGAATTTGCAAACTCTTGTTGTGACCATAATTTAATTCTACCATTTTCGCAGTGAAATCACAGGTCCCAATCATAATCGTTTGCCTGTGTTGTCATTTGACGACAAAACTATTTATTAGAGAACATATGTCACATCCTTGTTGAAGAGAGATCTTTTGAGAATAAATATAGCAATACACTTAATAAGATATTGACTCTTTATGAGTAGAGATTAATCTTAAATTTATCACTATCAATAAATGGTTGCAGAGGGTGGATGAATTTTGTTATAGGGGTTAGATTGCACTTGTGCTTTTTCACGGTTTATAAATTTTGATATTTTAATTATTATTATTTTAAGATTAAAGACTAAGATAAATTGTATTGGGATTTGGGGACATTTTGAGAATAAAATTTTCCTCTAGTTGAGAGTCATTGTTAACATGATTATCATCAGGGTTTAAGTCTTGTCAATTCTAGGTCTTGCGAGAATGGGGACCAAACTTGAAATATGGGGATTACGGCCTCATCTTATAAGCTAGGCGGGCCACTCAAGAATATTGTGTGAAATAAGAACTTGAATTTGTACTTATAAGATAGGTTGCGAATTTTCAAAAAGGGTTACATAATTTTTGGAGCGGGGAGAATCAAATTTTTTTTTTAAAGTTTGTGCAACATTCTTTGGTTTTATGTTTAATACATTTATCGGAGCTCATTTGGATAAGTTTATACATTTAAAATGATTATAATATTTGTAGAGTAATTGCATATTTTTTAAAACTAGAGAATGTTAGTTCAACTTGTTCTTATCCCTCACAATATTATCATATTTTATGCTTAAACATTTAACAATTTTATCAGAGCAATTTTGACAATTTGACCTCTCTTTTGGATAACATGTAGCTGTGAGATGCATTTACGCGGGCACTTGCATATTTTTTGATATATTTGTACATTGTACTTGTACATTTTTCAATGTACTTGTGTGTTTATCGATGGGTCTACATAATGCTTTTGCATGATTTTTATTGAATTTCACATTTCTGGTGCATTTATATGCTTTTTGGTGTATCTGCACTCTGCCTTTACATGCTCTTCGATGCTTTTACATGATGCATTTGTGTGCTTTAAGAATAATGTCGTGCTTCTCTAAGCATCTACATCATTCTTGAGGCAGTTACATGTATGCGTGAATATTGGTTGTTAAAATATGCACTAAGTTTCATTTTTAAATTTTTAAATAATACCTTTTGTATGCTTGTGTGTACTTGTTTGGATCCAGTATCGTGGAAGGCAAGATAAATTTTTTAGAAGTTTTTCATATTATCCTTTTCCATTGTTTTAATATGTTTAGATTTTAGTGCAACAAGCCCCACGGGAATTATCCTCCTAGAAATATGAGGGGGTGTTGTAATTCATTTTGCATTCACATGGGTTTCTCATTTGCTTACAAACATTCTAGAGATTTTTTTGAATGTTATGAGTGTAGTGGAGATTCTGTTTGTGCTCCTTAAAGAGATGCAATGTTCATTACAAGTGCCCTATAAGTTCTTGTCTTCAATTCACTACCCAATATTTCGTTCATAGTTTATAATTTTGCTCTTGTTTTATAATTTAAGCAGTTTTGTATTTTGTTTATTTTGTTGCATTTACCTTCTAAAAATTATTTTATTTTGTTATGTTTGTGTTCGGTTTGAGTGTAAATTTCAGTAGTCTTTCAACATAAGATGTGTTTTTAAGGTGTGCCTAGCATTCACAACATGCTTAAAAAAACATTCGTGGATGTCAAGACACATTGCGGTCTGCCGTCGATGGCTCTATTCCTTTGTGCTTAAAAAGCGCACATAGGTTGAGAATATGCAGAATTTGCCTCACACAATAAAATAGCACGCAAGAGTATTTTATTTGCAAATTTGGTCTTCGCGTTAGAACAACATGCATGAGTATTTAATTTTGAGATTTTCGTATTATACATATTTTTAATTTTCTTTTATTTTCTTTGTGGGATCTTTTTCTCGTTTTATTTACTTTCCACCTTTTTTTTGCTCTAATTCACTCACAGCACACATTGAGAGGGGTGGCTTTTTTGTTTTCTCTATTTAGAGAGAAAGGGTGAGGTAGAGAGCCGAGTGAGAGAGTGGGCTAGAGTGGAGAAAGAGAGGTTTAGAGAGATTGTTCTATCTATTTAGAGAGAGAAAGGGAAGCGAAAGAGGGATGGAGAGGAAAAGAGGGAGAGAAGAGAGGAAGGCAAGAGTGTGGGTTCGATGCTACTAGGGCTGGCATTGGCAGTGATTGAAGGGACGAGTAGAGTGGGAGTGGAGCAAGCGTGGGTTTGTGTGAAACCGAGAAGAGATGAGGGAGTGTGGCAACTTGCAGGTTTGTGTGAAAATGAGAGATGGAGGGAGTGGGGAAGGGCTTGTACAAGTGTTTTAGACTTTTAGGTTTATATATAACCAGGAAGGAGATGGGACACCACTGTGGCAATGTACGAGTTCAAGATATTTGGGCTTTTTGGCATGTGAGGGTGGGATGATGGATTCAATTTATTTGATTATTTTATTTTATTTTTTAAAATAAATTCTTGAAGTAATAATAATAAATTACTTAATTAAAAAGGCGTGCATGTATTTTTGTGCGGTTCCTTGTTTCTCATGCGTCCCGAAATGCATGCTGCCATCATGCTTGGGAAAATTTTGCATTTTGTCTTCGTGTGACAACCAAAGCAATGGGTGCGCTTTTCAAACAACTTTGATATTCCAAACACATCTTTACGGTTTGTTTTGCGAATGAGCAACATTCAAGTAACTTTTTGTACGATGTTGCATCTGTTTTTAAGTTTTTTAATATCTTCATTGTGTTTGGTTGAAGAGTACGCGAGAGGTATTTTATTGTTAAATTCAATGTTTCAGACATGTTGGTGCAATCCGTTTCACGAACGGGTGACTTAGAGCGACTTTGATGGGATCAAGGTGTTTCAAATTCAATTTATAAGATGTCACGTTGCTCTGGTCACATCTACTCAAATTAGCTATTTAGTGATATAAGAATTATTTTTTAGATATTTCAAGTGCTCTAAACACACAAACAAAATCTATTTCTATTTCATGAAGCCGGCGACTGTGCCTAGTGATTACAATTAGGATCGAAGCATTTAATTTACTTCGTGTGATTTTATGTTGAACAACTAGCATCAACGTCAATTTTGACCGAGTCTAGTTTATATTGCCTCGTTACACATTTGTAGGTGAACAATATGTTTGCGTAGATTGCTAATCATATAGAGCCTTGTGTTCTTGGTGTTATACGTGATGCTGACTGGAGTGTTGTTGGAAGAGAAAGTGGTCATGAAGGAAGCCATGTAAGTTACATGGTATGTGAATGTTGATAACTTGCTAAACTGTATAGCGTATAGCCGTATACACTCGGAATGACAGCAGGGTTTCTTTAGGTTGGTTGGATCACCCAAGTTGTCGTGCATTCCATTCCCCTGTCATGACCTTAAATGCGAGGAACCTGAAAGTGTCAGTACGATGTAGGTTAAGTAACATTGGAAATCTTTAAATGGATGTTGCATAAAGCCATGCCAACGCCAATATCAATCCTGGGATGGCGTGACATTTTTTGATTATCCAATGTGGTATGCACATGATGAGAATGAACTGCAATTTACAATTTGTTTAGGTTCAGAATTTCATGAAAACCTTCTGAGAAATGAGATGGTCTTACTTTAATCTTCATTTGGAGGGAACATTGTTAAAAATGGAATTTGCCTTTAGTTTAGCAATATCCTCCATGGTTTTAAAAACCGGACTAGACCTGCCAGTCAGACTGGTTCAACTGTGAACTGGTCTTTAAGGCCAGCCTGGTTCATATTGAAAATCGTTTCTATATCAAACCGAGCTGAACCGGTCAGAACCGCCAATTCAATCTGTGAATAAACTAATTTAATACATTAATGATTAAGAATAAAATATTAAGTAATATTAATAATTTAATAAATTAATTTAATTTTAAAATGCTTAATTTTTAAATAAAGAAATTCCAATTAAGTATTTCACATGATTCCATCACTCTATGTGAGTTCTTATTCCATTCAAACTCAAAATATAATATAAAGTATAAACATTATGAAGAGGAAGTTTCCTAAGTGAAGTGAGACTAAATAAGTTAAAGTTCTTACTTCTTAAGTTTACAACATATATTATATATTTTAAAATAAATTTTTAAATAAACTTTTTATGATGTAAATAATATTTATTTTTAATTAATAATGTTAAATAAACTATATACTTTATTTATTATTTTTGTAGTATAAAAATTAATTAATTAAATAATTATTAATAATAAATGATTTAAACTTAATAATTTATAAATGTAAATTTATAATATGAATTAAGATATAATTTATAGGTGTAAATTATATCTAAACATATAACAGAAATAAATAATAATTTATAAATTTATATGTAAGTTTAAAGTTTTTAAAAAATGAATTAAATTTGAAATTACATAAGATATTATTAATGTGTGAATTCAATTTATTTTTTAATTAAAAATTTACATTGTTACATGATTATTCTATCATTTTAGTTTTATTTAAATAAGTTTCATACTTATTACATCATCCGGTTCAACCCGAGTCGAATCATTGAACCAAGAAGCTCTCCTTCCGGTTTTATGTCTGGTCCTCATTTTTTACACTTGTGGAAAGGGAAATGCATGCCTTGTCATCATTTTTCTTAATTATTTTATAGAAATGATTAGACTAGCTCATTGTATTTATTCATTCCTTCGCATTCCATTATTAACATCTTAATTGCACATAGGGTTTTTGTTTTCTTCAAAGATCGGTCACATTGATATGTATGTTTGTTTTTGGGTCCTGTTATATTGGGTTACATTAATGACGATAATACCACACCAACTAGCTGTTGTAAAACTGATGTTTGGATAGAAACGAGAGTAGTTGAGACTTTTTGAGCTGCCACACTTTCTTAAAATAAGGAGTTGGTATTTTTATATTGGCAGCGGCCCTTATGTAAGGCTTAATCTTTTTTACTTTATAAGTTTCCATCCACCATGTAGTGAGCCCAACTTGGGACCTGGTGCTCCACCCTTAACAAGTGTTATTCAAAGTTGATAATTCGGCTGGTTTCTAGTTTTTTTATGTAGTTCGATAGTTTAGATTAGTTTGTTAAATGTTAGAACGTTAAGATGGATGTTTGCCATCGAATCTCATTCATGAAAAAAACCATTCAACTAAGTCAAACTTTATAGATCAAGATCTTGATGAACCATGAGAGATGACCATCAGATTCATCATCAGCATGATTGTTAGTCTCATCCTAACTATTTAGGTTTGGCTTAATGACTCATCATTCGACATTTATTCATCTCAAGTGTTGAAGGATGTGTTAACCCCATTTAGTAAAGATTTTATCACACAACTTCCGAAAATGTTATCTTTGATTCTCTCTCTACCTTTCTAATCCTTTAAGGTTTTTTTTTTCACCATCTTCAAAAATCTCACAATATCTCTGATATAATCATTCAACAAGTCTCTCCAAATTTTGAATAAAGTTTTACATTTGAGAGGGATGATTGATGAAGAGTCTCATGTGAGGGGAATATTTTTGAAACATGGAATTAAAACCTTTTTACCTTTATGTAGTAGATGGATCTTTACCTTTAAGTAACTTTTTTGAATCGATTGTTATTCATGTACTCCTATCAGCCCAACTCAAGTGATGAAAATTATGCTGTTTCCTATGCTGCTATAAATACACACACACATACACTATTTGATGACTTGATTTTCAGCACATTTTGGTAATGATATATTGATATTATACTTGCTAGATTATGCTATATTACCTCTATCACTATGTGCATAAATTGTTTTATTTTTTTTTTAGATCTTCGGGATGATAACCAGTTCTTTATCGACCACCCGGGTGCTGTGGCTATTAGTTCTGCACAGGTGAGGCTAATGTCAATGTTACAAAAAATGACTTGCTACTTCTCTCCTCATCAAACAAATATTGCTAAATCATTTTCTATTTAATGATATATTTAGGGAGAAGAGCTTAGGAAGCAAATAGGCGCTCTTGCCTATGTCGAATGCAGCTCAAAGACACAACAGGTATGTCTATTATTCTTAATTCAGAATTTTATACCCCTATAAAAGCAAAAGAATCGGCATTTAGTTTAGTATCTGGCACAGAATGTCAAGGCGGTCTTTGATGCTGCCATTAAAGTGGTTCTCCTGCCACCAAAGCACAAGAAGAAGAAGAAGAGAAGATCACAGAAAGGTTGCTCCATTTTATGAAGATGGAAGGAATAATAATCTCAGCAAACCCGCAGAGTTTGGACAAAATTTCTTAGGTGTATATTTAACTAACAGCAGCATTAACGAATTGTGGTGGGAAACATAAGGCTTTGATGTGTTCCCTTTTCTCTCCCTCTGCTGTAGTCAATACTTATAGTTTGCTCTTTGGCGTGTCCCAGACATCAAGATGAGTTGGCTCTTCTGCATAAATATTTGATGTATGCGGCCATCTGAATCTAATTTCTATGTTTTCATTAGACTTGCTGTTTTTCCTATTTTGTATCCTTCAATTTAAAATTTGTCAAGGAGAGTTTGAGTATTATGTGCAAGCTTTTTGTAGTTTGTTTTTTCGCGGTACATCATCATCCTTCGTTGTTACATCTATAACTTAGGCTTCGTTTGGGACGGTTTTCTTATTGCTTCTTAAAGTAATTTTGGGATCATACTTAGTTTTTTTTATCCATTTTCGAGCCATATTGGGGTCAATCCTTCCTCTGTAGGACTAGGCATCAAGAACTTTGGAAGTGGCCTCACCTTTGTTATCTCCTTAGAGAAAATATTAGTTAGATTGGGATGTCTTCTACTAACTAGTTGTGGAGCATAATTATACTCTTCATCCTTGGTGACGATACGAGTGGTATTCACAATGGATGTTGAAGTGAGCGCCCGAGTTTCTGACCTTTATGATGAATGGCCGAGTTAGGGTATCCCTTTGGTGTACTCTCGCTTAGTGAATGCTTCGATGATACGCTTGGTGCATCTTGTATCATCTTTATAAGTCTCTCCTCCATCTTCATGAGGTCGTGATGAGTGGTGTAGTTGAGGGTGTCCATGTTCATGGGTGATTATTTGTTCTATTGCTCTTCGAGAAGTTCCTTTCTTCTAGTCACTAGTTTCAATCCATGCTATTGTCAGTATGAAAAAAAGAAAAGATTAAAGAAACATTAGAGAAGAACTAAAAAAACTAGGGTCTAAAGTGTCACGCCTCAGAATCTATATTAGAAGAAATGGATTTATCTTACTTTCTTTTCTTTGATTTAGATATTACACATTTCATATATACAACGGAAAGAAATTTAATTGCATATTCATTAATATGTATATTTAATAAAAGCTCAAAATATTATGTATACAATAGTCATAATACAAAAGATTAATTATATTATTATAACTACATCATGACTACAAAATGAACTACAATTACAAAAATAAAATAAAATAAATATTCAAAGTCCCACATTGTAGGGTCCTTATCCTTTTTTGAAGACAAAAAATTATGTAATGAGCATAAATGTCCAGTAGTAACTAAAATCTTACAATTGAAAGCAATGCAATCAAAAGAGGAATATTATAAAGTAAGTTATATAAAAAATATATGCATCAACATCTACATCGGTTATCTCTACTAGCTTAGTTTATAATACATCAAATTTTAGTCTATTATATCATCAGTAATTGTGTCAGTAACAACGATTCATACCAATAACAAAAATCCATGTTAATGTCAGTTACAATATCAGTAATAGTAAATAGTATCAACATCAACAATAATAATAGTATTGGCAATAAACAACATTAGTGCAATGTAAGCTATAGTATCAATAATATTAATGAGTAATTAATAAGTAATCAGTATCGATAGTTAGAAATCAGTATTTTATTAGATGTTCAGATGATGGTATATTGATCTTGATCTTGCTCTTATGACTCTCAGTCTGTCGCCTCTTATGACTCATAATTAATGAACTCCTAGCAACTCCTCTTGAATCATGTGATAGTCGCCCCGTCTCATTATAATTCTGAATCAATCTCTATCTCCTTATGACTCCCATCAGTGGACCACATGGATCTTGAGGATATCACATGAGATATCATATTATATGTATGATTTCAATAAGTATAACCTTTCTATGAGCATTGTATCAGTACAATATTTTTCGCTTTATCTTATCAATAAATAATCGTATCAGTGTATATATATATACAGTACTGTTATCATATATATCAATATTGATAGTATTCTTATCATGTATCAGATATCATCAGTATCATATGTATTCTTATCGTTGAGGTATATGTACAATCATTAAGAGAAAATTTCAACCTGACGAGATAAGTAATTTAATGCTATTTGATTACCTCGTTTGACTTTTAATTTTGGTTAAATCAATCACTAATATTAATAATGATTTACTATTAATTTAAGATGATGTGTTATTCACTCAAAGTCGTAATGTTCCAAGTTATTTCTTGATTTGTGTGCAATTTCTTAATTAACGTGTAATTGTCTTGGAACTCGTGCCGATTTGCGTGTGTGATTGTTGTTAGGCAAAATTAAGATTGATTTTGGATAATGTCGACGTTCTGGACTCAACGTTGAAGTATGTTTTGTGATCGGACGCCATTTGGGTATTATCGCGCGTCAATTCTTCGACTTGTGCATTGTTGCCTCGAGACCACTGATTGAGCAAATTGACAATGATTTTTTAGTATTAACAACGTTCCAAATGCAACGGCGAAGTTTGTTTTACGATCAGACGTCGTTTGGACAACGTTGCGCGCCAATTTCCTCGATTTGCACGAGTTGCTTTGAGGTGCTTGTCGATCTTTTTACGTGATTTTTAATTGCTCAAATTGACTTTCACTTTTGGGTATTGATGGCGTTACGAACACAACTGCCAAGTACGTTTTGCGATCGGATGTCATTTGAGAGATGACGTATGTCAATTTCCTCGATTTGCGAGTCGTCACCTCATAATTCAGGTCGTTGCATCGGACGACCCCCATTGAATAGATTGACATTGATTTTTTGGGTGTTTACAGCGTTCCGGACGCAACAACGAAATTCGTTTTGCGATCGGACGTTGTTTAGGCGACTTCGCGCTTCAATTTTGGGTGTCGGTCATCCCTTTGGACCGGTCTCATCTGATTTGATTGTGAGGAGTGCTCTTATATGAACTCGATGTTCTGATTGCAATGGTGTTGTCCATTTGACAGTTAGAAGCCATTTGACCATTCAAGTGATATGCCGCATGGCACATCGACGAGTGTGTTGCTTGATTCGCCGGTTTTACCCATTTTATGTATGGTTTGTTGTGTAGGGGTCAACAATCACATGAGTTTGTGTTATAATTTTGTGCGGATAAATTGCTAGCAAAAGAATAAGACATAAACGACAAAGCTCAATCAACCATCTTGAAATCTTCATATTTTTTTAAAGCTTAAAAATAATTCAAGTCCATAAATTCATATTAATTACTTTTAAGTTCCCAATGAAGACTGAAAAAATTGAGCAGTTGCATCTCCAATAAGAGAGGCAAGCCATGTGGAGTTTAATTAACTTGATAAATGTCACAGTATCTGATATAGCAAAATTGTCACATTTTTCTACACCTTCTCCCACTTAATTCTAGCCTAGACTTCTCCACTAGAGCTACAGTTTGTTACCTTCCCTATCTCCCTCCTCTTCACTCCCACTATCTTATCTTTTTTACTAAGGCTAACTTATCTTCAACTAAGAATCAATTAATACACCACTCTTCCAATCATTTTTCAGGGCATGCTTAATTCATGCGAGATTCTTTTCATAATTGGATTGCTTGTACTCAATTGGAGGTTAAATATCAAATTAATTAGATAGAAAGCAAGCTGAGTATAAATGCAATTCTAAAAGGAAAAAAAAAAGACTTTATAAACAAGATATTGCCCACTTTTTATAAATAGTATCAATCAATTCATCATTTTATAAAAAATTTTAGTATGATTTTATTTGGGACAGCTTTCTTATTGCTTAGTTTTTAAGATTTCAGTCGTAATTTTTTGTTTGTTCGTTGCTTTTTCACTGCTTTTAATATTTTTTGAAGCATAAATTTTGTACTAAAAAACTACTTCAGAAAGTAATAAGAAGCTTTTCCAAGCGAAGTCTATATACATTCTAATTAAAAAAAAGTATTGAACTCTGTCCAATTTTTAACTAACCTTTTTGAGAATTCATTTAGTTGCTTAAAAATAGAAAATTAATTTTTGAAAAATAATAAAATTAAAGCACATTTTAATTATTTTTAAAAATATTTTCTATGAACAAGCAAACCATTGAGCTACTAAGCAAAATATAATTCAAGAAACAGTGGCCTAAAAACTGCATTGAAACTAATGATAGGCCGAAAAAAGAACAGTGGCGCACTTTCACAGGAATGGCTGCCAGTGCGGATAAGGTGGAAGATATTCCACCGAAGAAGCCAATCTTTTCACCTTCCCACTAAATGCAAATTATTACGTTCGGTGTCCGGATTCATCCGGACACCAATCCAGACGTGTCACGTCATCAAAATATACCGGATCCCAGTGTATTTGGGTGACGTGGCGCGTCTGGATTGGATGTCTGGACGTCCAGTGACCGGACGTAATAATTCGCCCCCACTAAAATCTTTCTCTCTCTCTCTATATATATACATGTTGCTGGGAATGAAGATAACAAACTAAAGAGTTCAATTAAACTTGAAAGAAAAATGAGAGGTTTTTCAGTTATTATTTACCTTTCATTTCTCCTTTGCCTTCTTCTCCTTGTTGGAGTAAATGGGAAGAAAGGAGATAAAAGAGAGGTTTATGTGGTTTATATGGGAGCTATTCATTCACAGGCATCTGATAATACTCTTAAAGAAAATCACGTTCAGCTTCTTTCTTCTATACTTCCAAGGTTTAACTTTTTCATATATAAATGATTTGTAACTTCCATTCGTTTGAGACAACTTTTTTACTGCTTTTTAAAGCAGTTTTTTAGTACAAAAAGTTTCTTGAACTAGAAATTTATGTATTAGAAAGCTGCTTTAGAAAACTGCAAAAAAACTGTCCCAAATGAAATCTAAATCTTTTCTTAATAATTTTTTTTTTAATGTTTTCCTAGTTTTATTCTGTCTTCTTTATGATCCTATGATAGTAATTTTATACATTTGCCTATTTGGTGCTTTTATTAATATTTGTTATATATGCTAAAATGATTTAAATTTATTTTTAGTTATTATTTTACTCAAATGCTTTTCTAATATGATCATTCATAAATAGATTCTCTTTAATTTTATTATGCATTCATCTTCTAATTTTTTTATAGTTAAATAAATATAATTTAAAGCAAATTCCAATGAAATAAATGGGAATGAATGAAATTTAAAGTGAATTTTTAGTTATAATTTCTTCTTTGTCATCTTCTCCTTGTTGGAGTAAATGGCAAAGAAGAAGAAAATAAGAGAAAGGAGAAGTTTATGTGGTTTATATGGGGGCTGTTCCTTCACAGACATCTGAGAATACTCTCAAAGAAAACCAAATCTAGCTTCTTGCTTCAATTCTTTCAAGATTTATTTTGTTCATATAAAATGGTTTTCAGTTAGAGAATTTACATAAATGCCATTATTCACGTGTGTTTTTAACATCTAAATCTTTATATTTACTTATATAATATTTTAATCTTTAAATTATATCAAAATTACCACTAACATTAACTTATTTGTTTGAGATAGTTTTCTTACAACTTTGCTTTCCAGACAACAACTATAATTTTATCGAGCTACTATTTTCTCAAAAATTTTTATGGTGGAAAGCTGTTTATTTTGCAACCAGAGTAGCCGATTGACTTTCTTCGTAGCAACTTCACAACTAATTTTATAAAATGCTACAATCATTCCAAACAAACTCTTAATTTCAACTACAAGGTTCTGCGTTGTAGGCTTATCATATACAAATATAACTATAAGTTTAGAGAGAGAGAGAGAGATACCAAATTGACAAAATTGCGTTAATGCTTTGAATCCTTTTCAAGTCTTCATGCTTTTTTGAGCTTAAAAATAATAAACCCATAATTCAATATTAAAATAAAGGTTGAACATTTTGAGTAATTACATCTCTAATAAGAGAGGCAAAGCATGGTAAAGCCTAGCATAGCATGACAAAAGGCACAACATCCCATGTTGTAGAGTTAATACATTTCTCTCATCTCCCCCTACATAGGCTTCGTTTGGGGCAACTTTTTTTTGCTTTATAAAATAGTTTTTTAGTACAAAAATTTCTTTAGAAAACAGCACGAAAGCGGTCCTAAACGAACCCTTAATTTCAACCATGACTTCTACACCATTGCTATTCTTTGCTGTCTTCCCAATTTCATCTTCTTTTTACCCTCACTACCTTATCCTTACTAAAACCAAAAAATTTTCAACTAAGAATCATTTAATGTATCACTCTTCCAATCACTTTTTAGAACGCGCTTATTTCATGAAAGTTCCATTTCATAATTGTATTGCTTATATTCAATTGGAGGTATTAAATATGAAATTAATTAGATTAAGAGGTAACCATACTACTAATGCATTTCTAAAAAAATATATTTATTTATAAAGGAGATATTGCCCACTTTATAAAAATAGTATCAAGCAACTCATTGTCATATAATAAAATTTATAAATTAGTAAACATTATATGAAAATAAAGTGAAAGTGTTTTAGAGGGAGTGATTTTATTAAAGTAACAACTTCACAATCAACTTTATAAAATTAAAAATAAGTTCAAGGATCTACTTTACGTCTGGAGGCTGAACGCATCTTTACGTCCGGAGACGAATCAGCCGTAGCCACGTCAGCGGTACCGAACCGTGGTACATAGCAAAGAAGTGACGTGGCGCATTCTGATTAGTCTCCAGAAGACGTTCGCACAAAATAATTAATCCTTAAACTTATTCAACTTGAAATGGTGACAGGGGACAACCTGTCGAGAAGTATCTTCTACGTCGCTACAAACGCAGCTTCTCCGGATTCGCTGCAAGGCTATCAAAGAACGAGGCTGATGCCATTAGCAAGAAAGCCGGTGTTATCTCAGTTTTTGTAGACCCAATTTATCAGCTACACACCACAAGGTCATGGGACTTCTTGGAAGAAACATCGGTCGAGACCGACTTGAACCCAACCACTGAAGCTGGCTCATCTCCGGCATCCGGTGGGTCAGATACCATCATTGGGCTATTAGACACAGGCAAGCTTTACTCATGGAAGCTTGTAAGGTTTTAGAAGGAGACATAAATGGTAAAATTTGCCCTTTTAACAATAAAAAATTGCAGGAATCTGGCCAGAATCTGAAAGCTTTGGAGATAGTGGCATGGGTCCTATTCCAAGCCGTTGGAAAGGAACTTGCATGAAAGGGGATGACTTCGATTCTTCTAACTGTAACAAGTGAGCTAAATTTTAAGCTTTATGTAGCCTATCTTTGATAACTTGCAATAACTTTTCTTAATCATGATTATAAAGTCTGGCTAATTAAGTCCTAACAATAAGATTAAATTTAAATTTTAAGAATCACAATTAATAATGACATTTTCAAATAATATAGGACAATTACATCAAACTTTGATAGCGGTAAGAACACAAAAATTTTCACCCAACAAAATAGGCTTATAAAAGAGTTACATACAATAATTTCAATTTGTGTGAAAAAAAAAATGATGGAAAATACTATATTGCTTGTATGCCTCCACTATTACTTCATATCATCTCTAACCGAACTGCATACCATTGTATGCAGTCCGCGAATCGTTGCATTCGAACTCCAAATCTCACGCAAAAAATTGATAGGTGAATATTGCGATGCCGGCGTCGGATTGTTCACCTACGCAAAAAAAAAAAGTGATTACCTTCGCACTCTGCTTAGCTTCGCAGGAAGCGCACGAAACAGGAGAGAGATGGTTACATTCGCAAAAGACGCACGCGAAAAAAGAAAAATGAAGTTCCATTGAAGAGAACTGTCGCATTTTGAAGTTTTACGGAATTTTAGAGTGAAAAATGGGATTTTCGGTTGGAGATGCCCTCAGGATTAGTGGCATAGCTAAAATAGCTTATGTAGAGGGGACGCCACGAAGAACAACAAATTCAACAACAATTTTTAATATCAACTTTAATCATTATTGATAATAGTATTTTGCACATATTTGTGAGTGAAAATAATCAACCATGATATTAATTTTCACGCAGGAAGATTATTGGAGCAAGACATTATGATATTGATGATGATGACTCTTCTTCTGTCAATGTTCTTCCAACTGATGTAAACTCCCCAAGAGATGATCTTGGTCATGGCACCCATACCTCTTCTACTGCAGCAGGAAATCCAATAAAGGAAGCTTCCTTCTATGGCTTAGCTGATGGGACTGCAAAAGGTGGATCTATTTCTTCAAGAATTGCCATGTACAAAGTCTGTGGAATAGATGGGTGTCCAGGCTCAGCAATGCTATCCGCATTCGATGATGCAATTGCAGATGGAGTCGATCTCTTGTCGATTTCGATCGGAGCATCCATATTTCTTCGTCCTGATTTTTCGACTGATCCAATTGCCATTGGAGCCTTTCATGCTGTTGAAAAGGGGATTACAGTTGTGTGTTCAGCTGGGAATGATGGACCAGACGTTGGATCTATTGTGAATACCGCACCTTGGATTCTCACCGTCGGTGCGACAACTATTGACCGGTATTTTGAATCTGATGTTGTTTTGGGTGGGAATAGTAAGGCAGTAAAGGTATCTTTTCTCTCTGTCTCCCTCCCCCTCCCCCATGAAAAAATATTACGTGCGGTGTTTGGACGTCTCCGGACAGTGCATTAGATGATGTGGGGCATCTGAATTGACCTCCGGACACATTCGAACACCACACAGAATAACCTCTTCTCCCATATACGTATATAATCATTGTCATTTAGAGGTTTTGATTTCGAGAAGTAGAGACAATTTTTATCAAAATGTGATTTCATTCTTGAAGTTGGTCCTTAAGTTCATGGCTCTTAGGCTTTGATTTCAGGGTGAAGCTATAAACTTTTCTAATCTAACAAAGTCTGCAACTTATCCCCTCATCTATGCTGCCTCAGCAAGATCAAATTCAAGCTCTGCTGATGATGCAAGGTAGCTATCTCTAATATGATTTTTAATATTGGAATTCATATATAAGTCCTTCAAAATATTACTTATTCTGATCATATCATTGAACTACAATCAAGCCACTGTTATCTTGACACACTAAATGGGACAAAGATCAAAGGAAAGATTGTCATTTGTAAGCAATCAGATAATGATTACTCGACCGGTACGAAAGCCGAAGATATAAAAAACAATGGAGCGATAGGCGCTATTTTTGTCAATGATTTGGGAAAATCTGTTCCCACATTATATATCGACTTTCCTGTCACTGAGGTTACCACAGAAGCATCTATCCAGATCATGAAGTATATCAATTCCACAAAGTAAAAAAGCTTAAAACAAGCTACAATTTTTTTTTTTTAACCTCTTGTATCTAAAGTGAGCTAACTTACTTGTCTTTTTGACTTGAAGAAACCCAGTGGCTACAATTCTTCCTTCGATCACGGTTCCAAAGTATAAGCCGGCACCAGAAGTGGCCTATTTTTCATCAAGAGGGCCTTCTCCTGAAACAAGCAATATTGTCAAGGCAAGAAAGTTTTGAAAGTAGAATTATATTTCAATTTTCAAGTGATAACTTGCTATGCTGAGCTCACTTTTAAGTGTTTTTGAGCTGCAGCCTGACATTAGTGCTCCAGGAGTGAACATACTAGCTTCATGGACACAAAATAAAGACAACAGTGTGGGGCCATCTGGCCATAAGCCCTCACACTTTAATCTTGTTTCTGGAACCTCCATGGCTTGCCCTCATGTTGCAGGGATTGCTGCAATCATCAAATCATGGAATCCAACTTGGAGTCCAGCAGCCATAAGATCAGCAATCATGACAACAGGTTAGAAAGCTTTTATTTGACACTAATACTTCCCAAATAGATCCACACTTAAATCTGTGATGTGAGCATGGGACTAATAGATTACAGTAGAGGCATTTTAACCACTGCTCTAGTCCCATTCCCCTCAAATAACAAAACGATTTCTCCAGAAAAAAAGCTATTCCACCAACACTAAGGCCTTCTCCAACCGAATTCCTAACGCATAAATGGCGTCGCTCGCTCCAGCCGAACGGCATAACTTTCGCTATTTGGTTGCGGGTGAACAGTGCGACGCCAATATTGGCGTCCTACTATTCACCCACGCTATTTTTCTGTCTCTACCGGATTTGTCGAAGAAACGCGCGAAAGTGGAGAAAAACGATTAAGGGCGCAAAATGGAGTTTGATTGGAGATGAATCAAGGCATTTTTTAGTTTCACTACATTTTGGAGTGAAAAATGGGATTTTAAGTTGGAGATGCCCTAAGCATATTCCAAATTAAAAACTCTTATTTACAAGTGGAATATCTTATATTTAGGTGGAATACCGTATATCTACATGAAATGCCTTATTTTTTCCCATATAGTCGAATTTGAGGAATTGTGTATTAATTTGTTAATCTAAGGTGTCATATCAATTGATGCATACTGTGGCAGTTGATGTGACATCAATTTAAATTTGGATCTATTTGAGAAATTAGGAGATGGTCCAACTCCGGAAATTTTGAGCAATGAAACTGATGAAGAAGCTATCACCTATTCGCAGCAATGCAAACAAACAACAATAAATCTCCAATAACAATAGATTCAGGTCCTGCTGCAACACCATATGATTATGGATCAGGAGTAATAAACCCTTCTAGTGTATTGCAGCCTGGTTTGGTGTATGAAACAGAGAAAAATGACTACCTGCAATTCCTCTGCAACTATGGTTACACAACAGAGATAATCAAGAACATGACAGTCATTCCAAATGGATTCAAGTGCTCAAAAAATTCAAGTAAGGATTTGATCTCCAACCTCAATTACCCTTCAATTGCGATTTCAGATTTCACAGGAAAGGAAAGAAGAATAGTTAAACGAGTGGTGAAGAATGTTGGAGGTGCAGAAGCTACTACCTATGTTGTTAGCATAAAATCACCACCAGAGTTGAACGTGGAGGTTTTACCGGATAAGCTACAGTTCAGCAAAAGTGTAACAAACTTGAGCTACCAAGTAAGTTTTTCTGCTTCAAGTTCTCTACATAAAGGTGACTACTTTGGATCCATTACTTGGTCAGATGGAACTCATAAGGTTAGAAGCCCTTTTGTGGTGAAAAGCAGTTGAACTAAAGCCTAAAATTTGGGTATTTTTTAGTATTTAATAAGTAGGGAATGAAAATTAGAATAAGAAAGATATTGTAAGAGTTAAATTGCTCTATGATCAGCAGCGCATCGTTTTTTAAATAAATATTTGAAGTATAGCTTCTTCTCAGTTAACTACTTGGATGATTTATGATGTGTTTAATGAAAGCTACTGCAAAATAAATTATTTGCCCAAAGCAGACATGGGATTCGACATATCAGTTTGATATCATTCCATGTGAATAAAATTATCAAATTCTGTTGGTGGATTAACTTTTTTATAGAACAACCATCTACTGAGTATTTAGCTGTAGTAATTTCAGCAATCACAACTAACCGACAAAATAGCACAAAGAAATGCTTCTGTAGGTTAAGAACATCAAATTTTAAAACAAGTTCTGTACTTGACATTGGTCAACAGTATTTGCGACTAAAAGATAAAACATCCATATTTACATAAGAAAGTCGCAAAACTTATAACAAAAAGTACTTCCTTCTTCAAGCCAAGCCATTAGAAAGCATCATCATCGTCAACAAAACAAAACAGGCAAAAGAAGAGAGTATGATTCCCATTACTCGGCAAAGGCCCACTGGTTCTCTCTCCGCACTTCTTCCTCTTCCTCAGGAGTGAAGTCATTCTTGATATTGAAGGTTTTCCGGATCTCTTCGGGTGTCTTGCCCTTTATCATGTCAGCGACCGTCTGGCAAGTAAGGTCAAGAAGACCTTTGATGTTCAGATAATTTGCAGCCTGAGCAACAAAATATAAGGATATCAAGAGGCAAGAAAATTGTTCCATTGTTTATACAAACAGAGTAATGCTTCACTGCTCAAAGAATAACCCAAAACAGGTCTCCATGCATGACTCGTGTCATGCATATATCACATGTTACCTATCCAATGAGTTGAGCCACAAAGCATTTTCCATATCAAGCATTAGGGATGCAAACGAACCGAGCTAACCCGAGTATGTGCGTGTTCATATTTAAGTTCATTTATTATCAGCTTGTTTAAGTTCGGTTCAAGTTTGTTTCGAACTTTTTTGTTTGTGTTCAAGCTTGGTTCATTTAAATTAACGGATGATCATGTTTGATTCATGTTTGGTTCATTTTGTGCTTGTCGAACTTTAAACAAATGAGCCTTATCGAGCTATAAACGAGCTCTACTTCTAGATGTACATTAACTTAACAAACGATCCTTATCGAGTCTTCTAACAAACAATTATATCGAGCATGTTCATGAGCATATCTGACAAATATTTTAAACTATTTAACAAGCCCGTTCATGAACATATCTAATGAGTATTCTTAAGCTATCAAATGAACCCGTTCATGAACATATTTAATTATTATTTTCAAGCTACCAAATGTGCTCGTTGCCTCGTTCATGAATAAACAATCTATGATTCATCTTATATTCGTTTAGAGAACGGGTTATTCGCAATTTTAGGCGAATGCAGGAAGCAAAAAAAATCATTAAACAATTTTAGACATAATTAGTAAAAATAAATTAGTAAATTTAATAAAATATCTATGTAAAACTCTAATATACTTCTAATCGTGCTTCTTAGTCGAGCTCTAATCGGGCTTCTTAACGAGATTGTTCACGAGCATTAAATAATATTGTTCATGAACATAAACAAACAAAACGCAAAGTTGTTCAAGGTCGTTTATTTAGCTATCGAGTATTTATCAAAAGTGTTCAAGTTCGTTCATTTACCTTATCAAATGAACATGAACGAGCTCTTATCAAGCTGAATCACGAGTAGCTCGTCGAACGCTTGGTTCATTTGCAGCCATATCAAGCATTTACAACATGCTAAAATAGCTCGATTATAGTTTTTTTAAGTTATAAAAGGTTAAGAAGAATGTGGGCTCCAAAAATTCGTGCCTCAGCCTCTCCACAGGCCCTTTCTTTCTTTTTCGGGCCATCGATGAGAGTTTTAACGCTTAAGTTCTAAGGCATTTTTAGAAGGAAGACTGGATTGTGAATAAGACCACCCAGAGATTTCGCTCTCATTTTGCGAGGACTTTCATGTTTCTTATAGGCGCAAGCCCCAATAGTTAATTACCTCTCCCGATAACAAGAGAGAACTTTCAATTAAGACTAGTCACCAAACAAATACAGAGTATCTAGCGTATATTAGCAGCATGATTTGATATTTGAAAATTTGATATTTAAAATTAAAAATTTACCACCTTGTACTTAAAACGGATGGTAGGGGAAATGATGATGGACCCAATCAAGATCCCATGGTTCTATCGTCCCGGATCATCATGATCCCTAATCTACTTAGTCAGAGGAAATAGTCGACCCAACCTGACAGAATGATCCTTATCAGCAACTATGGGTTTCTTCGTCTAAGGGTACTTGTAGACATGGGGTGAGTATTTGTCTAAGGGGACAAATCTGAATCCACCTTAACTAACAGAGTAACAGAGGGCTTTGTGCCATATTGATTCATATCTCAAAGATTTGAAGCTATTGGGGAACAGGCGAGCTCTGAACATGACCATAATTTAGTGGTGCTATTTGACGACAAAATCACCCGATGTATAGGGTCCCAGTCATAACTGTTTACTTGTGGCGCCATTTAGTGATGAAACCATCGGTTAGATGACACATGCCACATCCTTACTAGCAAGAGACTATCTGAGAATAAATCCTAGTGATATTCTCGGCCAGACATTTGCTCTTTATGAGCTGAAGTCATTTTTAAATTTGTCCACCTCGAAAAATTATTGTGGAAGGTGGATGGATTTAACTTTAAATATTTAGTGTTTTATTTCAATTTTAAATATTTTTAATTTTTTGTATCTTTGGAATTTTGAATTTTTATGACCATTTGGGTGCCATTTTTAAATATTTAAGATCCCTTACGATTGAAATCTTCTGTCAGCGCGGCCATCATCGAAATTTTCATGGGCATTTTCATTTTATTGATTGAACCTTGTCGACTCTGTATACTTGCCGAAAGAGGATTGGGTTCATTGCAGGCTTGATGTCTCTATTAGTAAATTTTCTTTGTTATGAACTTTGAAGGCCTAATATGAACGTATTAAAATAAATATTTTGGTCAATGTCATGCTCGTATATTTGTTTGATAGTTCAAGTCGTGTCGACTCCTATCTGCTCGCATAGGAGGATGGGCTTAAACTTAAGTTTATTGTTTCACCCATTCAGCATCCTCAGACGTCACATGTGTGCATACCACACACTCGTTGGCATGTAATCATATTTTAATACATAAGGGGTGTTTTTGCTATAATCAGCTTGTACAAATGACTGTTATTAGAAGATGTGTTAGGTTTCATTTGGAAGCCTATAGATGATCTGTTTTATACTTCTTGTAGATATGATATGTTGTGTGCAGATGAATTCCCCGTAGTTACTTGTAGATGCTTTCTTTTGTCATAAGCTTGTTGCTTTTACTTGCATGTAGTGCGTCACGCTTGTTGCGATCTTCTTACTTATGCTTATAGAGGATTCATTACACCTGCAGTACGTCCACTAATATTACTTGCAGGCATTTACATTTATCATAGTTCTTTTGTATTTGCTTGTAAAAAACTTGTGTGTATGAATGGCCCCCTATAGTAACCCGTAGATGCTTGCATTTATTGCAGTCCTAAATTTATTGTGATTTTCGGTCTTCGGTTGTAAACGATATAATGTGCTTTTATATTCACAGAGAATCCTTCGTCTTTGTAGTATACTACTATTGTTGCTTAGAGGCAAGTTGATATGTTCATTTGCAGATTGATGCTAGGTAGATGCATTCACCGTCAAGTTCTCCATGCATTCTTACCATCGTAGTTCACAAAGAACTGTTGTATTCGTTTATAAGTGAATTGACGTTGATTACAGGGGTCTCATAGCTTTCATTGCATATTGTTGATTATCACTGTTGTGCATACAACAAATCTTCTGTCATTGTTAATAGGTGTTTGCGTTCATTGCATGTTGCATTATGTATGCTTGCAAGAGACTGTTGTGTTAGTGGCATATTGCCAGCCATCACCCATAGGTGGATTATTGTATGAATGGGGAGTCTCCTAGAATGACTCGTAGTAGTTTGTATTTGCTACACGTCATCAGCCTTTGCTTATAGAGGATCAGTGTATTTAACTCATAGTTTAAAATTGCGCAATCAGAGGCGCACCTTTGCGCAATTCTGGGAAAAATCGCCTCATTGCCTAAGCAATTTTGATTCCTCATGAGGCGTACACCTCTTGCAGTGTGAGGCGCGCCTCTGAGGCTGAATTGCACAATTTAGTGTGAGGCGCACGCCTCTAATAACCGGAACCCACACACTTAAATCTAAATGAAATAAGGCTTCTTCCTCCCTCTCATAACAACCTACCCGAAACCAAACAGGGAAAAAAACCCGCAGCCCGCAAGTTCTTCCGCACGTCCGCTTGGCCTCCCTTCCCGCCGCCTCTCCCGCCGGCGTCGCCTCACTCCAGCGAGCTTGAAGTGTCTGACCGCCCTCTAGAAGAAGTCCCCAAACGATTTTAGATATTTTTTTTAATTCAACGAAAGATTTTTCAAGAGAAAGAAAATCTAGGGTTTGAAGTTTTTTGAAATTTTTTGTTTGTTTTCATATTTTTGCATTAGGAAACATGGTTAGAGGCAAGGAAAAGGCAAATATGTCATTGCGGTGTGACCTTTCTTTGGAATATAGTGTGCAAGTTGATGTAGGAGGTGGCGAGAAGACATATGTGTATTTAAAATGCAATTTTTGTGATAAGGTGGTGAAAGGAGGAGTAACTTGCATGAAGGAACACTTATTTGGCTCACATAAAAATGTAGCACCTTGTGTGAATGTTCCAGATAACGTAAAGAAGGAAATTACAGCTTATATGAAAAAGAGTATGACGGCCAAACATTTACAATATGAGCAATTTGATGAAAGGGTCGAACATGATGCTTACTTTGGAAGCGAGAGTGGAAAGAGCTCTCCCTCCACTATACATAATAGAGGTGCACGGGGTCCTATGGACCAGTATATGACTAATCCAGAAGAGGATAGAGGACAAGCACAGATGATGTCTGTTGCTGGTACCAGAGAGGGTCGACGGCAGGTTTGTATGGATATTGACAGTTTTTTTTTTAGAATGTCATACCATTTAATGTCGCGACATCGCCGGCCTACTTCAATATGCTGCAGTTTGTAGGGTTGTATAGGAGAGGGTTGAAAGCACCTTCCATGTACGAGTTACGAACATGGATTTTGAAGGAGTTGCATAAAACAGAGCAGAGCATTGATGAGATTAAACAGATATGGATTGAGACTGGTGTTACCATTATGTTAGATGGATGGTCTGACATGAAGAGCAGGAGCTTGATTAATATCCTTGTCAATAATCCCTGTGGCACAATGTTTTTACGATCAGTTGAAGCTTCATATGAGGTTAAAAATGCTGAATTCATTTTCAATTTACTAGATGAGATTGGGGAGCAATTGGTTGTTCAGGCGATGACTGACAATTCCAGTGCATACAAAGCAGTTGGTCAGATGTTGATGGAGAAGAGGAAACACCTGTATTGAACCCACTGTGCAGCACACTGTATCGATCTCATATTGGAGGAACTTGGTGATTTACCTCAACACAAGAGCGCTCTTTCTAGGGCGAAGAAGGTCACAAAGTTCATATACAACCACTTATGGGTCTTAGCCTTAATGAGAAAGTTTTCAAAGAAGAAAATCATTCGCCCTGCAACCACTAGGTTCGTTATTATATTTGTTCACTGCAAATTATTTTCAATTCCTAATGCAAATTTATTCTACAAGTTTGCCACACCTTATTTGACACTACAGAGCCTGCTGGATGTGAGACAACCTCTTGAAGCAATGTTTACATCAACACAATGGCTTAATTCTGCGTGAGGGAAGAAAACAGAGGGTAAGGAAATAAGAAGGCTAATTCTAAATGATAAGGACCATAGATGATGAGACAGATTTGTCATTATCAGACCTACAACTAGAGGATCTAAGTGTGGATGTCTTGAGGGGCGAAGCAGATCAAGTGGGTACATTCACTACTACCACACCACACACATCCACTAGTTATGCAGCACAACAACAAAATAAATGTATTCCACAACTTATTATATGCTAATACTACATTATATGTATATCAAATGGGCAATTAACATGATAATGATCATTCTTATTGAACAGAGAAGAGAAAAGTGAGTCACATTGAAAATGATGAAAATATGATATTCATAGATACAATTGGAGAAGAAGATTATCTTGAAAACCCATTTAGTGATGGGACATGATTGAATTTTATATGTTCTTTCTTATTTGTACTTTGGGAGTTTTAATAGACTAATATTTTGTGGTTCTGTACATTGAAACATGATTTTATTGCATTTATTTTATTACTTTCCATTAATTTCACTTGTCATTTAGATGTTTTTATTGTATGATAGAATCTTCTATTATTTACGTGTTAAAACCCTTAAATTCTCATTTACGTAATTCTTCGTCCGTGAGGCTTACGCCTCAGACCGCCTCGAGGGTTACGCCTCGCCTAACGAACGAAAAACGCCTCGAGGTTTATTTATGCAATTTTAAAACTTGATTTAACTGTCATTGCATAGTTGTTGACTATGGAGGGGAATCAAGCATCTACTACACATTGTTCATTGTCATCTGTAGGTGGACTACTATATGCATGATGAGTCTCCTACATTCGCTTGCGAATGTTCGCATTCATTGTATGCCGCACTATATTGTTTGCAAGAAATTCCATTATCCACATATGAATCAGCATATTCATCTGCACACTAATGTTGACTACAAGGTGAATTGTATTCGTCGTTGATTTCCCCACGCATATTGATTAGCATGTCGCTATAATTACTTGCATGATGGCTGCCGCACACGAGATAGAACCTCTACATTTCTCGCAAGCATTTCTAGTTTAATCTACAAACAGGTGGATGTATGCATGAGAAGTCTTCTTTTGTTGCCTATAGAAAGTGTATGCCTTCTTTGCCGCTGATTGATGTTGTTTGGGAGCAAGTTGTATTCATCATAGCCTTTTGGTATGTACTTGTAGGATGACAGCCAGCACTGTTGTCATCTCGTTCTACTTGTAGACATGTTATATTCCTTGCATGTTATGGATTATTATTCAGAGAGTTTAAAGTGATTTCTTGTATTGCTTGTTGAAACTTGCTTGCGATTGTTCCAACATTGTAGGTCAATTGAACTTCATCGTTCGTCATTCGTATGTATTGTAGATTTTGTATGCCATTTCCCCTATGGATTATTCATTGATATTCAATTACATGTCCAGGATTATTATTCACCATTTGTATTTTAATCATGATTATGCATTTTTCAACAAAATCTTAAGTATATAAAATCCAACAAAATCTTGGATTTATGAAATCCATTATTTAAAAAGGACAACAAAATTACTAATTTAATTTAAGTTATATCTAGCTTATATCCTAGAAAATTCCTATCACCAAACAAACCTGTAAGATCATCACATCCAAAAATAATAAGATGAAAAAATAAATATAAAGCAATGCTACGAGAATGGTAAATTGATCTGATGAACAATTAATAAAGATAGATTAAAGAAAAAAAACATACTCCCTGACTCCCTGTTTAGCAAACCAAGCGCCAGTAAAGCTTAGGCAAGGATCAAGATCATACCAGGATGAGATCGTAGAGAGTAGCCTGATCAACCTTCACGAATTCGGAATCCCAACTCTTGATCTCTTCCTCGGCTGACTTGTCCACAACAACAACAACGGTAGAGGAAGATTTCGCGACATAATCGACATGCTTCTTGCAGTATTCGATGACCTTGGCGAGGATCCTACTGTTGACGTTGGGGAGAGGGATGCCGCTGTCCGCGCATCCGTCCTCGATCATGTGCAAAATCGTCTGCGACTCCTTCGCCACCGCCTCGTCAACCACGAATTCCTCGCCATCCGAGCTCTTCAAAGTAATCTTATTCCCAAAGTTCGTTTCCATCGCCGATCCGAACAAAATTGGATTAATCAATTGCTAGGGTTTGGAATTTTATAAGGAGCGGAGGAAAGAGGTTAGGCAGAACTCCTTATGGAAACTATGGGAGGCCGGAAATATCGGATCTTCGCAGACGAGCGAGGTAAAAGGTTTTCTCTCTGCGGCGACTCCTTAGGATTTGATGTCCGTTCCGGGAAAGTAGGATTGAATTAGACTTTAAATTATTTAAATTATACTTTCAAAAAAAAAAAAAAATATTTAAATTTATTTTAAAATAAATATAATTTTTTAAAAAATTAATAATTTAAAGTTAGATCTAAAGTTATTAATATATTTTGATATAATTATTTTCCCTATTAATAATATCATGATGAGCTTTGGTATATCATCAGAAAATTATCTTAATCGACATGAATCTCAAAGCAAAAGCAAGTTGGAAGCTTCAAAGATAAAATTCGGGATTAACAGAACTCTGATTCCAACAAATTTATAGTTAAATTGAACGTCTCGAAAATACAAACCCAACAATACCAAATTTGACTCGATCCCGAATCCAAATGGATCAAAATCAAAGTCCTGAAGAGCATTTGGAAGGTTCAAATCATAATTTGGATTAATAAGTGGTTTGCAAACGTGAGATGTTTATAGTCGAATCGAGCGGCTCGACGAGACAAATCCAATAAGCCCAAGATCGCCGAATTTTGATATCACTGAGGCACTTAAATACTTGATAAATGATCTTTGATCAAATGGGATCAATATCGGCCTTGAACCACTCCCAACTTGTCCTTGATCTCTCTCCTATTTACTGGTCATGCTACTCTCATAAAACTATAAATAGACCCCTCATTCATCATGGAAAATGGCCAAAGCAAGAAGAGAATGAAGAATTCTCTTGCCACTAGACTCCTCCTCAACCACCTCCTAGCCATCGACCGACGCCAGACTTTTGCCTGTCATCAGACTTCTACCAGATGCCGGACTTCTGTCCGATGTCGGACTTCTACCCAATGTCGAACTTCTGTTGGTCACAGGATTTCTACCCGACGCCCGACTTTCACTGTCACCAGACTTCTGCCTGCAGCCGGACTTTCATCAAATTTCTACCCGACGTCGGACTTCTGCCTGTCATCGGACTTCTATCCGACGTCAAACTACTATCCATTGCCGGGCTTCTACTAGTCATCGAACTTCTGCCTAATGCCGAACTTTTGCCAGTCGCCAAGCTTTTGAAGGAATTCCGCCCGTCACCAGATATCTACCTGACGTCGGACTTCTGCCTGTTGTCGGACTTCCGCTGGACTTCTATCTGACGTCGGGCTTTCTTCCATCATTGAACTTCTGCCTGACACCGAACTTCTTCCCATCGTCGGACTTCCGACCTTTGTTGCTTCCCGGCTACAGTCCATTCGAACTCCTTCACCAGACAACAGTCTTTCTAACCACTGTTGCCCGCCGACTACGATCCTTCCAACCTCTATCGCTAGATAATGATCTTTCTGGCCAATATTGCCTGCCGACTAAGGAAATCCATACAATTGTCTTTTTATAACCATCGCCCGTCGACTACGGTCCTTCCAACCTTAAGAGCCAGATTGCAGTTCTTCCGACCTCGTTCACCGGACAACGGTCTTTTCTTAACACTGTTGCCCGTTAACTACAGTCTTTCCGACCTCCGTCGCCCACTACGTATGGTTCTACCGACCAAACTAACGAATCAAAAGCGATTCTTTCAAGTCCCATCATGTAATGCATTTTATATGATGTATATTTCTTACATCAAGCCAAGACCTTCCCCCAATGAAGGATCTCATTTGTAATCAACTGCAAATAATAGTTGATTCATTCAAACTGTGCTAGGCCCCGTGATTTTTCTTTTTTTTCAAGGTTTTTCACATAAAAATATTTACGTCTCTTATGAATACTACATCATCTCTTTTTATGTGATTGTATGTTGGATCTTCGTACAAAGCTATGACATTAAACTTTATATTTCTCTACCATCGCGAATATTCCAGGACGCAACAAGCTTAAATTTTATTGAATATGTTTTGATATTAATGATATATATATATATATATATATATATTCTAAATTTGTATTGTATTATATTTAAAAATGCATAATTTACATTAGAATATCTTAACAAAATTTTTATTTTAAAAATATTTGTTAAGGTTATCTAAAGAAAAAAAAAAAACACGTCAAGATATCTTAATATAAGTTATATTAAGATGGTTTGAAATCATTGATTTTTTATATTAATATTAAATATGAAGAGCTTGTATTACACTAATTTTAAAGCATATTTAACAATTGTGAAGCAAATTTTGATACCATTAATATTAGAATATAAAGAAATAAATTTCTTATCTTAATACAATCTTTTATTATATTGAGTCTGAAAAGTATTGAATTTATTTTGATATTGGTATAACATAAATTTTTATATGCATAGCATTTTTTTTTTAACTCAAATATTTATATTGATAATAAAAAGAGATACACCAAATAAAGGACAACTCACAAAAGAGAAAGGCCCAAAAAGAAACTACAGACTCCAACACAGCTAATAAAAAAAAAGGAAAGTAAATCCAAACAAGAAAGCTCAGCAGATAGTCGGGACTCCCAGCAGCTCAACTCCGTGCAAGGACCATCCAGAAGAGTGAAAAACACCAACGGTTGCCGCAAGACAGCCGATGAGGCGAGGCGTCCCAGCCACATCATCGCTCCGCAAACTCCAATCCAATCTCCAAGCAAACCGAACAACCACAAAAATTGATCCAAATAGAAAAAGAAATTATCTTCTTCTACCACCTCTATTCCAGAATTTGCCCCGAGCAACTTTAAGCATTTTTCCACGAACCAACTTAAACTCCTCGCCAGGATCTGAATAAGATTCAGAATCAGAATCGAATTCAGACGAATTATTCAACCAATCAGCATTGGGTTTAATGTTTTCCACAAAAAGCGCGATGTTTTCTTTCGCTCCGCTAGGGTTTTTTCCATAGCATTAATTTTGAAGTAAATTTAATAATTTTAAAGTCATTCTTAATTAAAATTATATTAAAAAATAAAAAATAAAAAATAATAACATATTTTACAATCATCAAATATTCATAAAAACTTATGTTTTAACTTTCTAAGAAAGTTTTAGTGAACTAAAATTATACAAAAACAACCTCAAATAATCCCTAAATTTGTTGATTCGACAAAAATTTATGGAGCTACTCAAAGTATTTTTCTTAAGAACTTCATAATTTATTGTTTATATGCTTGACAATCATAGTTCTCTTTTATCTACTTCAATTCTATTCATTATGGATTTTAAATAAATTTATTAAATAGCATTCATTAAATTTAAATAAAGATCTAAAATATATTAATCAAATTTATTGATAATGAGTCGAGATGAGCTCGAGTAACCTCTTGTTTGAACTTGAACTTGATTAATTAATAGAGCTCGAGCTCGAGCTCAAGGTTAACTCAATGACTTGGAGCTGGTTCATGAGCAGGCCCGATTGTTTATAACAAAAAGAAAAAATGAATATGATTCAAATAATTATTATATAAATTTATAAAAATAATGAGAAATTAGGATATAAATAATAAAGAATTATTTGATATAAGGAAGTGAAAGATATAATTTTAAAATATTTTTAATAGCTTTATAATTAACACCTAAATTCCAATATATATTTTAAGTATATTTTATATAAATATATTTTCAACTTATTTATCATGGAGTTAAAAGTTCTATATCTATATTTGATTGGAATTATAGTATTAAGGATTTTTTATTTTTTAAATATAATATGTATGATTTCCACTGAGTTGAATTTATTAGAATAAATTAATAATGGGACTTGCTAAAAAAATTTATAAAGTTTTGCAAGTAAATAAAAGCATACATAGGATAATATAAAACATAAAATTAAAAGAAAATATTTTTGATATATTTATGATAGATACCAACTAAATAGTCAATTTTAAAATATTGAATAATGTACTACAATATGTTTGATTGTTTGTTTTTAATGTTTAAAGGTCTTTTAACAATATTCTTTGCTTTGTTACTATAATATTTGTTGTATAATAGAAAATTCAAGTTTATTGAGAGAAAATTCAAGGTTGTTTAAAGGTCTGGTGACAAAGATCAGGTGGTGTCCTTTCAATGGAGGTGGTTTGGCGGCGGCGACAGCGGTTCAACATCAAAGGTCGAATGATAGTAGCCAGTAGAGTTTCAAGATTCTTTAAACCCTTAATCTCTCACCAATCTCCGCTCGATCTCCCTTTATATAGAGAGTGCGAGTCTATTAATAATTTTTTAGAGTACACTCTTTCTGACAAATAACCAATATCTAAAACACCCTATTAGATGGTCCGTACTAATTCTCTTAACATTTAAGTGTCTTAATGAAATTAGAAATAAGTTATCTTCATATTAACAGGTGAATTAAATCAATAGAAGAAGCACTCATAGACATTAATGAAACAATAAAGGATATTGTTATGCATTCAGCTAAACTCCATCCCTTATACACACAATCCACGTCCAACCAGCATGAATCTGCCCCATACTCACTATGATCTCGCCAGTCATACCTGTTTGAACTTATGCGGAGCCCGATCTACTCTCTGGTTCTTTGTTTTGCACACAATGATCAAATTGATCGAGTTGATTCACGATCTCGTGTAATTTTGGGTCAATTATTCCCTCGAAGCCTTCGGTCATTGACCCTTTAATCCAACTGAGTGGATTTGAATGGACAAGTGTCAATCCTAACCTCCCCTAGCAGTCAGGGGCACCTAAAGGCTGCCAGATTTAAGGGGAATAAAAATGAGTATTTTTAAATTTAAATCACTGGTGCTACAAGCAATTGGATGACTTGAAGATTTATATCGGGATCGATTATTTCTCTGAAGCCATCAGTTGTCAATTTTAAACCAACCGAGTGGATCCGAAAGGGCAAGTGCCCTCCCAACCTCCCATCGCTACGAGGGGACACCGAGAGGCTTTCGAATTTCTATGAAAATTAAAAAGGTCAATTAAATTAAATCAAAATTAATTAATAGGTACGACAAGCAATTGAAGACCAATACTGGGGTTGATTCTTCCCCCGAAGCCTTTGGCCATTGAATAGATGTCTGGTCAAGCAGATTTTAAAGGGAAAGTGCTCTCCCAACCTCTCTTCGCGGAGAGCAAATGCCGGGAGGATGTCATATTTAATATATCCATCAAAGGGCACGAGGGTTTTAATTAATTATTAACCAAATGATTAATTAAAATATTAATTTAATTAATTGATGAGATGACTAATTAATTGAGCAATTAAAATAACAAACTATAATTAATTAATTAACTAATTGAGCAAGTATGAAATTACAATTAATAATCTAGTTGTGCAATTAATAAAATATAATTAATCAATTGATTAGTTGAGCTATACCAAAGCTTAATAATTTGATTAATTGAAACAATTAAATGAAAATGCAATATAAGAAACATAAATGAATGTTTTCACTATAATCAACCCCTATACAACAGTCCAGCAAACTAAAACTCTATACAAATAGCAACCTAAAACTAAAACACCAAAACTCCAGCTCTTAGGAAACTCCAACTCCTCGCAAGCCACAAACCCTGACTCTAACAAACTCTTTGTTGTGCAAGCCCCAACACATACAAAAAAGTAAACAAGAGTTGGCACATGATGACAAACAAAACTAGTACTGAAACAACACTAGTACTATAGGAAAAGTTGATACTAAAACAGAAGATGTTATTGTACTCTAGACTAGCACTAAAACAAAAATACTAGTACTTGCGTCGAGGTAGTGAAGTGTGCAAAATTATAGAATTGTTGCTAAAACCCCACTAAGCTAAGCCCTATATGTTATTTCTAATATAGAAGCACTCGATCCTCTGTTAGTAGACAAACAAGATTGACAATGTTCAAATAATTTTAATTCCTACCATGATGATGACTGTGTTGAAAGCTGATCTCATCCAGAGAGGACCCCAAATATTTAAAATGACTTCAAAATTCCTATCCCAATGATGGTTGTGTTGAAATCTAATCACAATTATAGGGGACCCCAAATATTTAAAATGCCTCCCAAATTCTTACCACGATGGTAGTCGTGATGAAAGTGAATATCAACTAGAGGGGTCAATTCTAAACATGCAAAAAAAAATTTAACCATAAAAAACTTAAAACTAAAACTAATCCATCTCCTGCAACCGTTTGTCCAGGGTGATAAATTTGAAATTAATCTCAACTCACAAAGAGAAAATGTCATGTCCAGTGTATTACTAAGATTCATCCTCAAAGTCTTTTGCCATCAGTTATGTGGCAAGTACCCTCATATTGGATGATTTTGTCGCAAAATTGCATCATTATATCACGATCAAAGCCAGAGCATGTATGTTTCCTAATGGCGTCAAACCCTTGAGTAATGAATCATAGGATATATTCGATAGGCATAAAGCCCTTTTTGTTAGCTAAGGTGAATTCAAATGTATCCGCTTAGATAAACATCACCCAAGGTCTAAGAGGAATTCTTGGACGAAGCAACCCATGGTTGCAGCAAAAATGCCTTCTGTCAGGTTGGGTCGACTACCTCCTCTGACTAAGTAGACTATGAATCATGACAGTCCGGGATGACAGAATTATGGGATTTTGATCAGGCTTGTCTTCATTCCCCCCATCTTCTGTTTTAAATATACAATGATAAATTTCAAATCATAAATTCTAAAATTCAATATCAAATTTAAACCATAAAATTGTTGCTATTACATGTTAAGTTTGCGACCTATTTAATAACTAACCTTAATCGAAACTTCTCTCTTGTTATTAAGAGGGATATTTAACTATAGAGGTTTGCGCCTATAGGAAATCAAAACTCATATCATAAAGTCCTCATAAAATGAGAGCGAAATCTCTCGGTAGTATCTTATCTAAAACCTAATCTACATTCTAAAAATTTACATGGAACATAAATACATTAAAACTCTCAACCGTCAAATACAAAAGAAAAAGTCGGCTTGGAGAAGCCGGGGCTAGAAATTTTTGGAGCCCACAATACCATATCGTGTTGAATAATAAAATACATAATATGAATGAACCAACACAGCTCAGTAGACCAAACCAATCAATCTAAATTTTTTAATAATAATTCATTATGCACTTAACTGAATTTCAAAAGCAATTATTAATAATCCATTGTGCCGAGCAAAATAATATTTGTAGATATCAGAAATTTAAATAATAATGTAGTGAAGTAATTAACCAAACACTTTATATAATATATAAGAAAATAACAGATTTCTCTTAGACCCTTATACCTTTCATGAGAAACATATATCAAAATTCACGCCCTTATGGCTCTCAATGTTTAGCACATATCAAATATTCAAAAATTTAGGCTCTGATTCTGTGTATCCCGCACAATAGAACCTCCTCCAACTTCATAGCTCCATAGAATCACATATTTGAAATATATATATATATATATATATATATATATATATATATATATATATATATATATATATATATATATATATAGCATTGCATTGTAGTAAATGAAACATAAATAAATAAATTTTAAAACTTAAAAGAGAAGCTAATGCACAGCTCTCCTTAGTTCGATGGTTAGAAATTTGACTTGCAATTAAGGATTCTTGGATTCAAGTCGGTCATATATTACATTGTACGGGTTTAGCCCTAATCGCACGCATTCTCCTGAAAGAGCCGCACTCTGCAGTCCTCTTTTTCGTCGTTGTTGTTCGGCTTCGTTGCTTCGCAGGAGCAGGAGATGTAGCTAGAGACTGCACGAGTCGCTTCTTCGGCTCCTTCGTTGTTGTTCGACTTCGCTCCTTCGACGACTTTCCCTTCTTGTCGGATCAGACGTTACAACATTTTGATCGGAAGCAACGACGGGAGCTCGCTCGCTGTGAAGAGGGGATGTCATCTGTTGAAGAAATGCAAGAGCCTCGAATAATGCCTCAGGAAGAAGTCCCTCGTCCAAAGTCTACCAAGAAGAAAGTTTCAAGCCAGACTGCTCCATCTCTTACTAAGAAGGGCGGGTTTGATAAAGGAAAAGCTGGTTTTGCAGGTTCTCTACAGTCGAAGAAGACCTCGAAATGAGGTCTCAAAGCTGATGCATCCCAACCACCCTTACAGCACACAGACGGTTCTGCATCAGAATCTTTGCTTGATCCCGCATCCTTTTGGCGGCGACTACCGAGGACTAAGGCACAAATATCTTGTATTAGAGGAAGAAAGCCTCTCATTGGATAGAGCGCTGAGTATGGTTGAAGCTGATATCAAGGCTCTAGAAAATGATAAGCTTAGGCTTCTGGACCAACTTGTTGTCTTGGAAGGTCTCATCGATCCATCAGAGCTCAAATCCAAGTAAACTTGTAAGTAAAACTGCTTTTAGCTCCATCTTAGTTTTGTTCCTTGTATATGATTGCTGCTTTATCTTGACTTGGTTTGGAAATATACTTATCTTTAATCTTTAGTAAAAAAATTAATGACAGATCAAAACTTTAATTGTTCATGAAACATGAGAAGAAAAGTGCTTGTATTGCATATGTACCTCTTTTATGACTTCAGGATCATAAATAATGTAGTTGTAGAGCAAAATGGTGGCCTAATTTTATGCATCATAACTTAGAAGTAGTGCAAGATTACCAAATGCATTCAAGTTTAACATTCCATATATATTTTCACTAGGGAGGACTAGCAGAGATCTGTTATATTTTCACCCAGTTTTTGCAGCATATCAATATTAGGCTTGTTAGTATATCAGGATTTGAATAGGGTTGATCACGATTTTGCCCCACCTAACTAAGGTTGATTTCACCTCTGTATGTATTTAATAAAAAAGTCTTGGTTGTCATGCTATGGATCCTTCCAAGCACACCGCATGTATTTAATAAAGCGATCGAGCAACTACTTTTCTAAAGCACATGCATATATTTTACAAACATCCAAGTGAGCAACTGCTTATTTATTCTTGTTCTTCATTTTTTTCCTGTTCTTAATGTCCAGTAGTTACTGTTATTATAATATTTATTTTTCAGGAATTGTGAAGGGCTTTCAAGCACAGCGTGGACAATATTGCTAAGCTCTTTAATTTCCATTTGATCGCCTTATGATCAATATCAAGTGCTATCTCTAGTTCTTGCTAGACATAGCATTTCCTCATATTTCCATATTTTGATTGTCTAGGTTAAGATTGAAGCTGGGCAACTCTTTAATAATTTCAAGCAACCTTGAGAAGTTATGTTTGATTGCTATTTTTAACTAGGAGGAAGTAGTTTCCAGCTGACTAAGGTTTCGTTTGGGACGGCTTTCTTATTGCTTCTTAAAACGGCTTTTTAATGCAAAATTTTTAATTTTTGTATTGAAAAGCTGCTTTAAGAAGCAAGAAGAAAGCCCTCCCAAATGAAATCTAATGTTTTGTTTAGGATGGCTTTCTAATTGCTTTATAAAACTACTTTTATTACAAAAAATCTTGAAAGCAAGAAAAAATAGTGGTATAAAACTATCCCAACCGAAGCTAGCCTAAATGTAAATTTTATTACTTTTCTGTTCAGCTTTTCTGATAGCATCTTTTCCCTTAAATGATGCTTATTTTTGTATATTACTGGTTAATCATTAATGGCGATCAGCTTAGCAGTTTTAGTGGTAATTTAAATGTTCCATTTCTGAATCAATTATGCAATCATTGTGATGTTCTTTTTAATAATATATGAACAATACATAATTTAAGAAACATGGTTCAAATTTTTGGCTCTGCTTTTAGTTTGTATTTTTCTAAATTTAAGAATCTGAAGAGGTAAGTTTTGCTTGGTAGTTTTTTATTTAATGGTGCTGCGTTCAAATAATGTTTCTTCTTAATCTTTTGTATCTTAAAAAGTATAATCTAGCTATTTTAGCTTGTCGTAAATTCTTGTCATGGAAAATGCTTTATTGCTCAACTCATTGGATAGATATATGCATGACACAAGTCATGTATGGAAAGCGCAGTCAAAAAGCACAATCAAAGCATAGTCAAAACGTAGTCCACGTGGCAAATTTTAATTGGATATCATGTCCATACCTAATAATTTTCCCATGTATGGAGAGCTGTTTTGGTTATTCTTTGAGCAAGAAAGCTTAGCTTTATTTATATAAATGATGGAATTATTTTATTGCCGTTTAAGCTACAATAAAAAAAAAGTATAGAAAGAGTTTAAATCATTATCTGTGTCAAAATCTCGAGAGATTATTGGGTTCAGACACCGGATACATCTTATGTTTGGTACTTCACAGTACCGAGCAGTACTGAGCTCGGTACTGAGTAGTACCGAGTTCAGTACTTCACAGTACCGAGCTCAGTACCGAGTAGGGGGTGATGTGACGCATTTTCATTGGGCTCCGGACGTCGTCCGGTGTCTGAATTCAATAATTTCCCCAAAATCGCATTTTTTTCTTTTTTTTTTTCTCTGCTTTGCTGATGAAAACAGTGAAAAGAAACGAGAACAGTAAGGTGAAGGAATCTTTCTTTAAGAAAAGTGCAAAGCTTTATGAAAGCAACAAAACTTTACTCGTTATTAACTGAGTTCTGTCATTTTGATTACTGCACTATAAGTCCAAAACTCATCAACATTTATTGATGTACAAAAATAGTTCCAATCAGCTCACAACACCTCATTTAGTCCATTTTCCCATTCATGTGGAAAGCTGCTTTTGTGCTTGCCTCCATGTGAAACCTATCATCACCAAATATGCAATTACAGCAGTTTTCCCTAAGCAAATCAAAGTCCAGAATAGCTGCCTTTGACCCAGTTACATCCTACTTCTTAAGGCCCATCACCCAACCCACTCCTCCTTTTGTTCATCCACGAGCAGCACTTCTCTCCCAAGCAACAAAGCCAAAGCCCATTTCAGAATACTTCATTTCAATAGTCTATATAGGCATACACAAAAACCCAAACAGTAAGCCTCTCACCTTTTCTTTTATTTCACTTCATTGTCATTTCCTATTGTTAATGTTAGCTTCATTTAAATGATATAATTAGTGATGTCGTTAGCTAGTATCATTGGCACTATTACTTGTATTATTTCCACTAAAAATGAAAAATTTGAGAGAAAAGAGAAAATAAAAGTGGAAGAGAATAGGTTTGTTGTCACTGTTTTAAGCATAAATCAATATTGTTGTTTAGTATAATTAATATTGTTGATAGTAGCTAACATTGTCGATCACTTGTATTATTGTTGTGGTTGTTAGTGCCAAATAAATATACATGTGTACTTATGCATACGTGTGTGTATGAGTATTTATTTATTTAGATACGCATGCATATGGATTTTCTTTTGAAAAAAAAAAAAAAGGAATGAGAGTTCAAAAAAAAGGGGGGAAGAAGTGGGAAGAGGAGAATTAAAAAAAAAGGGGAAAAAAGAAGAAGAAAAAGAGAGTAAAAAAAAAGAAAGAGAAGAAGAGAAATAATAAAAAAAAAAGAGAGGAAAGAAAGATACAAAAAAAGAGAGAATTTTCTTCATGTAAATTTTGCAAACGCCGCCGATCTCAAAGGTATAAATTTTTAAACTAAGATTCTCGTTCTCGTCATTTGCGGCGGACCGGCAAATCCCCTATATGCGCTCTCGTAGCACGGTAGGAGGAAAACCGGCGCGATGCCTATGACGAGGCTGGTAATCACCTAAAATTCTATTTTTGTCGTTTGCGACGGACCGGCAAACCCCCTATACGTGCTCTCGTAGCATGGTAGGAGGAAACATGTTGCGACGCCTACAACGAGGTGGGTAATCACCTAAAATCCCATTTTCGATGTTAGTAGCGGACCAGAGAACCACTTATACGTGCTCTCATAGCATGGTAGGAGGGAGCCCGGTGACGGCGAGGTGGGTGAGCCCCATACACGCTCTTGTAGCGTGGTGGGGAGAGCCACTTGTGTTCTCGTACGGTTACTTTTGAAGGCCCCATACACGCTCGCGTAGCGTGGTGGGATGAAAGATGTACGGCCCGGTGTCCCCCAACACCTATCATACATGCTCAAGTAGCGTGGTGGGATGGCCCAATTTTCCGTTGTATCCCCTAAACGGGAGAGATGCCGGGAGACTGCCGAATTTTCTGGTGAAACATAAGACCTAACTTGGACCAATTTTGGACAATTTGAACTTGAGCTTGGACTCGAATATTGAGCAGATAAAGAGACTTTAACTTAATTTAAACAATAAATGAACTTGCAAGTATTGAATTCAAACTCGAATGAACACTTACAAGGGACTTAAACGAATGTTGAAGACTCATTTTGAGCTAAAACTAATTGAGTCCTCGATGGACATGACTTGGATAACTTGTGCTCAAGCAAAAGAAAAAAAGCTTTGAACTTGAGCTTAAATTATGATAATATGAATTTGAATTTGAGCATAATTAAGACAAATGAGCTAAGTTGAGGATGAATCTAATTGAACTAAGTGATCAAATAAAAAAAGAAAGAAAATTTCATTCTAATTAATGACAAAAAGTTTGAATGGATCATAAAAGATCTAACTTGAATATATTATAAGAAACAAGCTCAAGATATCATGTGATGATCTGACATTTAATTTGGCATGCATTCAAATAAGCATCAATAGAGCTCTAAAGAATGTGATTTGGAGGATAATCAACGTTCCTATGGAATTATCATTCTATTAAGAATGTGAATGTTAATTAAGGAGGGCAATCCATCCAAATCTCATCCAAACAAGCACATTACTCTCCTACAAGTGAAGATGGAGAATATGCTGCAGATGCGAGCTGCTATGAGCTATTACAAAAGCTCATCATATGTACAACACGTTGTCTACAAGTAAATACATAACAAATGTAGTAAATGTAACAAATCATCAATCAACATACATGAGGATATTATTGATGAATGCAATCCATTCAGCAGTCTATGTTAATATGCATATAAAATGCGTTGAATCTACCTACAAACAACAGTAATAAAAATATTGCATGGATGGTGGATCCCTTACGAACAACCTAAAATTTGTAATGGGTATAGTGATTGTGCTCACAAGTCGTGGTACTGGGTATGTTACAAGTATGATGAATTTTCTTGCAAATATGGATGAAGAAATTAATATTGAATGCAACTCAACCCGTTGCAAAGTACTAATATATAGATAAATATGTTCACTCTGCTACAAGTGATGAAGATTGAAAGGTCACTTATGAATGACAAATAATTGATAATATGCCCAATAAATTGTCTAGAGAAGGGATAATAAGAAGCATGGAATGATCATGATGATTTGTCCACAATCATGTGCAATGAACACGACAAGGCCACAAGCAAAGCAAGAGAGATGTAGTAGAAGCGAATCCTATGTTATCAATGTAAACTAATGTGTAAATGAGCACATAATAGTCTATTTTCAAATAAGAAGAATATATATGCTACAGGATTCTTGATTTATGTATATCCAACATGAAATTTGCAAGTATTCATATCAACCGACTAATGAGCTTGCATATTGAAGAGCAAAAGCCCTAATGAAGGGAACTATTAGGTGATACAACAATTGATATGTAATAGATACGAGCACCTGCAAACTCTTGTAGCAAGAGTATTCTAGCATCCTCATATTCAACATCAAGACACAAGTAAGCATATTGTCTACAAGCAAAGATAACATACCTATAGCATAATGTACAATATCTACGAGCCGTTGTAGCATAGATATCGTAGCATCTCCATAGCCAACAATCATCCAATGGAAGATAAATACACTCAAGAGGTATACATCTAAGGTTGTGATATCGATCCCTACGGTTGAGGTCGGTTCACTTGTAGATGAATACAACCATTCCTTGTGAGCTACGATGACCGCTGAAATTACTTGTGGATAACAATAGTTGATACGTGGTAAGTGCAGTAAATCCTTTATGGACATAAGTACTTATGTTCTCTGTAAGCAAAGATATAAGGCTACGATAAATCCAAATTCATAGGAGTCATCGTAGGAAGTTTTTCATGTATGCAAAGTGTCATTTATGAGCAAATATAGAAGACATCTAATTGCTGTCAGCATTCATGGGAAAACGTAGGAGATTAGTTAGTGCACTACAATTTATCTACATAAATCATCAAGTAGTGCATGACAATCTACCTGTATAAAGCAGCAAACAACACAATCCACAAGTTGCTACAACACGCCACTGGATTCACAACATTCATGCAAGTGGACAGAAGGTGTGTAGGAGCATCCAAATAAAACGTTGCATTCAAATGGCAGTCACCCACACAACTGATCGGCATCAAGATATTCCAAGAATGCCCCTACACATGACTGTAATTTGCATACATATAGGTACTCAAAACGGGCATGTATAATCACACGACTCACATAGTCCCTGGCAAGTATATTATTGGCACACACGTGACGTCTAGGTGTGCTGTGCGGGTCAATAAATTCTAGCACGATCCTCCTAAGCAGGTAAATAGGAGTCTATAATGTTCAAAAAATAATTATAAAATACCCCCAAACACCTACATGGGTCCCGACGAGCGTGTTATAAGTATACACATGACGTATAGGGATGCTATGCAGATTAATAAGTGAATTCAAGTTCGAACCTGATCCTTCTATGCATATCAATAGGAGTCGACATAGTTCAAACTATTAAATAAATATACGATTGCGGTGACTGGTATATTTGTTTTAATACATTCATATTAAGCCTTCAAGGCCCATAATAATGAGAATTCACTAATAAAGACATAAAGCCTATGATGAAACCCGATCCTCTGTCAACAGCTTGACAGAGTTGATAAGGTTTAATTTACAAATGAAAATAATCCCACACACCTCGATGATGACCGTGTTGAATGCAGATCTCAACCGGAGGGGTTAATTTCAAATATTTCAAAATATCATTCTAAGTACCTGAAAATTCAAACTTCTGAAAATCTCAATTCAAAATATTTAAAAATTGAAATTCAATCATCAACCACTTAAAGCTAAATCCATCTGCCCTCTATAATAATTTGTTGAGGTAGACAAATTAAAATTTATTTCAGCTCACATAGAGCTAATGTTTGGTCGAAAATATCAGAAGGATTCATTCTCAATTAATCTCATGCTAGTAAGGACGTGATATGTGTCCTCTAACCAGCGATTTTGCCACCAAATGGCAACGCAGGATAAACGGTTATGACTTGGGCCCTTTGAACCGAGTGGTTTTGCCGCTAAATGACACCACGAGATAGCGGTTATGACCAAAGTCAATACGTTCCTTGGTGGCATCAAATCCTTGAGATATGAATCAATATGATATAATCGATAGGGCAAAAAGCCCTCTGTTAGCTAAGGTGGATTCAAATTTGTCCCCTTGGACAAACACTCAACTCAGGTCTATAAGGTCCCCTTGGACGAAGTAACCCATGGCTGCCGATAAGGATCCTTATGTCAGGTTAGGTCGAATACTTCCTATGACTAAGTAGATCAGGGATCACGATGGCCTGGGATGACGAAACCATGGGATCTTGATCGGGTCCATCATCCATTCCCCCACCATTCGCTTTAAGTGCAAAATGGTAAAATTTCCAATTTTAACTATAAAATATTCACATTTGCAAATACCTAAGCCCAATGATGCTACTATATACTAGACAACACGTATCTCTATGTATCTGATTGATGACTAGCCTTAATTGAAAGTTCTCTCTCATTATCGTGAGAGGGGTAATTAACTATAGGGGCTTGCGCCTATAGGAAACCAGAACTCAAATCATAAAGTCCTCGCAAAATGAGGGTAAAATCTCTGGGCAGTGTCTTATCTACAAACCCATCTGCCTTCCCAAAATTTACCCCAGAACTTAATTCCGTTAAAACTCACTGTAAACTATCTGAACACCCCAAAATATAAGCAACACGGGTGGAGGTCGGGGCCGAATTTTCGGAGCCCACATTGATATCCTTATATTTGGTAGCTCAGGCTGTAAACTATCTAAACACCAAGAATCTTCTCTTGAGCTTACTTTCCAGACAGTCGCTAACATGATAAAGGGAAAGACTCTTGAGGAGATTCGTAAGACATTCAACATAAAGAATGACTTCATGAGTAGTTGGAGGTGATAAATTTGATTTTTGTGTTGGTGTTGATTGCAATGAGGGTTTGAACTTTATCAAATGGGTATTAAGAATAATAGGGGCATTGAAAAGCTCAGTTAGTTGAGTTGATCTCATAGCATGTAGAGAATGATAATTGAAGAAAAAATTATTCTTACTCATTTTGATCAGAAGCTTTTTATAATAGCTACAGAAAAAAAAATAGCACGAGAAGAAAAAAAGTGAATTAACATTTGTAATGAATATCACTTAATGCACAGATTTAAAAGAAGAAATACAAAATAAGGAGAGAATTGATTTATTTAAATTCTCTAATATATTGAGGTAACCGAAGGAAAGAGGTGCAGAGTGAGAACCAATGATGGAAATCATCCGCTTCTTTTATAGAAATTATTCTGTGAGGAGTCCAAACAGGAAAGAACCATCCATACTATTAGTGTGTATACTGTGTACAATTTTTGTATAGTTTGGTTCAAACTGTGTACACTCACAGTCCGGACGGTTCTTTTCCATCTTGACTCCACACATAATAATTTCACCTTCTTTTGCCTCTTTTACTATGTTGATGATGATGATGCATTCTAATGGCTTCAATAATACCTAAAACTTTCGTAAAATGTTATGTCACATTTTTATGTAAATATGGATGCTGTATGAGTAATCACCACATACTAAGGACCCAATGTCAAGTACAAAAATTGTTTTAAAAATTGATGTTCTCAACATTTAGAAGCATTTATTTGTGTTATTTTGTTGGTTAGTTGAGATTGATGAAACTGCTATAGAGAAGACTTGGTGCCATAAGGTCTATGAGGCCATTTAGTACAAAACATTTCAGTGAGCACTAACTCTCATTAAACACATTCTAAATCATTCAAGTAGTTAGCTGAGCAGAGGTTATAATTCAAATATTTATTACAAACACGATGCGCTGCTGAACATAGAGCATTTTAACTCTTATAATGATCTTTCTTATTCTTAGCTTGTAATTTTCATTCTTCTCATTATCATTTCCTTCTCATTAAATTAAGAAAAATACCCAAACAAGGCTTTTAATCAACTGGTTTTCACGACAAAAGGGCTGTTAACGACAAAAGGGCTTCTAACTTTATGAGTTCCATCAGACCAAGTAATGGATCCAAAGAAATCACCTATCAGTTGAGAACTAGAAGCAGAAAAGCTTACTCGGTAGCTCAACTTTGTTACACTTTTGCTGAACTGTAGCTTATCTGGTAAAACCTTCACATTCAACCCTAATGGTGATTCAACGCTAACAACATAGGTGGTAGCTTCTGCACCCCCAACATTCTTCACCACTCGATTAACTATTCTTCTTTCCTTTCCCTTGAAATCCGAAATCGCGATGGAAGGGTAATTGAGATTCGAGATCAAATCCTTACTAGATTTTTTTGAGCACTTGAATCCATTTGGAATGACTGTCATATTCTTAATAATGTCTGCCCTGTAGCCATAGTTGCAGAGGAACTGCAGGTAGTCATTTGTCTCTATCTCATACACTAAACCAGGCTGCTATACTCTAGTAGGATTTATTACTCCTGCACCGTAGTCATAAGGTGTTGCAGCAGAGCCTGAATCTGTTGTCACTGGGGCTTTATCGTTGTTTGTTTGCATCGCTGCACATCAGTGATGGTTTCTTCATCAGTTTCACCGTCAAAATTTTCAGGAGGTGCTATTATGAGAAGTGTTGCACTTCTCAAATAGATTCATATTTAAATTTATGTCATATCAACTTCCACTTTAGTTTAAGTTGATATAGCTCCTTCTTAGATAAATAAATTCATACATAATTCTTCATTTCACATCTTATATTCTTCATCTCTTGCATACTAAAAGTTAAGGTGTTTCACCTTATGATATTCTACTTAGAAATAAGGTATTTTTCTATAGAAGTGGTTAGAATGTCTCTACTGGCCTTATATTTGTGAGAAATGCGAAGAGAGCACTATTAATTTGATGATTCAGGAAGATGTCTTATCAGCAGTTACATGAGCAACTTATGTTGATATAGATAAGTATGGATTTATTTGGGGAGTATTGCGTTAAATGAAAATTTTTCTAACCTGTTGTCATGATTGCTGATCTTATGGCTGCTGGGCTCCAAGTTGGATTCCATGATTTGATTATTGCCGCAATCCCTGCAACATGAGGGCAAGCCATGGAGGTTCCATAATCAAGCTTAAAGTGTGAGGGCTTTTGGCCAGGTGGAGCCACATTGGAGTCTTCATTTTGTGTCCATGAAGCTAGTATGTTCACTCCTGGAGCAGTAATGTCAGGCTGCAGCTCCAAAAACACTAAGATAAGCTTCAGCAAACTAAAATATCACTTGAAATTTGAAACTTTGTTTTTTTTTTTTTCTAATAACTTTCTTGCCTTGAGTATATTGCTTGTTTGAAGAGAAGGGCCTCTGGATGAAAAATAAGCCACTTGTGGTGCTGGTTTATACTTTAGGACTGTGATAGTAGGAAGAATTGTAGCAACTGGGTTTCTTCAAGAGAGGAGAGTTCACTTTAGATACAATAGAAAACAAAATTGAAGCTTGTTTTCTGCTTCTTACTTGGTGGAATTGATATACTTGAGGATCTGATTAGATCCTTCTGAGGTGACCTCAGTAGCAGGAAAGTCAATGTATGTTGTAGCAACTAATTTCTCCAAGTCATTGACAAAAATTGCGCCAACCGCTCCCATTGTTTTTAGATCATCTGTTTTCTCAATTGTAGAGTAACCGGCATTTGAATGCTTACAAAGAACAATTTTTCCTTTGATCTTCTTTCCATCAAGTGAGTCAAGATAACAGTGGCTTAATTGCAATTCAGCGATATGATCAGAATAAGCAATCTATTAAGAACTTAGGCTTCGTTTGTGATGGCTTTCTTCCTACTTCTTAAAGCGGCTTTTCAATACAAAAATTTACTAAAAAGCCGTTTTACGAAGCAGTAAGAAAGCCGTCCAAACGAAACCTTAATCATATCAGAGTCAGTTACCTTGCATCTGCATCATCAGAGCTTGAATTAGATCTTGCTGAAGCACCATAGATGAGAGGATAGGTTGCAGACTTTTTCAGATTGGAAAAATTTATAGAATCACCCTGAAATAGAGCTTAAGAAATAAATGAACCATGAGCCTAAAGACTCACTTCAAGAATGAAACCATATATGAGAATGCTATAATGTAGAGAGAGAGAGAGAGAGAGAGAGAGAGAGAGAGAGAGAGAGAGAGAGAGAGAGAGAGAGAGAGAGAGAGAGAGAGAGAACCTTCACAGGCTTATAGTTCCCACCCAAAACAATATCAGATTCAAAATAACGGTCAATAGTTGTGGCACCGACGGTGAGAATCCAAGGTGCAGTATTCACAATAGATTGAGCATCAGGTCCATCATTCCCAGCTGAACACACCACTGTAATCCCCTTTTCAACAGCATGAAATGCTCCAATGGCAATTGGATCAGTGGAAAAATCAGGAGGAGAAAATATGGGTGCTCCAATCGAAATCGACAACAGATCTACACCATCAGCAATTGCATCATCAAAAGCAGATAGTATTGCAGATCCCGGACACCCATCTATTCCACAAACTTTGTACATGGCAATTCTTGAAGAAATAGATCCACCTTTTGCAGTTCCATCAGCTAAACCATAGAAGGAAGCTTCCTTGACTGGATTTCCAGCTGCAGTAGAAGAGGTATGTGTGCCATGTCCAAGATCATCTCTTGGGGAGCTTAGGTCAGTTGGAGAAGCAGTGAGTGAAGAAGACTCATCATCATCAATGTCATAATGTCTTGCTCCAACAATCTTCCTATATGAAAATTAATATCATGGTTATATTGCAATAGTATCACCTATCTCATTTGGTCTATCGATGAATTATTATGTGCAGACACCGGATGGGGAGAACCGTCCGGTTTGTCTATGTGAACAGTAAAAGCGCAATGAACTGCACTTTTATTATTCACAGATACAAAACCAAACAATTTTTCCCGTACGGTGTCCGCACAGAATAATCTCTCTTGATCTAACACTCGACTGATTATTATCACCTGCAAAGATGAGCAAATTACTATTGTCTATTACAAATTGTTAGAGTTTAGTATTCTTTGTAGCATCCATAGAAGTTCTTTTGGCTATGCCATTAGTCATGAAGTGATGGAGGAGGCATACAAGCAATATAGTATATATTCATACATAAATTTGATGCATATAAAATGAGACTTTACTTAAAAATACATTTATGTTGTTAGTGTTCCCAACTCTTCTAAAGTTTTAAGTAATAGTCTTATAATATTTAACATTATCATTATTGATTGCCGAAGTTAAGCTTCATATCTTTTTGAAATTTGACAGCCTTAGCTCCTAACCAACAGATTGAAATAGAATGCATAAATCTTCATTTAATATTTAACTCACTTATTACAGTTAGAAGAGTTGAAGTCGTTCCCTTTCATGCAAGTTCCTTTCCAACGGCTAGGAATAGGACCCATGCCATTATCTCTAAAGCTTTCAGATTCTGGCCAGATTCCTGCAGTTTTTTATTGTTAAAATGGAAAAAATTACCATTTATGTCCCCTTTTAAAACCTTACAAGCTTCCATGAGTAAAGCTTGCCTGTGTCTAATAAACCAATGATGGTATCCAACCCACCGGATGCCGGAGACGAGCCAACATAAGTGGCTGGGTTCAAGTCAGCCTTGGTCGATGTTTCTTGCAAGAAGTCCCATGACCTTGTGGTGTGTAGCTGATAAATTGGGTCTACAAAAACTGATATAACTCCTGCTTTCTTGCTAATGGCATCAGCCTCGTTCTTCGATAGCCTTGCGGCGAATCCGGAAAAGCTGCGTTTGTACCGACAAATTACATATTTCTCGATAGGTTCTCCCGTCCCAATTTCATCTTGAATCAGTCTAAGGGGCTTATTTGTTGAACTAGAAATTGGTCAAATCAAATATATCAAAATTGAATTAGATGGTGAAGTTCAAATATTTAAAATTTTACTTTGTATTTCTTTATTTTAAACTAAGCATTAATATTTTCATAACTCTATATTTGAAATAATTTACATTCATTTTATTTCAAATCAACCTGCCCCTAAAATACATACAAAAGCTTTTTTCTTGATAGTGAGAAAAGCACAATAAGTTGTGAAGCTTTAAAATTGATAGAAAGTAATCAAATTGAGGCTTTGTTTGTGATGGCTTTTTTACTGCTTCTTAAAGCAGCTTTCAAGTACAAAATTTTTAACTTTTGTATTAAAAAGTTATTTTAAGAAGTAGTAAAAAAAACCGTCCCAAACGAAGCCCGAAAATAATCAATCTTATTTTTTTACTTTTCCCCCATTTTACGCAAAAGAAACAACCCGTAAACTATTTCCGAGTTCATTATTTCACAAATTTACTACAACCAAATCCGGACTTTATATATCACTGAAATTTTCTTTAAATTGTATTTTTTATCATAAAAAATAAATGATAAATGTATGATAAAATTATGAAAATAAGATTTCATTTGGGATAACTTTTTTATTATTTTTTAAAGCAAATTTTCAAAACAAAAAACTTTTAAATGAAATTTTTTGTACTGAAAAATAGTTTTAAAAAACAATAAGATTTGAGAAGCTTAAAACAAAGCTCAAAATTAGACAAATAGATAAAATTACTGTTAGGATAAGGAATAGAAGGGTAGAAGTAACGCAACAAATATAGAAGTTGATCAAAATGGTTTGGGAAGAATAAGTACGGGAAAAATAATCATTACGGCAGACAAAATTGGCCGGAAAATTCCTAAAATCCGTCAAAAATTAGCATTTCCGATGGATTTCCGATGATTTTTTTTACGGTAAAACGTGCGTTGGAAAAATTTTGCCGGCGCGCGGATTTCCGGCGGAAATTCCACAGTAAAATATGTTGGTAATTCCGCCAGAAAATTTGTCGAAAATATGTTGGAAATTCCACCAAAAAATTCATCGGTAATACGCCGTAAAATCCGTCGGAAATATTCTGCCGGGAATTCGCTGGAAAATTCATCGGAAATTCTGACGGATTTTTTTTCGCCAAAAAATCCGTCGGAAATCGGGGTTTTTACTGTAGTGAATATTATAGATTTTGAGTCTCTGAATGAATGAAAATGAAAAATCATTTTATATGAACAAATTAAACCTTGGAAGTATAGAAGAAAGAAGCTGGATGTGATTTTCTTTAAGAGGGTTCTCAGATGCCTGTGAAGGAATAGCTCCCATATAAACCACATAAATCTCTCTCTTGTTTCCTTCCTGCCCATCTAATCCAACAAGGAGAAGAAGGCAAAGGAGTAATGAAAGGCTACTTATAACTGGAATAGCACACATTTTTCTTTCAAGTTTATTTGACCTCTTTAGTTTGTTCTCTTCATTCCCAGCACACATATATATATATATAGAGAGAGAGAGAGAGAGAAAGATCTTAGTGGGAAGGTAAAAAAGAGTCGCTTCCTGGGTGGAATATCTGCTACTCAGCACTGGCACTACTATTCTTTTTTAGCTTATTTTTAGGTTTTGTTAGGACGACTTTCTTATTGCTTCATAAAGTAATTTTTTAGTTAAAAAAATTAAATTTTGTACTAAAAAGTTGCTTTAAGAAGCTGTAAGAAAGCTGACTCAAACGAAGCCGGGTTTCAATGCAATTTTTAGGCCATGTTTATTTGAACTCTATTTTGTTTAGAAGCTCACTGGTTTGCTTGTTCATAGAAAATACTTAGAAAAAAATAAATAAAGTGCTTTAAATTTATTAATTTTCAAATTAAGTTTTCTATTTTTAAGCAATTAAATGAATTCTCAAGAATGTTAGCTAAAAATTGGAGTGAGTTCAATACAATTTTTAATTACAATGTATATGATTAAACAAACCACTTAATAAAAATATGTAGATCTTAATTTAATTTTTGGCTTGTATGTATAAAATGACTATCTTTATGAAATTCCTTCACTTGAATTTTCTATAATTTCGATATGACTTAGGATCGTTTGGGACGGCTATAGCTTTTTATAAAGATGATTGTAAAGCTACAACAGAGAAAATAATTTTTTTTAAAAGCTGCTGAAGAAAATAACTTTCTAACATAAAAATTTATCAAAAGCAATGAAAAAGTAATGATCAAATAAAAATTATGATTATGTTGAAAAGCAAAGCAGTAAGAAAGCTGTCTCAAGCAAAGTATTAGTAAAACTTTATATATAACGATGAATTGCTTGATACTATTTATAAAAAGTAGGCAATATCTTGTTTATAAAAGTACTTTTTTTTTCTTTTAGAATTGCATTAATACTCAGCTTGTTTTATATCTAATTAATTTGGTATTTAATCCCTCCAATTGAGTACAAAGCAATCCAATTATGAAAAGAATCGCTCATGAATTAAGCATGCCCTTAAAAGTGCTTGGAAGAGTGATGTATTAATTGATTCTTAGTTGAAAATAAGTTAGCCTTAGTAAAGATAAGATAGTGGGAGTGAAGAGGAGGGAGATAGGGAAGGCAAAGAAAAGTAGCTCTAAAAAAGTCGTCCCAAACAAAGCCTAAATTTTGTACTAAAAAGTTGCTTTAAGAAGCCTTAAGAAAACAGTTCCAAACGAAGCCTAGTTTCAATGCAAATTTTAGGCCATATTTATTTGAACTCAATTTTAATAGTGCTTGGAAGAGTGATGTATTAATTGATTCTTAGTTGAAAATAAGTTAGCCTTAGTAAAGATAAGATAGTGGGAGTGAAGAGGAGGGAGATAGGGAAGGCAAAGAACAGTAGCTCTAAAAAAGTCGTCCCAAACAAAGCCTAAATTTTGTACTAAAAAGTTGCTTTAAGAAGCCTTAAGAAAACAGTTCCAAACGAAGCCTAGTTTCAATGCAAATTTTAGGCCATATTTATTTGAACTCAATTTTAAAAGTGCTTGGAAGAGTGATGTATTAATTGATTCTTAGTTGAAAATAAGTTAGCCTTAGTAAAGATAAGATAGTGGGAGTGAAGAGGAGGGAGATAGGGAAGGCAAAGAACAGTAGCTCTAAAAATGTCATCCCAAACAAAGCCTAAATTTTGTACTAAAAAGTTGCTTTAAGAAGCCTTAAGAAAACAGTTCCAAACGAAGCCTAGTTTCAATGCAAATTTTAGGCCATATTTATTTGAACTCAATTTTAAAAGTGCTTGGAAGAGTGATGTATTAATTGATTCTTAGTTAAAAATAAGTTAGCCTTAGTAAAGATAAGATAGTGGGAGTGAAGAGGAGGGAGATAGGGAAGGCAAAGAACAGTAGCTCTAAAAATGTCGTCCCAAACAAAGCCTAAATTTTGTACTAAAAAGTTGCTTTAAGAAGCCTTAAGAAAACAGTTCCAAACGAAGCCTAGTTTAAAAGTGCTTGGAAGAGTGATGTATTAATAAGATAGTGGGAGTGAAGAGGAGGGAGATAGGGAAGGCAAAGAACAGTAGCTCTAGTGGAGAAGTCAAGGTTAGAATTAAGTGGGGGAGGTATTTATAAGAGAAATGTGATAACTTTACCATATCAGATAATGCACCATTAATAAAGCTAATTAAGCTCCATCATGTTTTGCATCTCTTATTGGAGATGTAACTACTCACTTTTTTCTACCTTCATTGTGCTCTTAAAATATAATGAGAAGCTATTGACAATCATACAATAAGCAAGGGCAGAATCAGTCTTAATTTTTAGAGGGAGCAAACTTATAAGTTACTGTTGGTGTATCCTCGAATTTGGCTTGACCCTTCACTACAAGAGAATGGGTCAATAGCGATAAAAAAATAGAGAAAAAAAAATGACGCTAAAGATATCTTTTAGCTACCAAAAGTAAGGCCTCTAAATAAAAAAGGAAAGTTGATATTTGTTCATATTCTTGATCGTTGTACACTTCTCAGATATGTCAGGGGTCTAAGGAGGCAGTGCCCCCTAGCAAAGAACAAATTTTGGTTATAAGGATATTTTTAGAATTCAAATTAATAAATAAAATGATGAATACTATTTACTATTTCTATTTGTATTTGATTCATCGTTCTCTAACAATAACACGTCTATCTAATGTGTCTGATTATGCTGGGGGCAATTACCTAAAGATCATAGTATTTTAAATCATTTAGGGTGCCAATTGCCTAAAATCGTTGTAATAAAGACTAAAAAATATATGAATTGGGACAAATTATCTAAAGAATCATGTAATACAATAAGAGAGAGTTTTATCTCTCCTCACCTTAGGTTGATCAGAATATAACATAGCAATGCTGCTATGCCTTGAAAAACCTTCAAAGAAAATCATACAAAATATGTACAGCTCTAATTATTGCAATCATGATTAATAATATTTAATTTGTAAGATTAATATTCCTATGATTTTATTGGAAAAAGGTTTTAACTTTTAATAAAATTATAAATAAAGAAATTTTTTTATCCAACTTATTCTTATCCTATAATTTTAATAAATAAATAAATAATTCATTTTAGTCAAATTTTAATCATGATATATTGATAATAGCGGATTTTGTTGTAAATTAAAAAAAAAAAACCCTTAAATTCTAAGAAAATATATTGCAGCGTTATTAATTTATGATGGACCAGACATAATAGCGTTTAAATTTGTACCCAAATTAGTAACAAATTTACTCTCTCTAAATTCATCTTGGTGAAAATTAATTACATTATGATATCATACATAATTTTTTTGATTGCAAAAGCAGCCTTCTACCATTAATTTTTTTTTGAAAATAACGAGGAATGAGCAAGAAAGCAATAGTCAAATAAAATTGTGGTTGATTTTTTAAAAGCGAAGCAGTGAGAAAGTTGTCTCAAACTGACCATAAGTTGAGATCTTCACACTAATGATGAGGCGTTCTAAAAGACAATGTTATTCTCGTCTTAATGGAGATTAAGGCTTCGTTTGGGATGACCTTTTTGCTGCTTCTTAAGACTGCTTTCTCGAACAAAAATTAAAATTTTTGTACTAGAAAGCAATAACAAATCGTCCTAAACAAAGCCTAATAGTCCGTTAGGGCAAGTTACAACTTTTTATAAAAGTGATTGTAAGGCTACTGTGAAAAAAAATAACTTTTTTCAAAGCTACTATATAAATCAACTTTTCAGTACAAAAAAAATATATTAAAAACAGTGAAAAAATAATAGTCAAACAAAAATTATAATTATGATATGAAAAGCAATGCAATAAAAAAGCTTATCACTCAAAGAAAGCCTAAGTTAAGAGTAAAAGCATCAACAAAAAAATTAAAAAAATGGTTAATAAATATAAATATATTTTCATAAAGAATTTGTTTATAATTTAACTATTATAAAGTATAAAAATAATTTAAATATTGAGATATTAATTATTAGAAAAATTAGACTATATGAAGTTAAAAAATAAATTAGAAATTATATAAAACTATGTTTGGTTCAATTTTATTATGTATATGCGTGACTTAATTCCATGAACTATCAGCTAATGTAGTGAATTTTTGTCTCTTTGGCCTTATCAAGATCCATCTTCTTTATGTAGAGAAATTAATCTGTGTGGACTCTGGACATAGAGAATCGTCCGGATTACTGAATATTTGTTGCTTATTTACTACGTGTTTTAAAATATGCAGTAAATAAGCAACAAATACACAACAAATGAGCAAAATGCAGTAAATACTCATCAAATACTCGGCAAATACTCACAACTAAGAATTTGATGAGTATTTACTATGTATATATAAATTCTCAATAAATATGCAATAAATAAGCAACGAATACTCAGCAATCCGGATGATTCTCTATGTCCGGAGTGAATCGTCCGGAGTCCGCACAAAATAATTTCCCCTTTATGTAACTATTATCGTTCTCACTGGTCCAAGCTCGCCTAGGAACAATTATTAGGTCCGGTGACCAAACGTAGCTCTACGTGCGGTCACCACTGAGATCGCGTCACGTGTTCTTACTCTTTACCTCGCAGCCCATCGACTTGACCCGGACCGGAACCCGTGAATGCTATGTTTGCGTATTGTTAGGTATTACTCGGTATTTGCTCGATATTACTAGGTATTGCTTGGCAATAACGAGAAATACCGCTCTGTGAAGACCAATACCGAGCAATACCGAGTTTTTCTAGAAAAAATAGAAAAGCTCGGTATTGCTCGGTATTTGTTTTCACATAATGGTATTTCTCGTTATTGCCGAGCAATACCTAGCAATACCGGGTTGTCATGAATTTAAAAAACGCACGTGCGACATACCCACTATTCACCGGGTCGGGTCCACGGTTTTGTGCCTGCTACGTGGTGCGATCTCAGTGCCAGCCGAACGTAGCTCTACGTCCGTTCACCGGACCAAATAAAAGTTCCTCGCCTAGCGACTCAACTCATCAGAGGAAACTCAAAGCAACAACAAACACTCAAGGATTTCACAAATGCAGATGACTTCAACTGTGGCAAAACAACGTACTCTTGGATTTTGTTTGGGGTGATTTTATTAATGCTTTTTAAAACAGCTTTTTAGTATATATATTTTTTTTATTTAAAAAATGCTTTAAAAACAGTAAAAAAGCATTCCAAACAAAATTTTAGTTTTATTCAGCAAGAAATAAAATAGCAAATGCAACAACAAAGAACTTTATATCCTCAAATTGTAAGCAATTGCAAAGGCTGTAGCCAAGCGGAGGCAATATATGTTAGGCTCCAAGTTCATCATCCATTCATCCGCATCAATCAAAGGAGTATTAAAGTACTCATACAGCCCAAGTTATTCTACATAAATTTCTTTTCAAAACTTAACGGTACTTTACAGTGAAGATCAAACTATTAGCTATAACCAGTCGAAAGATCTCCAATTTGTACTAAATATAAGCCAATATGAGGAATTTTATTCCTGAAAGTCCAAATATATTTCAGCATAGCTTACAGAGAAACTTAACAATATTAGACAAAGCAGCTCTGCTGTGCTAAACTGTAAAGGACCGGCTTGACTATAAAAAGGCCCTTATATACTCTAAATATTTCAGCTGAATATACTTGCCCACCATGAGCTTCCTTTCACAGCTTCGAAGAAGGCAAACCTACAAGAAAATCTTTCCATTTTAACTACTGATGAAACATCTGGAACAACTTAAAACTTTATATCTTTTTCACTTCAATTTCAATCATGAAGGAAGAACTGTGGTAATTAGACTAAATATTTTGTTTCCAATATTTTTTTCACTTTAATGGCATGTGGTATAAATTATAGTAGGTGTCTAGGGGTATCAATTTCAGGTCACGGGTCGGGTTCGGGTCGAACCTGGAACTGACCCGGATTCAAACGGGTCGACCCTAACCCGACCCGGGTGGACAAATGGGTCGGAAATCCGAACCGGACCCGACCCGGCTGGGTTGCCGGGTTGACCCGACCCGACCCGGTTTGGGTTATGCCGGAACGGCGGCAGGCGGACGGCGAGGGCAGAGGCGAGCAGGGGCAGCAGCGCGGGCGCTGGCACGGGTGCGCAGGCACTGGCGCGGGCGCGCAGGCAGCAGGCAGCGGGCGTGCGGGCAGCACGGCGGGCAGCGCGGGCAGGCAGCGCGGCGGGCAGCGCAGGCAGAGAGCAGAGGCGGGATTCGAATTTTTTTGAATTAAACGGGTTCGCGGGTTGACCCGACAACCCGTCGGGTCAACCCGAACCCGACCCGTTTTTTGAAACATGTCAATTTCTTGAACCCAAACCCGACCCGTTATGAAATAGGGTCGGGTTCAACCCGGATTTTCCGGGTCGGGTTTTCGTGTCGTGTCAAATATTGACACCCCTAGGGGTGTCAAAATTTGACACTACCCGAAAACCTGACTTGAATCCGACCTGAAAATTTCGGGTTAGGGTCAACCCGAACCAGAAACGGGTCGGGTTTGATTTCAACTTTTCGATCTGGTTCAAAAATCATGTCAGGTTTGGGTTGACCCTTTGACCTAAAATTGACCCGTTTTTTATCCGAAAACCTGATTTTGACCTGAAAATCCGAGATTGACCCGTTTTTGACACGAAAAGCAGAGATTAACCCGTTCTTTAGACCTAAAAACTAGCAGCTTTTTGTTGGCACCGGGTCATTCGGGTCGTGTTGGATTGACCCGGACCTAAAGCGGGTTGGGTTCGGGTTGACAAGAATAGTGTCGGGTTAGTTTCGGGTTTGACCCGAACCCAACCCGTGACCTGAAATTGACACCCCTAAATTATAATAACCAGCAGGTAAAATGAGTTTATTCTGACAATATTTCAGAAAATTTCATCTAGGGGAGTAAAAATAAAGGCCGATGTTTACGAGCAACTTATGTTTTGCTCTATAACTGTTCATAATCAACTCATTCGTTATGCAACTTAGATGAATTTGAACAAAATTTTCTTTTACTTTTTTACTAAGGCTTCGTTTGGAACGAGTTTCTCACTGCTTCTTAAAGCAGTTTTTTAGTGCAAAAATTTAAATTTTTAGTACTAAAAAACTGTTTTAAGAAGCATTAAAAAAGTCATCCCAAACGAAACCTAAATGAGCAAACATAAGCTCTTTTGATTATATTTGACTTCATGAGAGCTCCATATATTAAAATATTAAATATATTCATATATATTCATGTAAAGTTAATTTACTCTGGTATCTTACATTAAAAATCATTGAAGAAAACATGAAAATATATATTCTAAGTTCTATGAATCTTAAAGTATCATGTATAATGAAAATTCACAAATTTTTTCATGCAATAGAAGCCATTAATCAAAAAATATTGATGCACTTGATGGTTACCAACTTGTATTTAAATTTGAGCTTGTTTGTGCTCAACTGATAGTTCAAGAAAGGAATAGAGCCTTAGCTTGCTCATGTTCAGCTAGTTTACAAAAGAAAAAACTTTCTTAAAAAAGAATGCTACAAGTATTAAGGAAACATACCAAGTTGTTTTGCATTGACGATGCTTGGACTAGCAGGTGGAGGCTGAGAGCTTTCATTTAAGAAAGTTTCAATACTATTTGGATCAGACCAAACTGGGTATCCTTTGATCTTGCCCTGTTTACCAGTAAGGAAGCAAAAGGAATTCGCACTCATAGCAGGTATAAAAAAACTTCAATTCATTCCCGTTAAAACAAGCATACCAAAACATTTAGAGCAGCTAGAGTTGCCATTCCTTCGCGCGTCCACTGAAAATAATATATGGAGAAACCATTCAGATGAGAAATCTCTTGAATTTTTCAATATTTAACTTCCATATGAGAAGAGGATATCCTGAGATGTAAAGAGAAGTTCTATAATATCCTTATTGGCCTCATAATATTATATGAATCTAGATCTTAGCAGACTGTGGGCTCAGAAAATTCATGCCACAGCATCCCCATTGCTTTTCGGAGGAGGTTTAACGGATTAAGTTCCTGGATAAATATTGGGAAGACAGATTGGGTTTGAATATAAGACACTAATAGATTTTGCCCTCATTTTGCGATAACTTTATGATATGAGTTCTGGTTTCCTATAGGCACAAGCCCATATAGTTAATTAACCCTCCCAATAACGAGAGAGAACTTTCGATTAAGGAAAGTCGTCGATGAAATACATAGAAATACATAGTATGTGGCATATAGTAGCAGCATGGGTTTGGGGTTTGGGAATCGAGAGATGAAGCAGGAGGTCAGTTGTGGAAGAACAACGATCGAGGCGAACAAATCCCGGAACGGCACCGAATGCACAGGTATTTTATGGGATTTTTGAGATTTTTAGCGATTTTCTGGCTGGGTTTTGGTTCTATGTCTGGTGGTCAACACAAACAAAATTATTAATATCTAAGTTGAGCATAATAAACATGGGAATATTAAGATGAATATATAGAAAAGTTAGGAAGGATAAATGAAAGCATAATCACATGAGATGAGTGGTAGGAGTGAAATCTATTAAGACTAAGATAATTTTAAAAAATTTAGACATATATAATAATGGGAAGAAAATGCACCATTAGGAACATGGATAAAATCAATATTAAAGGAAAATTTTATAAACTGGATATAGATAGAAGTTGTTTAGAATTATCTACAAAGAATAAGTTTTACAATTAATAAATAAATGAAAAAGATATTCATAAAGTTGACCCCAATAAGTTAGTATAAGGCTTCGTTTGGGACAGCTTTCTTACTGTTTTTTAAAATAACTTTCTAGTATAATTTTTTTTTTATAAATTAGAAATTTTTATACCAGGAAGCTGTTTTAAAAAGCAGCAAGAAAGCCATCCCAAACAAAGCCTAAGACTATTGATGATGATTACAATTATACCAATAAAGTGTATGATTTCCTAAGTTCACCTTGGAAGCAGATGCAATATGAGGCACAACCACAGCATTTTTCTGTTCAGCAAGCCCTGGTTTCATTAAAGGTTCCTCCTGTAAAATAGTAGAACACAAATTGATAATCTAAGAATTGTCGCAATCCAAAATTTAAAATAGAACACCAAGAGCACGCAAGACGAACCTCGAAAACATCAAGGCCAACGCGGAACATGGGATTTAATTTTAGATGTTCTACCAGTGCAGCTTCATCAATCACTGGCCCCCTACTTGCATTCACAAGGACTGCATCCTGTGATTAAAAGCCACTTTGTTCATTAAAACATTTGATTGCTAAGGATAAAGGATAAAGTTGAAACAGGTAGCAAAGATAAGCTATTTGCCTATACCTTCTTCATGATTGACAGTCTCTCTTTGTTGATCAGATGATATGTAGTTTTATCCAATACTGGGTGAAGACTTATCTGCAAAAAAAGATCAATAGGTTGAATTTTTAATGCCCATTTCAACCCTAGAACTATACATCCTCGAGCAAACACAGTTTTTGTACTTCATTGGTTTCAGCTTAAGTGCAACCATGCAAAATAAAGGTAAATGCAATGGCTACGATGAAGCTTAAAGATTGATGGATAACATGGGCGGATCCCTCTTGATGTCAGGGTGGGCATTGCCCACCCTAAAAAAATGAATAATGTACTAGCAGTGGGATTTTTGATAGCATTATGTTGATTAAACTTTAAAAAAATTTATTATTACTATTTGATGTTATTATTTTATTTTTGCTATTATTATTGTTGTTGTCAAATTAATTAAAATTTTGTCCATTCTAAAAAAGAAGCTGGATCCGCCCCTAATGGATAATGTTAAAAATAACAATGAAAGATTCAAAAGCTATCTCACCACATCAGCCTCTCTCAGTACATCCTCCATTGTAGCAGCTCTTTTCCAAGTAACAGGCTGCTCACCGTTGGCTTTCAGAAATTGCCCATATGCTGAAAAGTCAACGAAGGAATTCAAAAGTTTTAGTTAGAAAATTAGGAATGCTGACAGGCAATAACAGGAAGGAAAAAAAAAGAGTCATGCCTGTAACAAACTTCTCAAGCCTTGTAGCTTGATACAGATCATAGTATATAAGGTTCATCTTAAAGCCCTCAATCTGCAAACATTGAGTGGGTGACAACAAGAATTTTAATTTTTTTTGTGATAAAAGCTGGATGAATGGATTTCCCTACCCTAGCAACAAAGAATTAGAAGAAAGCAATCGATAATGCAAAACTCTTATGTGTAGCTTTTCTTAATGTTCTCTGAGGCTTCGTTTGGGACGGCTTTGTTTCTGCTTCTTAAAGCAGTTTTTTTGTACAAAAATTGGTGTTGACACCATGTTGCATTGAATTAAGAAGCAAAAAAAACCGTCTCAAATTAAGAAGCAAAAAAAACCGTCTCAAATTAAGCCAAAATTGCATTGAATTCACAAAAAGAAAAAGAAAAAAAAAACACAATCAACATGGTTTGCTTTAAAAATTATGCAAGATATGTTCTTGACACCATGTTGCCTGAGATCAATAATAAAGGAATTTTTATTTCAAAACATTTTTTGTTAGAGAGGGGTGAGGAGGAGAAATTTTGAAGTTGAAAAATACGGATTTCTTGACAAGCCAGGCATTGTCAATGGTCTTTGCATGTTCGTGTGTAGAAGTAAGAAATTATCAAAACAATGAGTGCTGATTATGGATTCGTTTGGGACGGCTTTTTTAATGCTTCTTAAAGCAACTTTTTAGTAAAAAATAATTTTTTTAGTAAAAAGCTAATTTATGAAGCAGTAAGAAAGCCGTCCCAAAAGAAGCTTAAATCCACCCTATACTCAACTAAAGACAAAAGAAGAAAAAATTACCATCATCCTAGCATAAGCTGAACCAATACGACCAGCTCCTATCACTCCCACTGTCTGTCCCTTGAGCAAATTCCCAACAAATCTACAAAATAAAAGTTAAATATTTTTGGCAGAAGAAACTTCAATCCCTTAAAAACTAGCTTTTTATTCATACAAATTAGGGAGCCATCCATCATATAATCCAGCTCTCATGAATTGATCAGCTTCCACAATCCTCCTTGCTGCCGCCAGAGAAAGTGAGGCGGCCAATTCGGCCGTCGTCTCAGTTAGAACTCCCTAATCAAAATAACTAGCAAATTAGATCAACCATAAAAAGGAAACCATCTTTAACATTCAAATTCATCAACACGAGCTTTGATTCGATACCGGCGTATTTCCAACTGCAACTCCATACTTGTTTGCCGCATTCACGTCGACGTTATTGTAACCCACGGCCATGTTACTAAAAGCGGTTCCACCAGCTCTGCGCAGGGCGGAAAATAGCACCTCCCCCCAATCTTCTGTGAGCTGTTACAGATCCAAACAATAAAAACAAAAACCATAAAACTCAATAAAATTTCTTCAATTTCAGTTTTGGGAATTTTATAAACTCGCCTGGCCGATGACTCCGTCGCATTTGTTCCCAATGAGCGCGATAATGTCCTCCACTGACAAGATAGTCTTCTTCTCGGTGCAAATCTGAAGATGGAAGAGTCAAGAGAGAAATGAGAAAGAGATAAAGGAGAGGGTTTTACCTCAACGCGACAATCTTGGTCGGTCAATAGCCGGATCCAGCGGGTTCCTGGCATGGGTTTGGTACTCACGACTCTGTATTTGCCGCTGGGATTCCATACCTCGATCGATATGGGTTTAGCCATAATCTGCCTAGCAAGAGAAGTAGGATCTCCAAAAAGCTTTTTTTCTACTTCAGTCGGCTTTTGGTGACCTCAAATAGACTGATAAGGCGAAGAGGAACTGCAAGGCGAGGCCTTTTTCTAATGAAGATGCATCTATATTTTGAAATGTTTGCGGATAAAGGCGGGGCCAACTGCCATGTCGACCTCTGGTTCACCATAAAGCGAAGGGCGTTCATTACCAAGATAAGGCGGGGAAGAACACTAGTGAAACGTTAGAGACCACTTGGAAGATGGCATTTACCATTAGATTTTTTTTTTTTATTTATTTAATTAGAATATTCTCATTAGAATTAATCATGCATTTTAAAATTATTTAATTTATTTTTAAATAAATTAATTTACAAATAATTAATAAATTATTTATTCTTTTTATGTAAAACAAAATATTTAATATAAAATTTAGATTAGAATATTCTAATCTAATATTTTTAAAGATATTTATTTATATTTCATTTTATACATTACTATTAACTATACAACATCTTCATAACATCAAAGAGGTCCAACAAGTTACAATCTAATTAATTTATATGTCAAAAAAAAAAAAAAAAAGTAATAAGTGTTTACTAAGATAAAAATTTTTGAATTAGGAAAATATAATAAATCATGGGACTTAACATTTTTAGAGGGAGCCACCTTAAGAAGGGACTAGTAGTATGGCACAAGTACTTATCCCAAGAATCAAAAGGAGAGAGGGGGCTTACAACTCCTCAAAAACTAGATGTCCAAATTAGGGGAAATTATTGGGTTCGGACACCGGACGCCGTCCGGAGCAGATGAAAATGTGTCACATCACCCTCTACTCGGTATTGAACTCGGAACTGAGCAGTACCAAGCTCAGTACTGCTCAATACTGGGCTCAATATACTCGGTATTGTGAAGTACCGAACAATAAGTTATGTCCGATGTCCGAACCAAATAATTTCCCCCAAATTAGACATGTAATACCTCAAAGTGATATATAAACCTTAACAAGTAGCATGAGAGATTGAGACTTACAACATCGCATATGATGAGTACCCTCCTAACTTTCATGAATAAATTTAAGGAAACAGGATACTATTCTTCCACCCATATGAAAGATAAACCCTAAACCATGAGGTACATCAATAAGCCTACTAACTAATCTAACATCTTGTCTAGATCATCATGAATCCGCTATCCATCTGTGTATTTTAGAAAATAATGTCATTAAGATATGTATAATACCAGGCGACTAGTGAAATGCATATAAGAGGCATAATGCAATTATAAGAGGCATAATGCAATTATTTTATTTGATTGTCTATCTTGCTATGAATTCTAACAAGATGTAGACTCATAAAGCTTGCTTATGATATGGATTAACTAAGATTTTGTTTGGGACAGTTCTTTTATTATTTTCTAAAACAGCTTTTTAGTACAATAATTTTTAGTTCAATAATTTTTGTATTAAAATGTTGTTTTAAAAAATAGGAAATAGATGCCTCAAACATCAAGTGATAACACAATTTTTTCTTATTTTAGAAAAATTTTAAGTTGATTCATGTTCGATATAATTCTCGTCCTACTTATCATTAAAAAAATCCAAGCAGTACAACAATCAATTGAAGAAAAAGGGAAAAGTATGATAAAAAAAAAAACTTTGACATATCATCAAAAAATTAGCTTGACCAGGCACAAATCTCGAGGCAAAATCAAGTTGAAAGCTTCTAAAATTAAATCTGCGACCATCCGAACTCCGATTTCAAAAAACTTACAGTTGAATTGAACGTTCGAAAATACAAACCCAACGCAACCAAATTCGACTCAATCCGAGCCCATATGGATCCAAATCGAAGACCCGAAGCACCTTTGGAAAGTTCAAACCATAAATTGGATGACCGAACGCTTTCCAAACGTGACATGCTTATATTCAGCAAGGATATGGATAATAGACTAATTAGAAGATGCTTATATGACAAATTACAAATGGCACTCTACATACAAACATGTCATCAATGCCACATGGCCTGTACTATACAAATGAATTTGTCTTCAAGCTCAACAATTCAACATGGGCCATGGTTAACATTTAACAAATCTGCATCCATTCAGTGTATCAGCTAAGGTTTCATTTGAGATAGTTTCTTTACTGTTTTCTAAAACAGTTTTTTAGTACTAAAATTTTTAATTCAAAAAGTTTTTGTACTAAGAAGCCGTTTTAGGTAGCAGCATAAAGCTATCCCAAACGAAACATAAAACTATGCATATGCTTAATAATGCCATGCATATTATGTGTGAGGTGAAAATGATATGTACATCCTTCAATTGTTTATGTGTGATAATGTACACAATAAATATATTTATTTGCGGGAACGAAACATAGAGATTCAGACCTAAAATTAATCATGATGAATTTTATAACCGTCAAATTAATTTTGAAATGAGCATAAAATATAGTTGATCGAATAAAATTTATATTGCACTTATCTTAAAATAAATCTAATAACAAAATTTGAATCAAGATATCCCACCTTGATCACTTTCCCTATTAATATACCTATGATAAAGAGGTATGCATGTGGGAGTGTAGAATGCATCTATTACAAACCACAATGTATAAATATGTACAATAAATTAAAGCTCAAACTAGAAATGATAAAGATTCAGAGAATTACATGAACCAGCTCGACCTTAGTAATAGTGCAGGAGTTCTGGATTCTCCATTAACAGTATATAAAATGCCTGGCTGCAGTACAGCATTCTTGCCCAAACTGAAATTTAGAAAGCCTTCCAGCCAAAACTGATTGAAATTTCCTTCAATTTGTCCACCCAACTTAAAACCCCACCCTAGTTCATCGCGAGGAGCATCATACAAAGAAATACCCCATTTTAACAAACCGGGATTTGATTTCCACATCTCAACCCAGCAATCAAGATTATTAGTCTCATTAAACTGTGATTCTAACATCAATGCAATGGATGATGATGCAAGAAACTGTACCTTACTTGGAGTGGCTGAAGAAGATCCTTCAAGGCTTGCATTTACTGTACTCCTCTTGTTCAAGTTGCCCCTCGGTAAGGCCATTGGACCGAGTTTCAAAAGCTGAGATGACTTGGAAGTTTGCCAAATTCCAGACATTGTGAGCCTTGCTTCTTCAGAGGGTTTACAAGAAACCTGGCCAAAGATATTTTGTCTGATGTTTCCAACAAAACTAGTTTCTTCAACAAGCCCAGAAACTAACCCAGCTAAACTAGCAGAAAGATTAGGTCCCTTAACAATGAAACCAAGCCCACAACCTTCAGATTGTTGGAACAGTGGGGGAGAAAATGAAGGGGATGCACTTTCATATCTTCCCTGTCAAAAGCTATAGCCTTTGTAAAATTAGTTCGAACTACATTTTAATGAAATAATTAAAACAACACAGAATCTGAAAGTTCAAGGGCTGCTTGGTAGTAGAATTTAGGCCGGATTTGAGGCGGATTTGAGCGAAATCCAGCCAAATGGCCTAAAATGCAAAACCGAATCTCATGGCAAATGAAAGCCGCAGTATACGGAAAATTCCGCCTTTTCATGCTAAATCCCGGATTTCCGAAATCGTATATTTTGCCGGATTTACAAAATCCATTGGCTCGAGAGGAAGAGCCCGCCTGTTAAATCCACTTTATAGCCAAACAGTCACACCGGATTTAATAGGATTATCATGAATGTTGCCAAACAGTTTTCAGGATTTAGGCCCCTTAGGATTTCCGAAATCCGGATTTAGAGGATTTACGAAATCCAAGTTAAATTAAATCGTGGGTGCTACCAAACAGCCCCGGAAAACTGGGGAGAAGTTACCTGTTGAAAGCTTGTTCCAAATTCAGTGCATTGAGCTCCAAAGGGAGCAAACACAGCAGATAGGGAGTTACAAATGTTTGCCAAATAAACCAACTTTGATAGAGCCAGCGGGCACCCATTCACGTTACTGTGGTTAACCAGACTGCAGTGACTAGCAAAAAACTCTGTTATTAGTAGATCTCTCTGCCTGATAGATGTCTCAAAAATAAACCTCAGATCGATGCCTCTTCTTGTTCCTAATCTATCAAGGTTATCAGAACCCTGCTGATAGTCATTCTCAATGAACATCAAAGCTCCATCTGCATTTATAATTCCTTTTATATGGGTACGAGCTTCTTGGAATGGGCCTCCTTTGCCAGATTGATAGAAGGAAATCATGCGTTCTACTTTATCTTGCCTTTCCCTCAGCTTCATCAGATCAGAAAATGCCTCTCGTTGTAAACGCTTAAGTGTTTCAATCTAACAAACATGTAAATTTGAACATAAGAAATATAACAACCTTGCCAGGAAATAGAATAGCTGTAAGAACATATTAAGGCTACGTTTGGGACGGCTATCTTTCTGCTTCTTAAAGCAGCTTTTTAATATAAAATTTTTGAAAGCCGTCCCAAACGAAGCCTAAGTTAAGAGTTAAGCAATGAAGGTGTTGAACTAGGTTGATTTTGATGAGCAGAGCATTTAATGTGTATTGCTAATTGCTATGGCTAACATCCAAAAGTATATGTCAAGAAGAAAATAAACTCAAAAGAAAGATCTTAAGATTAATCTTGATTCTTGGTCATATTCACGATGAGAATAAGTTAAAATTAATGAAACACCTAAGATATTTCACAAGGCTTAATTCTTTTATATTAAGTCATATTTTATTTATTGGGCTAATCATTTATTTTGAGTATGCAAAGACAAATTCCTCAATATGTAATCTAAAGCTTAGTTGGTAGTCAATAAAAGGATGCCTGATGAAGGATATATTATGCACAACATGATAAAAAGATTAAAATGAAAACCATTAAGCCTGAAAATGAAAAATAAATCCTCAATTTTAGCATTTAGGCAAGATAGTGTATTTATGTGAGTAAATTAGCATTCCCAAGCATTATTATCTTTGAGTTAAATTGAGGTAAAAACTACTTCAAATTTGGTTTTTATATTTTTTAGAATTATTCCGAAGTCATTCTTTGGACAGGCCAAGTTCAACTTGATTGAATGGCTCAAGTTTAGTTCAACCTTGATAATTCATATTCAAACAAAGATGGGTTAACATGGCATGTCAGCTCGGATGGACTAAATTCAGAAAGGCTCTTAACTTGCTAAGTTGGCCAACTTGACTGGTACACGTATTCATCAAATTCTGAAATGGTTGCTCACCCAATACCTTGCCCTTTAGAATTCAAAAACTTCTTTTTTTTCACCAAAGTATATCAACAATTTTTAACTGGCATAGGGCATTTGCAGAAGCTCATAAAGCATGCAATGAAAGGAAAATGATGAAATTTTAATGGAAAACCTATTGCATGCCTCGGGATATTATTCCATATTTTCAAATAAACTCCCAGCATTTCCACCCACTTTGGCTGGCAAAGCATCTCTCATATCTCTATAAATATTACCCAAACGCAAGACTTGAAGGTACTATTTTATTTCCTAAATTTCAAAAATATCATTTCTAATGAGAAGAATATCATGAATGTACACAATAATGATCATCGTATTAAAAAATGAATGGCAGATGGAGATAAGAGTGAACAACTGAACTACTTTGAAGACCAAAATTAAAGCAAATTTTGCCTGAGTTTATTAAATTAGGCACAAGGACTTAGGATCAGTTTGGGACAACTACATCTGTTGGTAAAGCAATTTTTAGAGAAAGTTGTTGGTAAAGTTGTCGATGAAATTGTTGTACAGAAAACTGTTTTCTGAAGTTGTTGTACATAAAGTAGTAAACCTTTTTTGGAAAATACAGTTGTGACAGATATGTGATACTTAAATACATCACATCTATATATCATCAATTCATCTAATAACATTGAATGATAATTGTTAACATCATACCCACTAAAATTATATATCTTAACCTTAATTTTTGTTCTCTTAATTCAAAAGCCTCCATCTTCAAATATTTTCTCCATCACTCTAATTTTCACTTATTTTAGTTGATGCCTCACTAGTCACTAATTATAACTATATCATTAGCTCAAAAACATACAACAGGACACCTTGTTTTGAATGTCAATTATAAGAATCTCCATAACTATACAAAAAATATATGGACTCAATATTATTCCTTACTATAAACATACAGTAATTGAAAACTCTTGGCTAGTTTCATGATTATTCTAGCTAGTGTTCCATCATACATATCTTTAATAATGTTTACATAACACAAACATTTTGCCTTGATGCACGCCAAATTAATTCCCAAAATAGTCAATCATATTTTTTTTTTCAAATTCAATCAAAACCACATAAAGATCCTTGCTTTGCTTTATATACTTCTCAATTAATTTTCTTAACACATATAATGCTTCCATAATATATCTTCCTAGCATGAAAACAAATTAGTTATCTGAAGTTAAAGTAATTTTTAAGCCGATGTCCTTTACTTGCTCTAATAACTTCATAGTCTTCATTGCATCACCCATAATTCTGATTCCTATATAATTAGCAATAGCATAATCTTGAACATCAAATTTGTTCTTGAATACTAATGCCAAAATGTTTCTTCTTCAATCATTTGACATTCTCTTAATCTTCAATATTTGATTGAAAATGTTTGTTAAACAAATCACCAAAACTTCAATACTCTAAGCTTGTGTCATAGAGAACTTCTTCCTAAATATGGCTTTGAGTCAATGGGGGGTTGCCAGACTCAGAGTTATAATTCTTGGGAAAAGGGAGATAAAGAAAAAAAATAGGACTTAAAACTTTTTCAACATTGCCAAATCAGAAGCAATCATTTAGGGTTTGGTAGGAGGCAACAAAAATCTTCCTTTAATACAAAATAAATTCATTTCTGATCTTCTTGGTCAAGTTTATCAATTAAGACATTTCTCATCTGCACCAATGCAAAAACATACTAGGTAATAATGCTTCCATAACTATCAAAAAATATGCCCTCATCGATGGTAATAAATTATGTCCAAAATTTTCCAAGAACAAATAAAACCATATAACATTGACAGCTCCAACATAACGAACTCTAGTTCCAAACGTTAGCGGTAAAAGCAACTCAGGCTTGAGAGGGAAAAGTGTACCGGGCCTTGGCTTGCGCGCTTTTGGCAACTCTGCAACACTCCCTTCACGAACCTCTCCGTCGATTTGCCAAACTCTTTGAATCGACCAACGACAAAGGTCACGGGCTCCATCGGAGATTAATCCAAAGAAAATATAAAATAAATTTTGAAAATAATAAGTTGAGGTTGGATATGTGAGTATACTTGAGGATGAACGGCAATGACATAGAGCTAGGGTTTCGTCTGACTCCCGCGGGAACGTCAGTTTGGCTTTCTGGTTTCATCTGTGTTGGCCGTGCCCACGCTTTTTCTAAGAACCGTCCGTAATGTTAGGGGCTGTTTGGTAGAATTTAGGATTTCATTTAAGTGGATTTCGTAAATCCTTCAAATCCCAGATTTACGAAATCCTGAGGAGTTAAATCCTGAAAACTGTTTGGTAACATTCATGATATATCCAGTTAAATCCTTTGCGACTGTTTGGCTATTCATTTTAGGATTTAAGGCGGTTAAAAAATTGACATACTTTATTAAGATAATTAAAGCACGACAAAAAAAGTTTAAATAAAATATAACAAAATTTTATTAATACTAATTAATTATTTATTATTATTTATAATATTTTATAATAATTTTTTTTATTTAAGATCATATTTTAATCATATTAATTATTTTGAAATAACTAAGTATTTTAAATCCTGTTAAATCAAGAGAAGATGTTTTACAACAGATTACAAGATTTAAAAGAGTTAAAGATTTAAATGGTATGATTATCAAGATTATTAAGTTCAAATTACTTATTAATTTTTATTACACTATTAATTATCCTATTATATATTTTTTAAGTTATATTAATAAAGCTAATGATATTATATTTAATTATTAATATATCATTAATTTTTTAATTAATTTAAATTAGATAAATATTTTATGAACTAATTATACTATTAATTTACTCAATTATTATTATTTTAACTTATATTAATTAAGTTAAGCAGTAATAACTTCAGTGGCGTATCGGGTTTGCCTTTCATCTCCTCTTCGGCTTCGTTGCTTCGCAGGAGGTGTAAAGATTTCACGCGTCGCTTCTTCGGCTCCTTCGTCCTTCGTCCTTCGTGGCTGTTCGACTTCGCTCCTTCGTCGACTTTCCCTTCCTATCGGATCGGAAGTTACGACATTTTGATCGGATTCAACAACGGGAGCTCGCTTGCTGTGAAGGTAACTTTCTCCCTTTCGCGCGCTTCTTCGGCCAAATCCCCTAAATCCGCCGAACCAAAGGATTTCGGAAATCCGGGATTTAGAGCGAATCGGCGGAATTTTCCGTCCACGGAGGATTTCGTTTGCCGTGAGATTTGGATTTGCATTTTAGGCCGTTTGGCTGGATTTCGCCCAAATCCGGCCTTAAATCCGCCTAAATCCGCATACCAAACAGCCCCTTAGTGTGGAGTAGGACTGTCAAAATCAGGTCACTATGTCGGGTTCAAATTCGGTCGAACCTAATATTTATCTGTTAAAATTTGGTATGATTCAAATCTGATTCATTTTTTTGCAAATGGGTCACAAAATTTAATTCGGACCCAACCCGACACGATAGTTGGAACTGTGCAAGTGCAAGCGTCATTGTTGCTTCCAATTTGGGCCTAACATCAAAGTTTATGGGTCGACCTCATGGTGAGCTCCCTCTACTGTCATCATTATTGCTTCCGATCTAACTACAAAACGGCGGCGAGAAGAGCTTCATGTTGTATTCGTCATTGCTTTCGATCCGGAAGGAACGTCGTCGAGTGCAGGTGAAGTGACGAACTACTCAACTGACGAACTGGCGAAGCAGCAAATGCGGCAAGCTCCCTGCCGTTGTTGCTTCTGATCCAACTGCGAAGAAACTCGGACGTGACCGACCGACATTGACGCGACGATATATTACCACGGCTTCCAAGTGAGTGATGTGACGACGCTGACGAGTGACAAAACAGGTCACTCAGGAATACAATCCAATTTAGTTTCGGGTTTTCGGGTCAGCCCGAACCCAACCCGATTTTACAAACAGGTCATAATCCTGAACTCAAACTCGACCCATTTCTCAAATAGGTCAAATGGGTTGACCCTAATTCGGATTTTTCAGTTCGGGTTGGGTTTTTGGGTTATGTCAAATATTGACACCCCTAGTGTGGAGTTAATGTACAGTACACTCACATATTATAATGGTTCTTCCGATATGGATGTCGCACATAATAATTTCTTGCTTTTCCTATCTGATTGACGACTTCTTTTAGTTTTTTTTAACGTTACATTGCCGAGTAAAAAATATTTTTTTTCAATAAATAAAAATTTAGAACTTTCTAAATACTTATAAAAATTTTGTTGACAACTTGAGGAACGTACAACCATAAGCATGAATATGATTGAACATAAGCTCATTTGCCCTAAGAGCGAGAGAGAGCATATGCATCAAAAGTTCGAGCCTAAGAGTTAGGAAGTGCAATGCATATAAAACTCCATGAAGAGATAGTAAAAAGTTATAGCACATAGCAAGATTAGAATAAATGATTTGCATCCACTTTAAAGACAAGCTAAGGATAAATCTTAAATAACTAAGGGTTATAAGGTAGGACATACAAACTCAAGTGTTATATGGAAGTATTTATGAGAGAAAGAACATAGAACAATAGATATTGAAAGTTAAAATTGAGGTAGAAGAACCCATTTATTAAAAGAGTTTACAATATTGAGCTTGCAACCTCTTATAGTAAGCATGCGCATCAACTAAGTGTGGTCAAATCAATAAATCATCATGATTATTTAAGAAGATGATACATGAAATATGTAAAAAAGATTACTTCATTGTTGAATTAAATAAGCAAATTGATCCAAGTGTTGAGGAATATCAAAGAGAGAACATTTCGGTCATGTGTAATTAATATAGCCTAATAAATTAATATGTTTAAATCAATGAGATATTATGGGGAATGTTGAGGGAAACTTATAAATATTTTGAGGTTGTTGATATATTTGACTAATGACATTAGTGCAAGCACTTGATTTATGTCAGTGAGAGATGTGATGGTGACTGAGAAATTAAGAGAAATTGGAAATCATTGAGATGAATAACGTGTCTTTGAGAAGAACCATAGACTGTCAAGATGGTTCTTTTTGAGAGATGTACATAATAATAAATTCTTTAAGTGCACAACGCCGATGAAGGCGAACACTCATGCAAATGACACTTTCAATTTGTGTGCATTTCACAAGGATCATAGACCGGACATTAAGAAATGACAACCTTAAAAGCTTAGTGGAGGATTTAATAAATACAAGCAAGTTGAGAGAATTTGTTATGGCAAACATGCACAGTTAAGCAAAAAAGGTGCCCATAGAAGATAAAGGGCATAAGTCAGTTTGTGCGTACGCTATCAACATCACTGGGGTAGTGCCCTACCATTTTTGGAGGAGATGGAGTTAAGACCTCTCATCAAGCGAGTCATAAGCATCCCCATTCGAGGCAGGTCAACTTGGCAATAATGCCTTGAGTGCCCGCAACCAAGGTCATTATGATTACCTTCTCTAAAGTGGATATGAGTAGTCACCGTAATGCTCACTAACATCAATATTGATAATACTCTAATTGATATAGGGAAATTCATCAACTATATTTTAAATATATATTTTTGATAAGTTGAATATACTTCCTTCCCAACTCTTCCTCACTATAGGCTCACTCTACAATTTCTTAGAAGGGGCGATGAAATACGAAAGGATAATCTCCCTACCCATTACTAGGCTAAGCGAAAACACTGGTGCATAGTGATGGTTGATGTTAGAGTGATGGATGCACCCAACACCTACAATGTAATATTCGAGTTACAACTCATAAAAAGTTTTAGGTTTGTCGTCTTAACATATTATATGATGATTTAATTTTCTCTGAAGGTCAGAAGATCAAAGTAAAAAATGACTTGATTCAGACATGAGCAATACGTTACCTAAAGATCGTCCTGAAAGTGATTTACAACTTGAGGTACAAAGAGGAATAGAGCTAGAAAATATTGTGATATTGGAGATCTCAATAGTTGAAGGGGACCTTTGAATAAGTTCATCATTAAACTCAAAACATTGCAAAGCTCATCAAATCTCTAAGGGATAATGTCGATATTTTTACTTTGATTGAGATTGTGATGTCAAGGGTATGCATTAAAGCTGCATATTATGGGCTGAATATGGTGCAACACAAGAAGCACATAAATGACATATAGGGTCCAACTACAAAGGCTCAATCCAAAAAATTTGCAAATTATGCATGGAGGACCCGCCATTAGAAGGGAAATGAAGACCCTAAGCTGGAGAATTTTTTGTTAGTTTCATATTTTGATTTTTATTTCAAATATTATGTATATGCTAAACTTTATGTATTATATGTGTTGTTTTATTGTATAAAATTTGTATTGTGTATATATTGGAGATCTAGCATGGTTATAGGTTCAACCATCCATACGCATTCACTTCAGTAAGTGAATGTTTTATTCTCTTTTATAATTTGTTTAAGTTTCCAATGAGAAAGCATTCCTTTATACTTTCTTGAATTAAAATTTTCATATTATCTCCCATAAACTCAAAGTCTTATCTGATGTTTAGTGCTCGACTAATCATATGTTGAAGTTAGACCTAATATTTTTTGAGTTGTTATTTGGTGCCCTTAAACATGATAAAAAAATCATCTATTCTTAACTCATCTCCCTATGAACTCCATGTAATTTCACTGAAGTTCCTAGGGTTTTCTAGAACCTATCACTTCCAAATTCCTAAAAGAAATTATATCTTTGAAAACTTATGAAACTTACCATATCACATCTAGCCACACTCTCCTAACTGATGCAAATGATTTCATGATTTTTGGATAAGTAATCAAGGTGTTATCATCATTTGAAGTCATCCTCGTATTGTCTAAATTTTTTATCCCTATTTATTATTTGAACCCTAGTACCCTTCAAAAGTTCACCCCACCACAAAATTAACACCACTATCATATTCCTAGTACATATGTCGATTTTGAAGGATTTCTACCAAAATGACCCTCACTAAGTGGCCACTTCATTTGGTCACACCAACTGTCAAGAAGGAGGCAAGGCTCATAACTTGAACTTGGCATACCCAATTATGGGTTTCCTCTCCTAAATATTAACTTTCTAGTTAGCTCTATAATAACCTAAAAGTTTAAATGAATTTATTTGAAAAATATGATTCAACAGGCAGCACCATGGTGCTGGAGTGATAATCACAACAACACTTAGAGTGTAGCGGTGTTGGGAAAGTCCCACTGTAGTATTGAGCTCTCTATTCTACAATAACTCTGGGGTGGCATGCAGCACAATGGCATTGGATCATACACACCACTGCGCTAGGCACTATAAATAATTTTTTCAATATTTTTTATTTAAATATCTCTGTAATCCGACCACACTCCCCCACTCTCATTTTGCTTGGTTGGGAAGGAAATAAAGTAGGAGAATATATAGTAGAGAAGGGAAGAGAGAGAGAAGAGAGAGGAAGTGCTTTGGGAAATGTTCATCCATCGAATCTATTTTGAATTTTTATGTTTGATGAATTAAATCCCTCCTAAATCGATAAAAAAATATTCTTCTCCTGATTTAGTAAATTCTCACCCTGTAACTTCTTTATATGATATATATGATTCCTTTGAGTACTTTGATTATAATATTATTAAATTTTACCACCTAATTTGATAGTTATGATTTGTTTTCAATAAATAACTTGTGTATAATTTTCCTACATTTCATTGATTAATTGCATTTCATGTATGATATTAAAATTAGATAGAAAATGATATGACTTGTACAACATAAATGCTGCATTACAAGAAAGGATGACTAATTATAAAATAACTCCGGTTGGTTGGAGCAAAAGGGTGGGCCTACATGCTTTTATGGGTTGTGTGGTGTAATCTCAATACAATATATAAGATAGTGAGTTATAAGGGGATAAAATATGCTGACGGATAAAAGTGACAATACTTACAAGATAGACATCTGACATCTAACACTTGATATTAATACAAGATATAGAAAAACACCATGTAGCTAGTTGGATGTTCTGTCTTGCTATTCATTATTGTATTCATGTTTGCATGCATTTACATAAGAGTATATGAATTGATTGATAGATATAATTGATATAAAATTGATAGAACATGCATTAAGATTGATATAACATGGCATAACATATGGCATAGACACTGATAGATATTTATATACATATTGATATAACATATTAACATGGCATGTTGATATATAACTATTCATGGCATAATAATTGATAGAAACATGTGATAAAACCATCAGTGTAAATATAATTGATAAACAATTGAGGCGTGTTTCCTTGTACAATATATGTTATTGATTGATAGTCTTTTTATATGCTTTCTTCTGGATTGATAAACTTCTTTTGCTTATTAAATAATTTAATTTTATTTATCATACTAGTTTCACAATTAATTGATATTAATTTTTCATATTATCTATTATTCATACTAATAACTTATTGATATTGAGTAGAACTAGTGCAGACATATTAATTCTTTTATGTTGCATTGAATGAAGTAGTAAGTTTTTGTTATTTGCTAGACTATATGCTTATTATGTTATTTTTATATGATTTCAAGTAAGGATAAGGGACATGTAGTGGGAGGCTAGTCAACGGGTGATAGTTTAGATTTTATTCTTCATTGTTTGATTTTATACATTGTTTTGTAACCTATTGTTGGCTATTATAAATATTTTTTGGAAACTTAATAAATATATACAAATTTAATGAATAATAATGTAATTATATTGTCTACTTACAATGACTTCTATGAGCTCTGATTAATGTATCAAAGATATAATGATATATAATTCTTCATATTTTGATTCAGGGGCATCATAGACTTGATGATCAAGTTCCCAGCCGTAAGTTTTCTGAACATTTTCTTGGCTACAGACAAATGAAGATGCACCCAATTGAGTACAAAATAGAAAGAATGAGATGATATTTGTAGTTTTTTTTAGTGACATGTCTAATAAATATGGAGAATATCAAGGACATATTGAGAGTGTTTCATTGGAGGGCTCATAGTGATACATTTGATCATGAAGTATTTATCAAGCATTTAGATGATCTATAGATGTTATAATTGAGTGATCTTGGGCTCATTGTATTCGTCTCATCTAGACACTCGATTAGACACTCGATTTGACTATAAGCATGCCATATTCAGATATCATTTGGTAGTCAAATTAATTCTCCGAATCTTTCAAATAGACTTTTGACCTTTGGTTTTGACTCATTTTGGCTCATATTGGATCAAATTTGATTTCGTTGGGTTCGTCTCCTTGAAATGTTCAATTTGACTATAAGCTTGTTGAAATTGGAGATCAGATGGTCCCAGTTTTAATTTTTGAAGCCTTAATATCATATTTACATCGAGATTCATGCCGATCAAGGTGAATTTTTAGTGACATATCAATGATATACGGTCCAATGTACACATTTCAACCTAATTCACATGCTTATACTAGTATGTACTTGTCCAACAATGTATTATTTTCATTTTTTTTTTAGATTGTGCATTTAAAGAAGCCATAATTTTAACTCTATAAATGTTGGGCAAAAAGACATATTTGATAACTCATGCCTTCTTCATTATTCACGAGGATTAGCCAATTTCTTAGCCACTCTCCCTTCTCACTATTTCATGCTCATATTCTCTAGCTCAACTTAGCCATACTTATTAGCAGGGTCATGTGTCGTCCCAAACAAATTTAAATTCAACAAAAAGGTAATTCACCAAAAGTTAAGTCCTAGAACTAAAGAATTAATTCCATATATGCCACATTATCGCTATTTTTTTACTTAATACCCAAATAAGCGCAAATACATAAAAAATTATACAATACAAATTATATTCATTTATTCTCTTTCATCAAGCCTCGTTCTAGGGAACTTTTATTTGGTATGGTGAATGTACGTAGAGTTACGTTCGGCTGGCACTAAGATCGCAGGTACAAAATGAGAAATACCGAGCAATCTCAAAAAATACTGAGTTTTTTCTAGAAAAACTCAGTAGTTTTTGGGATTACTCGGTATTGCTCAGTATTGATCTTCACAGAGCGATATTCCTCATTATTACTAAACAATACCTAGCAATACCGACCAAATATCGAGCAAAAACCGAGTAGCAATCCTCTGACCAAACGTAGAGCTATGCCCGGTCAGAGGACGTAATAAAAGTTCCGTTCTAGGAGACTCACATTAATGACCGAATTCAGTTAATTGAATTCATATTCAAAATAGAATCAATTCAAAAGTAAAAATAAAAATAAAAAATCAGTTCAAAATCATTCACATTCATCTCAAGCTAAATCAAACATAATTTGTATATTGCTTTGAATTAATTTTAATTCCGAAAAAAAAAAATTAAAATAAAATTTTGGCTCAACATATATTACTTACAAAATATTTTGATAATCAGTTATTTTATTCATTTTGCATAGCCCAGCAAGCTTTCATGTTCTCCTGTTCAGATGGAATTTTTATTGCGTCCTCCCACCTGACGTAGAGATACGTCCTCCCATCTCTAAAAAACTCAGTTTTTGCTCGGTATTGCTAGCTATTATTTGGTATTAACGAAGAATATCATCATGTGAAGACAAATAACAAGTTATACCGAGCTATACCGAGCAATACCGAGCTATACCGAGCAATACAAAAAAATACCTAGTTTTTCCTTGAAAAAACTTGGTATTGCTCGGTATAGCTCGGTATAGCTCGGTATTGCTCGGTATAGCTCGGTATAACTTGGTATTTGTCTTCACATGATGATATTCTACGTTAATACCAAATAATAGCTAGCAAAAATCGAGTTTTTTAGAAGTGGGAGGATGTATCTCTACGTCAGGTGGGAGGACGCAATAAAAATTCGTTCAGATGAAGGGATTCAAATATGCAGCTCGTCATATAATATAATATAATATATATAATACAGCTATCCCGACAACGGATCCAGCCCTAAATTTTCCAAATAATGAAAAAAACAACGGATCCACGCTCCACGATCCGTCTTCTAGCGGGCGTGGCAGGAGAATCCGAAGTTTTCTCGCACGTGTTTAAGACTATTGTAATAGAGTTTTTTTAATATAATATTAATTTTAAAATTTATTTAATAAATTTTAGATTCATTCTCATACAATTTATATTAGAATATTTAAATATTATTATTTTTCATTTTTCTTTATTCAAATTTGAGATAATATAATTAGGGGTGTCAATATTTGACACGACCCGAAAACCCGACCCGAACCCGACCCGAAAATTTCGGGTTAGGGTCAACCCGAACCCGAAACGGGTCGGGTTCGGGTTAGACATTTCGACCCGTTTCAAAAATCGGGTCGGGTTCGGGTTAACCCTTTGACCCGAAATTGACCCGAAAGTGACCCGATTTTGACCCGAAAACCCGATTTTGACCCGGCAACCCGAGATTGACCCGTTTTTTACCCGAAAAGAGGAGTTTGACCCGTTTTTGACCCGAAAATTAGCCATTTTCTTGTTGGAAACGGGTCATTCGGGTCGGGTCGGGTTGACCCAGACCCGAAGCGGGTCGGGTTCGGGTCAGGAAAACTGACCCGTTTTTAAAAACGGGTCGGGTTCGGGTTGACCCGAATAGTGCCGGGTCAGTTTCGGGTTCGACCCGAACCCGACCCGTGAACCGAAATTGACACCCCTAAATATAATCATATATACCTCTAAGAAATGTACTTTGATCTAATTCATTGTCAAGTTATGTTAAATTTTAGAATAATTTAACATATAATTATGCGTATAGTAATTATATATTAATGCAGTAATATATAATTAATATATATATTTATTGGTGTCGGAACATTTACGGCGATAGATAGATATAAAATTTAGCATCCTAGCATTGTACAAAATCTAACACATTCACTCTTAAGAGAGAGAGATGTCAGAGACATAAGAGACATAAGAGACACAAATATTCTTAAGTGAAAAATCCTAAAAAAAGGAAAAAATAATGGGATCTGACCCAATTAAAATGTTTTTATTAATATTTATAGATGATTACAAATGATGTCCTTCTTCAGGGGAAAGTCTTGACTCAATGTAACAAATATATATCATATAGAGCACACTGCCTTGTGGGATTTGCAAAAAATCAAGTGACATGAGAGTTATTCTAAAAAAAATGTTGGCTTGTTCGTTGGTCAATAGGGTCGTAATTAGGCGATGAAGATTAGAGGGGCCATAGTCGGGCCTAAGATAGAGGGGATTGTTATCAAGTGATTAGGGTTGGATGGACTATAGTCGGCGGCAATGATAGTTGAAGCAACCACAATGAGTGTGTGATGCAGGTCGGAGGGAGTATAATCGACGGAAGATGGAGGTTGGAGGGACCATAGTTGGCAGGCGACAGAAGTTGGATGGACAGTAGTCGGGTGGTGGCTTTAGACGGATGAAGGCCCTACGATGGTTGTCGAATGGATGTTCGATGACAATGGTTGGGCATAAGTAATCCAACAGCAGCGCCCTGATGGCGAGGGTTCGTTGGCGGTGGTGCATGGAGTGGAGAGCTCCGAGATGCTTCAAGTCTTAGAGCTCTCTTAAGTCTCTAGCCTACATTCTAAGCTTCCAAAAGTCCAAGCCCCATTTAATGTGAGAAGAAGGGTTGTATTTATAGATTTTGAGAGTAGCTTACCACGTAGATATGAAAAAGATCCATGAAAAAGTCAGAGTGCTCAATCAGACGACTTATATTGACCCCCTTGATCATGGAGAGTTCATTTAGCATTTAAGTGCCTCAATGAAGTCAAAATTAAGTGAGCTTGGGCTCATTGAATTTGTCTCGTCAAGCCGCTTGATTCGATTATTAGCATGTCATATTTGAAATAATTTGTTCATTCAATTAGCTTTCAAATATGTTTCAAGCCCTTGATTTGAACTCATTTAGGTTCATATTAGACCAATTTTAGTGTCGTTGGGTTCGTCTCATCGAAACATTTATTTTGACCATAAATTTGATGAAATCTAAGTTTGGATGGTCCCAATTTAATTTTGGAAGTTTATAGTTCAAATATGCCTCAAGATTCGTGTCTGATCAGGATAATTTTTGGTGACGTATCATTTTCCCTCTATTTTGGAAATTAAAGCTTGCAGAGTTCAAAAATGTGTGTTGGAGCTTTCAAAATTTTGATGATGTATAATTATATAATTTTTCAAAACTGAAAAAAATAATAATAACAAAAAACTGTCCAAAAAAAACTTATGTTATTCATTTGGTTACAACAACAAGAGACAATCTTATTAGAATATTTTGATAATAAATTTAATTCTCTTTAATATGCTTTAAAATGCGTGCATACATATATAATTACTTTTATATTTATCTTAAAATAAATATAATACTTTTCAATATATCATAACTAATTTTTTTATTACATCTTGATACAAAAATTTTCAATAATAAGTTATGATAACATTAAAAAGTACTTGGCAAAGGTGACAAGCTTAAACTTAGAACTGTTCGAGTTACTGTGCTATAAACAAATAAATATAAATTCAGATTTGTTAGTGATATATATCATCAAAAAACTATCTTGACCGGGCACGAATCTCGAGGCAAAATCAAGTTGGAAACTTATGAAATTAAAATCAAAACCATCCGAACTCTGTTTTTAGCAAACTTATAGTCGAACTGAGCGTCTCGTAAATATGAACCCAACGACACCAAATCCAACCCAATCCGAACCCAAACGAGTCCAAATCAAGAGTTAGAAGCATTGTTGGAAGGTTCAAACCACAGTTTGGATTATGAAACGGTTTCTAAACATTACATGCTTATAGTCAAATCGAACGGCTCGAAGACAAATCCAACGAGCCTAAGATCGCCAAATTTCGACATCACTAAGGCCTTCAAATGTCTGATGAACGGTACACAATTAAGGGATTCAATGTCCATCCAACCACTCCTCATTTGCCCTTGATCTCTCACCTATTTGCGGTTCATGCCACTCCATAAAATATATAAATATACCCATCATTTCTCTTGAGAGGGGATCCAAAGCAAGAAAGAGAATAAGAGGAGGAGAAGGAAGAAGCCCCTCCTCGACCACCGTCAGACCACCACTTGAGGTCCTCACCTCCATCGGACCACCGCCTGACGTCTTTGCTCTGCCAGACCACCACTTGAGACCCTCGCCTTTGCTGGACCACCACCTGACGTCGTTGCTCCGCCAGTCCACCACTTGACGCCCTCACTTTCGTCGGACCACCGCCTGCCATCTTTGTTCCACCGGACCACCACTTGAGGCCCGGACTTCAGTTGAGCCACTACTTGACGCCGAGAGTTCTCCCAAAGTACCTCCCTTCTACTACGGTCTTTATGACCTCGATCTCCTACCGACTATAGTCCTTTCGACCTCTGTCGCCTACTACGATCCTTTTGACCTCCATCACCAGACAACGGTCTTTCTGACCCCAGTCTCCTGCCAACTACGATCTTTCGGACCTCTATTTCCTACCGACTACGGTCCTTCCAACCTCCATTGCCTATTATGGTAGTTCCGACCTCCATCACCAGAAAATGGTCTTTCTAACCCCAGTCTCCTGCCGACTACAGTCCTTCCGACCTCCGTCGCCTACTACGGTCCTTACAACCTCCATCACCAAAGAACGGTCTTTTTGACCCTGGTGTCCCACCGACTACAATCCTTACGACCTCCATCACCAGATAATAGTCTTTCTAACCCCGGTCTCATGACAACTACGATCTTTCCGATATCTATCTTATCAACTATGGTCCTGCTGACCAAACAAACATTTCTATGTTGATTATTGTAACTCCCACCATATAATGCACTCTATATAATGTACATTTGACCATCAAGCCAAGACATTCTCTCTAAGAAGGGCCTTATTTGTAATCGACTGCAAATACTAGTGGATTCTTTCAAATTGGGCCATACCCCGTAGTTTTTCCCCCTTTTAGGAGTTTCCATGTAAAAACTCTAGTGTATCTTATGAATGCTACACCCTATCTCTTTATCTGATTGTGTGCTAGATCTTTGTATAATGCTAAGACGTTAAACTATATATTTCTCTACCGCCGCGAATACTCCAGGATGCATGCAACAGTTAGAATAATATAATAATTAGTCATTAATTAATAAAATATGATGGATGGTTAAAAAATAATTTGTTTTGTCAAATGAATAATGATTAATATAATATGTAGGTGTAAACGAGTTGAGTAGTGGCCTTATCAAGCTCAGCTCATCGGTTAGATAGTCGGCTTGGACGAGAGCTTGAGCTCAAGTCGAGCTTGAAGTTGTGCTCGTCCCACTGTAAACGAGCTTGGGCCGGTTCGTGAGCCTGGCAGGATTTTTTAAATATTATCAATTATTTTAAATATTTTAAAATTTATTAAATAATTTAAATATTTATTATTACTTTAAATAGTAAAAATTAAATTTTTTATATTATAAAATATTTTAAACATTTATTATTATTATTATTTTAAATTTTTAAATTTAATAAATAAAATTTAAATATTAATGTACAATTATTTAAAAAATATTAATAATCATTCGAGTCGGCTCACAAGCTTATGAGTTGAGTCCCGTCTTGCTCGAACTCTAGCTCATTTACAAAGCGAGATTGAGTTTGAGCTCGAGCTAAACTCGTGAGCTCGATAAGCTCAACTCAGGAGCCCATAAACTAGTTGAGCTCGAGTCGGCTAGCGAGCCGTCTCAGCTTACTTACACCCTTAAATATGAGATTGAGGAGAATATTAATTTAATTTTTTATGTGTTTTATCTAATTAGATTTATGTTTCGTTTGGAACAAATTTATAAATTTTTATATTAAAAAATTGTTAAAAAAAAATTAAAAGATCGTATTTAATTTTCAATCTTTTAGATTTTTAGAAAAAAGTGGCATAAATAATGTATGACTTGTCACTTGAACGTGACTTAGTAAGCGGGCTTTAAAATACCATTTATGTTCCGACCACGCGGGCCCACATTCAGATTGACGACCTACCCGCCGGCGGGCTCCCCGCCGTCCGATCAGAGAGCTGCGTGGCCCAACTTCTTGTTAAGAAATGGCCAATTGTATTCTTCCACGTATTCCAACATAAGTGATGCAAGATGCTTTTAATACACCCTTCTTCGTACCACCCAACGCTACTCTGTTCTCGACTCACAACAAATAGTGGGTGTGTCTGTGGGTGCTCGTCATTACTTTCATTTAGCGCTTGGCCGCTTGCTAAAGAGACTGAGAACTGTAGACGAAAATTTTTGGCGGGCAATAGGGAGAAATTTTTAAACGAAGGGTTCCCCATTCGCCCGCCGATTCCACTGACCTTCCGTCCTCTTCTTTTCTACTTATCTCACCGAGCTTTTTGTGAACTAGGGTTTCGCCGGTGTGTTATCGTCAGTTGCTTAATTCCTCCTTGAAGGTCGTCGGACGGTCGGTCGGTCGGTCGGTCGGTGTACGGTTTCCAATAGGTAGGGCTTACTATCTCCAAATTTCCCGTTTATACGTCTTGAGGGCCAATATTTTAATTGACATTTTATATTTGTTTGGACAGTTTAATCAATATTTTTTAATT